>OY978016.1:3173022-4373022 GCA_963854515.1 Pandemis heparana | reverse complement strand
TTTTTTTAGCATAATTTTTGGAAAGGTGTGAAAGAAAATAGTTGACCATAAGCAGCTCCAATTTTCATACTTACATAATACAGTTAGTATATCTGTGAGTAAAAGAGAAGAAATTATGCCAACGGCGCGGTGTGCAGTCTAAACTTGTAGGAAAACATAAATAAATGTTCAAAAATACTACAAATAAAATGAAAAATAAGATGCTTTTTGTTACCTACGTTTTTTTGTTATTTAGACTTTTTTAATAAATACAACAGTACGCCTACTAATAATGAATTTATCTGTTTTTAAAAGTAAGTAAGACAAGTTTAGTATAGTTTAATTTTCAAACACAAAATGTCATTTCAATAAAAATAATTTAACAGAATTCAAATACAGTTACTTGAATACTTAGTAACCGAGAATGAAGAAACCGACACCGAAATTCCAGTGAATTCACGCAAAGTTTTACTGAAGGTTTCAGCTATTTATTCCATAGCTCACTGCAACAGTTACAATAAGTATTTAAAGAGCATTCAAGCAACTATTCTCGGTATTCACCGCATTATAGATAAGTTATACGAACGGTTCTGTTTTGCAGATTCTTCACTTTACACAGCAGAGTGACCGGGTGTCCTACTAGCCCGGTTACGTTGTCAGGCGTGCTAGGGTCGAAATATGGAGCACCAGGGACCTGAGGCCAGTCTTCTAAGAACTCCGTTCGGAACCTTCTGGAAGACTCGGATACTGTGCTCTGATCCCGTGGCTTGTTGTTGCCGCTGTCTTGGCGGCATACTGAAACAAAAGTTTGTTTAGTCATTGTCTTTAAGCAACAAGAACATAAACTTCATAAGCAGACTTAGAAGTTTTTGTAGAACAATTAAAATTGTTCTAGGAACGTCCCAACGATATTAATTTATCGATTAATAGTACTTTCTTCTGTCTATATACTGATATTGTGACTCTGAGATAACTAAGATTCTTCTATGCTGGTCTGAGAGCAAAGAAAAAACATAGAATGTACCAGTTGCTTCTCTTCCGCGCATATGGTAACAGCCCTTGGAGGGAACGGGTGAAAATCATAGGAATCATGTTATAGGGTGATGTGGCTGGCAACTCAGCTCAATTCAAAGACTTCAAACCTCCTGGATGACTGATGTCCGGAGGGAAATGAGGGAGTTGGGCTTTAGCGAAGATGACGAACCTAGCGACACCAATGGGATTGGGATAAGGCGAGGCCAAAGAAAGAAAGAACAATGTCATAAGGTGTTCAACTTAATTTGGAACTGGGGTTAGTGAGTAATCCTACTACATACTAACGCTGACTAAGAAATAAATCGACTCTTTCCTCGCTCAAGAAACGATAAATGTAAATTCCGTGTAATACATAAGTGAATGGTCAATCGCTGACTATTTGCACTCCCGGCGAGAACAACGCGGGGTTTTCTAGTAGGTACCCAGCTCGCGTGGGAATTCTGAGAAGAGACCGTGCCCAGCAGTGGGACGTATATATGCTGGAGATAATGATGATGATGATGAAGTTAATGTTAAGAAATTCATTTTTGAAACTACTATAATTATGAAGAAGCGGACAAGTTACATAGCGAGTTAAAAATATAAATTAAATGATTGGAAGAATTAAATACAGTTTCCTAATTAAAAATTAACCAAACGTTCAATAAACGAATTAAAGTTTTACTGAAATAAACAGCGGTCACTTAATATAATAAACATTAAGGGTCCTTACAAGCTCAACGCGCGTATTTCGCTAAATTCTTAATTTTTCTTCAAAGACTATGGCGTATGTGTTCATAATTTCAGTAATATTATTAATGTACAAGATAGTTCACTTCTTAAACTAAGATACTGCTGTGCTAAATTATTGATTTTTTGGCGTGAAATCTAAAAAAAGGTGTTTCCTTGGGAGGGCTTATAAAATTTTGCTCTAAAAGGTGAAGTTTCATTCTCAATTTCGAAGTGAAACGGAATCTCATTCTCGCCTAAAGTGAACTCAATTCAATTCAGTATATCTTGAACTAAAAAGTCATCGTGAAAAACTTGAAGATTCATCTTAATTAATAGATAGAATAGCTACTCAATGTTAGCTAGTTTTTTGATGAAAAAGAGGGTTACATTTTATTTGATTCTCGAAAACAGTGTTGATATTCTGCTCTAAAAATAATTATTTAGCAATGCTCAACTCTATTTTGACTCAGAAAAAAAAACATTAGTATCGGTCTTGAATTAAATTCAGTGTAAATTTTTAAATATCACCTATATATCACGGCGGACTGACGCCGCACCCTCATTCAGCGCCGATTACAGCAGTATCGTAGTTTAAGAAGTGAACTATCTTGTACATTAATAATATTACTGACATTATGAACACATACGCCATAGTCTTTGAAGAAAAATTAAGAATTTAGCTAAATTCGCTCTTTGAGCTTGTAAGGAGCCTTAAACGAGATACACCAATTTGAAATCAGGGGCGCTTAACATGTAACGCCGCTAAAAGAGCGGTGAACATTAAATCCGTACGGAACTTGATAACGAAATTAACTTGAGTTAAATTCGCTTTTGTTCGTTAAGTAAACGTAATCGTAAATCACGCGTAATTGTGAATATTCCGCGTCTACTATAAACAAAACGATAACTTCATTAATCTGGAAAAAGGGGGAGCACGTCACGGGTTTGTTATCCCTGAAATTGAAATGTTTCGCGTTAAAATGTGAAGCGTTTAAAAGGTTGACGATCTGTGAACGTCATTTCGAGGGTTCAAATAGGGCAATTATGTTTATTTTCTTGTTTTTCCTGTGGTATTTATTATAATGACTAATGAGATTATAATCTCACTAGATGCAAAAGTAAGTTGACAGCACTTAGTTTTAAAATAATACTTTTTTTATTTAAGTACCTGTAGGTAAATGAAAATGATATTATTATAAGCACTGTGTTGTCGTGCGTTTCTAAAAGAAAAAAAATATATTGATGTGTCATAAATCTGTACAGAATCCTCAATAGAATAGAATGGAATAACGTTTATTGTTTAACTGTGTACATAAATGCACGAGTCCATCTTGTACGCGACTGACTTTTAACTAAAGTAGAAAAAAATAAGCTATTATTCACCCAATAACTTCATTATACTAAAGTGGCTCTTTCCAAAACTTTGAACTGTACAAGAAACTGCAATGTCTAATAAAGACCGTTAGTCTAAAGTTTGCTTATAAATTTTCACTTAATTTCATGAAACTTTAAAGTATCGCGAATTATATTTGCAAATTTAGATTTTAACACAACTCTATTTACATTTTCTATCAAACTTTGTTTTATTATAGACAACAGTCAATGGTCTAAAGTTAGTATTTCTTAGTTAGCACCTTATACCACAGTTTATATTCGATACTTAACTAGCCTCTTAACTTCGTCTGCGTAGAATCAAAATACATATAGGTAATAGCTCAGTTTAGTTAAGTTTAGTTAATGTAGGATTCTAACGGTGAAAGAACTTTTCAAATCAGTCTAGTAAATAGTTTCGAAGCCTATTCAATGCAAGCAAACAAACAAACAATCAAATCATTCCTCTGTACAATATCAGTATAGACTACGTTCATTTCTGTCGCGTTATTGTGACATTTACGTCCCTGATATAAATGTACTTACTACTTTAAGATTTCGAGTTCCATGTCCCGTCTATTAAATAAAACATCCATCGATTACAATCCACGCACAATCGAAAAGCGTCAACATCGAGTAGATTAATGGTCGCGACGAACAGATTAAAAATTAATCGCGTTATCTGCTTAAAGAGCAGCTCAAAGAAATGGTGTGGAAAATGAAACGCTCCCAGTGGAGACGTAAATCTTGATTGTCAGCCAAAGCTTGATTAAGTGTTAAAATTTAAATTATGATCCACGCTTTGTCCCGTGGACGGACGGCTTTACAACACAGTTTTATGTCAACCCACGCGTTTTGCGAAATTTTATGTTCAACGTAATAAACCTCGTGCTCCATAGACCCATAATTTTGTTTATGTCTGACTGATCTTAATCTCTTTATCATGGAATTCTGCTTTCTACTCGTTACTTGGCTATTTTATGTACTTATAGGGGTAATTATTGAAGCTAGTAGTAAGATGCTTAGTTTTTAGATACCTAGTCTTGAATGGGATTGCCATTTTGCAGTATAACAAAAATTAAAGTAGTATCACAAGTGTTTCATGTCTATAAATCCTGTTAGTAGGTAATCATTATGATTCAATTAAAGCAATTGGAAATTTTGTGACATTGTTGTATAGGATGATCTTAAGATATTGTCAGATTATAAAAATAAGTATTTTGATGTTTCTTTTGATAATTATTGTGTACATTTTTGTGAATGCATACAAACTTGCTTAAGTTTTAAAAATTTGTACGGTGTTTAAATTTGTTTTGTTTTGATCGTTAAATTGAGTACCTAACTTAGCACACAAACTGTGACATCACAAAAATACGATTGAAAAACAATTTATACGATTTATTATATTTCGTCGAATTACCAATTCTATGCCGATTAATAACAAAATTGAAACGTCTCAATCCTGCAACTTATTTAGCATACAGTCCACATAGCCACTTATTCCATTTTTCACCGACAAAAAAGTATTGTGTTCCATTTCATCCGTCATAATATGCCATTCATTCCATTCCGTCACCCTTTCACGCTTCCAACAACAATTCAGGTCAAGTGTGTGCAATCAAGGTCCATAAAGCTTCAAATCGCTTGAGGCGCTTACGAAACACTTAACAATCTGTCAAGACACTCACCTATAATGTACGAGAGAAAATGGACTGTAAAGAGGTAGACAGCCATGGTTCGCGCCATCGTCAGAGCGGGGTCATTGAACCTGAAACAAAAGGATATTTTAATAACCCCTTTTTAGGGTTCCGCACCCAAAGGGTGACAACAGGGACGCATATTACTAAATGTATGTATGTATGTATGTATGTAAACTCTTTATTGCACATAAAAATTTAAAAATACAGAAGTACACAGAAAATAGTACACAGGCGAACTTATCCCTAAGAAGGGATCTCTTCCAGCTAACCTGGTACAGAAAGGAATAGTTTACAAAAAAAAGGCAAGCAGTCATTATTATGCGCAAATAAGTAGTATTAATACTTAATAAATTAACAACTAAAGAACATTATAAAACCATACTAAAATATAATATAAATAACGAAATAAAATTTAACCAATAAACTTACATAAACACTATCGAATATCAAATAACATAAATAAATACTTGAACTAAATACAATATGAAAGGCAATTATACCGTCTCAGGTGCCGGTGTTTAGCCACAGCTTCCTCAGCCCACCCCTGAACACCGCCACAGACTGAGATTCCCTCAACGTCAGGGGCAACTCGTTCCACAGCTTGACGGAGCGGATCGTGAAAGATTTGGCATATGATCGTGCCTTGTTAGGCGGAAAGGCAAGTGTGAGGTTGGAGCTCGACCGCAAACGGTCGCCGCTTCCAGTGGCCAAGTAGCCAAATCTTTCACACAAGTAAGAAGGAGAAGTAGGATTAAAAAGAACATTAAAAAGGAGGCACAAGGTATGCATGTCTCTGCGACGTCGAATAGGCAGCCAGCTAAGCTGCTCGCTAAATTTGGGGTTTGTTCGTTAATCTGTCACCTTATAATCTGTTACCTATAACGAGGGCTATTAACCGTATAAGGTAGACATTTTAAATTGTCCCCAGAGTGTTTGGTACGTAGATACTTAACTATAGTATAGTCGCTACAATCACTACATAGTATAAAACAAAGTCGGTTTCTCTGTCCCTATATCCCTATGTCCCTATGTATGCTTAAATCTTTAAAACTACGCAACGGATTTTAATGCGGTTTTTTTTTATAGATAGAGTGAATCAAGAGGAAGGTTTATATGTATAAAACATGCATAATATACCGTGCGAAGCCGGGGCGGGTCGCTAGTAACAAATAATATAAAAATATAGCAAAATTACAAGTTTATCCATACTACATTTTTGTTATTTTTTGGTCAATCTATCTGTACCGTAATACCTTTTTCTGTTCTGTTGCGAAATCCTTCATCTGGGATGCGACTCGCACTTAACCGGTTTTTAAACATGACAGTAATGAACGGAAATGGTCTCGAGTCAACGTGGGCGGGATTTTGTTGTGACGTAAGCTTATTTCTGAAGAGTTAAGACAAAAAGCATCACATTTAAGTCTTTAATGTATTGGAAGGAAAATGTCGACTTTTCTCGCATGTGTCTGCTTTATACTTTAATGGTAAAGGTCGAGTTTTAAGCTCGCATTTTTAAATTTACAGAGGAGCCCTAAATAGCCCGAGAATCCCTAATTTGGTTTGGAACCCCAAAAACCATTTAAATTGTATTCTTTCAACGTTTCTAATAACTCCCTGTATATTCTTCTCAAACCATCGTTAGTGTACTTATTTTTTCTCTTCCATTTTATTTTACGAACATTTTATTCCAGTATTCACTAAAATAAGAACATGTATTGTATTAAGAGTTTTTAATGATTCACGGTTAAGTTCATTCGAAATATTATAAACGGGATGTGAACCGCGATTACCTTTATTGAGCTCCCGATATTTCGATACAGTTGCATGTATCATGACAGTCTACCCGTGATCATGATGCATACAACTGTATCGAAATATCGGGAGCTCAATAAAGGTAATCGCGGTTCACATCCCGTTTATAATATTTCGAATGTATTGTATTGTGCTCACTCATAAAAATTTCTAACATCAAACTGTTACCCTTGTGATTTCAAAGTCATTGAACAAATTTTCAGCATACTGAATTTAAGGTTTAGGCCAGACCTCTAGAAAATTTTTTCTGACATCTCTGGAGAATTTAGTTCGCCCCTTATTAGAAGGATGGTAAAAGTAGGCTTAATTTTCTGTCCCTATCAGATGTACTACGTTACATACACAAATCACGTCCTTATCTCTTGCGGGGTAGACAGAGCCTAGGGTAACAAGGCCTAAAGGCCACGTTTAGCATAATCGTGGACGTATAAGTGAAAAGGAGAATCAAAACAGTGAAGAGTTGGTAGCCGCATCGTCTATGTATACCATGACTCCTTAAGATTTTCGCGTATTCCCTCGATGGGCTTTTACCATCTGCGTGGGAAGAGAAGCAAGCTTTATCTTTGCTCCCAGATCAATGACGTATTTTTTTTTTTTTTTTACTTGAAATATGTAGCACTAGCTGTAGTTACTCCTCTAGTTACTTAAGGGTCTTCATCGTAACAAAGGATCTCCAAGAGCATCCGAAACACATGTCCAAGTTTCGTCAGGAAGGAAAACCCGCGAGTCCGAGCGGTGAAGCGAAACAAGCGAAGTTCTAAACTTCTCAGTTTGCCCAGGAGTCTAAAAGTTTAACAAGTATTTTGAGCCTGCGGTCGAAGAAACACTGGCTGATAACACGCCGATAGATGCCTGTGTTGCAAGTAAATAAAAAGTTGTTAGTTTGCTGTTTTAACGTGAGAAAGTTTCGATGGAAGGCTTTGATCAATGATGTGATTATTTTTTAGGACAAGAACGGAGGTTTTCATCAATTAATTTGCTTTTTAGGGTTCCGTAGCCAAATGGCAAAAACGGAACCCTTACAGATTCGTTATGTCTGTCTGTCTGTCTGTCCGTCCGGTATGTCACAGCCACTTTTTTTCGAAACTACAAGAGCTATACTGTTGAAACTTGGTAAGTAGATGTATTCTTTGAACCGCATTAAGATTTTCATACAAAAATAGAAAAAAACAAATAATTTTGGGGTTCCCCATACACGGAACTAAAACTCAAAAAAAAAATTCATCAAACCCATACGTGTGTGGTATCTCTGGATAGGTAGGTATTCAAAAATGATGTTGAGGTTCCTAATATCATTTTTTTCTAAACTGAATAGTTTGCGCGAGAGACACTTCCAAAGTGATAAAATGTGTGTCCCCCCCCCCCCCCCGTAACTTATAAAATAAGAGAATGATAAAACTAAAAAAAATATAATAATGTACATTACCATGCAAACTTCTACCCAAAATTGGTTTGAACGAGATCTAGTAAGTAGTTTTTTTTATTTAATATTTGTTTGTCTATATAATAACCAATGAAAATGACCTCACACTACCTACATTTTGCTTAAGAGCAGGGCTCTGCTAAGACTGGATTTTATAATAACTTGGAAAATTTGTACGGAACCCTCAGTGCGCGAGTCCGACTCGCACTTGGCCGGTTTTTTGTTCTTGTTGTAGAAAAGAATTAATGAAGTACGAGTAAGGACAAGAAATGCGAACCTCAATAGCATTAAAAGGGAAAATTGAAATAAGTGCTCATTTTGCTTGTGTTGTCCTGCTAAAAATGTAGGAGATACGGAAGTTGTGAAAAATTGTGTTGAATTTGAAATATACCGTGTAGAGTAATCGAAAATCATAACAGTAACTTAGTTTTTTTTACCCATCACTATTTTGATTCCCCTTTCTATCCTTTTTATCTTATTGTCTTAGGCTTTTATCTGCCCCGTAAAGGCGCGACCACACCGCCGCTTAAAAAACGGTGACGTTACAGAATCGCAACAAAATGTATGAAGAAACGGTGAGAAAACGTGACGCCTACGACACGTCACTGCGTATACGCGGCGGTTGGTCGCACCCCTAAAGGATAAAGGTTTGATTTATGTGTATGGTATTTAGGTGTATGTATGTAAGTTTTCATAACTTCTTGTGTGACTTTACTACATGCACTTTGTAGTCGATGAAATAAAATAAACCCAAGTATTCATTTTCAAATAGCAAACTTTTCGACTTGCTAGAGGCTTGAAACGGGTTTCATCATCATCATCTCCAGCGTATATACGTGCCACTGCTGGGCACAGGCCTCTTCTCAGAATAAGAGGGTTTGGGCTGTAGTTCGCACGCGGGCCCCGTGCAGATTGGGAACTTCACACACACCATTAAATTGCTACGCAAGTGTGTGTAGGTTTTCTTACGATGCGTTTTCCGGGAAACTGTAAATTATTTGAGTCACTTTTCTTTCTTAACTTAATTTAGTGTCTTTGATACAAATTGCGACAGCAAACTCTTGACTCAATAACGAGTGAAGATTGCTCGGTGACCATAAAATTATTAAATTTATTCACGCTTTATTTTAATTATAATTAATATAAAATGATTATTGACAGCCTTATAAAGTAACAAGCAAATGCTTAATTTAACAATTGTTTATCGAGTGTGTTTATTTTTGCATATTATACATCTCGTCTACTTGATTATTTGTCGTTCGTATGTAAATTAATGTAAACATTTCTGTTGATTCAGGAAATAACGGAATTTTGATAAGTAGGGTTCACAGCAGTTAAAAGATTTATAACGAGACTCAAATTTAAAAGATACTGTATGAAAGGAAGTCTATGAGTCTTTTTACCCAAGTAAGTCTGCCTGTTGGTTTAACGTCGTAGAATTAATTTTAGTATGATTAAAATGAGAAACAATTGACAATATTTCAAATTTCTTTATATTCATAAATCAAAAACCATTTCGAGAGAAACACTTGTAGAACACAAAAAAAATATTTTTGGATTTTTTCGTACAGTATTTTTTGGAAAAATGAGCAAAATATCTAAAACGGGAAATGACGTCCAGCGGCCGGTCCAATACTGCCATTATAAAAAACCTTGTCTTCCGGGTTTCCCTTTGACATTTACAACTTTCACAACACAAACTCTACTGACAGCTGACGGTTAATTCATTCGTACACCACTCGTCGTTGTTGCCATCGGGAACACTAGATAACTGTTTGCCGGACAATAATGATAATATTTTTGCAAGTTTTCATTTAAAATCATATTTTTGTGAAGTACCTATTCTGTTTGAGTTTGTCAGGTCGTTTTGACGTTCATTGACGTTGACAACTGCATTCACTGTCAATCTATTTAAGCACAGGTTTTGTCGGTCAATTAATGTAATTATTTCAACGTTTTTTTAAGTATAAGAAACAAAGCAGTGACGTCATTTCGCTAATACTTGACGTTTGTTACTTACGCCCTTTCTGCTCGAGCAACGATTTAAATGGATTTTTCCACGAAAATACAAGATTTTCACGAATATAAAAAAATATGGGTGTCTTAAAATTGTGCGTTCTTTCCAGCCAGACAATAAAAAGTACTTAGCACTTAAAAAATTGAAATATTGTCAATTAGGTACATTATACTATTGGCCACTATGTAACCACATTTGGCTACACAATGGTTCACTACAGAGGCCTTAATACGTCTTAATACGATTCAGTTTAGGTTCGCTCGCTGTCAGATTTATACTAAAAATTACAGCTAAAACTTGAACTGAGTCGGGTTTAGGACGTCATGGTAAGGCCCCGGGACAGCGCTATTCTGTGTAAGCTGCAATGGCGAATAATGGCGGACATTGGCCGTGGGCAATGGATTGTGGCGTGCAAAGGAGATGTAGCGTTGGCCATGCATGGCCCATTGTCTACACATGCCGTGAGTTAAGTACCTACAAACAAAAAAGGGCATGATGGAGTATGTAAACATACTTGTCTTCTAACATGACTCTTCTGGCTACTGGGGGTGGTAGGACCTTGAGATGGGTTCTTGCGGATCGCTACCACGATTTTACTTATTAATTTTGCTGCCTTACAACAGTCTGGGAAAGTAAGACAGCTGGTGAAATTTAACGTTTTCAAAGAAAAGTCTACATGGTCATTTTTTTCCAGAATTTCTGGCTTTTTCTTACTCAAAATCGTTTACTGTACCTATTGATTCTTATACAACAAAAAATGTGTTCCACAACTTCCATTCCAAGCCATCACTTTTTTGTTCGTCGTTTTTTTATATGCATGGAACGTGATGAACAGGAAAAAAACCGTAATAAAATCTGGAACACATTTTTTCTTGTTATGAGAATCGATGGGGTAAACTTACAGTTCTGAGTAAGAAAAACTCAAAGTAGTTAAATAATGGAAAAATTGATTAATGTAGACTTAAATAAAAATGAAGTATTCCATCTTAAGCAACACGTGCCTACGTATCAGCAATGGTACCTATTGGTTTAAATTCAGTTTTATTAAACGAAGCGACTAAAAAACACAGTTTCGGCACATTTTTTCGCTTGGTCATTATTTCAACGGAACCCATCTGCTTTTAACTAAGTAAGTCCCACGCAAAGTGAAATTTGTATAGAGAAAACCTTTTTCAAGATTGGCCCGGGACTTCCTCATTCGGTAATGTTCGGGAACGGCGAACTGGCGAGCTCGTATGTTTGCTGTTCAATTACTGGGTATCGGAATTACTTTGAACATGCGTACCGATAGCTTCTGAGGAGCTTATTACTCTTCAGTGAGTCTTGTTAGGAACTCGATGAGTCCTTACACTGATCGATCACTTACGATGTTGTTCGTATTTTTTTGAGGAATGTAAGGGAAGTTTAGCTGTAGATATTTAAGCAAATAGATAGGCTACCTAGCTCCAAGTAGTCCTAGACATGATACTTACCTGTATCTTATAAGAGATACTTGACAGATCCATACGCAGAAAACAAGGGGTAGAAAGATTTTGGTAACTGTTTTTAGTTACGCTGCCGAGCACTTTTTCATTTGATATCAAATCAATCCAAAATAAAAGCTGTTCCAAGAAATAATGTATGGTTCAGAAAAAACTTACACAACTAGGTTACATTATTTCTTGGAACAACTTTTGTTGTGGATTGATTTGATAGCATTATACTGCCTATATTATAGATAGGCAGTATAATGCTGGAAAATTATTCATAACCTTACTAAAGTACCTACCTACGTTTTAGTGAGTTCATATATTTATACTGAAACTGATACGGACCATTAAAATATTTTTACCCGTCATGCATTACATTTTTTGCTTAAAAAATGCACGTAATATTTGCACGCAAGCTCACGGCATTTTTATTTAGCGTTAACATTCGCTGTAACACTGACGTCATATTTTCAGGTAAAGTTTTATTGCGTAATTAAAATTTAATGGAACAGTGTAACGATTTATGGATACGACAACAGTGGAATTTGAAAGAATTATGCTCCATTCAGGATAGATTTAGACAGAAGGAAACATGGTTCTTTATAGTAAAATTTAATTATAAGAGTTTTTAATGATTCACGGTTAAGTTCATTCGAAATATTATAAACGGGATGTGAACCGCGATTACCTTTATTGAGCACCCGATAAAAAAAAAGGTACCTAATCAATAAAGGTAATCGCGGTTCACATCCCGTTTATAATATTAAAAATTTAATTATGTCATTAAATAAAAAACATTTTTCAATTTGAGTCTAGAAATAGAGTTACATACCCCAGTCTTCGTACATAACCAAGTAAAAATTACTAGGACATTCTAAGGTAAAACAAGGACTATTTTTAAAGTAAAATAAACATGTTCGCGGCTTAGGGGTGGCCCAAAAGGCCACCTCGCCGCACCTAAACCTAAATTAATCCAAATTAACAATCGAACGTTGGTTTTACCAGTGCCGGTAATGTAACTTGGTTATGTTTTTTTTTTATGTGAATAGGAAGGCAAACGAGCAAGTGGGTCACCTGATGGTAAGCGACCACCACTGCCCATAGACACCCCCAACCCCGGAGGGATTGCAGATGCGTTGCCAACCTAGAGGACTTATATGAAATGCCTCTTGTGCCCGTAATTTCCCCGGCTGTCTTACTCTCCACACCGGAACACAGCAGTGCAAGCACTGCTGCTTAGCGGCAGGATTAGCGAGTAAGATGGTGGTAGCGATCCGGACAGACCTTGCACAAGGCCCTACCACCCGCAACGTATGAAGAACAAGCTAAAAATTTAGTATGTAGTAAGGCCTTACATTAAAACACCCAATAAAGGGAAGAGTCAAAAATTACCGAACTCCTTTTCCAACGAGGATTAGTCATTTCGTTTAACGCACATAGGTATATATTCATTATAATATTTCTTTGTACTTGTGCAAGGTCCGTCCGGATCGCTACCATCATCTTACTCGCTAATCCTGCCGCTAAGCAGCAGTGCTTGCACTGCTATGTTCCGGTGTGGAGAGTAAGACAGCCGGGGAAATTACAAGTTCAAGAGGCATTTCATCGTAGCCCTCTAGGTTGGCAACGCATCTGCAGTTCATCCGGGGTTGCAGGTGTCTATGGGCAGTGGCGAACGCTTACCATCAGGTGACCCCACTTGCTCGCTTGCCTTCCTATTCATATAAAAAAAAAAACGAAAATAATCTATTTCTATGAATAACAAAGTAAAACAAACAAATTTAAAAGTAAAATTATTAGTCTTAATTTGTACAGAAACATTAAGTCTTTATTCAAAATTATGCATAAAGAAACTACACATAAAATGAAATAGGTAAAGTAAAACTCTATAAAAGTGTTTACTAAGTTGCAGGTTGTTATTGTTTACCCTTGCATTTCCGCTTCACTGTATATTTGCAGGGGAATAATATTATTGTCTGGAACTAAAACAAACTATATCGTAAAACCACTTTGGAATAAGGAACTGAAGTCGTCTATTTAATTTACGTCTAGATAATATAACGGTAAATTTTATGTGAAAAATTAAGGGTGCGATTTCATAGGAGGAGCGGAGCGCAGTGCAGTTCTTTAAGCTTCTTTAAAAACAGAACCAAAAAAACCCTTCACTTGACTGTCCGTTTATCTGTCAAGAACCTATATTCTTTACGGACGTGTAGAGGTAAGAAATTGAAATAAATATGAAATACTTAGGGCAACTGGGCTCATTGCATAATTAACTTTTTGTAAAATGTTGTCGAAGTAGAGTGAACTAATTTCAAAAGTAGGTACCTACCTATCGGTATATAATTGTGTTTTTTTAAACGAGTTGGTTTTTTTTTATAGCAGTCATAGCAATACTCTACCAATCACGGTTCAAAGACATAAAAACCTTACAATTTAGATATGTGTATGTATTGTATATCGTCGGCTGTAGGTCTAATTGGCGTAACTGATATAATACGTTTTTTCAGGAGAGCCAATCAAAGTTTTTTTTCGGAGTAAATGGCTCATAACTTTTTTTATAACGAATCTTTTTTAGATCGGATTTCACACATAATCTTAGATTTTAGTGTTCTATCCTTATGTGTAACATTTATTAAAGTATTGCGGCTATTTTAGAAATTAGATTTCCCTTACGTCAATTTGTTTCGAAAGTAACGTCCCTTACATGCCAAGTATTTTGTAGTCTTGCCCCTTACGTGGAATTGACCTCTACGTTGGAACCAACAATAATGACAAAAACAGGGTAAAGGACTAGTTGGAGAAATGCATGAAATACAAAATAGTGTACAGGGATTGACGAAAAGAAAGCATTGAATACAAAATGGTGCATAGGTGTTTATGAAAAAAATGCATGAAATATAAAGTAGTGTATGACGATGGTTGAAAAAAATAACATGAAAACAAAATAATATAAAGGGATTCCTGAACAAAAAAGATGTACACCCTTTTAGAGTAAAGCGATTTTTAAATTGTTTTTTGGTTTTTTAAACCATTTAAAACGTATAAAAATGTATTGGAAGAATGTGTGTGGTTGTTTTTGCCCATTACGTGCGATATTATTGTTTGTATATTGTAAGAGTTGACTTCTATTGATTGGAATAAAACAATTTATCATTATTTTATTGTTATCAAATAAAACAATATGTATAAATAATTTACCCATACCGCATCATTGGCGGTAAATATTTTTTACCTACTATCTATTGATCAACAATACGGATGTAGTGAGATGTAGCGAAGTAGAAAACTCTGATCTCAATTGGAATACGATGTCACCCGAACTGTCAATCAATGATTTTATTAAATGAGTGACGTTTTCATATCCATTAATATAGAACTTTACTGTTTGATTCACTCAATCTATTAAAAAAAACTGCATCAAAATCCGTTGCGTAATTTTAAAGATTTAAGCATACATCCCTATGAGATAGGTATATAGGGACAGAGAAAGCGACTTTGTTTTATACTATGTAGTGATGAAGTGATGTCAAAGTGAAAAATGTTATTGTATAATACAGAGATGTTAAAACACCTTCAGTAACTTCGAACTTTTTTTTATGTGAATAGGAAGGCAAACAAGCAAGTGGTCACCTGATGGCAAGCGATCACCACTGCCCACAGACACCCGCAACCCCGGAGAGATTGCAGATGCGTTGCCAACCTAGAGGACTTAGATGAAATGCCTCTTGTGTCCGTAATTTCCCCGGCTGTCTTACTCTCCACACTGGAACACAGTAGTGCAAGCACTGCTGCTTAGCGACAGGATTAGCGAGTAAGATGGTAGTAGCGATCCGGACGGACCTTGCACAAGGCCCCCCACCCGCGAATATTCTATTGTCATAAGTATACTTATAATAAGTATAATTATAAACAAATTATAATCAAAGCATTTTATCTTCACTTTAAAAAAAAGTAAGTATACAACAAAATAAAGCTTATTGGCAAATGTTTACAAGAATAAAACTCAATACCTGCCTACTTAAAAACAACATCTACTTATGGGGCTACTATGAAAATTTGTATGTAAGTAAATATGTATTTGAGAGGGATGCAAACGACATGAAGGTTTTCATACTAGGCCCGTTAGTATACTTATAGGTACTTTACATTGTTATTTTATCTACTGGATTATTTGGATCGATATTTTCAAAATTTTCCATTTTATAATCTGAGTCACAGTCAGACATATTATCGTTAGATTCGTCAGTGCTTTCATTAACATTAATTACAATTCTATCAATGTGATCATCCATCGAGTGTTCCGGTGACCGATATTTTTGCACTATAAATGTACACACAAGTAACATTCTTATATTGACTTGCTGTTGTCCGAGGCTTCGCCCCCGTTTTGTTTATTTTTATTTTGTTTAATGCCTATTGTTTCATCAGAAAGGTCTTAACGATAACGAACACAGAAAAAATATTTAGATATCGTTAAGTAATTTTTTTCCGTGCATGATGTCGTAAGAAGGTAGGTTGTAGTTAATAAACCAAACGACAGGTGAACGTGCACTGAGCTTAACGAATTACGGCTTTGTTTTGATGCCCGTGTGCTGTGTGTCGCATCCTCTCTTTCACACTCAAAATACGTTGTGGGATAGAAAAGAATAACAATAATGTAAGCACGTCTGCTCTTATCTTGTGTTATGAAGTATGATGTGCTTGTAAATAAAGGTAACGGATAAAATATTCATTAGTTTCACAATCAAATTGGTTTAACGTAAAATGAAACTAAATACAATTCGCATCAAATTAGCGTAACAGACAATAAACTCAAATATAATTCGAATCAAATTAGCGTAACAGACAATAAACTCAAATATAATTCGAATCAAATTGGTGTAACGTTAGCACTGCTAAAAGTATGGGAATGCAAATCGGCGTAAGGGACAAATATTTCGAAACACTTGCAGTCCGTTTGATGTAAAAGCGATGCGTATTTTTTTTAATAACTGAGACATTAGTGTAAGGCAAGTTTTATTATGTTTGTCTTCGATAATTAACCATGTAAGGGTAATTCGTTGATTGAAAAGATCCTTACCTTATTCAAAGGGGGTTGGCGGCGGTAAATACACCATTTTTTGTTGCTATATTTAATATTTTTTCAGATACATTGTTTTTGTGAGGCTGATCCGACAAGAACCGCTTGAAAAAAATTAGAGTAAGGGACATTTTTTTAAAGCTAGAATTTTTTCAATAATACCATTCGAAAGAGCGGAAAATTCTGAACAAAACTGTATACTCAACTCATTTTGCGTATTTTGTCAGTTACGCCAATTAGACCTACAGCCGACGATATATAAACTCTTTGTTGTGCAAAATAAATAAGTATAAAACAAATACAATTGACAAACACTGAGATACATGCACAAAGGCGGACTTATTCCTTTAAGGGATCTCTTCCAGTAACCTTTGAGTGGATGATAGAAGTATTATATTAGGGACGGACGAGCGAGATATATACTTATAAATCCTACCAGACAATAAACTACGGTATACTACCTACTGCATATTAAAATATACATAAATTAAATGTAATACCTACATAAAATAAACAAAGACAAAAAATTAATAATGTCAGACGGACTGATGAACAGCTGAATTAGCCGCAATATGGTTTAGTACGCGCTACAACCCTAATCAACTAGAAAACGCTCACAAAGGCTAGTGAAACCTAATTGCCAAGAACGTACAAATTGATTGCTGCATTCCTATTTATAAGAACGACCGCAAACATGATGGATCGCGGGGGAAATAATCTGTCTTGTTTGCGCGCGGTCGTTAATTTCTTCCATGTTCTGGGGTCTTAATGGGCAGTACAAAGGAGTTAGCAAAATGTTTGTGGGAAAAAATTTGGTCAAGTAGGTATTATTGTCGACAATGCTGTCGACAGAGGTTAAGTTGGCCGAATTAATTATTAATTCTCGGGTTTTTTTCTAGCAAACAATAAAATTGTAGATGAAGTTGATAATAGCAATGCTTTGGATCAAAATAGTTTGAGGCAACTAGCTGTTCACTTGTCACAGGACACAGCATTATGAGGTAAGTACATACCTACCTAGTTCAATTGAAGCTAATAAGAGCGTTTTCTAAAAATAAAAACACGTAACCGCACAGCAGAGCTACTATTATATTCTTCTAGCTGATTATAGTAGTCTTCAATGGCAGAAAATGACATTTACAAAGAAGGATTTTTCAAAACTCCCCACAAAAACAGTATCAAAATGAATGAATGAATGAGAATGATCCCGTAGAGGGATCGAAACGCGCGTCAGTGTTTGTGTGGTGTTAGGATTAATTAAGTTTGTGGGATTTGTGTGCGTTTTGTGTGGTAGTAGTGGTGGGAGGGCTTGCATGCAAAACGTACATATTTCGCACAGGCTTGGTTAACTTGCACGTAAGTAGCGGAGTAGCAAGGTAAATATTTTGTGTTCATTAAAACAGTATCACCATTTATTCCTTACTAGCTGTTGCCAGCGAATTCGTCTGCAAAGAATTCGTTTATCGCTATCCCGCGGGAACTACGCAATTTTCCGGGATAAAAAGTAGCCTATGTGCTATTCCATACTTTTCTATATCTATGTGCCGAATTTCATTCAGATCCGTTGGGCCGTTCTGGCGTGATTGAGTAACAAACAAACATCCATCCATCCATCCATCCATCCATACTTTCGCATTTATAATATTAGTTAGATTATTATTTATAGAATGCTTTTATTTTGTGTCACACTGGCAAAGGCCTCCACTCTCCACCTTCTCATCTCCAAATCCAGAACTATATTCGGACCCGGCCAAGCCTTTTATTCAGATATTCGATGTTCTATCTTCGTTTTGTGCCGTTCTGCTCACACATGTTTATAATCCTTAATTTGAGAGTGACAAGGATATGCGACGAACTTCGAAAATCGAATTTTGGAGTAGCATACCAGTTCTGCGTCCTGCTCCCCTCACCATCTGTCTCATATTCCAATTATACCTATCATTTAACTACCTTTATATCTTCGCAAACGAAGACGCGGACAAAAGCTAGTCGAGTACAACCTTACCCGAAGGGTTCAAAGAAGGTTTAAAAGCGCAGTATCCGGAAGCAAACAAAATAATAATGACAGGAAGAAATATTTGACGTTAAATTGTCCTTTATTTCCACAAGTGCACACTTTTTCTAAAGATTTTCTTAAAAAGACAGGCAATGACCACATTTTTATCATAAGAAATGCCATTTGGCGTGTATAATTGACATTTTGTAAGTTAAAATAATATGAGTTTGCAGAGAAGTAACAATTTTTGATTAATGTAGTAGTGTGAATATACGTCTATACTTAGGCCCCACGAAAAGTGTCAATTGGTTTGCTCATCCGTGTGTCTGGCTGTCTATCCATCAATTCATTCATCTATCCGTTTGTCTGTCTGTCTGTTTGTATATCACAGGCATTCCCCTATATTGTATTACTTACAACAAAAATCATACCATACCTAAATAAAAACGATGAAAGTTATCAATATCTGGTTATAAAAGTTCCCAATTTAATATGCATTTCTAGATGATTAGCTTTCACGAATATCACGAATAATATTTTAATTCTATCAATTAATCCTTTAAGTGGCAAAACTCATTGCCAACATGATATTTGTGTGTCATATTTCTTGTTAGAAAAGGTAATATCCAAAGTATTCCGTAAAACGAAGCGACGACACTAAAAAGGACTAGGTATTTGCGCAGCACAAAACAAACTATTTACTGTCTGTTAAAGCTAACATTCCATTTCCCAAGCTGAGCCAACCAAAACAACACTTGGCTTAATACATAAGTGTTCTTAATGAATTGCCTCAAGCTAAACAAAACAAAAGTCAAACAGTTCTCAAGGCTGTATGTATAATTGACGAGGATGTTAATTATTCACCGGATGACCCGTTAGTTCGAAGAATTGGGCACAGGCGTTGTGTGTTTACTTAAGTTTTTGGCATTTTTGCTGTAGGACGTAATCGTAGGCAGTTATGGTACAGATCTTGAATGAATTATTAGTTTATGATTTTTTTAATGTGACTGCATTTATTATTATTTCGACTACACTCATCAAAAATGTCAAAGGATATTTTTTTATTCCTAGACAGTTTTGAACATTTCAGTATACCTAGGCATATTACTACCGAGTCAAAACACCGAATTTGTCTAGAGATAATGATTATCCCAAGGCTTTTTTGATGTGTGTATTTCGTGGATTTGATTATATCCAGTGTTTGTTACCATCCTACAAATTCTACTCAGTCGTGAAGAACGCGCAGAACAGAAACCGGTGGAAGCAGATCACCTGTTCGAGGGGCAAGCCAGAAAGGTGATGACCACGATCCTCAGACATGAGGGACAGACTGTAGTAGTAGTTTGTCACTAACCAAGCATAATATTCAGCTGGATCAGTATGACAAGTGGTTGAACAGAAAATTTATCCAATCAGACAATAGAACAGTCATTGTGAAACGAATTCTACTTCAAGTGAAAATATGTGCTAAGCCGAAGAACATGAATTAAGTTCCTAGTTTTCTTTGAAACAAATCACAATGCTTACTCATCTGAATAAACAGCAAAAATGCAACCCCGTATTTCTGTCAAAATATTTTCTTGACCACTGCAGAGCGAAACCTGACTACAATGAAAATTTACAATCATAGCTTGAAAATTAAACTTAATATTCTAAAATACAAGACATTCATTGTATAATGCAACAAAGCATTCTTTCCGACATCTCAAGCCAGAGCTTCTTTGAAATAAAACTACTACGTTAGACATGTTTTAAAGGATATAGACCACTATTACCTTTCACGAGCTTCCTCGTCATGAATGCATGCAACTGGGTCGAAATATCTGGTTTCATAAAAATATTGTTGCAGTATCTGTTTCGTAAGTGATCCATTTATAATAATACTCAGCGGCACTCAATTTAGCCCTGTCTCCATACAAAGTTACCTATATCCTATATTGCATATTATATGTGGGCCACATTTTTACCGCTGTTACGTTACGGAATTGGTATGTTTTTCAGAACGCGCTGCAAAAAATCCTTTCATAATTATATGCAGTAAGCAGCGTAAATACATTTAAAATGTATGATTCTACTTTACTCTATACACTGCATTCTTATCGTTCATATTCATAGTGCCTTTGCGTTCTCCCTCTGTAATGCGTTTTTGATGTTATCTGGAATAGTTTTATGTATTTTATGTTTATTTAAGAGTCTTGGACTGCGTCCCGCGTAGCGCTTTAGGGGATGCCAAAACTCGAACAATGAACATGAGGTTTTGCTAGTCATATTCTTGGCTCTTTCGTATCTGTTTGAATTGTTAGCTATTTTTGGATGTAAAGTTATGAATTGATCTAATGCGGGAACAACGTATTTTGCTGCAATGCTTAATTGAAAATTGGGTTGACTTTAATTTTGAATAGTGAAGGATGTGTATTTTCGATATGTTACTTATTGCATTCTAAGAAAGTGAATTTGTATTTTTAGATTAAGTAACTTGGACCCTGGAAACTAAGACATTTTACATAACCCAATAAGCAATGTCTGTAATACCTAGGTAGGTAGGTATTGTTATTTCTTGTATTATGTGTATTAGTATGTATGTATTTTCACTACTTAGGTATATTAATATATATTCTAAATTGCACCACCTGCTCAGATCTGTTCTTTTCTCCGGTCCATTATGGTTGCCTGGTAGAGATCGCTCTGTAGCGATAAGGCCGCCTATTGTTACCTTATTGCTTCTGTATACCTTTTTTCTGTTTTGATTGTTAAATGTGGTGTTCAATAAAGAGTTATTGTATTGTACATTTAGAATGGGGTTTTGGGGAAGAAAATCAGTTAAGCCAGATCTGACCTCAGGGAAAGCATAAATGGAACAGGTTCTGAGAGTATTATGATTATGCCAACATCTTGCTTGAACTATTGGAATATTGAATGACAACAACAATGATTTTACATTTAAATACAATTCATTCATGGATTTCGGATAAATCCGTAATTGGCACAACGAAATTGGAAATAACATTAAATTGGCGCAAACAATTGCAAACGCCAGAAACCTGTAAATTGATGAACGTTAGAATGCAAATTTAACTAATTAGTGATTCTGGTTAAAATGGCGTACCTACATAAATTAGCATAATTCAATTTAATTATCAACATTACAAATGCTCGTGAGTTAAAAATCATGCAAACCTTTATCAGTGAGTATTTGTAATTTTATGAATGCAGATGTTATTCGTATTTATTGGAATTGATGGATCAATGCAAATTATAGTTTTACAGCCTTATTCATAAAAAGTTAGAGGCTCGCTATAAGCTCGCTATAGGACCGATGCAAAAAAACATGATTCATAAACGTCAATTAGCGCTAATCAGTCCTTCAAGGGTCTGTTAAGTCCTCCGAAAGTTAGTGGACCGTAGACCCTCCTTTATCTCTCTGCTAACTCACAAAATGGCCGCCACAAATATGAACAGCTGATTTTGGCAAGAGCAAAACCATACGCAAGACAGTTTTTTTTTTGTTTTAAGTTTGTATCCCATTTGAGGAAGGTAAAGGAAACTAGATCCACACTGCCTCGTCTGTCGTGTTAATTCGCTGGTTTCCCGCTAATTCGCTGCCACTGCTGTCAATTTTTTTTTAATTCACTAAAAAGCCATTTATGGTCTATGATTTGTCAAGGTGACAACATAACGCGTCTAATCCATTCATCAACAGCTCATTAGTTAACAGACTGCTAGCAAGCGTTTATGAATCATACTTTTTAACAACTGTTAAATAAGCTTAATCAGTCTGTTAACTAATGAACTGATCAAACATCAATTAAGGATTTTTTATGAATAAGGCTGTTAGGGTTTAACAAAAAAGTTCAATGAAATTTGACAAAGGGCGGTGGCTCATCATCCGAATTCCACGGTGCTGTACTATCTTTAGACAGGATAGCCCTTCAGAACGGTAACACGGTAACTCCTGATATGATCAGCATGACGTTTTTTTGCTATAGCTGCTGTGATAAAAAAAACAATAAAGTTTAAAATTAAAGAGCGTTCCAACACAAGCAAAGGATATTTTGTCGTTTTTTTTTCATTTAAATATCGCTGGAAGCATGTTATTCTTCGTGCAAAAGTGTGACTTGCACTTTGTCGATATTTTTAACGAATTGAATTCGGTTCTTCATTTTAAATTGTTCGACTTTTCCGTCAGAAGTAACACGATCACAGAATAATCGATGACTTTCATCAGATTAATATAAATAAAATTGATGTATCGAAAACCGTCGAAATAATTTTCATGTGAAATTTCATTCATGATATCTGAAATGATTGTGTCATATTATTATTTTTGTCAGTTGATTTATAAACTACAAATACTGAGGCAATAGGTAGATTGTGGTGTTTATGTTCAATAGTAGTTGTCATTATCATGAAAAACCATAATTTTAGCCATGTCTAAGAAAGGGTTTTTTTTTTATGTGAATAGGAAGGCAAACGAGCAAGTGGGTCACCTGATGGTAAGCGATCACCACTGCCCATAGACACCCACAACCCCGGAGGGATTGCAGATGCGATGCCAACCTAGAGGACTTGGATGAAATGCCTCTTGTGCCCGTAATTTCCCCGGCTAGTTTTGTGGTAAGATCATTCATTATGTTGTAACTGATGTAAAAATGACAAAGTTGAAAAACCGAACAGCAATGTCGCTGGCGTCATTTCAAAAGCAAACGTCTAGTAAGAGATTGTTAGCGATAACGATAATTTAAAATCAGAAAAAGCCAATCAAGCTTTGTGTTTTTCGTGGCTTAAAAAATATAAAAGTACCGGTTAATTTATGTCAATAACTGTAATCTTAGAGTATCATATTTTAAGACAAAGAAAGAAATAGCTGTAAAGCGTTGTCTGTGTCTAACAAAAGAAGTACGTACAAAGATATAACTGAAAATAATTTCGTTAACGTCATTTAGCGCGAAAATAAAATCTCATAGAGCCAAAAGCAAGACCTGTTTCGTTTATCTTTTCAAAATAAAAAAAATAAATAAAAGACTATTTAGTACATAATACATGACAATAAATATGTAAGTACGTATACATAAGCTCCAAGTAACAATACCAATAGAATTAAACGACTGTGCATCTAATTTTTTTCAAGTGATAATTAATTAGCACTAAAATTAATTAAGTTGTTAAAAATAATATATCTCATTTTTAATATTTTTAAATGTGTTATACTATGTTTTTACTAGATTTAATATCACTTGTTTAAACGCAGTATGAAGCAACTGTATATTTTACATACTACAGATATGGTCCGAAGAAACGTAGGTATTTCTTAAACAAAACCTCACTAATGAAGTTTCTCATACGTTCCATTGCTACCGCAGCTCCTTCCGTTCCGAATAGAAGTTTCAAGTACCTTCTGGAAAGTTTCACATCGCAATTTCAACGGTTAGTGAAGCGTGAATAGCTTTGGTCTTGGTTGGCCCCATTTTTATTTATTTTATAATTAGAAAGAAAAAATAAAGAAAGTTTTGTTTTGAGATGAATTATTTCGTAGTAGCAGCTAAATTAAGTGTGCAAATGCCGAAACGATGCCGAAAACTTAAGGGAAAAATCTTCGATCAACAAAATAATTAAACTAAGTGTAATAATGGAATTCTAAGAAATCCTATCTCTGTAGAGGAAAATCTTCAATTAAAAAGCATTAAGTAAGCACAAAGTCATTCGAAGCCAGAAAGCCAATTGAAACCAACTTTTACAACTCGAGATAATAAAACCGTCGCTCACAAAAAGCTGTTTCGAACATCGATAAACAAAAACTGGCAAAGATCGAGGTCGGTAATTACCATAGCGTCAATCTTCAGCCTCACACTCCAGAGGTTTTAATTTCTTATCAACACTTCAGCGACAAAACAGAACACTTCACAAAAGATAACAGAAACAAAGGAACGGCCGGGCAGTCTTTTGTTTCCCTTTCAAGTTTGGAACTGAGCACTGGCACAAAAAACAAAATGGTAAAAACGCGAGTTTTTTTCGTAAATTACTATCCGAACTCGTGGGACGCGGAGGAGATGGTTGCGGGTTGCTTTCTCGTCTGTAGGGCCACCACTGCGATGTGTCGCGCTTACCGCGCCTGCGTAGGTTTGCGCCACCATCCTGCACTCATAATACGTTTCTGCTTCAATTAATCCAGCTCTCAATTACACCTACGGTCCCTGCTGTCCTGGTAATATTGAATAGAAAGCGATCGGGACATAGTTAAACGGTAATTGATTCTCCTCTCTCGTTTCTCGTGTGCCGTGTTCCGTTTATGAGGTGTCGCGTAACGAAAAGTTCAAAAGCCATTTTACTCAATAACCGTGTTAGAGTTTGAGAAAAAAGTGTGTGGTGTTTTGAATTCTTTGTTACTATTATATTATGACGGAGTTAACAAACAAGTTGTTGCGAACTCTTTATCATTATTTATATTGTTTATGTTTTTATATACTTTTTTATGGATTGTCAGTTTGTTTTGTCTTGCAGTAAAAGAAGGAGTTCAGTTTTGTTGATGTTTGTCTCATTATAGTTAGATTCCCTGCTCATAAACCCATTAGGCATTAATTATCATACAGTCCACATTTCGTACGCTTCACAAGTAATACATGATCGCGTAGATCTTTACTTTCGTTCGTCATTTTTTTTACGACAAGGCAAAGAAGCAATTTTTTTACCTGATGGTAAGTGCACACTATCACTTACAACACTAGAGGATTGCAGATGCGTTACCAGCCTATAAGGCTACTAAGACGGATTATTGTCTACGCCGGAACACAGCAAAGAAAGCACTGCTGCTTGGCGGCAGGATTTGCAAGTAAGATGATACGTACCGGACGGACCTTGCACGAAGTTATACCACCAAAATTCAAAATCTAAAAAAGGTCTTATTTGTTTTTAATACACACACATACGAGTACATACACACAACACGTCTTTATCCCTTACGGAGTAGACAGAGCCTAAGGTAACAGGTAAGTAACGTTTGGCAAGATTGTGGGCGTATAGGTAGAAAACGGAATTAAAATAGTGATGGGTTGCTAGCCTTCGTCTATAGCATGATTCCTATGATTTTCGCCCATTCCCTCGATTTTTTAAATAACGACTTAAATCAAGTCAAAATAGAGGTCGTGACCCTAATCTAGTTCCAAACGTTCTGGCAGCAATCACAAGAAAACAATTGAACGCTATAAGAAACCCGATTCAGGATTCATAAAAAAAAAACTTATATTATATGAATTTGTGTAGAACGGGGCCTTCACGGTCCGTTTGGCTCTCTCGTTAGGCCGCCCTATAAAGAAGGCTCATCTTAACCGCCCTGTGATGCATGGACTGGCAGAAATACCTTTTTGGGATAATATTATTTTTAAGACCGATGCGCTCGCCTATATTTAAATGCGAGTGTTGGATGTGAACAGAAAATTAATAGAGTGAAAATTTATGTAATACTTAAGGAGATAATTTAAAATTATTAATAGCGTCCTTTGAGTTACGTAAGTTGTAATTATAGCTTAATTTCTTAACACAAAATAAGTTTTTTTTTAACATGTTCATTAAGTACCCTATTCGCTTTTGAAAACGTCTGTCATAAAAAAAAAAAACACTAAACCAACTTCCATTTAGCGGTCGAAGTCTGTTGAGCAAGGAACAGTTATGATAGTTCTTGTCTAGATGATATAATAATATTATGGATAGGTTATGTTTAGTCGCTGCGTGGAATTTTGAATAAAACACATTTAATTTTCTTAAAAATAAAAAGTAAATTTTACAATTTATATCTAAATTATGTAGCTCGGTTCCGCGTACAGTGAGGGAAATGTAATGAGTTACCACCATAGAACCCTGTCGTAGTTGATAGGCCGCCATCATTCAAACTCGAGTGATATGTTACCTTATTGCGATAGGGTTCCAAAATGGTATCTGAATAGAAATTTCCCTTAGTGTTGTAGTAAGTATCCTTTTTGAACTTGCTGACACGCTCTCGCGTGTCTAGATACTGTAACGGTAAGTTATTACTTAATGTGTTTCAAAATTGGAAAAAATCAAGGGACTATTTGTGACCAATTGAGCTAGCCAAAACCAAGAATTGTGTACTAAACAACGGAGAATAGTTATTTGTTATGCAAGGCTGCAAAATTTTCGTTTGGCGCGAGTGCCTGTATTGAAACCCGAGCAAGCGAAGGATTCTATGATTGAACCACGAGCGAAGCGAGTGGTTCAAAAGAAGAATCCTGAGCGTCGCGAGGGTTTCAAGGCACGAGCCACCAAACAAACTTTGCTGCCGAGCGAAACACACAATTTTTCACCTCACTACAGCGAGAAAAATTGTGGATGGAAGAATTTCAAATTTCAAATTACTTGAGTATATGAGTAGGTGGTGAGGTGGTGGTGGTCGTGGTCGGGGTGGGATGGTGGTCAGCGCGGCGTTCGAATTTCAAAAACCTTTTCCACCCAAGAGGGGAAAAAGCACTTTTCCACGCAGATTTTTTAGGAGAAAAGACAGCACTTTCGAGCAAGTGAGGTGAAAACATACTTATACATACTTGAAAAATAATGACCATAATTGACACTCTATTGGTTATTTATTACTATTACCTCTATGGATACAAGAATGCTTAATGCAAATTAAATAATCGCTCGAAGAATCACGAAATCTTCGTAGATGACGGTTATGTGAATAAGCATCTTTCACATTTTCTTTGCTAATATTATAAATGCAAAAATTATGTCTCTCTGTCTGTTGCCTCTTCACGCTTAAGCTACTCTAAACCGATTTAGTTCGAACCTTACAAATAAAAATGTATAGCTGATTGTTGAACACGAGAATACAATGGCTGGACCTCTTTGGCTAATTTTGTTTTTGAAATATTTGTGGACGTCCAGGGAAGGTTAAAATGGTGAGCAAAATATTGAAAATAAAACAGCATACATACATAAATCACGTCTTTATCCCTTATGCGGTAGACAGAGCCTAAGGTGACAAGACCTAAAGGCCACGTTTAGTATGATTGTGGGCGGGGAAAACAGCAAGTTTGGTATAAAGATAGTTTCAGATTTCAGTCTTGTTGAAAGATCTTTTCATTCTTAACTGTCATATTTGATAAACAAAATTCTAACCGCATTGTGCAAAATTTTTGTAAAGAATAAGGTGTATCATGTTATCAAATAAAACCGAGGCAATATTTTGTACATAATTTTGCTGATTATTATCTCCAGTTCCTTTATTTACGATGAAATAGTAAAAAAATTGCAAATATGAGACGTTTTGAGGTTAGAATTTTGTTTACCAAATAGGACAGTTAAAAATGAATAGACCTTAGATAAGATAGTTTTTTATCCGAGAAAATTGCATAGTTAGTGGGATAGCGATTGACAATGGAGTCACGGGCAACACTAGTTAAATAACATATCTTTTACCAATACATTTATAGCCGAAAAGAAATCGCAGCCAAAGCATTACGATGTCGTTAAGGTATACATTTGTGCTAGCCTTTTCGAGCGCTATCGCTCGAAAAATAACGGTCAAGTGATTCAGTACTCACGGAATTCACGCAGCGTTCCAGTTCCATTAAAAATAATGGAAATAGAAGAGCATCGTGGGTTCCGTCAAATAAATTAGTGAATACTTACAGTTAGGTACCCACTCCGGCTTCACAAGTGATGTAGCGACACTAGCGCCATCTAGTTGGCCGCTACATAACTACTACGACCCACGAGTAGCTAGCGCCAGCTCTAGTGACAGCTGTCACATTGTTCTACATCGCGCTAACGAAGTTTCTCCACACGGCATTCCCCAAAAAATGATTTTGTACCTAATTGTTTTTTGTTTTTTATATTCGATTGTGTTTGTCATAAATAAACTTCTTCTTTCTTTCTTTCTTTCTTTCAATGAAGATTAACACGGCGCAAAGAGAGCGTGACAAATCTGTGATAAGTTTTATCTCAGTTATTTTTATAGTGGTTTGATTATTTTTTTATTATTGTTTATTACGTAAATGAGTTTTAATGACAGCCATGAAAAATCACGATTATTCCCCACCATCGTCATGTTTCAATCAATTTACAAAAAACCTTGACTAATTAATATACCTCACCTTGCTCGAGAACCACTCACCTAATTGGTGAAAACCACACGTGAGTCGTCCAGATAACTAAATAAATTAGGTATTTCAACTTTATCTTTTGACTGAAAAATGCTACTTTCAGAAAACGACCGCATAGTTTCTTTTTTTACGTAAATAACTGACGCCGCATCCCTAAAAAATCTAAGCCTTAAGATAAAAAGAATATCAGTGGAATCCGGTATCAAAGATGAAGTATAGTAATATTATCTCGTGTTAGTACTAGATTTCTTTTTTCAATCATAAGCGTAGAAAATACAGCTTTTAGTAACATTTTATGTTGCTTAACGTTTCTTTGACCATATTCTATAGCCATTTAGCCGAATGATCGTCGATTCCCGCCTCGTTATCAACGTATTTTTCTAAAAGTAAAAAAAAATAGTAACTGGCCAACGTTTGATTACTTATCATCGATAAAAAAAAGCGACGGATAGCACTCTTGAAGTGCCAGCAGAAGTGAAAACAGCAACTTAGATTAGATTTTAAATTTGTAACCTCCATGACGCTCAAGACGCGTACGGTACCGTACTGGCCGCTTACAAAAAAAAACGTACTTATTATCTATTTGATATACTTCTAACAATGTGCTGACGCCCTACCTAGTACTTTTGCTCCACGACTCAACAAAAACACACTTCGAAAATAGAACGCAATTCATTCGTATTTCAAGATCTTAGCGGATCTGATAATAATATCCTGGTACTTAAACTCTCCCTCCGTCTTACGTCTGACGCGAGTTTACCATTTTTTACCCATCCCAAAAAGTGCTCAGCGCCGCTAAAAAAGTTATCACTTCAAAAAATTTTTGGTGTCATTCTCTAAAGGAACCTCATGCGAGAAGTCCTCCTGATCTTCTCCTCATATTTTATGCTAGTTAACGTTGACAACAAGACAGATAACTTCTTATAAAACCTACAAGCAAAAGGGTCAACTTATAATTGTCTCCCGATCACAGCGATCACTTAACGGATAAAGTTTGTTTGAGAATCCCAGAGCAGGACAGCAATAAACAAGCTATGCTGATGCACAAAACTTCGTTAACGTAAAGGCAAAGAAGCAAAGATTGCCCCGAGGAACGCAATGTTTATTCAACCTTAGCTTTCCTACGGCTTCGAACTCATTCACTTCACAACATTCTTAATGTTTCTGGTTTTACGTCTTGCTCTAACAACAACAAACTGCGTTGGATAGCGAGGGATGGAAGAGCAAAGTCGACATGTGAACGGCAACGTGGGATGGGTTCGAATAGTTTGATAGCGGTAGTCATCCTAAGGGACGCATCTTTGCCGTAGTCTATAAAAGTTTTCATGCGGAGGGAAATCTTACGCTTATAAATATAGTGGTTTCTGGAACATTTGCTCTGTGGAAGAGAACGTTATCGTTTTAGAAATAAAAGTTTATGTTAGTTGCGAGTGTTTGTTTAGTTTTTGGCCAATGTACAGTGCGTGAGCTCTTAATGCCATTCAGGTTTGTCTTGCTGTCTCCTTTACTCGGCCGATTCAAGTATCAAAGTCAAGTATCATCACGGATGATGCAATTTAAATCACACTATTTGCAGTTTGTAAACTTGAATTTTAAAGTGGAGTGTGTAAAATTTATGACAACAGCTTGTTATGAGTAAATGCGTTATTGGCTTGTGCTACTTTTTTTTATTACGTGCCATTGATTCCAAACTTTCCGTGCCCTTTTTAAGGTACCCGTACCTATCTAAATCCTCCCATTCTGCCCTGTCTGTCCGTCTCCGTCTGTCACTGAGCTGTACCTTTAGAATTGCAATAAGTAGACACTAAACTTGTAATTCTCATAATGTACCTTCGTATTATAGTAAGTAAAAAAAAAAAGTTTCATTATTAAGAGGATTTCTACTCCATAAAATATACAAAGCATTATTCTCTGGCACAGTAGTAGCACTTAACAGGTTTTATTACACCCAAGTCGCAGTTACATAGTGTTCGTTTGTTTTAATTTAATCTGACAACGGTTGATATTTAAATCGAATTGTAATAAATAATGTGTTGATAATTTATCGTACAAACGAAAAGTAATTAAAGCTTAATGAAATCTGCGGCGACGAAATAAAACTGAGCCCAATTGAGACTTATAATAAAATTCTTTTCGTTCGTAACCGGGCACAAAAAGGTTTGGAGCGATAAATACAAAAAAGTTGTTCCGTAATTACGCTGAAAATTTTAAAGGATGTTTGAATTTATTTTTAAATGTTTGCTAGAATTGTCTGCGGTATATTTTTAACTTTTATTTCCAAAGCAAGTTTAATTGAAATTTTTCTTTGCCTGCGGCTTGAAAAAAGTTTTTTTAGGTTTTACGTCTGTATTAAAAGCTTTCTCCCTTTCGAATTGACAATTGGTGTATCTATGTACAGTCACCCAAATATGTGGTCTACCACTTTTCATCCAACTTCCTATCAAATAAAAATGTCGCTAAAGTCGAACTTTCAAGTTGACATCATTATTATAGTGACGTGCAAAGGAATTTTAACCTTAGGGTGGTAGACCACATATTTGGCTGATGGTACGTTTAATCACTAATGATTTTAATCTTCTTCACTATCATCATCTCGAATGGGCGAAAATCTTAGGAATCATGTTATAGGCGATGTGGCTAGCAACGCATCACTATTTTGATTTCCCTTTCCACCTATACGCCCACAATCATGCCAAACGTGGCCCTTAGGTCTTGTTACCTTAGGCTCTGTCTACCCTGTAAGGTATAAAGACGTGGCTTATACTTATACATACATATGTAGAACTACTTAGTACTAAGTTGACTACTTACTTGCCTCTTAATCAACAGAATGAAAGATTTCACCATACAGCGTGTTATTTTTTTCTTTCAAATTGGCAATAAATTCAATTTATTTTCCATTACCGGTTAAACAGAATGGTTACCAAAAGAAATAGGGCCGATGGAATAAATTCATTCAATATCAGGCACAATCATGCGTGAAGGCCTTCTATAGCCCTTTTAACACATATAACATGTTCCTTTATATGTAACTTTTCAAGGCAAAAGGTCCCAACCAAAGGTTTGAAATGCTAAAGATTTAAGATATTTTTTTTAATCAGTTTATGCCGGAGATACGATATCATGTTGAGAGTTAAAAAAAATACAAAGACTCTGTTGTATTTTATAATAATAATAATAAGTCATTTATTTCAGATAATACATAATCAGATAATCCATAATTTCACATGTATAAAAATAAAGTTAATATTGTCAAAATATAAAATTAATAAATTAAAAACCCGGCGGTTCCGGGTCATTCCTGGCGCAGAGGTTGTCCATCGCCGTTCAACGCGGCAACGCTGCGAGCGTGATGGGTACCTTTGCGCCCGGTTTGATGCGGGGCGGGTTGTTTAGTTCGTATCGTAGGTTATACAGTTAAGGGACTAGGTATTTCATTGTTTTTGTAATTTTATCTGTAATTTTGACATTTTATTGTTTTATTTTATTTTATTGTTTTTTTTGTTTAATTAAATGACCATCAATCATTTTAGGTTAAAGATGATAATTAAACATTTAATTAAAAATCTAATTCAATTAATACAAAATGAAAAATCAAAATAGCTCAAAAGACAAAATTAAAATCAAATCAAATTAAATTAAAATAAACCAACAAAAAATCACAAATTCAAAAATTTTAAACAAAAAAAATTTAATACCTACACCTGTGAAAATTACTGTAGCAACAATAACATAACCTATAAAATGTCGTGCAGCGACTGATTATATTCTCCATATGAATTTCTCCAAGTTCCTCAACTGCTGGCGTTTCGTTTCTCCGCAAACCTTCCGTATCCGCAGTTAACTTAACTCGTCGATTAGTGAATTGAATCCGTCTTCGCATCGTGCAATCAGAGCAGTCACTTAATATTATGAATTTTGTTTTCGCGTGTTTGGCGTTTGACGTAACCGCTTATACAGGATGTTGCAACAGAAGCAAGTAATTCAACCCATTCAATTTAAATAATTAATAATAAATAATAGAATATATTTATTTACTAAATAGTTTCACAAACTAAACATGTTACCTATGACCTTCACATTAGGCTGAGCCTGACTCGTGAGGTCCATTCGTTACACTTACCTACTTATTAACATTGATGGTCCAACACTGTTCCCATGCAAGATGGCGACTACATAGGTGAATATAACAAAGATTCTTAATAGCGAAAAACTTTACCGTTCTGCTAATTTAATGTGTATTGTAAATTTTTAACGTGATAACGTCTATAAATCGATGAACGCCGGCTGCAGTACGAAAAATCGCGACTCATTGTCACGTTCCGCGTGACGTCAGTGTCCAAGCGAGAGCGCGGAACAAGCGGTAAAGGCACGATCGTCTCGCGTGACGTCAGAGCTAGCAGTTCGAATGTTTCTTTATGATGTTATCACGTAAAACTATCGTGCGTAAACCGACGTTACAGACAATCGGTTTTTTTCATCCGTGCTGGGCTCAATTTAAAGCAAAGATAAAACACACAATGTACCGGCTGCTGCTCTTGCCGCGCAGGTTGTTACAGTAACAGCCCATCGAGGACGAAAGTCTTCGAAATCATGTTAAAGCTAAACGCTAAACGCGGCCTTTAGATTTTGCTTCCTTAGGATCTGTCTACCCCGTAAGGGATAAAGACGTGATTTATGAATGTATTGTATTAAAACAAATAAGTATCTTAGTTATTTTTAATCAAGATTTGCTGAATATATTTAAGACCAATCTGAGGTACAGTAGGCGGCAAATAAGTAAAACGTGGAGGGGATATGCGCAGTATGAAAAACATCATCATTTTCAAACTGCGCTTATCCCCTACACGTTTTACTTATTTGCCGCCTACTGTACTTCTTTGAGAACGCTACTTGATGAAACATGTCTATTCAGACAGTATAAAATGTGAATAGCGATTACTTTACCGAGTTTTTATACTTATTTTTTTATTTGATCTAATAAAAGTAGCGAAAATTTAAGTGATCTAAAATGTTTTTTTTTTCTTTTTTATGTGAATAGGAAGGTAAACGAGTAAGTGGGTCACCTGATGGTAAGCGATCACCACTGCCCATAGACACCCGCATCCCCGGAGGGTTTGCAGATGCGTTGCCAACCTAGAGGACTTACATGAAATGCCTCTTGTGCCCGTAATTTCCCCGGCTGTCTTACTCTCTACACCGGAACACAGCAGTGCAAGCACTGCTGCTTAGCGGCAGAATGAGCGAGTAAGATGGTGGTAGCGATCCGGACGGACCTTGCACAAGGCCCTACCACCCGCATGTATTTACCATGTTAATAAATCTCTTTAAAACCATTAAGTACACTAAATTTTAATACTTACCAAACAGCCTACATCCTGTATACTACAGTTACTCTTCCAACATCGTATCTCGCCAAATTACTGTGCCGAAAATAACCTTAAGATCATATAAATACCGTCAGTTACAGAACTACCGCAAAGTAAGAAGGATTAATAACGAGGCTCTTTCACGCTTAGTGTTAAGTTTTTAAATATAATTATGTCCAAGTTTATTTTAATCCACTACTAACTTTGTTCCACTTGCTACGACCCTAACGTACCTCTTTCGCTTCATCTACATTTGTTGCGAACTCTTTACCTTTTTGATACTTTTTATGTATATTTTTAATTGTTTTTGCTTTTTGAATCTTACTTTGTTATGTCTTGTCGTGTCATTACAGTCTTGATCTGAGGAGCTGGTTTTTCATTGAGATCCATCTATTTATCCATTTCCTTAAATTATCATACAGTCCACATTTCCACATCACATTTCGTACGTTTCAACATTCATCAATCTCTTCATATAAACATACTCGTCGGTTTCGGGTACTCTTGACCTGGCCTTCTTCCAAAACGTCCCCAATTTGATCACGGAACGTCCGTCATAGCCTTCCCCTCCCAATGCACCCATTCACACTCCCCATATAAATCTGCAAAATAGTCTCTGCCTACCCTTGTGTAAAAGAGGCCTGATGGTACGTATTTTATGTATGTATGTATGTTTATTTTAATGAAATAAAACCATGTAATATCACGTAAAAAAAAATATTTTTGATATTTTCTTCAGCCTGGTAAGAGTCCCACTGCTGGGCACAGGCTTTTCCTTTCAACGTCCGCAAACAATACTTTAATACAACGAGATTGTTATCTAGGCAATATTTTTGTCACTAGTTTTTGTGACATTCCAATGTTACTGATTTCGTAGCTAAAAATAAGCAGCAGCGCGGGTGCTACGAACGCGTAGCATTTGCTACGGTCAGCGTAGCAATTGAGTCTTTAAAAAGGCTCACATCAACAACCGCTTTGCGTAGCCCAGAAAATAGAATAAAAAATAACAAATGAATTCAGTAAAATCTCTTTTTAAACACCAGATCTGATGGTTTACGTGAGCAAAGTTGCGTGTAAAAGCTAGGTCAAGAATATTATTGGATGTTTTAAATACAGAATAATAATTAATAATAACATCGTAACGGCATTGATATTGGATACTATTTATATAAACAACAGCAGAGTAGTGTGCCCGCGGCCATCTCCGTACGTTAAAAGCCATGTTTGCTACACTTGAATGTTGAACTATTGTTTATCTTCGCGTAATAGGTTGTAAGCGATATATTATGTTCCTAGCTTTAAGAGTATTATGTTTTAGCGCTACACTATTTTGTGATAATACAGGTAAGAGATAAGACTGGAGACCTTTTGATTAGTAAGATATAAAGCAAACAAACAAATTAGAAATTAAACAAAAGAATTCACTTTACTAGAAAAGTGGGTGTTCGATGCGTTTTAAGCATGTGTGAGTGATCGTGTTAGTGTATGCATGTATGTGTGAAATCTGTCTAAAATAAATCATCAAGCAGTCCACACGTTTTTCGTTTAGCAAAATCCCCTACATACAACTATCAACCTTATTATAAAGAACAGTGGGTAAAAAAATACTATTTTTTTATACGACAAGGAAGGCAAACGAGTAAGAGGGTCACCTGATGGTAAGCGAGCACCACCGCCCATGGACGCATCACTAGAGGATTGCTAATGCGTTGCAAACCTAGAGGGCTAGGATAGAATATCTCTTGCGCCAGTAGTTTCACCGGCTGTCTACTTAACACACCAGAACACAGCAGTAAGCTCTGCTACTTGGCGGCAGAATTAGTGATTAATACGGTAGTAGCGATCCGAACGGACAATTAACAGGCATTAAACTTGGAATAAGCCTTCGATATTACGCCCTTAAATATTATCATCGCGACTTATTGCTTCCTAGTAGATACTGCAGGCTTATTACGTAACTTGCTCGAGATCACCATCGTCTTCATTTTGACAGTTCATATTATGGGCTGACAATTGGCATCGGAATCGGCTAACTGTCACATTCATATACAAGAACTGTCTAAACGAACACGATGGCGATTGAGAGCGAGTTACGTAATAAGCTAGCTGTTCTATTATTAGCCTTTTTATATTTTCCAAAGAAGCTATAACAGCGCAATAAAACGAGCAAGCGTCGATTCTGTAGCGTCCAGTCTCACACACTGAGGAAATTGCTTTTAACAACTTTAATTGGACTCACAAGAAAAAACTTTTCCAATCTGCCTTTGTAAGTGCCTTAAAAGGCGAGATTAGAACGCTTATTAAACAAGAGTTTATGAAGGATACATCGTTTATTTAAAATGTAAGTTTACCTCCGCTTTACTTGTGGGTATTTCTTGTGGAAAATTTTCCTGCCTACCCTTTTTTTGAGACTCAAACGTTAAAACATCGGTCACTCAAAAATCAAACGATTAATTCGTACACTAAAAGTTTTTTTTAGTATATTGTACTTAACTCAAAAAAAGTTTTTTTATGAAATCAACCTTAAATAAATAGACACAGTTCACATTAATATTATGCTATTATTATTATGCGATTGAAAATCCACTACAGGTTTATGTAGTAGGAGAGTCACAGGGGTTTGTTATTACCTAATTTTTCGTCTGTCTTTCTATGCGTATGTTCTTTTTTCTTTAGTTTAGGTACGTCAACTGGGGTGACTTTGGTAATTTTGGGGCAACTTTGATCGTTTTAAAATTGCTATAAAATCGATATTATCTATATCCTGTGAATGTTTGTCATGTAGACGCAAAGGCGATCGACGAAGACATTGATTGGAAGCAGTAAACGCAAATAAAAAATAATGGTTTTGACATTAAAACTACTTTTTAAAGTCACCCCGTAAATCAAAGCCACCCCAGTTGACTGTAATTTAAAAGAATATATTTCTTAATATAAATTAAAAAAATGATGTAAGTAGTCTTACTTATTTTCAAAGTTCTGTTTTTTTGATAACGAAAAAAAATGACGTACCTACGACAAGCTAGCGGGCAACGTATTTATAGAGAAAAAGGAAGTGATTGCTATCGGCGATGTGAACCGTTAACTGCCGTTTCTAAAACCAAAAAAAATGGTTTTGTTCCCCTGACGACCTATTCAGACTTTATTTTGTTGGCGGATTTTTCCATTTGTTCACTGAGAAAAAAAAAAAAAAAAAAACTTTCAAATCGTAGCGCAACATAAAAAAAGCCGAGCAAGTGCGATCAGACTCGCGTACCAAAGGTATTTTCCAAATAAAAAAATATACTGTTTATAGGTACCTAAGTTTAGAGATTCATTTATTTGGCCGGTTTACTAAATAAAAGTAAAAAATATTTTATTTGTCATATAAATTATTTTTAACTTAATCATAATTTCTTTGAAAACCAAAGTAATTCTTGTAATTGGAAAAAAAGATAATTAAAATAAGATATTAAAATAAATTGTAATAAAGTAATTCAATTAGGTGTATTTTTTATTTTGTCCTTTACGTTCTGAGGCATTAGGTACTTCTTAACAAATTTCAATTCAATGTATGAATGAATTTCGAGAAACGCTTTTTTCGATTTTGCAAGAGACAATCATTTCATTAGGTATTAATTTCAACTATCTTCACATGTTTTTGAAGACTGTCTTGACGGAATACGAAATGATCCTATAAAGCCCCTTTACCTTTGCGGTACACGAGTCTAAAAACAAAGCAGTAAAACTCATGGATGTAAAATAACAAGCATACTATTCATGCCGAGGGTTACACAAAGCTTTTAATATTAAGTATCTTAACGGACAAAAATGTGACGTTACAAAAAATTTCTTTACGAAGCAAAATAAAATTAGATTTCGCGCTAAACCACGGTGTCGTAAAAATGCGGAGGTGGCTAATAATATTTTGAAAAAGCACAGAACTCACGAATGTTCCATTTTATAATAATGCAAGTTTTTTTAATTTTTCGTTACTGATTGGAATGAGATGACGAAAGCCTGATGTTTTATCATACGTGTTTTCTAATTTTGTGTTCAATTTTAATAAGAGAACATTTCGACAGCTACAAGTCAAATTTTAGTGAAAAGACCTGCTGCAGAAAAAACTACGGGTATGAAACATATATTTACCATTTTTTTTTTTAAATTTTAACGAACAAAGTACATGCAGAAGCAGTTAGCAGGATTAATGATTGATTTTGTGCGATGGTAAAATAAAAATTGTGCAACGTCATTATTTTGCAAGAATGTTTTAGTTTATTTTTGTGCTGGCGTATGCTCTAAGAATTCCACTGATTTACGGAGCAACTTAATAGCGGGGTAGTATAAAAATGGCAGTTTGTTTTTATTATTTTGCGTTAAGTTTAAAATTAAGGTGAGACTTTAATGTTATAATAAAAAAATCCTTGATGACAAAGTCAACCGTTTATAAGTATTCTGCGCCAGTTTTTTGGTTTTTATGTTATATTTTTATTAAAAACTGTTTTATCTTAGCTATCTTTTACTTTCATTTCATACACAAGTCCCTTCTTACGCTTAATTAAATAGTGCTAAAGATTTGTTAAAATTTTTTTACTTATTAATACTTAAAGTATCGTTGTTTGATTATATATTTATATATTTATTACGCTACGCTTACACACCGGAACATGTAAATTGTGTATTCATTTATAAATAAAAAAGTATAGTATCTACTGGATTGTTGGACATTGGAGCTTTTTACACGTTCCAAATTTCAACTCAATCGAACCACTAAAAATAAAAATCAAATTGCAAAATTGTATTACATCTTTTGTGACTTATGGAACTGGTTTATCACAACTGAATCTAATTCTGAAATTCTGTGTGTAGCGCATGTGTGTTTATACCTAAATATTTCTCTCTCTCTCCCTTTCTCTCTCACTCTCTTTCTCTCTGTCTAGAGGTGTTTAAATAGCAGCGACTTCTCCCCAACCTTCTACACCGCCAGCCCCAGACATTTCACATGCGGTCTTAGGGATTCGCGGATTCCAGTTTAAATAAATTTGCATATCAGACGGTACACGGAACGCAGGCGGTTGTGACGACGCGCACGAAATTACGGCCAGATACACGCAACATTTAGTACTTGCCCTCGCAGGTTATTGGTATAAAGCGAGACGTACGTTAAATGTATGGGAATCCGTGAACGATGTTTGTGTTGAGTTACGGAGGTATTTTACTCATTAAATTTTAAATCACTTTGATGAGACTGCAGCACGACTAGCACAAGAGCGCACGAGAGCTGTGACGCGCGCGTAGGGATTGCAATCCTGATAATCCGAAATCCGAAATAACCGGATAAATCCGGATTTTTGTCGCCTTTTATAAATTCGGATTTTTAGTATAAAAATCCGGATTTCTCGGATTTCAATTACAGTTGACAAAGTTGACATTTAACCAGAATTACCTATTGAATTTCGTTTCAATTCATTTATTGAAGCGTTCGTTTCGTTCCCCGCCACGTAGCATATATATTTCTCTCCCCTCCGCGCTTTACTAGCTGCCTCATACCTAGCTTTAGATCTAGCTAGTCGGCCGGTCCGGTAGTACTGTACTGCAGACACAGCAGCACTGGACTGATTAAACGCGGATTATAAAGATTTTTGCAGTTATATTTTATATATTCTTAGGGAAATTCTAAAAACAATAAAATTGAACACCATTAGATTGTCAAAAAACATTACAATGAAAGTTTCAAAATATTAATAAAAATCGGAAAAAAACGGATAATCCGGATTTGTACAAGTTGATAATTTGTAAATCCGGATTTGAGGAAAAACCGGATTTTGTAATCCCTACGCGAGGTATACCATCAGTCTCTTTCTAGACCGAACAGTAAGAGAAAGATGAGTATAGTCTGTTTTACACGCATTTTTGCTAGCCATGCTGGCGCTCTCATCATCATCATCAGCCCGTGTCAGTCCACTCCTGGACATAAGCCTCTCCCATAACACGCCATTGGGCTCGATCTTCAGTTCTCCTCCACCTGCCCGCTGCCTTGCGAATATCATCGTCCCATCTAGCAACAGGACGCCCTACACTGCGTTTGCCGACACGCAGTCTCCACTCCAGAACCAGTTTGTCCCAACGGCCATTAGTTCTGCGGCATAGTAACCTGTCCACTGCCACTTCAGCGTGCTAATTCGCTGAGCTATGTCGGTAACCTTGGTTCTCTGACGAATTACTTCGTGCCGGATTCGGTCCCTAAGAGAAACTCCGAGCATAGCTTTCGCCATAGCTCGCTGAGCGACTCTATGCTGGCGCTCTATACGAGTTCTTTTAGATAGTCTAAACGGCTTCTAGTGTCAGTGTTTGACACAAGAAAACGTTTCAGACAGGTTCGCGTTAACAGATAAAACAGCGTAACGTGACCTCAGGTAAAAGGCCCACCGTATTTTCACCAAAATATACCCACTCTGTTTGCTAATACACTTAAAGTTTATTATGGTTTATGTAGTATATTAATTTATTTCATCTACACTGTGTATCGTTTCTTGAGTCACAGACGGTTCTGGCTGAAAATCAGTGCTGCAGGTGTCTAACACCTCAGTGTAATGCTGAGCCAGCGACCGTTTCACTTTTGCGAAGACACGCACAACGCTGATGATCAAATTTTCATGTCTGGTTTTTTTATTGTTGTTTTTTTTTCTATAAAATTGTGTGTACATGCTCTTATATTTGTGTGTCTTGCAAAATGAATAAATGTCTTCTTTCTTTCTTTTTTTTCTTAAAGTACACAAAAGCTATTTTACAATACGACTCTACCACACTAAACCAGTCTGTAAAGCCGAAACAAAGTAACATAAATGACTAAAACCGGTTAACAACCTTTATTAAGGTAACGTTTCGTTAGCACCAATTATTAAGGTCGTATATTCGAGTAAGATTTGCATACTAACAATCAAAGCAACGGTTGCTGACAGTATGGGCGTGACTAGAGTAGCCTGATGTGTGCCTGACACCTAACTACTAACTCAGTTAAATACACCGTGTTGACATTCTAAGTAAAAGTTACACAGTGTCGAGCGTGTTCGTTGATGCTTTTTGTAAATGGAAAACGTTGGGTGGCTGGCCGGATGCCAGTGTTTCGCTAGCCCCCTAGCATATTGATTCCGTTTGCTGTCATGAATCTTTGTAAGTGCAGAGTGGAAGGCTAGTTACTTTCCGGTTTCGTGAATTGTGGAAATATCCAGCGACATGGGTTTTGGATCTGTTTTGAAGTGAAAACTTTTTTTGCGCGCGTTGAACACTTTTTGAGATGGGTAAAACATGTTAAACTTGCGTCAGGCGTAAGACGGAGGGAGAGTTTAAGTACCTGGATATCCGATCCTCTAAGAGCTTATTTTGAAATACGAATGAATCGCGTTCTATTTTTGAAGTATTTTTGTTGAGTCGTGGAGCAAAAGTACTAGGGCATCAGCACATTGTTAGAGGTCTGTCAAAAAAAATAATGCGTACGTTTTTTTTTGTAAGTGGCCGGTACGGTTCGCGTCTTGAGCGTCATGGAGGTTACAACATCAAATTCTAATCTAAGCTGCTGTTTTCACTTCTGCCGGCACTCCCGGAGTGCTAGGTACCCGTCGCTTTTTTTTAGTTACATTTGTTACTACCTGTTACCCACAACGTCGTCCACGTAGAATTAAATATTCTGTGATACTCACAAATAATGTGGCTTTTTATTGGTAAAAGAATTTTCAAAATCGGTTCAGTATATCCAGAGATTACTCCTACAACCTCTCAAACCCACAAACTTAAACTCTTTATAATACGATTATTAGGCGTAGCATATTAGGTTTTCAATCAAATAAAGCATAGTGTACCTAAAGTCAGAAGAAAATATATAGGGTACCTACTTACTTTTACCTGTAGTGCAAACTTTGCTTAGTTTGAGAATAGATTGAATTAAATTAATGAGCTATTTATAGTAAATACCTTCAATTAATCACACCAGTTAAGTTACATTATTCTATTCCAAGAGAAGGGTGCCTAACTAATTCTGTTGATCTAATTCTGCATGCCTTAGTGTATAAATTTAACTGCTTAATTATCCAATAACTTTGTCTACTTTCACAATAGGACGTACTTATGTTTTCGCTTGGGTGTCATAACAGTAACAGGCTACTGATAGATCTGGTGTGAAAATTGCCGCCAGCCCTTCCTTTTGCCAACATAAACTTCAAAGCACTGTCATAGAAACTAAATCAAGTGCCTCTGTGAAACTTTCTCTAATATATTTTCACAATGATTTCTTTGGCAGTATAAGGTAAGCCGGTATAACATTTGCAGTGAAAAGGTTCCAGCACAGACCACCTACCCCCGAGACATGCCATCTTTACGAATTTCTAAGCAAACACTTCTGCCGACGTTGGCGGAATGCGACGTAAGCGGGCGGCAGGGGTGACGTCACGGAAGAGATGAGGGTATGTCGATAAGTTACTGGCCGGTTAGATTTTGGGAGCAATGTGCGCTGGTGAAGTGATAACGTTAGTAGTGATAAGTTAAACCGCTTTGTTCAAACAACTCCACCAGTGACGTGACAAACAACTATCCAACCGCGACTATTTTCAAACACAATTTACTAGGAACGTAACATATCTTCACTCTTGTTAACTATCATTGGTCTTATTATCATAGTTGATTCACATCGCTTAACACGAGTGAAAAAAATTACATGACAATCTGTTCCGAAGTTTCAGTGTCAAAAGCTATTAAATAGACAAATTGACGAACGAAATAACTAACAACAAACTAACTAATAACTTCATACTGTCTAGTAATAAGTTTTACGTGAATTAAATCAATCACTTAATGAAATTATTGTAAAAGTAATTAGTAAACTAGATTTTGATATAACTTGAAAGACAATCAAATTGAATTAATGAATAATATCGATACGGTTTGGTCGCATCTCTACCTTACGCATGACGTTGAAATGCAAGAAAGAGATGTAATGCGACGCACAGCGTGCTAAACAAGGACAAACATAGACTTGGTACTTATTAGCGACCAGTGTTATTAGAGCTCCGTGATTTTTTGTTATTAAGGTATTATATTATTATACTTTGAACTTACCGATGAAACGTAATAATAATATTATCCTTCTTGTAATTATTTTTGCGACAATCGCTTTCACACCACCTTACAGTGCAAACTGGCATTTTTTTGTATTTTACTATTGTAGTTTATAGGTCACAGTAACACGCTGCTTATGGGTCTGTTTCCTGGTCACTACTGAATGAGCGCGCGTTTGCGTTCGAAGTTATAGGCGCAATTGCGCAAATAGGATCCAGAAAATGCCGCCCTGTATTACAAGTCTAATGGGGTAGGTGGTCTGTGGGTTCCATTCCAGTGACACGCTATTCAGTTTCTTTCACTGTAAAATTTCCTTATTAAACACATTGTTTAAGTTCAGGGCCATTACCATGACGTCCTAATTCCGACTCTGTTCAAGTTTTAGCTGTCACTTTTAGATTGAATCTGATAGCGAGCGAACCTAAACTGAATCGCATTAAGACGTCATGGTAAGGCCCCAGATCATTGTCGATAACCACAACCACTTCTGTCAAGACTTCAGCGACTGAGTAGAAAGAGAGAAATGGGTCTCGCTGTGAGATAAATAACGTTTTCCAAAGTTAGTACTTCTTTAAACAGCGAAAGAAATAAAGTTTTACAAATGCCTTACAGTTTATAAATTGTATTGGGTTTGTTCACATGTTCTTCGGAACCAAAGATGTAAGCTAAGTGCGTATAGATTAGATCAGTGGTGAAATAACAAAAAAAAATACCGGGAATTTCCGGGAAAATTTTCCGGGATAAAAAGTAGCCTATGTGCTATTCCAGACTTTTCTCTATCTATGTGCCGAATTTCATCCAGATCCGTTGGGCCGTTCTGCCGTGATTGAGTAACAAACAAACATCCATCCATCCATCCATCCATCCATACTTTCGCATTTATAATATTAGTTAGATTAGATTACCCTAGGCTAGGTGTGTGTGCGAAGTTCCCAATCGGCACTGGGCCCGCGTGGGAACTAATAGCCCACACCCTCTCATTCTGTCCAGCAGTGGGACGTATATAGGCTGGAGATGATGATGATAATGATGATATCTGGTTTAAATGACCTCCAGACCTAACCTTATTTGGAAATGGATACAGTTTTCAGTCACGTAGGTCTTTACGTGGCTTTTCCGAATATCTCTTTTTACGACTATTGGGCGTTTTTTTTCTAGGACGGGTATAAGTTAGTTGCCAAGGGCGACTGTCAGCGATCTCAACGGAAAAAGGTAATTTAGGTGCCTACATTCTGCGAAAAGAGACACGAAGTAATATTGACACAAGTAGGTGTTGATTACGTTTACATCTGAAAACTCAACATAATTTTTTGCCGGCATTTTAATACTGTAAGTTAAATATCTAGAAACGCTCAATAGAATGCTGCAAGCTTTAGGCACCATGCTACGAAAGCCTTTCTTACATTTAATTTAGCTCACCTTTTGTTGACCGGATAGCCTGCCTAGTGGTTAGGTTAGGTGTCCTGACTATGAAGCTTGAGGTCTCGGGTTCGATCCCCGATCGGGGCAGATATTTGTATGAAAAATACGAATGTTTGTTTTCGAGTCTTGAATGTTTAATATGTATGTAGTACCTATGTATTTATTTATTTAAGTATGTTTATACGTTGTCTAGTACCCATAGTTGAAGCTTTGCTTAGTTTGGGACTAGGTCAATCGGTGTCAGTTGTCCCAAGATAATTATTTATTTATTACCCTCCTCTGCTGCCACATAAAACAAAAACAATACATAAATCCCACAGACCTTATCCCCTACACCACACAAAACACTGACGCGCGTTGCATTTATTAATATCTTTATGACGGAAAAGACACTTATAGAATCGTTCTGATGTCGTAGACACGTGGTAGCGTATCCAGCTAAGTTCAAAGTAAAAGGAACTGGCGATGCAACCCCTGTTGTAGGTATATAATAATATGCGAAACATTTTGATCTACTTTTCATTCATTTGCCATCATCGCACAACAAAAACTAAGTCTAGAAACACTCACCGTTCGTCACATGTTCATCTCTTATAAATTTTATTCCTAAATAAAAAAACCGGCCAAGTGCGAGTCGGACTCGCGCACCGAGGGTTCCGTATCATTATCTACATAAATATTTTTAAACCAGTGTAAGTAGAGTCCTGCTCCAAAGCAAAATGTCAGGTCACTTTATATTGGTCACTGATATATACAGACATACATACATATTTACGGTTTTCGCAATTATTCCTTAATCTGTGCTATAAGACCTACCTTCATACCAAATTTCAAGATTCTGCGTTCACGGGAAGTACCCTGTAGGTTTTGATTCCCTTGAGAGTTGCGGAAATTGGCGGCATAAACGGCTGTATCTTTTGGTTGCGTTGGCTTAGAAGTTTGATTTTTTTACAGCTCCAAGAAGCAATGGACTTGAGTATTTGATATAAATTTTAGCTTGATACCTCCACGCGTTCCTGAGAAAAAGGGTCTTGACAGACGGACGGACGGACGGACAACAAAGTGATCCTATAAGGGTTCCGCTTTTTCCTTTTGAGGTACGGAACCCTAAAAATACACATTAAACAAAGTTTCACATCTCATTCAAATCTCTCATCTCATCTCGTCTCATCATTCAACAATTAAAATCGTCTTCTCAAACTCCCCAACAATTTGTTATTCAAAAAACAAAACTCGGGAACAAAGACCTAATCAAGAACAAATTAGTTAAACGACTAATCCGTTGCAGTGAAACAATTAAATTGGCCTTTTAACGAAATGACTGGAGTAATTAGTTAACAGAGCTTTATATAATCCGTGTCGAGGCAAAGCTTGCTACAAATGCAACTGCGTTTGGCTTGTTGCCAAAGCTACTAAGAAAACCTGTGCGTATCGATTTGAGCTGGCTGTGTTTACTTTGAAGCTAAGCAGTTCCTAAATAGAACGAGTCAACACTTCCAAAGGAACTTTCTTGTAAAGCTATCTAGATAACAGAATCAGTTATTTTTATATACGATGTCTTTACAGAAACATTACTCGTTCTCTGACTATTGCAATGGTCGTTTTATATCAATTTCAAACATAGTTCAACATGTGAGAGGAAACCAATGCATATCGCTCTAGGGAATAAAGAAAAATAATACAAAACGGAATACACCATTCCATCCATCATTTCACCAACAATTATTTATTTTGACAAAATGCTTCATTTTACAAAATTCCTTGTTCGTTATCGTGTGTCTATTATGTTAGGTTTTAATACAGGTAATTGTAAGGTAAATAAAAGTTTAATTATGACAATGTAAGTGTTTTGTGAAATGGTGACACAACGTTGTGAAATGCATTCTTCCAATGATGGAGTGCTAAAAATACTCCTGAGAGTTTATTAGTTTTCTCCCTCGTTGAACAATCTACTTACTATTTATTACTAATAATATATATTTTAGCCCTGAATATTTAATTGTTGCCCTGTTTGTGTCTTTCCGCCCGTAGAAAAGCAGTGCAGTGAACAAACACAAACATTTTATCGATTCAAATCAAAAAATAAAATAAAATCATTTTTAGGGTTCCGTACCACAAAAGGAAAAAACGGAACCCTTATAGGATCACTTTGTTGTCCGTCTGTCCGTCCGTCCGTCCGTCTGTCAAGACCCTTTTTCTCAAGAACGCGTTGAGGTATCAAGCTGAAATTTATAATAAATTCTCAGGTCTACTGCCCCTTGGAGCTGTGAAAAAATCAAACCTCTAAGCCAACGCAAAAGAAAAAGTCGTTTATGCCGCAAATTTTCGAAACTCGCAAGGGAATCAAAACCTACAGGGTACTTCTCGTGAACTCAGAATCTTGAAATTTGGTATGAAGGTAGGTCTTATAGCACAGATTAAGGAATAATTGCGAAAACCGTAAATATGTATGTATGTCTGTATATATCAGTGACCAATATAAAGTGACCCCACACTGCGTACATTTTGCTTTGGAGCAGGGCTCAGCTTACACTGGTTTATAGATATTTATAGACAATAATACGGAACCCTCGGTGCGCGAGTCCGACTCGCACTTGGACGGTTTTTTTCTATGTACCTAAGTTACGTTTAATTGTTGTCTTAAAAAAAATCTCCACAAAAATGGTCTTCTTAATATAGACGTACCTACTCTACTAATCATAAAATCAACATTTATTCGAAGTAAAATGTAGGCAACATTAATTTTCTTTCATCTACTAGCCTTTATCTAATCAGGCCCGAGTTTAATTTAAATAAAATAAATATACCAAACTTTTAAATAAAAACATCTCTTATGTTCAAAGCAGTTTAATTTACAAAAGAAACATATTTATTAGTAGGTACAATTATTACAACTCATCGTCATCAAACTCCGTTTCATTTAACAAAAGTCTATGAAACTCTTTGTTAAAATAATCAGAAATCATGTTCCAAACGCTAATTGAATACCAAGCAACTACACTTATGGAGAAAACAACACGAAATACTAAGCCAAGCATTTTAATAAAACCCAGTTAACTAATTAAAAAACATCTCCTTTACATGCGAGATTACTTTCGTACAAAATATCTTAAGTGCCTATTGTACAGTAATTCGAGTATTTAATGGTTCACTTATTTTTAATTAGCAGGGCTTAATTTCTTTACTAAATTAAATCGCCATCTGCAGGCATGAAACTAATTTAGTACTCGAAGAAAACTATTAAGACACTTTACGCACGCTCCATTTAAACCCACTTATAATAACAAAAATAATTCCATAATATGAACAAAAACCTTTAATAGAAATTAAGAAGCACAAGGTTCTTCAATTCTAAATTCTCGTGTCAATTCTAAATTTTTCTTTATGCGTAGTAGAGAGCAGAGCTACTATTGTAACTCAATATAGCTCGTCGATGCCGTAAATCATCTCTGATATGATGGAGAATATAGTCTGGATGTGTGGGTACACTATGGTTGTGAGCATCACGATGCTGTTGGCTAAAACGAAGAGTTTCATGGTTTCCATGCCATCAGAAGATCTGAAATAAAAGAAAGAAGTCAAAAAAGTAAAAAAAAATATGGTTATGACTAAACCTACACCACAGCACGCTGTCTGTCTATCGTTTGTTTTTTGTTTCTTTATGGGTCTTTCGTCCTTTTCTTGTCCTAGGATGATAATAAGCAGCAACCAAGTATATCAGTTTGATCTGCTTTAACTTTTCATGGTTACAATGAGTTAGACGGAGTAAGGACAAAATAACTGATAGGTACGCAATCTTCTAAGTTGTCGGTACAGGAGGGGTGACTTTGATTTATGAGATGACTTTAAAAAGTAGTTACAATTACGAAATCATTAATTTTTATATACGTTTACTGCTTCCAATCGACGTCTTCATCGCCGCCTTTGCGTCTACATGCCAAACATTCACTGCATTTGAACATTATCGATTTTATAGCAATTTTAAAACGATCGAAGTAGCCCAAAAATTTTCAAAGTCACTCCGGTTAACGATACTATAGTATCTGTTGTGGAGTCACTCTGAGGGACCGAAAGACAAACAAGTGGCTCAGAAAACAGAGTAAAGTCTCGGACATCGGCCTTAGGGTGGCAAGACTCAAATGGGAATGGGCCGGCCACATTGTCAGAAAGCATGGCTCTTGGTGCAAGCGCCTACTGGATTGGAGGCCATGGGACCAGAAGAGACCACGCGGAAGGCCACAAATGCGGTGGAAGGATGATATCCGGAAAGTGGCGGGCGGAAACTGGACCCTCACTGCCCAGAACAGGGAGAAATGGAGGAAATTGAAGGAGGCCTACACCAATTCATTGGTTGAAGAGGGCTAGGGAAGAAGAAGAAGAAGGAGAGTATCTGTTGTATTGGTATCGCAGGTGGTGACAACAGTCCGTATAGACAAAACATTCAGCATTTCTTCTATAATTTATAATAATGACTCCAGAGTAACCGTTCTCATTGAAGTTCCAAAGAACAGTGTTCTTTGAGAGATTCTTGTTTTAATATTGAATAGACAAATATCTATTTCAACTTACTTAAGCCATCCTCCAAAGTTTTGGTCTTCGTCATCTAAGGAGTCTACCTTGGCTGCTGCTTCAATTTTTTCAGGTTCAGCATCCAATATTTTAACAGATTTCCTGGCACCGTTCGATTTATCTAGCTTATTCTTCTTCATAATCTGTAAATTGGTAATAAGCAATGTCATTAAGATCTTCTTAAAATTGTCTAATGAAAAGTACCTATAGGTAGTAAAAATTACTTCCTAGAGATTTGATTCCCATCTTTCAGTTACAAGTGGGACTCTTGCTTAATACCTGTGTCCTGTCAATCGTTCTAAGGTCAACTGGAAGAAATCCCTTGTAGGGATAAGTTCGCCTTTGTACGTTTGTGTTGTCCTGTATTTACCTTTTTCATGTGTTTTATGTACAATAAAGAGTTATACATACATACATACTTATAAAATCACGTCGAAAAATTTACACACGTTAAACAATAAATTTTTAAATTTCACCGTAAATAATATTCATTGAAATACCTAGAAAATGATGTTCACAAAGAATAAATTTCCAATTAAGCCCGATATTAAATTGCCTATTCGATAAATGGGCCGCGATTCATTTTTATTAACTCACCAGTATTTGATGACAGTTAATTTATGCAAATTCAATTTTCATCGACATCACAAGTTACCAAAATGTGATATTATTAAATTCAGTTCAAGTTTATTTTCATTTGGAATTGTCTTTCCACTAATAACAAATTTATGTGGCTCTATGGTGTAAATGATGAATTTAAGGGCACTATTTAAATCGCGAATTGCGTCTTAATGAGAGATAATTTAATTGGACTCGCAATCTCGAGATTCGAGATTAATATTAAACAACCTCTAACAATTTGTTATTAAGTGCGAAAGGGATATTAAGAACTGTAATAACTTTGTCCATTGTCGTTATTTAAACTATATCTTTAGCTTGTAAACTTAGATAATAATGTACATGACTGCATCTATATTTATGTCACTTTTTAGTTTTAAGCCGACGAAAAAACACGGAGGAGGTTCTCAATTCGACGCGTATATTTTTGTTTGTGACGGTCATACTGTTTGAATTTTTTTCTATAGTAAGAATTGTAATATACCACCTGAAAACGTAAAGAATTTGGTCTAAAGCATGCAATCTATGCTTAAGGAATGCATGAACAAGAGAGAAAGCCATAATCCATTACTAACGAATTAAAAAAAAACAAACATCATTCTTTTGTTATTTTACTGCGAAGTGTTTTGATTGTGTGTTAAGTTAATGACGGATTAATGAAACTTAACTACACTACACAAATACATTGTCAAAACCAACGGCAACCCTTGTTTTATGGTTAATTTATAAAAAACTTAATCTAACCATATTGTTATTTCCATATTTCATACCAATTACTTAGTGCCCAATTATTTTGTTTTGAGTAGTATAATATTATTAATTTCACTTACCATTCAACTCTGAACTGAGATCAAAACTGAAAGGGTCATCAAAGCCACTTGATCTCAAATTGAGCGTAATCTTAACACCTACGTCTATCCCGCTAATTCTATTTATACGCTATTTAAATGATAACTTCGAAACTTGAAAGTTAAATAAATTTCTTCTCTCGAAAACTCCTCGTTCTCCTTGTTCTCCTTGACTAACTCCAGGGTATCGTGTGAAGATATTTTCGACGGCTAATTAAAACACACAAAACAGCTACCGCAACACCTGGCCTCTTGATCAAATATTATCAGGTCTAATATTACCTCGCAGGGTCGCACGCACGCCTCGCACTGACTAACATATCTAACGAACCGCATTCAGGGAGCACAGCGAGCGACGCGTGGATTATAGAGGATATGCCGGCCGAGACAGATATAGTTGAGTTTGATTTAAAAAAAATATATAGGTAATTTTTTATATGGACATGGACATGTTATGTTTTTGGGCTTAGGAGAGAAATTACGTACCTACATGGTTTTTTTTACAATCTATACGTAAATCAAGTCTTTGTCCCTTAAGGGGTAGACAGAGCCTAAGGTCACCTAAAGGCCACGTTTAGCATGATTGTGGGCGTGGGTGGAAAGGGGAATTAAAATATTGATGGGTTGCTAACCGCATCGCCTATAATAATGATTCCTAAGATTTTTACCCGTTCCCTCGATTCATTCATTCTGATAGCTACTGGATGTGGACTGTATAATGGGTGAATGAGGATGATGGAAACACCTTCTAATGAATCAATATATTTAATTATAAGGCAAAAGAGTAAAACAGCAATACAATCGTGGCACAAGGCAGACAGATCTGAAGCAAGTACATTGACAAGTATTCAAAACGTTAAATAGGCCGCAAACCAGCCAGTAACCAACACATTCATAACATAGGTTATAGGCGATGCGGCTAGCAACCCATCACTAATTTTGATTCCCCTTTCCACCTATACGCCCACAATCATGCTAAACGTGACCTTTATATTTTGTAACCTTAGGCTCTGTCTACTCGTAAGGGAAAAAGACGTGATTTATGTATAGATTGTAAAAAAAACCGTGTGCGTAATTTCTCTCCTAAGCCCAAAAATATAACATGGCCATGTCCATATAAAAATTTAAGTCAACAAGGGAAACCTCTCAACCGCTGATCGATAGTTACGTGAGTTCTGAGCAAGTATTCTCTGGCGCGGAAGTTTTAATCATATGGCGTTTTTGCGGCATCCACAGTAATCGATACAGGTATCATCGCAATTTTTGTACGGTTGCTTTTGTCAATAATTTAGGTTTAATTTACTACGGTTACGAATTCTTAAGTCTAAGAAATAACCTAACCTAACAATTTAAGGTTTTCAATTTAATTTTAATGTTCTCCAAACTGTAGGCTTATTGTCTAACTCGCTCGCAATCGCCATCGTGTTCATTTTGACAGTTCTTGTATGAATGTGACAGCTAGCTGATTGCGATGCCAATTGTCTGCCCATACACATGAACTGTCAAAATGAACACGATGGCGATTGCGAGCGAGTTAGACAATAAGCCTACTGGTCTGGTAACAAAGAAAAGCTCATTGAGGGAATATGTGAAAATCCTAGGAATCATGTCAGAGGCGATGCGGCTAGCAACCCATCACTATTTCGATTCCGTTTTCCACCTTTACGGCCACATGCTAAACGTGGTCTTTAGGTCTTGTTACCTTAGCCTCTGTCTATTCTGTAAGGGATAAAGATTTATGTATGTAACAATTTAATTTCTAATATTTGCTGACTGTTCTTACATATTCTCATCGTCCTGGGGGTACAGGGGTCTGTAGACCACAGTTTAAGAAGCTCTGATCTAATTTTATAACCATTTACCTAAAAGTGATACAAAATAGTGATGGGTAGCTAACCGCATCGCCTAAGTTTTTTTTTTTTTTTTTATGTGAATAGAAAGGCAAACGAGCAATTGGGTCACCTGATGGTTGGATTGCAGATGCGTGACGGAGGGATTGCAGATGCGTCGCCAACCTAGAGGACTTAGATGAAACGCCTCTTGTGCCCGTAATTTCCCCGGCTGTCTTACTCTCCACACCGGAACACAGTAGTGCAAGCACTGCTGCTTAGCGGCAGGATTAGCGAGTAAGATGGTGGTAGCAATCCGGACGGACCTTGCACAAGGCCCTACCACCCGCGAACATGAGATGATTCCTATGATTGTCACCCATTCCCTCGATGGGCTTTTATCATCTGCGCGGGAAGAGAAGCAACTGGTACATTCTGTTTTTTCCCTGCTCCAAGACCAGCAGGGAAGTACCGGTTTTGATTCCACTTTCTACTTATACGCCTCATCATTACAGCCTATACACGTCCCACTGCTGGGCACAGGCCTCCTCTCAGAATGAGAGGGCTTGGGCTATAGTTCCCACGCGGGCCCAGTGCGGATTGGGAACTTCACACACACAATTGAATTACTTCGCAGATGTGTGCAGGTTTCCTCACGATGTTTTCCTTCACCGAAAAGCTCATGGTAAATTTCAAAATGAGATATCGGACATAAATTCCGAAAAACTCAGAGGTGCGAGCCCAGGATTCGAACCCTCGACCCTCTGCTTGAGAGGCCACAGGTCAAACCACTAAGCTACCACTGCTTTTTTTTTACGCCTACAAGCTTGCTAACATGTGGCCTGTAGGTTTTGTTACCTTAGGCTCCATCTACCCTGTAAAGGATAAAGACGTGATTTTATGTATGAGTATGTATGTAATTAAGTAGGTATAAAATGTATAAAATGGTTAATAATTACTCCCCCAACAGCATGCATTCTGATTTGAAAATGTAAAGTGCGCGAATGGTAATAAATTTAAATCATATTGAACAAGATTTAAATTAGTCGAATATCTGACGCGAGACTGGCACAAATCTCAGTCAATAGCACTCAGTAAATGTAAATCGACTCAGCGCAGAAATGGGATCCGCGGTTATAATCACAGCAATCAACGTGAGAACGAATCTTGAATATGCAGATTGACTTTGACAAAATAACAGAAACGAGCACACCTCAAATTATGTACGGCTTTGTTGTTCTTTTTGGACGACATTGTAAAGAGAAATGAGGCTGATTTTTTGATTTTTTTTAAAACTAACGTAATCTAGAATAAAAATAAATCTGAAAAGGCCCGTGTTATGATGTCTGAAAGGCTGGGAGCGTTGAAAAGGATGCTAATTTGCAGAGAGAGATACAACAACATGCAAGGGAGCCTTTTGGTCACCTGTTATGGCGACTCTTTTTCATTTTGCGGCGAATTTTCAGATTGTCGTTTCTATTTTCACAACTTGAATAAAACAAAAGACAGTGTTGCGATAAAAGAATCAGGATTCAGGAAAATCGCGTTAACTACTTGTATTTAGACTGTAGGGCCCGAATAGCTGTGTTCCATTACTATACATAGTACCTAACAACTTTTTTTCCCGGTCCCATGGTCGACTTTCATCGCATTGGATGTATTTCGCCTCAATTTCCGACCATGAGAGTTGAAAAATCTTCTCGTTACTATTGGCTTGAAAGCCAGTCGTAACGTAACATTATTGCTAGCTTTAGGCCTCTTGTAGACGTCCGGTATTTTCACCGGACAACGGACCGTTTTATTTGCCGGACTCGCGGTGGTGTATGGCACACAACTCACACACACATCCATTGTGTGCCATACACCACCGCGAGTCCGGCAAATAAAACGGTCCGTTGTCCGGTGAAAATACCGGACGTCTACTAGAGGCCTTACAGTTCAGTGTCTATCGACACATTTGGCTGTCATAGTAGCTGTCTGTAGTTTCTTGTTACGTTCCATTACTTAGCGTTAGGTTTTTGTAGGCCTGTGTTTTCCCACATGCTTTATTTTCTTGGCTTGCAGACAACGTCTTGCCAACATTAATAACAGAAATAGGTCTAACATTGTAACTATTTCTTATAACGTGGTATTGTGAGTGAAATATGTTTCTGTTATATTTGTCGAGGACTAGATTCCTTGCCTTTTAGGGACGTACGGAAAAAAATACCTCTATTTTATTATTGACGGTCCCGTAACTTTGAGCTTTGACGTTTGATAATATTATTGAACTCTGTTCTTGTGCTCAATATACAATTATCAGGCAGGTTTCTTTTGTCGTAAAATTAAGGGGTTGTCGAGTGATAAAATGACTAGGATATTTGTCAGTCGCTTTGATGAATTGGGATAGATTGTATCAAATTAACGTTTCCTCAATGAATTTGCCAGAAATCCAAACCCATTAATTTCCAGTCTATTATTCGCCAAAGCTATAAAATTGCTCCAACGGATTAAATAGAATAAGTATTCCAGACTCTGCTCCATGATATTTTGATGTCTGATGCGATCGTCTGCTTACAATCATCCCCACTACCGAGCACAGGCCGCTTCTCAGATTAAGAGGGCTTGGTTGTTGTAGTCCACTCGTATACGTGCATATTTAAAATATCTCACATTTTCATAATTATTAAACTATCTAAATCTAATCTAAATAGTCTATTTCGTGTCCCACTGCTGGGTAAAGGCCTCTCCTCTTCTTCGCCAATCTTTCCTATGGTCTGCGTGTTTCTGCGTGTTTTTGACATATTAAACTGCATCAAATAATTTATCTGCAACTACGTAAAGCTAGCATATGCGAAATAGGTTTTAAACCAACGATCCTCTGCTTGCTAATACCAACCAGAACACTATCACGGCCTATTTGTAGAAATCATCAGAACCCGCCAACCACCGTCTCATCAAGCAAGGCAGCCCCACAAACAAGGCTAATCTAAACGAGCCAAGCAGAGCGTGACATGTGACACGGTCTAATTGTAATCCGTCTACAGTGGCCATAGACAAGCGAACAGGCTAGTAATCGAGATCGTGTCTTAGTCTAATTACGCTTGTACGTGTAAACCTCGAATGCTTGTTTGTAGGGGAGCCGGATTTGATTGAACGGGGTGATAAAAATAAATAGTAGATAGTTGACCTAATTGATGCGTGATTGTTTTGTTGATTTTGTTGTTATCGAGATGGAATTAAGAATAAGAATAAGAATGTTTATTCCAGAAAATGGGTACATACAAGATGGTATACAAGTATGTATACCATCTTACCATACCACTATGTAATGTACCTATACCATCTTGCCATCTTGTCTTGTATCATGGATGGTGTCTGTATGGATGGTATTATGTAAAGTTATAAGGGAAAAAACATAGATTTTACCAGGTTGTTCCGAATAAGACGGAAGATATGCTTGCTGTCTATCTCTCTCTCTAATGGCGTCCGCGCTGTGCACATCGCTCTTCATTTAAAAATTAATTAAAAAGGTGTATTTTACTAAAAACGAATAAAATAAGTGTTAACCTGTTTCTGCATATAATTTGCCCTGCAAAAGTCCATTTCAGCAGTTACTTCTGTTCCCGTTATAGCTAGGCTAGCAACCCATCACTATTTTGATTCCATTTTCCGCCTACGCCCACAATCTTGCTAAACGTAGCCTGTAGATCTTGTTACCTTAGGCTCTACCTGCCCCGTATGGGATAAAGACGTGATTTGTGTGTGTGTATATCGATACCTTTAGGTTCAATTGGCGTAAAGGACAAAATGCTACTTTTCAGGAGAAGCAAAAAACGTTTTTTTTATTTTTAAAACCTTTGTATTTTTTTTATTTGTGGACCTATTTCTTCGATGTATATGACAAAAGTGCTTAGAATTCTTCTCTCTACGCAGTAGAATGGTAACCACAACGATAAATAGCATACTTTAGAAGTTAAGTGTCCTTTACACCCCGGAAAAAAGCGTCGATAGTCCCTTACGCCCCGACCTTTTTAAAGAATTCAAAAGTTTTGAGGTTGTAAAGGTCAGTTTTTTATAAAATTATACAATTTTCGGGTGTATAGCTCACTATAATTTAGACGTTTTATGTTATTTTCCTTACATAACCGTAATTAAAGGTATCAATGACGCAAAATATTTTACTATTTGCTAAAATGTACCTTTGGGAATTATTATATTTTTATTTTATTGGTAATGTAGCATTCAAATGTCATTAAGAGGCTGACAATCATTTGTGTCTTATTTGGAAAGACTTTAGACGCACGCTACGCTGCCAAAATGGTTTCTTCTCTATCACTAACAGGCACTCGAACCATATGTGTGAACAGTGGCACTGCTCAAAGTCATTGAGAAAGAAGAAGAAAAGAAGAAAGAAAAGAATATTGTAAATGAAAGCACGAATTATAATAATTGTAACAAAATGTTTGATCATTTTAAGTATTAAATCAGGTATCATAAACATTAATAAGTACGTCACTTATATTTATCATTTAACGCAACCATACACAAAACGAGATCGTTATAAGTTAAATTTTGTATCATTTAGGTACCTATAGATTATAAATTTTGGTGTTTTTTGTTAAATATTGCTAACAAACGAACATTGCTTTCAAAATCTGTCTGATAAGGTATACCTATGTTTATACTTGTTGGCAATTAATGATTTCAGTTTATGTGAGCAATAACTAATGACAAATTGTACATCAAATCTTCCAATGACACTTAGTTGGATAGAATCTAATCTAACTATCTAACTAATATTATAAATGCGAAAGTATGGATGGATGTTTGTCTGTTACTCAATCACGCCAGAACGGTGAAACGGATCTGGGTGAAATTTGGCACACATAGAAAAAAGTCTGGAATAGCACATAGACTACTTTTTATCCCGGAAAATTTCGTAGTTCCCGCGGAATAGCGATAAACGAATTCTTTGCAGACGAATTCGCTGATAACAGCTAGTAATTAATAAGTGACGTGCTTAATATTTGTGAGCTCTTAGATACTTGATTTAAGATTTATAATATTTGGACATTTTGTTATAATTATGACTGGGTAAATCTACATGTTTTATTACATAAATAATCGTTTATAAATATAACTAAACTGTTTAAAATATGTATGTTACATGAAATTTCAATGCTACATAACTAATAATATACATACCTATTATTAAGATAACGATTGCTAACGTTTAACTTTAGCTAATCTATACGACACGTATAAATACTTATAATTATAAAGAACAATACATATATAACATACATAAATCACGTTTTATCCCTTACGGCGTAGACAGAGCCTAAGGTAACAAGACCTAAAGGCCATGTTCAGCATAATTGTGGGTATAGGTGGAAAGAGGAATCAGCAATTATAGTTATTTAAGAACTATTTAGTAAGTTACAGTGAACTATACACCCCAAAATTGTATAATTTTATATAAAACTGACCTTTACAACCTCAAAACTTTTGAGTTCTTTAAAAAGGTCGGGGCGTAAGGGACTACCGACGCTTTTTTCCGGGGTGTAAAGGATACTTAACTTCTAAAATACACTATTTATCGTTGTGGTTACCATTTTACTGCGTAGGGTGAGGAATTCTAAGCACTTTTGTCATATACATCGAAGATATAGGTCCCCAATTAAAAAAATATTTAGCTTAAAAAAATATATTTTACTTCTCCTGAAAAGTAGCATTTTTGTCTTTTACACCAATTTTATTGAACCTTAAAGTGTAGAATTTATAGAGATACACTTACTTTCTCATCTAAATTAGACCTAAGGATTTATGTTTGTGTCTTAATCAGGTCGTATAATCCAAGAAATAAATATCTATTTGTATATACGTCCTTTACGCCGTAGTTTTGATTTGGTATTAAAGTATAATGTATAGAAGTAAAGGTCGTAAAGGACAAATAAGTAAATTCAGTCCTATAAAAGTAGGTCTTAAAGGACAATATGGTAAATTTAGGTTTATACGTCGTTGTTTATAACTTCATGATTTCCTTTACGTTCCATGTGATTTCAGGTTTGTTACTTACACCCACAAAAAAAGCACATTTTGGTGATAGGTGATCCAAAATTATGGGGCGTAAAGGTCAAATTTTACGAGATATCAAAATTTTAAGTATACAGTTCGATAGAGCTTAAAATTCTGAACAAAACTGTATATTTAACTCATTTTCGGCATTTTGTCCTTTACCCCAATTGAACCTAAAGGTATCGATATGTATAAGGGTACTTATTTCAGTTGGTGTGAGAAAAATCGACTTAATCGTTTGTCTAAATGGTTCTCAAGTCTTAACTGAGTAAATTCTATAAAGCCAGTCTAGTAGTGGACATAATAAAAAATTATGGTTCTCTCTCAGAATTTCGCTCCTAGCGAAACTTGACACGGTTACGTTTCTGATAGTCATTTTGAGTACAGAACCCTAAGAGGAAGAAGGAAAATTAAACAAGAAAAACCAAATGTTTTCCAATTATCCCAACATAAAAAGAAAACTCACGCCATTCAATATTTATTTTAAAAATAAATTTTATGCCTATAGAAACAATCCCAGTATTTGTGATTCCTCCCGTTGTTGAAACATCATTAAAGAATCTCACGAAGATTCTGTGGAAGTGGGAAGGTTTGATAATCTATTTTTAGCCGAATTGTTTTCTGTGTGCAAACTGCCAATCATTTGATTAATCAGACTGGCAGGTTCAATCCCTAAATTTACTGGTGAGTAATCTAAACTTTTAAAATTAAGCGACTGACTGACTGCCCCATACACACCGTACCCATACCCCATACACCATACCACTCCATACATATTGTAAGAAGTATAAATAGTTTGTAGGTATATACAAACCAACAAACTGGCAAGTAAGATTGACAGTGGGAATTTAGTTTAAGAATTTATTTCAAATATGAAATTTAATAAGTGTTTCTTTTTGTGAGGCATTACCTGACTAGCCGCCTATGAGTGCAATCTTATTGATTTGTTTGTAAATTATAAAAACTAAACATAAAATAAAACAAGTAATTGCATGTGAAACGTTTTATTACAAGAGCGTCAAGTTTCCCGTACTCTGGAAATCCAACAAGTTTAGTGCAGTTCTGGTAGTGCTGGCTACAACCTTCCTGCACCTTTACAATATCAATAGAAATTATATTTCTGCCTGGCTAATCATAAAATAATTTTCTGTAACAAGATCCCGACAGCACATTGCTATTCTAAACGTTTGGTTTGCAAACCAAATGTAACAAAAAATATTATTTGATATTTTACCTACAAATATTAAGTAGGTAACTAACAACATCTCAAGGAATAGCAGTCACAAGCTTGACACATCTATTTCAGAGCAAAATTAAATAACAGGTACGAGAACGTTGCTTTTGAACTCATTTTCAGTTTTCAATTTACTTCTTTTTATTTGCCAAGCTTTTTTAAAGTTACATACTATAAAAAAAAAAAAAATATCTTGGGACAATTGACACCAATTGACCTAGTCCCAAACTAAGCAAAGCTAAATATAAACTGGTTATAAAAGTCGTGACTACGACTTGCAATCATTTTTGATCACGTGCAGCAATAATTATTATGTACAGTTCGCATCAGAAGTTGATAAACACTCGAGCTCAAAATGATCTAAGTACACACGATTTTATCGCCAAGATAATCATAGGGTGTGTAGATCATTGTGAGCTCTTCGACTGTTTATCAATTTCTGATGCTGACTGTATCTATGCTATTGTTTTGTTTTAACTTACTGTAGGTACTGCAAATTGCAATTTGATCACTAAATAATATTTGTATTTTATTATACGACGATGGCGGGACAAGTGTTTGACGCCTTCTTGAAGAACTGGTCAACTGGCCACTCACCGCAGCAGACCGAGGCAGTGGAAGCGTTGATAAATAAATAAATAAATAAATAGGTATTAAGGAACAATTCATACAAATGACCCAGTCCCAGAGTAAGCGCTAACAAGGCTTGTATTATGGGGACTACACAACAATATACAAACGTATATGGTAACCAAGTAACAATCAGATCATCACACAGAAACAATAGAACTAAGCCTAAGACAATAGTGTAACACACACATAAAAATTAACAAAAAAAGTATATATAGAGAGAAATACACGCTTATAATAGATAGAAACATCCATGACTCAGAAACAAATATTCGTGCTCATCACACAAATATATGTCCTTACCAGTATTCGAACCCGGGACGCTTGCTTCGCAGGCAGGGTCACTACCAACTAAGCCAACCACGTCGACAAATGGCTTATAATGATAATGATAAGAATAAATATTTTATTTTATTTTCCCTATTAGTTATTTAAATGTAAGTAAAGTCCGTTATAATAACAGGAAACAAACACTGTAGGAAACTACAGAACAGACTTTACCAGAGTGGGATAAAAATGCAACGTCAAATTATGACGCCACTAAGATAAAATTCAATAACTGTGACATTTTCTTTTGCTTTCCGTTACTAGATGACATAATTTTGGGAGGATTTCCACACGAACGAGAAATAACATCACGCACAAAGACCCCTGAGTAAGTCGTAAGTGACACAACATACTGCTTGATATTACAATCGGCACCGCTTACAACTCGACCGAGCTAAGTACCTCGCGTCTTAACAGGAACAGTTCAAAAAATTTAAATTCAACAGATTAGGAGACAAAATTTTATAAGATGCGTATCGTCGACAAAGATGTTAACCGTACGGATATGACAGGGCATTCTGTGAGGTGAAAACTTAGCTCGGTCTATTTGTAATTTTTATCGAAAAATGTCAGTTCAAAACACGAACAATTTAAGTGGTAGATCATGTGCTTTTGTCTCTCACGTGACCTATCTTGATCTAGCAGGCGATATAAAAATTTACTAAACGTCCTTATTTAGGAAAACATACAGTCATACAACATCCTCGCTGTCTTGTGGTGTATAAGCCGAGATACACTTTCGGTTACAAAGCCGAAATAGGTACCTAGGTAAAGCATAAGATTAAATAATTCATGTACATACTTACACGTTTGGCGAAAGAATTAAAAGCCACTGGGATTTCGGCTTGTCTATAAAAACCTAGATGCACCCGTAATTCCTTCCCTTTCTCCTTGATTGCTTCCCGTCAAGTGGCCCGCCTGCCCAAATTATAATGTTAGAGTTGTAGCCATGAAGTGACGAAGCCTCATTTTACCAGTAGCAACACTCGACGATGCCGCCATCTTGAGCGATGACGTTTGACAGTGACAGTACGTCACGTACGTCAAGCAGATTCCCTCCAACGGGAGGTCGGATTATGGTGCCTCGAGGCGGAATCGACGCAAAAGAAGCATGGTCTTGGTTACCGTGCTTTGTGAGATCTTGTGTGGCTTTTCCTTTCTGGTATTGTGTAATTATCTGACCAAATTGTGTGTTCCATCATGCTGGGGACTTGGTTGGAATCATTATAGCCTTTGTTCCTTGTTTGTGAGTTATTTGTAAGACCGCTTGGATACAATAAAATTTGCTACTGGAATCCTGTGTTTTTAATAAAATAAGAGCATCTTGCCAAAACTAACAATATTACATAGGTACCTACATTGTAGACCAAAACGTAACATGGTGTTGGGGTCGCAGAAGTTAGTAAAAATAACTTCTACAAGTTTCTCCCTTCCTTAGAATTTGCAGCTAACTCCCAGCTGAGAGCGATGAAATAGCGGAAACCTTAAACTTAAACCTCCTCCTCAAACTTCTTCTTTTCTAACTTCTTTTTTTCTTCTTACGTTTTCGTTACTTACTTTTTGGCTGAACAAAAACGCACCGTTACGCCACAAACCGTGTGTGCTCAAAATAATTTGACGCGATTATCGGTGGAGTGTATTCCGGACGCGACCCATTCGTTCCTCGGACGTTATCTTGCCGGGCGAGCGTCACAGGTTCGTTTGTCACCCGCTGTCTCTCACGTTACCTGGCGTGACATAGAAGGCGATTTGGAAGAGGAATTATCTTTCGGCTGACTGTAGATATTCTGGTGAATTTCATAAAAGGTTTTTACCGGACGTTTGTCCATTTGTGAACGGGGAACAGTGGGTCAACTTCGTAGGTGACATGATTTATGACGGAGTAGTTTTCTGAGGCTGGCCTCGTGATGTCTTTAAATGATCTTGTTTGAATCACGGCAAAAATGTACCTCACTCTCGTGAGCTAATTTATTAGAATAAAAAATCATCTCTTTAAATGGAAAAAATGCAGACAGGATTCTTGTTTTGGACTCATTTTTTTATAGCAGTCATAGAAAACTATTGCAAGTAAATATCTAATACTATTTAAAAGACGGACAGCCAGTGAAGCCTTTGTATTTAGTATTACAGCTTTTTGGATAAGAAGCCTGAAACTTGTAAATATTCCCTAAATTTTCAAATACTCTCGAAAGCTGATAACAGTTTAGACTTAAGATAAATGTTTTAGTATAAAAGAAGATTACGAGTACTATCTCTTCAATTCAGAGCGAAACAATCGTACCATTATAAGTACTGAGTCGGAACTCGGATTTTGCAAAACTAATGTTTTTCCTCTAGCGAGTTCAAGGAAAAGCCTGAATGAACTTGCTATCTTGAATTTTGTATTCCATCTAACTCGATTCTGATTCCACGGAGGGAAATGCGAATTCCATTCCATTTCGCTCACTTTTTTTCTGTTTTTATTGTTCTGTGTCCAGTTGTTGAGAAGCTTAAATATGTTTTTCATACAAATATCGAACCCGGGACCTCAAGCTTTATGATCAGAATAATAATAATAATAATAATATTTATTTCTAAAAAACTTCATTTACAAAGTATCTTCCACTAGAACTCTGCTCCCTAAATAGGTAAAAACCTGTGATATAAAAATGCACGATGTTTTAAAGTTTATTAAGAACTGAATACATAATACAAGCAAGGCAACATGCGCATGCGTGCGTGTGTGTGTGTGTGTGTGTGTTTAACTTATTGCTTTTAGAAAGGCTTCCGTTTCGTCATAACTTTTATTTAGTAGCCAAGTAGTAACAGCTTTCTTACATTCCATTTTAGACATCGGGTAGAAATTTAGTATTTTGTTCATTTTGTTGAAAAGAAATGGGCCTTTTGAAATTATAAAAGATTTTATGAATTTAGTAGGTATTGAATCTGTCTCTCGTTCCAATGTATTGTGGTTTTCGAATACTTGGAACGTTCTTACTGTCGTAAACATGTTCACTATGATACCTTATAATATTAGAGACTATAAAAAGTTGCCTTACAGTTAAGATCTCTAATCACTAAGTTACCCGGTCATCAAAATATAATCAATCTGTGTGTCAAATATGATCCAGATCTATCCAGTCTTTCTGGTATGAAAAAATAACAAACATATTCACAAACTTTCGCATTTAGAATACTAATAAGATCTGTCCTTAACGACCCTTAAATGCAATCAATTTCTACAGCATCAACCATTACTATGCATCAAAAGGAAACATCGGTCTCCGAAGCCGGCTTTTGTTAAATATTCATCCAAATACTCATGCATCTTCATTGATGCATTCGCAAAGCTCCGTTCAGTAGCATACTCAGTTCTTTGAGCTGTCTGATGTATCTTACTAGCGGAATATCAAATAGGTTTTCCTTTAAAAACACTCAAAGCCGGTTTGGGGACTGTGACTTTCAATAGAGTGCATGAATAATTTATATTCGAAGCGGACCCCTGTTGCGGCCAAGTAGATAAATCTTTCATTTTACACACTGAATCTCGTTATGTTCTTATTGGGTGCGTCTTCGAACTCTGAGACACACGTGGCCCTTTGATAAGGTTACACTTAAGTTTAGTAACATTAAATTATATTCTCACGACACAGGCTCGACCAAATAGTGTGAGAACCGCTGCTAAATACTCTAGTTCTTAAATTCGTTTCTGTAAATAATGTCGTGGCGTAAAGTTTTTTGTAAATAAATCATTATCTTATCATATCTTATCTTATCTTATCTTAAATGCTCAAAATCCCCCCACGCATTAATCGAGTGCCTAATCATCATCATAATCTTCTGCCTAACGTCCCACTGCTAGGCATAGGCCTCCTCTCAGAAAGAGAGGGTTAGGGCTATAATTCCCACGCGGGCCCAGTGCGCATTGGAAACTTCAGATAAACTTAGTTTGACTCACTACCTAGATATGTACTTAGACGATTATAGTTAAACTAAATATAAAAACAAACATAACACATGGTTACCTTTTTTTTGCTTACTGTTTTTGAAATATGTCTTTAATCTATGAAAAATCAACTTTTATTTACTTAAACATTTTTATTACGAACCCAATAACCTTCTCAAAAATATTCCATAAAAATTCTGAGATTTCTTGTAGATTTGAATTGTCATTATTATACTTAGCGGCAAAAATTTAGGCCCTATTAGTAGGCAATAATAGGTATTTTTTTATGGAATCTGGGTCATTTTTTTGCCGCTGAGTGTATTATTATGATGGAGGTTGCATTTGACCATTTTTATTTCAAAAATTACGTTTCGGTTAGTTAAGATCTGTATTGGTTATTACAAAACGTTCTGCTAATAAGGAAGTAACACGTTTGTTTTCCATTTGTCTAAAACATTGCTTTTTTTCCTTTACATGTAATAAAATTCGGGTACTCTTTATTGCCTACTGAGTAAACCAACATTTAAGTAAGTACTGAACTTTTTGTAAGAATTTATTTTCTGATTTTTACGTTATATCAAAAAAGGGTCATTTTTATTGCAGAAGCTAAAATCCGATCATTGTATCGCACGTACACAACATAACTTAACCGTAATCAAGAAATAATGAACTTTCCTGCCTTCAGGAAGTGGTTGTTGGTCAAAAGTTATTTATAAGCTATTTTGCAGTATTCCGTAAGCTCGGGGAAATAATGGCTACCTACTTGTAGTCGAATCTAATCTTGTGCTGTGATTTTGTTAAAGTATGCTTAGCCTAAACCCTCTCATTGTGAGAGGAGGTCTGTGCCTAGCAGTGGGACATAGGTATGTAGCCAAGCAGACGTATTTGTGTAAATATCCTGAAGATGAAACTTTTATTTGATTAAATCAAAATAAAAGTTTCATCTTCAGGATTAAGGTCTTATCAAATTTTGATAATAGCTTTATTTGTTTGTAACACAGCGAAAAACATAAATATTGAATTTTACTAGCTGTATCCCGGGACTTCGTTTGCCAACTATACAATTTTCTGATATGAAAACTATCTTATTATTAGCTGTGGACTCCTATTATAATGTATGAAAATTTTCATCGCAATCGTTGAGTTAAGGTGTGAAAGTAGAATAAGTAAACAATCTCACTTTCACATCTAATCTAACTAATATTATTGTTACGAACACCTTTTCGGCGGCTTTACTTTTTTGTGATTTTTTTTATTGATACCACATGTCATTGCTTGAACCTGGATTAAAAATGAGGCTATCGAAGGAGAATTTTATTAAATAGATTTAGTTCACTATAATTATAAAAGCGAAAGTATGGATGGATGGATGGATGGATGGATGTTTGTTTGTTACTCAATCACGCCAGAACGGCCCAACTAATCTGGATGAAATTTGGCGCATAGATAGAGAAAAGTCTGGAATAGCACATAGACTACTTCTTATTCCGGAAATTATGGCGGGATAGCGATAAACGAATTCATTGCAGACGACGTCGCTAGCAACAGCTAGAGTTTATAATATTAGCAAGGACAACTTGACAATGCAAAGGATAGCTTGATATTCTAGAAAGAGAGACGTAAGTCCTGTTAAATACCTATATTAATGAAACATAATGTCTTTCTTCCACGATAAATCGTAGAGTAATGACTACATGAGCGTATTTAGTAGACAAGATTAATTCTAGCCAATTATAAACGTTCATATTCATAAAGCAGAATACGGAACCCATACAAAATCACGCAATTTAGCGTAGGTAACAGGCTGTAATAAGTGTCGTGTATAAAATTGTCGATGTCCCGTGTCGGGGTGCCATTATTCATGGCAGCCGCTTGCCCGCGACACGGCTCGACCAATATATCCCAATTTAAAAATAGCCCCCCGAGCTTGCCGTATGGTAATGCAGTTTTTGCCAAAGGATTTAAACGGGGTAGGTAGTTGATTTTGATAAAAACTATCACTTCAAAGTTTAGGCCAATAACGTTCATGATATTTTGATTCCCCTTTGCAGCTATACGCCCACAATGATGCTAAACGTGGCCTTTTGGTCGTGTTTACCCCAGGCTCGGTCTACCCTATAAGGGATAAAGACGTGATTAAAATTTATGTATGTATGTAGGGTAGGACACAGCATAATCATGTGTATTATTACTTAAGCGACCCGCCCCGGCTTCGCACGACATATTATGCATGTATTCCATATATAAACCTTCCCCTTGAATTACTCTGATCTATTAAAAAAACCGCATCAAAATCCGTTGCGTAGTTTTAAAGATTTAAGCATAAATAGGGATATAGGGACAGAGAAAGCGACTTTGTTTAATACTATGGTAGTGAAGTATACTACCTATCCAACAGTAAATTTTCAAACATTAATGTCTAATACTCGTTTTTTTACTACCGATAGAAAAAATTCAACCTTTCACTGCGAGAAAAGTTACCTAATTGCGTATAATAAACCCTATTAACTCTTTATTCATAGTGTTGAAGTTAAAAACCTTGACACGCGATCTAGCTTTGTTCAAACCTGATGTAATAACGCAAATTAATGTATGTACATTGCTATTATACTTATTACCGTAATGCCCATACATTAGTATTAGGCATTAGGCAATTTAATCATTCCCAAAGGGATGACAAGGCCCCTTGGTGCCTAGTTATTATTAATAATTGAAATATTGTCCTTTGAGTTTCTTATTAGAACCCAATGTTTAATGCTTCTAAGGTTCAAATCACTATTTGAACCTCAAAAGCATTAATTGTGCCTTTTTGTAAGGAAAGTATTTAATGTGCTTGCATTAGTGTTCCTCGTTGCTTTTCTCATTGTAGTTCTAGAAATGGAAGTTCACGGTTTTTTTTTTAAGAGACAAGGTGGAAAACGAGCAAGTGGGTCATGTGATGGTAGGTGAGCACCATCACTCAATCCACTCATGAACATCTGCAACATTAGCGGATTGCAGATGCATTTTCAGCCCAGATTTAACATGGACCTCATGTGCTATTAGTTTCACTGGCTGTCTTACTCTACACACCAATTTAAAATTATTTATTTGAACCAACAAATCTAAAATTACAACACATAAAATTAACATCCAAATCTGAAATAAAATAAATTCAAAATCTATACTAAAATATAAAATTTACTACGCAAAAAATATCTTATTACTTTCTCCTCATTAAAATGTACGACCTTTATTTGGCAAGGTAACTGTTAAATTATATCCCGTCCTCACAGTACACGACCCTGCTGAAACTGTATTGTATGTATCAAAGGAAAATAGGCGGTTGTACGCCAATTACGAATACCAACAAGACGTTATGGCAATATTAGGCAACAATGTATTTCTCTAAAACATGCAATGTAATATTGATTTTATTTTCCTTGCATTATGCGAAGTATAACGATTCAGGTGCGGACTAGGCGAGAGGTCTTTAATGGGATTTCATACAATCGTTATTTTCCCAATTGAACATTATTTGTTTGAAGCGCTACGTATTTTAATACGTAACCAGAGCTACATAGTCATCGAAAAGATGAACGGCTACGGCGCATCGCACATCGCGGTATCGACATTTATTACTCAGCTTGTATGCACAAATGAAACTTCCAATTCCATCTCGGATTCAGGCCTCAAGCAAAGCATCCAGCTGGGCAGATCTCTCCATTGCAGCCACTCCCCACAATGCAATAAGTTATATCACATTCAATAACGAACTTGAATTAACCTGTAGGCTTATTGTCTAACTCGCTCGCAATCGTGTTCATTTTGACAGTTCATGTATGGGCTGACAATTGACATCGGAATCAGCTAGCTGTCACATTCATACAAGAACTGTCAAAATGAACACGATGGCAATTGCGAGCGATTTAGACAATAAGCCTATACAGTTCATATACTGTAATGTGACTTGCAATAAATGATTCTATTCTATTCTATTCTATTCAATACAGCCCTTACGTTCGGTTGCAGCGTGAAAATCCTCCAAGATACTGTCGCTTGGTTATGCATGCACGGCTCGTTCTTAACAAAGGTGTCACATTTCAGACAAAGAGACCCTCCTGTGGTGCACGTACGCTCTTGCAGCTCTTAACTTTGAGATAAAGATGCGGTCCTACGTGCCGGAAAAAAAAATTGGGGAGTCCTTTGGGTACCAGGAATTTATGCACGGTACGCTTTCGTGCAAGTTTGAATAAGCAATGTAAATTTTAAAATAATGCATTTTGTAAAAGTACACGTGTGCGTCTTAATTTACATTGTAAGGCTTGTTAAACTTAATAAAATTAGTGAACTAAACGTGCTTCATTTTTAAATATCAATAGGAATTGAGAAAATTATGCAGCACCCGATAACTTCGTATAGTGTTCGTATATACCTTATCCATGTAAGGTTTCCACCATAGATTATACCCTTATTAATAAACGCTCTATAGGAAGTTACTTAGCAATCGTTTGTCCTTATCTGTGAAAGGTAAATGTCAAAGTGACAGATAAAGAGAAACGATTGCGAAGTTAGCAGAAGCCGATAGAGCGTTTATGAATAAGGAGGATAGTCTATACTATGATAGATTAGATCGGCTCTGAAGTAGATACCGGAGACGGCACTACAAAATTAGATAACTGCTCGCGCCAGTGTCCAAGAAAAATAAACATACATACATGTTTACGGTTTTCGCAATTATTCCTTAATCTGTGCTATCAGACCTACCTTCATACCAAATTTCAAGATTCTGCGTTCACGAAAAGTACCTTGTAGGTTTTGATTCCCTTGAGTGTCGAAAATTTGCGGAAAATTGCGGCATAAACGGCTGTATCTTTTGATTGCGTTGGCTTAGAAGTTTGATTTTTTCACAGCTCCAAGAGGCAGTAGATTTGAGTATTTGATATAAATTTCAGCTTGATACCTCTACGCGTTCCTGAGAAAATGGGTCTTGACAGACGGACGGACGGACGGACAACAAAGTGATCCTATAAGGGTTCCGTTTTTTCTTTTTGAGGTACGGAACCCTAAAAACATTACTGCTTTCAATCAAGTGTGTCACTGGGTTTCTTCAGGTTCACAACATGGCAGAAAAATGGTATTGTCTATCTCGCTCTAAAATACAGACGCGTATATTGCTCTTTCTCTTGCGTTGCCGATCAATTACTATTTTCCTTGCGATTCAAACCGAATCAATCCGAATTTACAAACTAAATCAGGCAATCTCGTCATTTGGCTGAACAAATCTAACTTCTCAGCACAATTTTAATTAGTTTGGTCTACCGAAGATAACATTGGGAGCACCCGTGCACAACGCTTGCAGATCTCCAACTCATGACTTCTACGTGATTGGCATGTGAGAAGAAATCGAACAGGCTGGAAACTTCGGAAGGCTGTGCCAATTTTCAGGTGTAAGCATTTTTTCCACACCCATCGATAACATTTGAATAATGCGCTAGGTTCATGAAATATTTAAATATAAATCAAGATTTAGCTACTACGGTGTGACATGATACAATACAGTAAAACCATTATAAACTATTTAAAGTATTCTCAGCAATACAAAGCAAATTATATTGTATTTCTTATATTTTTAAATCTACGTGTATCGAATGTGTGTAAATAAATGTTTCTCTCTCTCTCTCTCTCTCTCAATATTAAAGCTGACATTGTAAGATTAAATTCAGATAGTAGTAAGGAGGTGAGTAATAGTCATATATTGTGTGGATACTGTATAACTCGAGAGAGTGATGTAAGTACAACCTCAACCTTTGTGGAACCTTTTCTCATACTATTTTGCAATAATTTTCTTTAGCCAGTGTATGGTAAGTTACTGTGACATTTGCAGTGAAATGGTTTCACAGTGGTACGCGATTCAGTTTCTTTTACTGTACTAAGGTATATCTTGATATTAAAACAAATAACTAAACAAACAACTTCTTCATTCTAGTAACGAAACTGCAAAAACCAATGTCTTCGCTTTTCATAAGCTAACAAACAATTATCACACAGGAAAATTAGACAGCATTGAATCCAACACAAGACTCTAGAATTACCATTTGTTCTCGTTATACCTAACCAGCTAACCACCCTGTCTTCAAGTAGCGTCTGTTAATTTTAAGGCTAAGGGTCCTTCCTATCAGACAGAGAGCGGTCACGCGGTCAAGCGTTCTTTGCGATCTTTGTATTAGGTATATATAATAGGCTTTCAACAGCGGGCAATTGCACGCTCGAACGCAGAACGCGAACGCAGAACGCTTGACCGCGTGACCGCTCTCTGTCTGATATAGGACCCTAAGTCAGCGCACTGCCAGCCCTAAGTACCTATCCGTTCCCGTGTCTACGTATAAATATTGTGCATAATAATAATGCTCGCAAACATAATTTACCCTAACGTTAACACCTAAACGTGATTCAAGCGAAACATTTTAAGCTGAAGAATATCAGCTTCATCTTTTGAAAATTGAATCCGAAACGTATCGCGAAGGAAGCAAAGTTACCGATAGCTCTAAGGATTAGCGCATCGCGTCATGTTCACAAACCATTTATGACGGGATTTGCATGTTAGCTTGTCTTTTCAAAGTCAAAGTCAAAGTATTATTTATTGTAGACCATGGGTACATCAATAGATAGTTGTTATTAAATAAAATATGTCAATTATATAAAAAATCAAAATTCAAAAAAATGTGTGTGTCAATTAATTTACATTCGCAATTATTTAATAGCTGTATTTATATTTAATTATTATGGCCTACTATAGCCCATAAACACAATATGTCAAACATTTCTTAATTCTAAAAAAGTGGTCGTCTATGCCATAGTACGCCCTCTCCAAACACCATTCGTACAGTTTTGTTTTATATCCTGGTAACTCAGCTCTCTTAATCAGCTCTCAGCTCGCTTCATTGCGTTTCATTTCATTCCCGTGAAGAAGCGTATATATGCACAGCAGCTCAGCAGCATAAGACTCACTCCTATTAAAATTTTGTACGTTCCTACCAATTCATACAGGGGCTAGATAATTTACTTACTTAGCACACGTTTGCGCTCAAATCAAAATGTTACGTTCCTACAAAATCACACGAATGTGAAAAACAGTCTCATTATTGCCCGTAACACTTGCAATCATCGCCACTTCTGTATTTAGTGCGAAGCCTGCCAGTGCTGCGTCTTACGTCTTACCGGTTCGTGATCACACAATAACCTGTCTTCTTACTGCTATCTGGTCTTCGAGTGATGTGGCCTGCCCGACGCCCGTTGCTACTTCAAACTTTATTTAATTTTGATTCTTCAGTGAATTTTCATATTCTGGAGCCTGTTCCGCAAAGAAACTCTGAACATAGATCTTTTCATAGCTCGTTGCATGACTCTGGGCCCCTCTAAATACAAGGCCAACAAGTCACCCAAGAACAACCTTAAAGTAAGTCACCTTAGATGGATAGGATAGGACTTTTCTCTGCTGTTTCTTGTGTATTGATCTCGGTAAAAATTGATAAAACTGAACATGAATAAAGCTAAACATTTTCCATGACCAAGGTGGTCATTTCCTGTTCACATTTTCTGGCAGAGGTTCGTACAAGTTACCATTCAAACCGTCACTCTAGTTTCGTACATCTCTGTCTTTTACTTGGAAAATGAACGAGATGTCACAAAGTAGGATACATCGAAAGCTCCGTCGGATTATGCATGAGAAACACGTACGATGATACGAGCTGCGAGAATCGGATTCCACGTTGGCGAAGGGAAAATATTGTTTTCACTTGCAACTTTAAAAGTGGAATAAATTTAGCATAACTTATGCCCATAACTGGGGTAGAATGTACGCAATCTTATTAGCAATTTAATATGAAACGGGTGTACATTTTACAACTGTGTCAGGCTGTCAGGTGTAAATATAGTTCATTGTCCTAAGATTCGACCTCAAGTTTTCGTGACCGTATTGCTATAATGCTTGGCGTACCTATCACGGCGCAGTACGAAAGCTGGTTTTAGTTTGTGGACACATTAGCCGATTTTGGTGACAAATATACTGCTGTTGAAATGCTTTTTGGGCCTATCCTAATGCGTGTGAAGCAGGTAATTGTGAACTCTAAAATTGTTTAATAATTGTCAGATAACGAATATTTAAAAATAAAATCAAAATTTGAGATAGGAAACTTATTAATGTTAGAAAACCTGATATGTTTCGTACGAGTGTCTTAGATGTTCGATAAGTATTTACAACTTGACCGAGCTAAGTCAGTACAGCTAGTATCTTCGTCACCGATACGCGTCTTATAAATTTTTCTCTCCTATCATCTGTTGAATTAAAAAAAATGGTACCTACTGTTCTTGTTAAGATGCGAGTTGCAAACTTAGCTCGGTCGAGCTGTAAGTCTATTTATGTTATCTGTACAAATCTAAGGTATTTTCATTCTTACCTGTCCTATTTGGTAAACAAAAATTTAACCTCAAAACGTCTCATCTTTGTTATTTTTTAACTATTTTATCGTAAATAATGGAACTGGAGATAAAATATCAGCAAAATTTTGTACAAAATATTCCCTCAGGTTTATTTGATAACATTATTATGTTATCAAATAAACCTTATTCTTTACAAAAATTTGCACATTGAGGTTAGAATTTTATTTACCAAATAGGACAGGTAAGAATGAAAATACCATAGAATGATTTATATCCGTCGTATGTTTGAGATTTTGGTCGACTGGCGTCCTGCCTATTTGTATTCTAGTTTTCATGATTTTACCTACCCTACCAGTATAGCAAAAAGACAAACTAAAATCCTAGGTACGTACGTAATTATCATCACATCCTACGGACATCCTACGTATATATCCCCGTTTGATACTCCCACAAGTAATAGACTTTTCATCGAAGCGCACATCGTTGGCCTTCATAACATCCCTCGTAGTGATTAATGGTGCATCCAATGCTCGGATGTCTGCCCACATATCTCCCGCTCGTTGTATCTCGCAAATGAACTTTTTCCTGAATGTTTACGTCGTTATGCGTTAACAGTGAATTAGGTTTATTTCGCTTATTGTGGGAATGTTTATGTACACCATGGTGTGATTAGGTATAGTTAGTTAAGCCCCGGGGCCGTGTCTTAACGCGATTCAATTCCGAATCAGTTTGGGCTCGCTCGCTGTCAGATCCATACTGAAAATTACAGCTAAAACCAGCAAGCTTATTACGTAACTCGCTCGCGATCACCATCGTCTTAATTTTGACAGTTCATGTAGGTATGTGCTGACAATTGGCATCGGAATCATCTATGGCTGTCACATTCATACAAGAACTGTCAAAATGAACACGATGGCGATTGCGAGCGAGTTACGTAATAAGCCTGCAGATTTAGGTACTTTGAATCCATCTCATTAAGGTGCGACAACACCGCCGCTTAAAAAACGGTGACATCACGGAATCGCAACAAAATACATGTATGAAGAAACGGTGAGAAAACGTGACGCCTATGACACGTCACTGAGTATACGCGGTGGTTTGGTCGCACCCTTATAATTAGAATACAAGTTCAATTACTTTTTCAAATAATCATAACACAGAGCTGTCTCATTGTCTTCTTAAAATCTCTATCGAGGATTACGATTCGCAATCAATGCTGTTTCTTTGCGTTTACCATTTTGACTTAATAGCGGGACGAGTTGGACTTCCATTTCATTAGACCGGGAGCAGCCAGCGACTTCGTCTAAAAAGAATTCCTTTATCGCTATCCCGCGGGAACTACGCAATTTTCCGGGATAAGAAGTAGCCTATATGCTATTCCAGACTTTTCTCTATCTATGTGCCAAATTTCATCCAGATCCGTTGGGCCGTTCTGGCGTGATTGAGTAACAAACAAACATCCAACCATCCATCCATCCATACTTTCGCATTTATAATATTAGTTAATTAATAGCTACCTATAGTCCGTAAGTTCCTAGAACGATAAACGGATTTTGGGTACGATCGACCCGAGACCCGAAGGTTTTGTAAATACTATTGCACTAGGTATTATTATAGTTAAAATATTTGTTTACTTACAGTTGCCCGCGACTTCTTTCGCAGAATTAATTGTAATCTATGTTCATCAGGGGTAATGTAAGATTATAATGGTAAAGGATTTTTTGAAATCGGTGCTGTAGTTTCGGAGCCTATTCAATTCAAACAAACAATCAATTTTCTCTTTATAATACTAGTGTAGATTTATGCATATTATTCACAAATAATTAACCATTAAATACAAATAAAAAGTGAACTTAAACTGGCTTTTAAATATAAATTGTGTCTCCACGCTAGAGTAATGAGTGTGGTATGTTGATGAAACTTGATTCCCGGTATTCAAATGCATAGTGCAGAATATCTTAGGATTTAGTTGTCTCTCAGGTTTCGTTGAAAGCATTGCTAATGACGCAATCAATTCTGAGTAGGTACTACGCGTCGCATATTGTCTGAAGACCTTGTTTTGCCTAAGATTATTAACTAAAGAGAATACCTACCAAGAGAACATAAGAGAGTAGGTTTTCCAAGACTCGGTACCTAATGTTGTACCCCCTTATGCATAAACGCGCGTGCGTGTGCGTGTGCGTTTTTCCAGAAATTTCCTGCCTCGCATAGCAAAGCTCTGGAACGAGGTTCCTGCTACGGTGTTCCCAGACCGATATGACCTTCAAGCTTTCAAAAAAAGAGCCTACTCCTACCTAAAAGGCCGGCAACGCACTTGTGACTCTTCTGGTGTTGCAGGTGTCCATGGGCGACGGTAATCGTTTACCATCAGGCGATCCGTCTGCTCGTTTGCCCCCTATATCATAAAAAAAAAAAAAAAAAACTATAGGCTTCTGCTAACTTAGTAATCGTTTGTCCTTATCTGTGAAAGGTAAATGTCAAAGTGACACAGATAAGGACAAATGATTGCTAAGTTAGCAGAAGCCTATAGAGCTTTTATGAATGAAGCTAATCCTGCCGCTAAGCAGCAGTGCTTGCACTGCTCTGTTCCGGTGTGGAGAGTAAGACAGCCGGGGAAATTACGGGCACAAGAGGCATTTCAATCTTAGCCCTCTAGGTTGGCAACGCATCTGCAATCTCTCCGGGGTTGCGGGTATCTATGGGCAGTGGTGATCGCTTACCACCAGGTGATTCACTTGCTCGTTTGCCTTCCTATTCACATAAAAAAAAAAAAAAAAAAAGGGGTATTATCTTTAAGTTGTAATTATAATTAACTTGACAATTTTTGCGTAATTAACATATTATTGACGTTAAATGCATGAAGACTGCAACATTTCTTTATGATATACTAGCGACCCGCCCCGGCTTCGCACGGTATATTATGCATGTATTATACATATAAACCTTACTCTTGATTCACTCTATCTATAAAAAAAACCGCAACAAAATCCTTTGCGTAGTTTCAAAGATTTAAGCATACAAAGGGACATAAGGACATAGGGACATAGGGACACAGGGACAGAGAAAGCGACTTTGTTTTATACTATGTAGTGATTATTTGCTTTCTCATTTGTCCGTCTTCTATTCTTTTATGTGGAAGTCTATGGGTGTAACAGTTTATGAGTTTTAGAACAAAATTTTTCTTAAGCCACTAGGCACCTAGAAAGAAAAGTTTGATCAATATGGAAAATTTGATAGTTACCGTTAATTTTTTAGCATGACGAAAGTGCGAACGCATACATCTAACTAATATTATAAATGCGAAAGTATGGATGGATGGATGGATGTTTGTTTGTTACTCAATCACGCCAGAACGGCCCAACGGATCTGGATGAAATTCGGCACATAGATAGAGAAAAGTCTGGAATAGCACATAGGCTACTTTTTATCCCGGAAAATTGCGTAGTTCCCGCGGGATAGCGATAAACGAATTCTTTGCAGACGAAGTCGCTGGCAACTGCTAGTAGGTAATAATTATGATGTACTCAATATCGTTACAGACTACATAAGGTTACATAGGTAACGTTTACCTTTTTTCTAGTTTCATAGGTATTATTGTAACAATAAAATATTAGCACAAAACATTTCGTAACACCAATGTAATGTTTGAACAATTATAATAACGCACTTTTACTAAGCACCGGTTGCTCATGCTGACAAATAAAACATAACTACCTACAAACATAATATGAACAACTCGAAGTAAACATTAAACTTTACTCTCAAATTTACTCCCATTTGCTTGTGCCCACGGGTTACGTACGCGAAATAATAAAATACAGAGGGTTCATTGCAAACTAAAACGTGCATAATATCGAGCTCATTAGTAGGTACATTACGTTTCAAGGGTGGTGAAATAAAGAATGTCGCAGAGCGGGCGGTAAATTACTACTTTACGGCCTGGCCTGGGGCGACATAAAATATTTATATTTTTAATTTTTGTTGGGACTTGAACGACCGTAAAATATGGAAACCTACGGTCGAACACTTTCTCGAAGAAACTTTGACTTCTGTTTCGAAGTTTTAGTTTATACAAAATTTCGCTAACACCATCTTACTCGCTAATCAGGAGAGGAAGACATCAGGTAAAAAAGGTATTCTATCCTAGCCCTCTAGGCTGGCAACGCATCTGCAATCCTCTCACGCTAGGACCAAGGTAGCGGGAAAATAATGCAATACTCTTGTAATCATCATTTTTACATCAATAATAATTTATCCTTCTGGTCACATAATGATGTTTTCTTACAACCATTGAATATAGGTAACTAGGAACAGGCTAATCGAAAAACGTCGAATCTCCAAGTACAAAATGAAATTGAAGCAATAGATTTTGTGTTCATCTATGCTTCATTTAATTTAGGATGAGAAACCGCAACAACGTTATATTGCGGCTCGTGAACTGTAATCTCTTTACAATTTGCACACGCAAATAAAGTGACATTGAAACAATTTTATTTTGCGGCTGCCAAACTATTGCACTGTACTATTTGCTAGGTAAGAAATTGTTGACCTGACGCAATATAATGTTATTGTGGTTTCTCATTCTAAATTAAATGAAGTATAAGATTCGTTCAAAATATTTTGCTAATTTTATTTCCTTCGGGCATTTTGAGGTTATGAGCAGGTAAAGTTGCAAGTGGATGTTCTGTCTCTATCTGGTTTATGTTGCGTATCTCACACGCGTAGAATTCACACGGAATCCGCAATTAATCTAGTAATGTTTGCTTGGCGTGCAAATAACGATGCTTTGTGCTTTGCTACTTTTAATTGGGTGGGAAAACAAAATAAGACACAGCGATAGAAAATTATGGAAACGAGGATGATTAGAGAGAAAAGAGAGGTTTAAGGAGAGAGAACTAACTAACTTAGCTCACGGACCCAAATAGGTCTTGGCCTCCGAAACGATCTGTCCCGATCGTGCGCAGCTTCTTGCCAATCACCAGGAGGGAGAAAGGCTAATTTTTATTTAGTTATTTATTTATTTATTTATTTATTAGATTGTAATGTCATGTACATTTATATTAAAAGGTGTTAAGCATAAATTAGTCGGTCCATGACGCCCTGCAAGGGCACACAATAACAATTTATCACTAAAATCTAGGAATACAAAATTTAAATGACAATAGTTGCCTAATATGTTGATTTAAATCATGCAATTGTATCGTATTCATTAAATTAAATTTAAATTAGCTAATATTTATGTCAAGGGGTTTTATAAAAAAGATAAAGACAATTAAATAAAAAGTGTAAAATGAAATAGGTAAAATGCGCATGTCAACCATTACATTAATAATTTAATAATAATAATATATGATTCATAGTAATAAAATGTCAAGATTTAAATACAAAAATTTCAGTCTTAATTGAATTTACTCATATTTACAATGTTCAATTAAGTCCATAATCAGACAGCTAAACCTTACTAATTATAAATAAAAAGCATAGATCATTGTTTTACCAAATACTGTAAAAAGCACTAAAAGCAGAGCACAAAAGTATACAAAATTGGGCAACTTTTTCCGAAATTGTTATATTAATGTAACTTCTGAGTTTTCAAATGAAAGTACTAAACGAATGATTAAATTTAACTTTCATAACGAATCCGCGGCTGGTGCACTACCCGCCCGCACCTCTCTCGGTCCCCTTTGTCGTCCTACCCCGCGCCCCTGTACCTCCGGGCAAGGATTCATTTAAGCGGTCTTTTTATAGACATGCAGCACGGAACAATCGATATATGAAAGAAAGAAAGAAAAAAAAAAAAAAAAAACATTTCATTTCATTTCATTTCATTTCATTTCAAAAACAATTTATTGCCACAAAAAAAAAACAGATTTACAAAAACTACAAATTAAGTAAAAATACTCAAAATTGTTTGTGACAAAAGGTGTCAGCATAAGCTGCTGGTGCCGGTCCCGAGGGTGACGCCCGCAGCGCTGGTTTTCAGCCGACGCCCTGACTTATTTCTCCTACAGTCCTGCCAGGTGCGAATTAAAAATTAAAATTAACGTTTTTAAATTAACAGTGACAAATTGACACAAAAAACTAAAAAAAAAAAAAAAAAAAACATAACTACTATACTAATATAATACTATTCGCGGGATCCAGAACAGGGAAATTCTCGACATGGGGCCTTCATTTTTGTCTATTGAATAAAATCTTTTTCACCAATCGATTTTTATATCTAGGTACATCCCCGCCGGAGCCGTACCAGAGACGTGGTAGCCTAGTGGTTTGACCTGTGGCCTCTCAAGCAGAGTGTCGTGGGTTCAAATCCTGGGTTTCGCACCTCTGAGTTTTTCGCAATTTATGTGCGAAAATTACATTTGAAATTTGCCATGAGCTTTTCGGTGAAGGAAAACATCGCGAGGAAACCTGCACACATCTGAGAAGAAATTCAATGGTGTGTGTTAAGTTCCCAATCCGCATTGGGCGCGCGTGGAAACTATAGCCCAAACCCTCCAATACACGGAGGAGGCCTATGCCATGAGGCACGCCGAATTACGCGACAATTAACAACAATGTACTTACTGAAATTGTAGCGAATTCGGAATAAAAAGGCTATATTATTATTCTGTATATTTATCTTTTATCTTAAGCTAGGTTTTTACAATATTCAAATAAAAAGTAATAAAGCAATATTAATACAAAATATAAAAACATTATAAAAACATAACATAGGGTGCCGCCGGCAGCGAGGCGAGGCCTAAGCTGCCGGTGGTCAGGGCGACAGAGAGAGGAACCTCCTGACTATGCGGGCCGTGTCCAGGAGTACCGCCTTCTGTATCTGACCCTTGACCCAACCACCTAGCGAGAGCCTTTTAAGGTGATGGTCAAGGCTTTTCGCTATCAGACCGTTTGCCGAAACTACTATCAGGACAGTGATTGTTGAGTCAACATCCCACATGGCGGTTACCTCGTAAGCCAAGTCAAGGTACTTGCTGAGTTTGTCCTTCTCGGCTTTCACGATATTATTATTATTATTACATCCCCGCAAACCCGGTAAACACTAAAGTTCAAAATCACGTTTCTTAATACAAGTGTAGCCATTTGTAATATTTAGTCGACATTATTATTCCGGTCGGGCGATGTTAAAATTCTGTCGCTACGGCCGCAGTCACGTAGTATCGTGGGCGCCCTCCATTTGTCTGGCTTACCTAGCTTCCTATGACGTATCAATGTCCCGAATCTCGGCGAAGGATCCGACATGTCAATTGGTCACAATGAACGTCTAGGAGTGTAATTAAAATGGGGTGACGTGAAGTTTTGGTAGTCAACAACGTTGGATCATTACGGCTTGTGTGGCTAAGGGTTGAGGCTGGAAACATACATAAATCACGTCTTCATCCCTTAAGAGGTAGACAGAGCCTAAAGCAACACTTAATGGCCACGCTTAGCATGATAGTGGGCGTATAGGAGGAAAGGGGAATCAAAATAGTGTTGGGTTGCTAGCCACATCGCCTATAACATGATTCCTAAGATTGTCGCCCATTCATCCGCGCTGCGCGGGAAGATAAGCACAACTGGTACATTCTATGTTTTTTCTTTACTCCCAGACCAGTATTGAAGAACGTTCGTATGGATGTAAATCAATACTAATATCTATCGTACAAATAAATGCATCAATATAATATCATCAATATACATAGTATTTTTGCTCACCGGGTCACACACAGAATTTCTGTTTTTGCCGCGCTCGTCATAAAATTAGTGTAAACTAGCTGTTGCCCGCGACTTCGTCTGCAAAGAATTCATTTATCGCTATCCCGTGGGAACTACGCAATTTCCCGGGATAAAAAGTAGCCTTTGTGTTATTCCAGACCATAAACTGTCTCTGTTCCAAATTTCATCTAGATCCATGCTGCATCCTCACAAACTTTCGCATTTATAATATTAGTAGGAAGGATAATCAAATCCATGTTTTTTGTAAGAATTAATATTGCTTTTTCAGATTCATAATACCTATTGTTAATGCGGTAAGCGAATCATTATGAAAGTTCGAGCAATTAACAAAGCTTGAAAGCATTTTAATAATCCTGGGCACCTAATGAGTTGGAAACTGAATATTCTTATAGAACCAAGACCGGCATCTAAAAATTTCTTTTCCACAATTGAGTTACTATTTGTGCTTACATTGCCAACAGAAATAATGAACAGTTTTCAAACTTACGTGAATTTTACAATATACATATATTTTTAAAGTCCTACTAATATTACAATTACGAAAGTTTATGAGTATGTATGTATGTATGTTACTCTTTAACGCTAGTACGGCTTAACGGATCTGGATGGAATTTGGAACAGAGATAGAATATGGTCTGGAATAACACATAGGCTACTTTTAATCCTGGAAAATTGCGTGGTTCCCGCTTTGCAGACGAAGTCGCGGGCAACGGTTAGTATATTTATAATTTTGGCAGGCAAGAGCACTAAACGGCTAGCACAAGAGCGCGCATGATCTGTGTCCGAACAGTTAGATTCATTCGAAATATTATAAACGGAATGTGAACCGCGATTACCGCGGTTTTTAAATCAGCACAAAATCTTAAAAATGCAGCACCGGCGCAAGCTCCACCTCGCTTGCCTCCTCTTTGGAGTATTAAAGTATAAATCTCCATCATATTTGTATGAGAAGTTGTCTTGGTCAGATGGGCACAGGGCACGTAGGGCTCGGCAGTGTAGTGTGCAATTGTTAACACCTCGCCACGCCTCAGCTGCCTTCCGAGGCAGTTTTCGATACATGGCAACGAAATGTTGGAACAACATTCCACCGCCAATCAGGAACCTGCAAAATGTTCATGGTTTCAGGAAAAAACTCAAAGCACATATGTTTGAGCATCAACGAGGGCAGGAAGCTTTGTCTCTCGACACTAGCTGCATTTAAAATCATGATACATAGATAATAAAAACGCACCTGAGTTTGCGTCCCATTTCCTTTGCGATGAATCGATGAGTGTGTTTTTCTTGACTGTTTTTTTGTTTTTATTTAGTGCAATACTGTGATTGTCCATCATATATCATTTCTGTTGTCAGTATATGTTTAATTATCCTTGCGCTAAAGCAACGCTGCGCATTGACATTTGTTGCCGTCACAATGTGCTTTGGCGGTTCGCGGTTAGCTTGCCATAATTATTACGGTCATACAATGTTTGCTTGGATAGGTAGTTTTACCTTCTGGACTAGACTTCTGGAGTGTAATGTAAAACTTATAAAAGAAGATTGTTTGTTATTGTATAGGTCTGTGTTATTGTCAGTTTTTTTTTTTTTTTTTTTTTTCTTAACCAGAGCCAAAAATTATTTACTTTTTATAAAATTCATCCCTTGTGGGATAAGTAAAGGAATCACTGTCTATTCAGACATATCAAAGATGTAATGCCGGTTCACTATTTTTGAATTTATATATATATTTTAATATGTGCTTTCAGTAGCACTTGATGGTCCCATCGGAAGACCAGCGCTGGCTGCAAGGCCAGCATTATGCTGAGATGGGACCATTTCATGATGCATGTTTTTATGTTTTTTTGCTCCTTTTCTTCTTTTGTCTGTAATGTTATCATGAATAAATGTTTTCTTTCTTTCTTTCTTTCTTTCTTTACCTTTATTGAGCACCCGATATTTCGATGCAGTTGCATGCATCATGATCACGGGTAGACTAATATCGAGTGCTCAGTAAAGGTAATCGCGGTTCACATCCCGTTTATAATATTTCGAACGAACAGTTAGAGGCGATGTAGCTAGAGCAATCCATCACTATTTTGATTCCCCTGTCCACCTATAAGTGCCGGCACGTAATTCTAATCTGACCTTGTATGTGCAGTAGTATAAAATACTGTATCCGTGGGTGGGTAGATCCCCTCCATGTGACTCGTCATCGTTGGACTTACGTGCCGGCACGTATACACGTCCACAATCATGCTAAACGTGGCCTTTAGGTCTCGTTCCCTTGGGCTCTGTTCACCCTGTAAAGGGATAAAGACGTGATTTATGTAAGTACTAGCTGTTGCCAGCGACTTCGTCTGCAAAGAGTTCGTTTATCGCTATCCCGCGGGAACTACGCAATTTTCCGGGATTGCTACTTTTTGCATGTGCTATTCCAGACTTTTCTCTATCTATGTGCCAAATTTCATCCGGTAACCATTAGGTAACTGGAGCTTAACAGAGAGTGTGAAACGGGCCACGCTTAGCATGATTGTGGGCGTATAGGTGGAAAGGGGAATCAAGATATAATTAAGCTACCCAAAATACTAATTCCATGCAGACGTAGTCACGTGCGAAAACTAGTCTAAAATAAATTGAAAACAACCTATCGGCGAGTAAACACACTAATCGCTCAGGATGGTGTTTTAGCACGTTTCATGGAATGACAAGGAAATAGGTTTGATCCGTAGCCGTTACTTATTCCATGTCACATACAATACACATCTAACTTAATATTATAAATGCGAAAGTATGGATGGATGGGTGGATGGATGGATGTTTATTTGTTACTTAATCACGCCAGAACGGCCCAAAGAATCTGGATGAAATTCGGCACATAGATAGAGAAGTCTGGAATAGCACGTAGGCTACTTTTATCCCGGAAAATTGCGTAGTTCCCGCGGGATAGCGATTAACGAATTCTTGGCAGACGAAGTCGCTGGCAACAGCTAGTATTTCATAAATCAGACCAAACCTCCATAACTATAAGTAATCAGCTCAAACAACCGATGATCTAGTCCGTGTATGCGCTAGCTAATTTATAGCTTGTAAACATTACATATTGACATTTGGATAACCGTAGCCAATAATGGCGGAGTGTCGGAATTACTACGCCCATTAAATGCTGGCTGATTGTATTGATTCTTCAAATGTATTATCATAAACAAACATACACAAATCACGTCTATATCTCTTAAGGGTAGACAGAGCCTGTAGTAGACCTGAAGGCCACGTTGAGCACGATTGTAGGCGTACATGTGGAAAGTGGAATCAAAATAGTGATGGGTTGCTAGCCGCATCGCCTACAACATGATTCCTAAGAATCTCGCGCGGGACGAGAAATAACTCGTATTTTTTATGATTTTCCTTTGCTGGAAGCCAGCATGGAACTTTAAACAATATCGTCGTAAAACGCGTAAAATGCGCCCGGAATGCGGGGTGGGTTGTTTAGTAGTAAAATTAGGTACGTATGTAAGGTAGTTGATGGGTACTTAATTAAAATTTTTGATTCTGTAACTTTTTAATTTGTCTGTTTATAATTTTATTTAAATAAACAATTGTTAGTTGGAAAAGGTAGTTGCATGTATGAGTAATGTGTGCGAATAAACAAATTGACGTTCCAAATTAGAAAAATGACTTAAGTCCCATATCAGTTCTGGAGCCTTACCATGGCGTCGTTCCGTTCGCTCGCTGTCAGATCCATACTAAAAATTACAGCTAAAACCTGAACTGAGTCGGAATTGAATGGCATTAAGACATCATGGTAAGGCCCCTGTATAGTCACCAGCATAAATAAGTGATCACTTTTGTACCTTGTCACATTAAAGTCATGTTTGAAAAACCATACAGATCATTTAACGACTGAAAGCGACAAGGTACAAAAATGATCACTTATTTATGCCGTTGACTGTACACTACTACATACAACAGGTCATTTACTTCCACCTATCCCCAGAGTGGGTGTGGTAATGATATCTCGAGAACTTGAATGTGCAATAACGTAAAAGCTAGGCAGGATTCAGTCTACTTACTACCTAATTTTATTAGTTTAGTTCACTTAGAAAGTTCTAGAACCCTCGAATTAGTGTAACGCTAATTGACCCTGGAAACGGTCTCTGAATTGACTTTGAATTTGCATTAAGAAAAGCAATTGGAAACTTCGCACCTATACTATACTTCATTTAATTTAGGATGAGACACCACAACAACATTATATTGCGGTTCGTGAACTGTAATCTCTTAACAATTTGTACTAGAGTAACAATTGACGACACGCAAATAAAGTGACATTAAAACAATTTAATTTTTCGGCTGCCAAACTATTGCACTGTACTATTTTGCTAGGTAAGAAATAGTTGACCAGACGCAATATAATGCTATTGTGGTTTGTCATTCTAAATTAAATGAAGGATAACGTTTGTAATTTTGTTACGAAATATACTCGGAAGCAAAAACCGTGGGTCACTTTTCGTACAACTTTCTACCGAAAGTGACCCGTTTTTTTTTGCTCCCGAGTATATTTTACAGGAAAACTGCTTCAGTTGTAATCAGTTTTCGACACTATGTTTTGGTGAATACATTCAAGATTCATTTTGATTACTCAGTCCGTTTGTCACGGAGCTGTATCTCTTGAACCATACGTTACATCTTGTGTACCTGCTTGGCCGGTTATTAATGTTTTTTTTTTTTTGTAAATATGATGTAAAAGAGCAAGGTTGACTGGAAGAGATCCATTTTGAGGATGAGTTCGCTTTTGCACATCCGTTTATATCCTGTAATCTGTAAATTTCTTGTTTTTATGTCGGTAAACTGCTGTAGCCCGCGACTTCGCGTCACATGGGAGGTTGAGTTTTGCCGACACTTCCGTCAATTTACTTCCAACAAATCGGCAAATTATATTAAGAGGGTGCATCCGTGCTGAGCTCGCAACGTCGCATTTTTGGTGATTTTTGCGATTATTTCACAGAAATTAAATGAAAGTATCAAATATCCGTCTGTAGTGCACTTCGTTTTTAGTTTATTAATGTGTCTAATGCAATAATTCATCGTGATGGACTTTTATTTTCTTATTAAACGAGATAATATAAAGTATTTTATCCCTTTAATACGAAAATAAAAGTCCATCACCATTAATCATTGCATTGGACACATTAGCACTCTAAAAACGAAGTGCACTTCAGGCGGATATTTGATACTTTCATTCAATTTCTGTGAAATAATCGCAAAAAATCACCAAAAATGCGACGTTGCGAACTCAACACGGATGCACCCTCTTAAACCTTTATTATGAATCATTGTATCCCTTGGTGAGACCCATATGAAAATTGATTTAGCAGTTTTTGAGATTTTTGTGAACAGAAAAGCAGACGCCGCAGAGGACGTTTTGTTAACCCGTGGGGGTGTTATTAAGTTTGACGTCGGTGTGTGTGTGTTTGTGTGTGTGTGTGTGTGTGTGTGTGTGTGTGTGTGTGTGTGTGTGTGTGTGTGTGTGTGTGTGTGTGTGTGTGTGTGTGTGTGTGTGTGTGTGTGTGTGTGTGTGTGTGTGTGTGTGTGTGTGTGTGTATATATGTCTGTAGCTCTCAAAGGAATGGCCCGATTTGTAGTGTGCAGGGGTTGTTTTTTATAATGAAAATGTAGTGAGAAAAAGTTACACATTCATTCAAATTTGTCGAACGTCCTGTCTGCGATAATGTCGCGTAACCAAAATGTCGTATGTACCGATCAAAGCATGTTATTAGTACACTTATACACCATTTCAGCCGTAACAAGCAAGCAGTGTGGAACAGTTTCGCTTAATTAACCAAAACGCGTAAACCTTCGTTTGATGAATTATTCTTGAAGCCGTAATTAAAGTTCATTACTTAATTGAAAATACCGCGGGTGGGAGTGACAAGATGAATTTCAATAAGTTTATATTAAGTTAGGTAGGTACCTAATGAAGACGTTTTGTAGATTTTTTCAAAATTAAATTCGTAGCCTTAAAAACTAAAACAACTCTAGTGAACTTAATAATGATTAATCTGAGATGTCATTAATGACTAATTTGCAATGTTGCTGAGGCATATCATCTGATTTAAGAAAAAACTTAATTTGCAGAATTAAACATTAATTCCATAGGATTAAAAGAACCCTTTGTTGATCAAGAAAGTTACAGCGTTATAGGCCTGGGGCCTTACCATGACGTCTTAATGCGATTCAGTTTAGGTTCGCTCTCTGTCAGATTCATACTAAAAGTGACAGCTAAAACTTGAACTGCGTCGGAATTAGGACGTCATAGTAAGGCCCCTCTTTCTCGTAGATTTCAAGTGGAATATTTTCACTTTCAGTGATCGAATTGGCTTTATACACTGACAGGCAAAAATGTTGGGTCACTTTTTGTACAACTTTATATGGGAAGCGATCCTTTTTTGCTCTTGGGTCTTTGATTATATCAGCCATAATGACATCCACTGTTAGACCTCCAGTTGCCTCGGTTGGAAGCGGCTTGCATCCACCGCGAACCCGCGATTTTAACCATCCGTTTCCATTTTCGCTCATTCCTTCGATGGACTTTTACCATCTGCATGGGATGAGCAGCAATTTGTCATTATAATACAATACAATACAATAGGTACAATAACTCTTTATTGAACACCACATATAACAATCAAAACAGAAAAAAGGTATACAGAAGTAATAAGGTAACAACAGGCGGCCTTATCGCTACAGAGCGATCTCTACCAGGCAACCATAACGGACCGGAGAAAAGAACAGATCTGAGCAGGTGGTGCAATTTAGAATATATATTAATATACCTAAGTAGTGAAAATACATACGTACTAATACACATAATACAAGAAATAATACACTATACATTAAACACATTTATAAATGGAGAAATGGAATGGATTTATAATATTTTTTCTTTGCTCCCAGACCAGCGTGGAATTAAAAAAAAACCAGCCAAGTGCGAGTCTGACTCGCGCACGAAGGGTTCCGTACCAGAAATACTTTGTTGTATGGGAGCCCCCCCTTGATTATTATTATTATTTTGATATTAGTATTTGCTGTTGTAGCCACAATAAAAATACATAATCTGTGCAAATTTCAACTGTCTAGCTATTACGGTTCTTGAGATCTAACTCGGCGAGTGGAAGCCATGAAAAAGGGCTAAAATATCACGTTTTTTTATGGGAGCCCCCCTTAATTATTATTATTTTGTTTTTAGTATTTGTTGTTATAGCGGCAATAGAAATACACAATCTGTGAAAATTTCAACTGTCTTGCTATTACGGTTCTTGAGATACAGCCTGGTGACATACGAACGGACGGACGGACGAACAGCGAAGTCTTAGTAATAGGGTCCCGTTTTTACCCTTTGGGTACAGAACCCTAAAAAACTATTACAGCCACTAAACTAGAACAGTCTTGCCTACAAAAACTTCGCTTGCCCATTCGTTACTTAAATAAAACCATGCATGACCTATTTCTAAAACACGTGCTTATTAGCATAAGCATACTCGAGCTGATAGCGTCAGTATTTGGAACACTAAAGCCGTATGTATCAAGAGATAACCGCCGCTGACAAATGACGTCCGAATATGAAGCCAGTGGACGACAATGATAATATCTACGGTTATAAATGGTCGGCTGCAGCGAATGGCGTGATCTATGTTGGAGGATGTGTTTCGGCAAGGTAAGTCACTTCACTGTGGATTGGAATAGATTGGATCTTACAAAAGAATCCTCTAAGCTGGTCTGAGAGCAAATCTCTCGCATTGATCAAAAGCCAATCGAAGGAATGTGCGAAAACCTTGAGAATCATGTTATATGCGACAATTGATGCCATCTTGCGTCAGGTAAGAAATTATACTCCACTCCTTGTCCGAGACGGTTTACTATGTAGTCACGCTGATTGTACAGCGCCAGTCACTATGTCTAAAGAAAAAAAAAAACTCTCTCGTTTGACAGCTATCTGACATGGTGTCATTACGCTTTTAGTGAAAAGTTTGTGACGATGTGACGATGTGAGTGAGTGAGTGTGTATGTTTGTTCCTTCTTCACGCTAAAACGACTAGACGGATTTGGATAAAATTTGGAACGAAGATAGCTGGTACCCTAGATTGAAACATAGGCTACTTTTTATCCCGGAAAATTGCACAGTTCCCGAGGGATAGCGATAAACATGTCAATTGCTAATTCTACGCGGACGAAGTCGCGGGCAGAAGCTAGTAGTCCATAATTTTTTTTTAATAATTGAGAATTGATGCCATCTTGCGACCGGTAAAATTATCTATAAATATATAAATTATAAATAGTAAGAGTTCTGAATAAAGTAAATCATAAGCTCACCGATGCAAGAACAATGCCAATCGCGTGTAATTAACGTACAAAATTTCACTCTTTTATAATTTGCAGAATGTAAATGAAAATAATTTCATTGTTATTCTAATAAACTGTTTGGTTTTGTGAAACTCCTCGCTTGCCTGAACCCTGTCGTTTGTTCTGTTGAATGGCATGAGACAAATCGTTTATTTCGAAGCAAGAAGCGCCCTATGAATTCCTTCACAGAACTTATTATAAACAAATATTTACGGTTGCTTTAGCAGAGAGGGAGTAATTTGTTTCGCAGATTAAGTTGTTTGAATCTCGTCAATTTTATTGAGGTTTCCGCCTTCTCATATTTTCCTTGCTGTGATTTGGAACTAGATTTTCAGTCAAACATTTTTCAGTTCAATTTTTTATGAAATAGTAACATTTTGTTTGTAAACATCAAATTAACTGTAAACCTTTTACCTATCATCTTGATTCTAAATTCAAATAAAATACAACTTTTTTTTTTACTGAATGTATACTTTTTATTGACAGTGCTTGTATTGTAATTCATGCTACATGTAGACTATCTTATTTTTAATTCCGTCCCGCGTTAGAAATGGGTTCAAATTTAACTTGCAAGTTTTGGCCAGTACAAAATAAAGTCGTGTAAAAATGTATAGTTAACAAAACAATCCAATAATCAAGGGAAAAAACGAGCACATAGGTAAAAATGCACTCAATAACTTTTTGCCATTTTTTTTGCTAACATGTAATTTTGTTTGAATCGAAAATTATTGTGTGAAATAACTTCAAACCACAGATTAATCATTTTCCACATCTCCGTATCAATTCAACGAATCGAATATTAAACGAAAACTCAATTTCCGATGTCCCGAGAAAATGTATAAAAGAAATACGTTCCCTCATTACCACTGCTTTAATATGAATCTGAAATTAAATATTTTATGAGCTCTGGGAATTTACCGTTTCTTCAAAAAAAATTAATTACCTACAGAGGACGAATAAAATACCTACCTTCAGAAGTGTCATATATTCTAGCAATACCCCCAACAGTTAACATAGGTAGGAAGTTAAAAAAATGCACACTTTTACGTAAGTATAATTGTAGGTACGTCAAATAAATAAAAAAACCATACCTATTTTTATAGACGTTTTGTTTACTGACTGTGCTTGTTCTCGACTGTCCTTTCATTGGCTATACAGCAGGTCAGGAGCTATTTCAGTATTGGCAGAAGGCCGAGGAAGCAGGGCCCTATTTTATAAAGCTACAAGTTAGAAATTACTAGCGGATGTCTCTTTCTGACCCTATGTGTTAGATAGAGACTTCCACTTGTAAATTGTAACTTGTAATTTTATAAAATAGGGCCCTGGTAGGGTTTTTGACCAAATAGTAGCAGGCGAGCCTACCCAGCTGCTATACAGCGATGTGGAAGACAAGTTGGGAAACCACCACATAAATATCCCTGAAACGATGAATAATGATGACTCTTTCTAGAACAAATAGTAAGAAAAAACGGTTAGTTTATCTCGCGCACGTTCGTGCTAGCCATGCAGGTATGAGGTAGAGTACCTATATGTCTCTCACATAGGTTTGTATTTATAGCCATAGAGGGCATTGTATCCCGGACGATGCGCTATAATTCGTGATAATTCGTAACTAACTAACTTGGCTCAGGGACCCAAATAGAGTCTTGGCCTCCGAAACGAGAGCACGCCATCTGTCCCGATCGTGCGCAGCTTCTTGCCAGTCGTCGACTTAAAGACGTCGCAAATCCGCCTGGACACTGTCCCCCCAGCGATACCTGGGACCAGTCGGTCGTCCCACGTACGCAATTCGTAAAGGTGATGAAATAGACGTGAGAGCCTATAAACGTTGAGATTTCCTCCGCTGCTTGGACAAAGTTCCACCGCCCGCAAAAACTTCCGATTCGAAAATACCTTCAAAATTATACTAATTAACATGCAGTGAGAACTAGGTTATGAGTTAGGTCTTATTACATGACCTAAATTGAACTTTTTCCTCAACCAACGGCACTAATTAGTACCTACGCTCAGTTATGTTGTTCTTTTCTAAATATTATTTCTGGAATCTGAAAGTAACGTGTGAGAATTATTTTTCTGCTCAAATCTTGCTAACAAAACTTTGCTAATGATAGCGTTTTTAATCTGTTTTATTTTCAGTTTCCATTATGAATTTCATAAAATATTACAGTCTAGCTGCCACGGTTTTATAATTTCAGTAGCTTCTGCCAGCGATTTCATCTGCGTACATAACATAAACTTTCCTCTCCAATCACTTTTTCTATTTTAAAAAAACCGCATCAAAATCCCTTGCGTAGTTTTAAAGATCTAAGCATACATAAGGAAAGACAGACAGTGGAAAGCAATTGCAATTAAAGAAACCTCCTAGAATCTTAACTTAACGACGTAACTTAGACGAATTTAAGCAATCAACACACCGAAACATAATAAAACAACAGAACATTAATTCTTGCGAACCATTGCTCAGCAACAACCATGAAATAATAACGAAACTTCACATTCAAAATGACGCAAAACTCCATCGATCCTGATGAAAATACGCCCTTTTGCGTCTAAGCACATCAGCATATGGCCCTTTCGCTAATACCAAGGCGACATCTATTTGTCACAATAATTTTCTCACTAGCACAAGAAATGACGCGCCTCATTACAGCAAGATTAATATAGCTGGGGACGGGGAAAACCTGTTTTGGTGGCTGTAACATTAATTTAATAAATCTGTGAGTACATCTTGAACAGATTTTGTATAACCCACTTTTGAAAGGATGAATCTGGAATCAGCTAGCGGCTCCAATTTTTCCGGACCGGTATCAGGTATTAGGGATCTTCAAAAAACGAGTCTATTGTTTTCTTAAAAGGTCGGCAAACACACTCTTAACGCTCTTTGTTATGAGTGCCTATGAGCTATGGTTATTGCTACCTTATTCGTATTCGAAACGCGAGAATACTAGAAATCATTCATCAATCCATTTTCCATAATATTTTTAAACCTGAAAGCGTTTGGTAGAAACTTTATTTATTTTCATTTCAATATTCGGTTTCATTAATGTACAGATATTGAAACTAACCACAATGAACAATTTGAGTAGTTATTATTGCATTAAACAATTAACAAATTACACAATATACCAATTAGTATTCAATTGTTATTATTATAATTTTGTTCAATTTACAAGCTGGATTAACATAATGTTTGCTGGAATCACTATCATCACTACATAGTATAAAACAAAGTCGCTTTCTCTGTCCCTATGTCCCTATGTCCCTATGTATGCTTAAATCTTTAAAACTACGCAACGGATTTTGATGCGGTTTTTTTTAATAGATAGAGTAAACCAAGAGGAAGGTTTATGTGTATATTACATGCAAAATATACCGTGCGAAGCCGGGGCGGGTCGCTAGTATATTATAAAACAAAGTCGCTTTCCACTGTCTTTCTGTCTCTATGTATGCTTAGATCTTTAAAACTAAGCAACAGATTTTGATGCGTTTTTTTTATACATAGCAATAGGAAAGTCTGTATAATTATAATTCTACACAGACGAAGTCGCTGGCAGAATCAAGTATAATCATAATAATATACGCAATTTATGAATATTTTTAAAGAGCATTGTTTCCTGCACAGTTAAAATAAATCTAACTTGAAATCTTAAAGTACCTGCACGGCTCTAGCACAAGTCTGTTTCGTTGTCTTAATTTTATTATTAATAATTATTATTAATACAATGAACACTTTTATTCAGAATTGGCTTGGGTTATGTTTCATACGTGGGCCCAGTGCGGATTGGAAACTTCACACACACCATTGAATTTGCTTCGCAGATGTGTGCAGTTTTTCTTCACCGAAAAGCTCATGGCGAATTTTCCAAATGAAATTTCGCATTGAATTTCGCATATAAATTCCGAAAAACCACACTAATACACTGAACTTAATAAAGGCACATTCGCACAGTCCAACGACCTTAGCAGTACACTGGTTTCTAGAAGTTTCTAACGTAGGAATAGTTTGAATTCAGTTGGTCAAAGATGGTCCCGTGAGCGACGCCTTCCTGCCTGTAACGAACGGCTGCCCGACCAAGCGTATATCACTTGGTTGGTAAACAAAAACAAATGAACGCGGTATATTGTAATCTGCATACGTAACAAGTATAATTTATGCTACAGCATTCTTGTGGTATTTGCTTGTATTTTCCACGTGTAAGCGTAGTTTTATACTTTTTTAGGGTTCCGTACCCCAAAAGGAAAAAACGGAACCCTTATTGGATCACTTTGTTGTCCGTCCGTTCGTCTGTCAAGACTCTTTTCCTCAAGAACGCGTAAAGGTTTTAAGCTGAAATTTATATCAAATTCTCAGGTCTACTGCCCCTTGAAGCTGGGAAAAAATCAAACTTCTAAGCCAACGCAATCAATAGAAAAAGTCGATTATGCCGCAAATTTTCGAAACTCGCAAGGGCATCAAAACCTACACAGGGTACTTCCCGTGAACTCAGAATCTTGAAATTTGGTATGAAGGTAGGTTTTATAGCACAGATTAAGGAATAATTGCGAAAACCGTAACTATGTATGTATGTCTGTATATATCAGTGACCAATATAAAGTGACCCCACACTGCGTACATTTTGCTTTGGAGCAGGGCTCTGCTTACACTGGTTTATAGATATTTATAGATAATGATACGGAACCCTTTTGGCCGATTTTTTGGAATTCGCTTGACCATTTACGGTGTTTTTGGAGTTAAAAGTACATTGTAAGGATATTATACCATGAGACTCAGTTGTCTAACTGGACTTTGTTTGTGGAGAAATCGTTTAACAAGTGACCACGGGATAACTACTTTTTGTCCTGTCCAGGATCTCAAATTACCTCTGTACCAAATTTTAGCACGATACATACACATACATACATATCGTCCCGCATCTTTCCCACAGGGGTAGGCAGAGACTACTTTGTCACTTTTTTTTTGTACTTTTTTGTTGTTGGCTGCTGTTTTGTTTGTGTCTTTGTTTGTGTTTGTGTTTAGCACGATCATTGTAACAAATTAACAAACTCACATTCGCATCACTACATAGTATAAAACAAAGTCGCTTTCCGCTATCTGTCTATCCCTATGTATGTTTAGATCTTTGAAATTACGCAACGGATTTTGATGCGGTTTTTTTTAATAGATCGAATTCAAGAGGAAAATTTATAAGTATAATACATGCATAATATAGTAGAGAAACACTGATTGCACCCGTTCCCGCTAGTTTATATTAGGATATCAACTTGGTGTTGGTATTAAAAAGCGTAAGTACTGTAAATTTGTGATTATACAATAGTTACATGATTATAACCCAATTAATGGGTTCGCAACATCCCCGCTCGAGTTATATATACACTGAACTTATACATATACACTTAGGAGTGATGTTTGTTGAGAGAGGAGTGTCAGTCGACTGTTTCTCATTAACCAGGGAGCTTCCACGCCGAGCTTTGAGTAAGAAAGATAGTTGTTAACACCCTTTTCTTTGCGGCAAGCTTGAAAGTTTCATAATTTAGAAAGTTCAATTAGAACTCTTGGCAAGACCTCTTGTTTTCTAACGTGTTAATCTGTGGGGTAAAGTTTTTTGGATTATGAATGGATAGCAAAGAGGAAAGTTGCAGATGGCGGCAAATAAGTAGAACGTGGAGGGGATATGCGCAGTATGAAAAACAACAATACAATACACAATACAAATACTCTTTATTGAACACCAAAAATCAGTACAAAACAATACAGAAACAAAGAACAAAGTATACAATAGGTGGTCTTATCGCTTAATAGCAAACAACATAATTTTCATACTGCGCATTCCTCCACGTTTTACTTATTTGACGCCAAAGATAAATGCAGTAAAAGATAAATCTTGCAGTAAACGATAAATCTTGATTCAGTCACTAAATCTGGTTTAAAGCTTGTCAGTTCCATACAATTTGACACTACTAAATCGATTTTAACACTAAATCAAGGTTTAAATTTTTCCAGCAAGACAGCCTATAGCCGTATGCAAGTTGACCTTAAATTGCAAATGCAAAAATTAATCTTTAACTTGTCTAAACCCCTCTATTAAGTCTCACGCTTCTTAAACAAAATATTAGCTGTCTTATACGTTTATCCGTTGTCCTAGTGCCCATATCACAAGCTTTGCTTAGTTTGGTTAGTTTGGTGTCAATTGTCCCAAGAAATTTATTTATTATTATTTATTTATTATGAAATATAATATTTAAACTGGTTTAAACTGGTTTAGTCAACATTAATTACATTTGTTTAATATATTATTTTCCACTTTAAAAATATAGCTGCTTCTCTTCCCGCGCAGGTGGTAAAAAGCCGAGGGAATGGGTGAAATCTTAGGAATATATAATGTTATGTTATAGGTGATGCGGCTAGTAACCCATTACTATTTTGTTTTCTCTTTGAAATTTCACCTATACCCACTATCATGCTAAAGGTGGCGTTTAGGTCTTGTTGTTTTAGGCTGTGTCTATCCCGTAAGGTATAAAGACGTAATTTATCTATGTCAGCGTTTATAGATAGAGGCGTGTATATTTTACACAATATCACAGAATATATAATAGTACTAACGTACAGACTGGCCACGCTCCGCCCCGCACCGATTCGAGTTACCCCACCCCTCAAGCGCAGTCTGCCGGAAAGCTGCTGGCAACTAGTAGGGTTCGCAACGCGATGTATGTCGGCCGCAAGTCACAAGTTCGGGAACCTATCCTACCTACTTCATTTTATAAAACATTAGCAAATTAATGCTTTCTGAAATTATCGCTATTAATACATGAAATAACTACAGAATCATTCGCTTAAGTTTGTTGTCGTATATCTATTGTAATTGAAAATAATAATGCTTAAATACACAGACAGACACATTTTAAGTAAGTTTAAGTAAATAGATAACGATTAAGTACATTTATTTGCACACATCTAAGCCATAGTCTTCATTCTAAGTACCTATATTCATGTCATTGTTAGTACTTATAGTACTAGGTTTTTGCGATAGACATCCCTGTGTATCTTACGCACACATTGACGCGTGTACAGACGACGTCGTGCCTGTGTTCATTTCAGAACGCGGATTTTGTACGTCGTGGCCGCCGTGTGACAATATTATGATACGCGAACGCATAAGAGACTTTATTAAGTATGTCAAAAAAATTTCGCTAAAGGTTTTATTGGAAAATGTTTTTCATTTATATCATCGTCATATATTCTGTAATAAATACAGTAGAAAAAATAATGTCACTTTCCTCGAAACTGAGCCAAATTTCTAAGGGCGACGAAAATATCGCATCTCTAAAGAAATAATAATATCTAATTCCATTTCAATATTTTCTATTGAGCGAAACCTCATTTCGCGACTTAAGGTCGTCAAAACAGTAGAATCCGTATCAAGCGACTCAGCAACCTTGTTCTAGAAGACGGTAAAGTAAAGCTAGGCAACAAATAAACGATAATAAAATTAGTTATTTATAGAAATTGTAAAAATGACATGAATAAGGTAATTATAGTAACTAGCGACCCGCCCCGGCTTCGCACGGTATATTATGCATGTATTATACATATTTATAAGCCTTCCTCTTGATTCACTCTATCTATTAAAAAAACCGCATCAAAATCCGTTGCGTAGTTTTAAAGATTTAAGCATACATAGGGATATACGGATATTATTATAGGGACAGAGGAAGCGACTTTGTTTTATACTATGTAGTGATAAATGGAACGAAATACATAAGAGTTTATATGCAACAATATAAAAAGTAATTCAAAAACAAAAAACAAAAACCGTAGGAGAATGATCACAAAATATAGGTACTGAAGAGCAATAACGGCACTTTTCATACAACTTTATATGGGAAGCGACCATTTTTGCTCGTCAGTGTATTGCCAACTCGCCCTTGCAGCCAACAACTGGTCTTCCGTTGGGAAACATCAACTCTCATGAGAGATGACGAATGACTTGAAGCTTATTGGTCAGAACGTTTTAATATTTACCCACCTAGGCCTTAAATGTGTGAATATTAAAAGAACATAGCAAAAAACCCAAGGGTCAAGAGTAGGTACCCGAAACCGATGAATCATGTATGAAGAGTTTGATGAACGTGGATGAAGCGAAAGAGCTATATCAGGATCTTAGCAAGTGGAACAAAGTAGTCTCTGCCTACCCCTGCGGGAATGAGGCGTGACGGTATCCATCTCCCTAACTTCGTCCCTTTCCCATGGTCAAACACGGTAAACCTTAATAACAATAAACACAATTTGCCGGCAATAAAGCCCTAGTCCATGAAAATATTGTATCCCGGTTGATATATGGTTTTGCGAACGCATAGTATATCCCGTATACTATCCAATCTAGTTGATTTACAGTACCAATAATCTTCGTTGTCACGCCGCACCCGTCAGGTGTCATGCGGAGGCGGGAGGCGGCCATTGTCACGTAGAGTAACTGGAGGTGTACACACGGTTACGGAACTTTGGGACGGCACCGCTGTGTTCTCCCCACGGCGCTGTCAACTGCCAATGACCTTGAGCAACTCTACTCTTCACACTAAGGTCTGCGGAGAGGCGGTCATTGTCACGTAACTGGAGGTGTACACACAGTTACGGAATTTTGGGACGGCACCGCTGTGATCACCCCACAGCGCTGTCAACTGCCAATGACCTTGAGCAGCGCAACTCTTCACACTTAAAGTTTGCGTGCCTGTTAGTGAAAGAGAAGAGAAACTATTCCAGCAGCGCAGCGCCTGATTGCTTAGAAATAAAACACAAATAATAATAAATGAAAAGAAGTGTGGATTATTTCCTTTTATGCTGGTCTGGGAGTAAAGAAGTCGTTTCTCTTTCCGCGCAAAAAAAGCCCATCTAGGGAATGGGCGAAAATCTAAGGAATCATGTTATAGGCGATGAGGGTAGCAACCCATCACTATTTAGATTGCCCTTTCCACATGTACGCCCGCAATCGTCCTAAACGTGGCCTTTAGGTCTAGCTACCTTTGGCTATATCTACCCTGTAAATGTAAAGGATAAAGACGTGATTTATGTATGTACCGCTGGTTTATATATATATAAAATGTTTAATGTTTTGAAATTTCGCAATTTTACTCATACCTTGGCTTACTTTTGTCCACAGCTGCTGCCGCGTGGATGAAACTTTTTCCGTTCTTTCGAATGGTATTATATTATGTTTCCAAATTACTTACGGACACACGGTTGGCGTGATTCAGGAACGATGACGTCATTTGTGAGCGACATCTCTCGATCCCAAAGGTAAACTTTGTTCTCTCTAACTAAATACTAATAACGCCGTGAACATAATATCCTCATAATTATGTATGAGTCTCACGGTGGTAATGTATCAAAGATTATCCGTGTGTTTATTCCCCGCTGCAAGCAGGCAGCAAAAAAATGGCGGATTAAGGTCAGATAAACAATGGAGCGGAGACGAGTGTCGCGTAACGCCTGTTTTCCTTGGCCCCGAGTCAAATGTTGCATTTAGAAAATGAAACTTCGGAAATATGCCCCTGGCGAAGGCGAACCTACCGAACCTTCCCTCTTGGTGATCGGCAATAGAAAAATGTTCTTATTATTTTTCCGAAGCAAGAAAACTGAATACCTACCTATCCCGCCTGAATTTTGCCTAAACACCAGGTGAATACGTTAGTTACAGCTGGCACAATTAAAATTACCTCACTCAGATAAAAAAAAATAATAATAAGGAAACGGAGACCACCAAATTCTTTTCTTTTTAATATTATGTAGTTATACACACTTCCTCATTACATTGAGTGAAACTATTTTAGCAAATTATTTTATGGCTAAATGAACCGTACCAGATTAGCACCGTCTCCATGCCATCGACTCGCCTAACACTAAACCTAAGCGAATTGACACTTTTAAGATGTCAGCGCAGCTACGGCTGAGACATAATTCTGGTTGCGGTGAGACGGCGGGTGGTGACGGCTAGTGATTAACGCTTACCGTTAAAGAAGCGGTTGAGATGAAAACGTCGAGGCGGTTAGGTGTCTCTGAGGATTCGCGCACCGTCCCCGCGCTGACGACGAGCGCAAAATGAAGCATATTTTATAGTGAGATACCACGTCATACATCATTTATTTCTGTGTGAACGTATTTTTATTACTTCAAATCCATAATTTCCCAATGAACAACAACAGAAAATCGCCATTTTCCGTTCACTATCGACGTTCCCGGAATATTACCACGAGCTAAATTCTCAAATACCAATTTCAACGGCGATTCTTTGATTATTTCAGTCATAATTTTATTCGTTTTAGCGTGCCCCAATTACGACCTTATTTTTGTATTTTAAGCTTCAAAGTTAAAGGAATGAAAGGAAAACTGAGGGTAACGTGAATGCCGGCTACGGCGGTGAGGCGTCTGTTACGTATTAAGGTGGCTCGGTTTTAGATAAATATGGTGAGAAACTCGGGCTTCAAAAATGTATACAAAAGGAGGCCTTTAAATATATTATAGGAGTTCATCAACCTTTCAACCGTAGCTTTTGAGAGGTAAGTCTAGTTCTACTATAGTTAAAATTCTTATTTCAGTTGTTGAATTTAATGTACTTAATGTAAAATAAGCCGTGGTAGCCTAGTGGTTTGACCTGTGGCCTCTCAAGCAGAGCGTCGTGGGTTCACATCCCGGGCTCGCACCTCTGAGTTTTTTCGGAATTTATAATTTACTAGCTGTTGCCAGCGACTTCGTCTGCAAAGAATTCGTATATCGCTATCCCGCGGGAACTACGCAATTTTCCGGGATAAAAAGTAGCCTATGTGCTATTCCAGACCTTTCTCTATCTATGTGCCGAATTTCATCCAGATCCGTTTGGCCGTTCTGGCGTGATTGAGTAACAAACAAACATACATCCATCCATCCATCCATCTATCCATCCATACTTTCGCATTTATAATATTAGTTAGATTAGATGTGCGAAAATTACATTTGTAATTTGCCATGAGCTTTTCGGTGAAGGAAAAACATCGTGAGGAAACCTGCACACATCTGCGAAGAAATTCAATGGTGTGTGTTAAGTTCCCAATCCCCACTGGGCGCGCGTGGGAACTATAGCCCAAACCCTCCACTACACGGAAGAGGCCTATGCCATGAGGCACGCCGAATTACGCGACAATAAAGAAAAAAAAACGACAGTAACAACAACAACAACATGTAATTACTGAAATTATAGCGAATTCGGAATAAAAAGGCTTATAAATAAATAAATGTTAAATATGACAATGAAAATATCCCATAAGCTATTTTACTCGAAATTGAAAACTAACTGCACATGGATTTATAAATGGTAAACGATGTTTTTATAAATGGATCATAGTGAATATATCAACATACTTAGGATGATGTGAGGTAAGATGGCTCAGTTAAAATCGTACGCTGAATGTATTTCACGACAGTGTGGGGTACACCTTAGTGATGTAGAGATACTGGAATGGAACAGATAAATGCGAGCGCGGTTTTACACTAGAAGTGGACGTGGTTTGATTATTTTAATGATGTAGTATATAAACTAGCGACATAAAATGTAGATAACGAAAAAAAAATATTAATGATGTAGATTACCATGCAAACTTCCACCGAAAATTGGTTTGAACGAGATCTAGTAAGTAGTTTTTTTTTTAAATAATTTTTGTCTGTCTGTATAAGTAACCAATACAAAATGACCTCACACTGCCTACATTTTGCTTAAGAGCAGGACTCTGCTAACACCGGATTTTATAATAACGTGGCGAATTTGTACTAAGTCCGACTCGCAATTGGCTGGTTTTTTTACGTAGGATTCACCATTGATTGTCCCTTATCACACCTGTCCGGACTCCGGATGGAAAGTGCGCCTGAAAACGCCTTTTTTTTAGCATAAACACAATATTTTTCTTTTTTTTTGAAGAAGAAATATATTAACTGACAAATTTCGACATAACACAAAAAATAAAAATAAACAACATAAAACATTAACAAAAAACAAATAAGTGTCGAATACTGCCAAATGGATCACGCTGTGATGCTGCGGCAAGACACAGCGCTGATTTTAAATGTGTCCTTTTTTCTTACAAACTAAACCTTAAAGTTTCCGTGACGAAACGATCGCCGGAGGCAGAGAGAGAGAGAAAGAGAGAAAAGAGGAAATAAAAACAATACAAATAGGATTTTTTCTGTAAGCTCTTCTAGTGCCGTCGTTACATCCTAGAGCCAAGCATTTCATATCGGAGTCGAGCACGCCCTGGCATTTCCCGAACCTCCAGGGAGCCGCCAGTTACGTGACGAGCTTTCACTCCTAAAATATTTCTACTATTCATCGTCTTGAGTATTAAAATTCGCGCTATGCGGCCGCTTTATCTCACTTTGTTTTTTACGACCAGTGATGTTTTAGCGGGGAGGGGAGATTTTTTGTTTTTAAAGTACTCGCTGCAATTACGAGTATAGCTCAACTTATACATGTATGAAGCTGCTAATCTAGCTAAGAAGATAACACGGAGAATACGAATGAAGCAACTTCTTCTTCTTCTCTGTCGTTTCTTCATGACCGAGGGCCGTTACCATGCGAGGTCGTTGCGTGGCGCACCAGCTCTCTCCAGGCAGCACGGTTCTCGGCCATCCGGATGGAGGTCTGCAAGTTGCATTTGCAGACTTCCTTCACCGCATCAGTCCATCGGGTCGGAGATCTTCCACGACTCCTCTTTCCTTCCACGTGACAAACTACTATGAGCAACTAGAGGATTTTTTTAATAAAACTAGCTTTTGCTCATAAGTTTGCCTGCGTCTTAGAATTTGTAATTCGTTAAAAAACGCACCATTGATCGAGCACAAGTAACTAAGTAAAAAAAGTTAAGTTTGCAACGAGGAAACTTTTTTTTTCGCGAAGGCGTTTGACCGCGATCCCGCCTGATGGTCAACATAGAACAAAACTAAGTCATCGGAATTCAATTATTCATCAAAATGTTTCAATAGGATCACGACTTGGCTGTCAAACATTGAAATTTTTTCTTTGAAATAAAATGTGAGAAAGATGAACACAGCTTTTAAAACATTATTCTGAATCTGTATAAACTTAAAAGTCCAAGCTTACTGATTTTAAGAGTATACAGGGTAAGTACTTACTTTATAAAGATGACGATAGTATTTTTATTTTATAAAAAATGTTTACCTAATCAATGTTACTAGCACAATACAATCTCGTTTTTATAAACGTTGTTCATAATATTTCGTACAACCGTCCCAAAGTCACCCCAACCCGTGTATTGGTCGAAGTATAAACAACAAATTGCACTAATTGTTCCATAACAGGCCCAGCGAATAAACTATATAATTCACTAATCCCCAACTCGCGCCAAAATTTAATTCCGCTGTGCAGACTTTATGCTAATACCGGTCAATTACGAGATTAAGCCGGGTGTGAATTACCGAAAGAAAAAACGGTAGTTCCGCCTTGTTGTTCGGGTGATTACATTCCGTGGGAACATCCTGGTGGATCCCGCGTTTATCGTACCTTCGGCGGTTTCGCAATTTAGCTGGTAAGGGTAATGAGAAAAATGTTCGTGGTTCATGGTAGGACTGAGGGCGCATGCGCGGAAGGCCTCAGCCACGGGCCCCGCAGTCCGCCGGCACCGCCACGCGACCCGCCCGCGCCGCTCGCTACCGCCCGCGCCCCCGCTTGTCAAAATAACTAATTGATTTATATACCCAAACATTACCCAAGAAAGCGAACTTAACCGAACACTTTGAACCCCAGTCCGAAGCAATTTATAGTCGAAACTTTTGATCGAGCACGTTAATATGTTGAGAATTAGTTCACGATGTGAACTCCCGATTAAGTTGGTGATAAGTTTTGAATGTGCGTCGTAGGCGGGAACGGGAGCGTTGCTTATGTACGATTAGCCTTAAGTCGGCCGCGAGCGAGGCGGCAATCTGTCATGGTAAAGTGACAGAGGAATGAGTGATCGTAAATATTAGGCAGTTCTTTGTGGTAGTTCGCGGGAGCCGCCGAGTCACGGTGACACGGGCGGCCTAATGGAATGCCCTGGTAGAGCATAAATAAAATGATCCCGGTTATCTGAAGCATTGCGGTACTGTCGCGTACTCTAATTAATTTCGCCTGTGACTTGTCATTGCTTCCTTCCATTAGCCAAATTAGATAACATCGCCAAGCATTTTTACGTCGCGAGACTCGATTTGTCTCAACTTTAGTTATAGCCGTCGTTAAACGCAGCGGAGTTCCCGTTTTCAATCAAGTAAGTATCAATTTTCGATGTTTTTATCGATATCACATTGATTTTTGGTGACTTGAACCCAGTTGCAAACTTGATTGATTTGAAATTTTTCATTTCAATGTTTTATTCATAATGAAAGATGAAATTGATCTACAGTATATCATACCGACGGCTGCTGTCGTCAAGGACCACGGTAAATCATTCTTATTATGATTGTCTGTAAGGATCTCGAGATATTTTTTATGTATTTTCTTCTTATAGACCAATCAGTGTGCTTAAGCATTTCCAGGAAGAGCAATGTTTTTATAGATCTGATTTATTTAACAACGAAAAAAAATAGTTTCAGCGTTGTACCTACCTCTGCAGTCAAAAATGCTTATATTTTTATATTTAGTCACAGTCATTTTGAATGGAAGTACCTTACAATTATATTCGTCTAGATTTCTACTACTATCAAATGTAAGTTTTATTTCCGTGAAGTAGGTAGTGTTAGTACACAGAAATTAGAACTGTTGTTTTAATTTTAGTTTAACGCAAAACTTATGATGCTTGTTATTCTTTCACACAAAATTTATCTAACGGATTTCGATGAAATAAGATACACAGTTCGTCTAGGCCTTCCACTTTTTACGCATCCATTCATACTCGGCATACAAAATCTATTTATTCAATCTTCTTTCATCCTCTTTATGTGGCATAACCAAGGCATACTTTTTCAATCCTAGTCACTATAATCTTCTTTCACGCCGGCCCGTTCCCTATTCACATTTAGGATATTTATTATCCCGGGAAATTGTGTACTTACGACGGGATACCGAAACGAATTCACCGACGAAGTCGCGGTTAAGTTACTAATACTAAAATCATTACATCTTAGCCGTCTGGGTTTCCAACGCTTTTGCATTGCTTTTAGTGTTGTCAGTGTGTTTTAGCTTCTATTAATCACTACCTACTGTTCAATCTCTTTCCTATCTTCTTCCATTTAACTGACATTACACGGATACTTAGGGTGTTGTCAACCAATTTGATTCTAGAACCAAATCATTTGCCTTCGCCTATGACAACGCTTATCGGATGACTTAAATGTAATTATGACAAGGTTACATCGTGGCCGAACATTCACATACGTGACAACCATAAAACTAGGTCCATGTAGTGTTACAGTCCCGACCAATTGACTCATTAACATCTAGCTTAAATACTAGGACACAAAGACAACGAAAATCTCTATGGTTCGCCTTAGACGAGAAATGGGGATGGATTTTGAGAAATTCCCACGTAATAGGGAATTCTACAACGACAGCAAATGTGAAATAGGGTGGAAAAAAGCAAGAGAGTCACCTGCTGGTAAGTGATCACAGCTCTCCATGGACACCAGCAAGACCAAAGACGCAAGGCTAAGGTCGAATACCACAACAGTAATGGTCACTAGGGGCCTTAACATTACGTCTTAATGCGATTCAATTCCGATTCAGTTTAAGTTCGGTCACTGTCAGATCCATACTAAAAATGACAGCTAATACCTGAGCTGAATCGTTAATATGCAGACTAGAAGACGACAGTGCATGAACTATATTGCTTGGTGGCAGGACCAGCAAGTAATCTACCCCAGGAAGTTATATTTAATAGGAATGTAAATTTTAAATTGGCTTCTACTACCGGTCGTTAGAAGGGAAAGAATATTACGAACCTCAATGTCAAATTTAATAAGAATAATAAGCTGCGGTACGTACTTCGTTTTCCAATTTAGGACACCCTTATTTTGAAGGGCGCATTCCGCGGTAAAGGTAGGCGTTTCAAACGATGTTATCTATTTTTAATCTAGTCCAACCCCTCTCTAATTTGACCAGTTAGTTGAAAGTTTTAAAATAGTTTGAGCGTTAGGACCGAAGCGTAATTTAACTATATATCGGTCCTTTGATAAATTTAATTTAATTTGCTTAATCCCTATGACTTTCAATTCGTCGAAAGTCACTTTCTGTCAACCGTGTCTGTGGCGTAATACAATGGAGGCTATCGCGTGTGAACTTTCCACTAGAGGTGCTAGTGTCGCGTGAGGTCCAATAACATTCATTTTTCACTGGTTTTAGCGGGTTTCTTCTTTCATCCGTCCCCTTTATGTGCCCTTACCTTACCAACTAGGCATACTTTTTTCTATTCCAGTCACTATAATCTTCTTTCACACCAGCACGTTCCTTTGTCACACTATAACTTATTTAACCTTTTAAATTTATAACGTTAGTTCTTTACCTTTTCTTCACGCTCTCATTAACATTATTCAAAAATGTGCTGTCCACAGTACGCCCCTTGTTCCTTTGAATACAACATAGCAAAGAAAGAAATATGAGAAAGCGTTTTCTGTCGACCTACATTTCAAAGCTCAATCAAACCTTAGCACACATCACTCACAATTTCTGGAAGATTAATCTTACAATTTAAATATACCCCAGTGAATATGACGCCTCAATCAAACGCAGTTCTTTCAGGTTATGGAAGGGTTTTTATGAAGGGCTTCGTAAGGAAGTAACATCGCCTGCGGGTCGAGTCAATCTTAAACGATACGAACCGGAAAAAACTCGAGGATGTTGTGCTACGTTGTTTATTTCGAAGAGGGCTCTTATTTTAGGAAGCGAATTATGATGTTTTGTTTGCGTTGCTAATCTTAAAGGATGCAATAATTTATTATTACATTTTGAGAACGTTAATTCACTTTTATTATTTATTTTTATTGTGGTTACTATCAGAACGTTTTTAAATGAGATTATGATTTTGTAGGTACCTAATAACTGTCGAGGGCATAAATATCGATACAACCATCATGTCAAATATATGTGTCATCGGGCTTATTGTTTATGACATAAAGGTGTACTTATAGATGTTTTTAGCGTCTTATGTTAGTCTTATGTCGTATCAATTTGTGCGTCTTGCAACCATGCTAACAGTAGCAAGGTCAACATTTTTTCAAAAAGTTTTGTGCTTTTAACATCAGTTACCTAACAAGTTATAAGAAGACAAACATGGACGTAAAACGTTGCCGTATATACTCGTAACTTAGCTTATTCTACTATTTGTACAGTCAAAGTAATAATGCTTCTTAGACGTTCATCTTGAACATTCTCTCTGATGTACGTCAAAGGATGATCCAACTTGTAGTTGGCCTTTCCTGTTTTGAAATAATTAATTGTCATTCTTTGTGTCTTGAATACTATTTATTTTGAATGTTATGTTTATCTTTTTTTTCTTGTTTTTATAAAATAAGTTATCAAATGGTTAAGAGGATCATCTCATCGAAAGTAAGCAACATGAAAGCCAGTAGGTAATAACACCAATTGCCTTAACAATAATTTTAATCCGGCGTTATTTTAAAGTGATCCATATTTAAAAAAAAAATGTTCATTAGCTGTCTTACTCTCCACCCCGGAACAAAGCGGCTGTAGTACCTAAGTCGCACGGTAATCCGCAAAATCTAATTTTGTTCGAATCTTGATTATTTCAGTAATCTTTATCCCGTTGAGACAAGGATTAGTGTTCCTGTTCTAAATTTCATTATTTTAAACTCCCTGGATATTCTCACCAACGTTACCTAACAGTTTCTCAATTGAATGCTCTATAATGTACAACTTGAAATTTATACCGGCAACAATGAGAACCGACCGCAAGGTATTCCACTGCAGACATTCCCACGGGACGGTACATCGACCTCAGGTGATGAATTCATGAAGATTAACGAGATGTAAATGACAAACAAGAACACAATGCTACTCCAAACACTAAACTTGCATGACCGAATATGTTGAAGTTGGCTAGCAAGTGACATTGTTTGCGTTGGTTGAAACCAAGAGGAAATTAAGCGGCCAAGGGTAGCCGTTTCTGCATAAGTACAAGACGTATTCCCGTGCTCCCTAAAATCATAAAACTTAAGTTCAAAATGTAACGAAAGGCTAATCTTTGAGTCTAGAATCAGCAAATAACATACCTGTCTAATTCTAATCTAATTGAATTATGTTGAGTGTGATCAATGTTAGTCTTAATTAGAACTGTGTTCAGACTGATACGCCCAAAGAGAATGGATGAAATTTGACTAATTGAAGCACCTTACACATTACCAGCCTCCCCTTTTCTTCCCCCTTCCTCAGCCCCCAATGATTACTCTGGCAGGAATAGGAATTTCATGGCGGTATATCAAATTCAAAACAACACTAAAACATGATAAAAATACCGGATCCGTAGTTCCAACTTGAAATTCTGATTTTAGTTATTTCTAACTATATTCACATTCAAATATATTTATTTAAGAGTACAATAAAGACGTGTAAGTAGGTCATAACAGAAAAAGGTCTTTTTTAATTTTTAATACAATTTCATTTTGCTGATTAAACTTGCATAGTCTTATACCTTGCATATCGTCGGCTGTAGGTCTTATCTTATAGTCTTTCGAATGGTATTATTGAAAAAATTCTAGCTTTAAAAAAATGTCCCTTACTCTAATTTTTTTCAAGGGGTTCTTGTCGGATCAGCCTCACAAAAACAATGTAACTGAAAAAATATTAAATATAGCAACAAAAAATGGTGTATTTACCGCCGCCAACCCACTTTGAATAAGGTAAGGATCTTTTCAATCAACGGATTACCCTTACATGGTTAATTATCGAAGAAAAACATAATAAAACTTGCCTTACACTAATGTCTCAGTTATTAAAAAAAATACCCATCGCTTTTACATCAAACGGACTGCAAGTGTTTCGAAATATTTGTCCCTTACGCCGATTTGCATTCCCATACTTTAAGCAGTGCTAACGTTACACCAATTTGATTCGAATTATATTTGAGTTTATTGTCTGTTACGCTAATTTGATGCGAATTGTATTTAGTTTCATTTTACGTTAAACCAATTTGATTGTGGAACTAATGAATATTTTATCCGTTACCTTTATTTACAAGCACATCATACTTCATAACACAAGATAAGAGCGGACGTGCTTACATTATTGTTATTCTTTTCTAACCCACAACGTCTTTTGAGTGTGAAAGGGAGGATGCGACACACAGCACACGAGCATCAAAATAAAGCTCCGTAATTCGTTAAGCTCAGTGCATGTTCACCTGTCGTTTGGTTTATTAACTACAACCTACCTTCTTATGACATCATGCACCGAAAAAAATTAGTTAACGATATCTAAATATTTTTTCTGTGTTCGGTATCTTTAAGACCTTTCTGATGAAACAATAGGTATTAAACAAAATAAAAATAAACAAAACGGGGTCGAAGCCTCGGACAACAGCAAATCAATATAAGAATGTTACTTGTGTGTACAGATTTATAGTGCGAAAATATCGGTCACCGGAACACTCGATGGATGATCACATTGATAGAATTGTAATTAATGTTAATGAAAGCACTGACGAATCTAACGATAATATGTCTGACTGTGACTCAGATTATGAAATGGAAAATTTTGAAAATATCGATCCAAATAATCCAGTAGATAAAATAACAATGTAAAGTACCTATAAGTATACTAACGGGCCTAGTATGAAAACCTTCATGTCGTTTGCATCCCTCTCAAATGCATATTTACTTACATACAAATTTTCATAGTAGCCCCATAAGTAGATGTTGTTTTTAAGTAGGCAGGTATTGAGTTTTATTCTTGTAAACATTTCCCAATAAGCTATATTTTGTTGTATACTTACTTTGTTTTAAAGTAAAGATAAAATGCTTTAATTATAATTTGTTTATAATTATACTTATGACAATAGAATATTCGCGGGTGGTAGAGCCTTGTGCAAGGTCCGTCCGGATCGCTACCACCATCTTACTCGCTAATCCTGTCGCTAAGCAGCAGTGCTTGCACTACTGTGTTCCAGTGTGGAGAGTAAGACAGCCGGGGAAATTATGCGCACAAGAGGCATTTCATCTAAGTCCTCTAGGTTGGTAACGCATCTGCAATACCTCCGGGGTTGCGGGTGTCTATGGGCAGTGGTGATCGCTTACCATCAGGTGACCCACTTGCTCGTTTCCCTTCCTATTCGCATAAAAAAAAGTTCTTAGTTACTGTAAGTGTTGTAACATCTCTATATTACACAATAACATTTTTCACTTTGACATCACTTCATCACTACATACCTATGTCCCTGTGTCCCTATGTATGCTTAAATCTTTAAAATTATGCAACGGATTTTGATGCAGTTTTTTTTAATAGATAGAGTGAATCAAATATTAATGGCTATGAAAACGTCACTCATTTAATAAAATCATTGATTGACAGTCCGGGTGACATCGTATTCCAATTGAGATCAGAGTTTTCTACTTCGCTACATCTCACTACATCCGTATTGTTGATCAATAGATAGTAGGTAAAAAATATTTACCGCCAATGATGCGATATGGGTAAATTATTTATACATATTGTTTTATTTGATAACAATAAAAATAATAATAAATTGTTTTATTCCAATCAATAGAAGTCAACTCTTACAATATACAAACAATAATACTGCACGTAAGGGGCAAAAACAACCACACACACTCTTCCAATACATTTTTATACGTCTTAAATGGATTAAAAACCCAAAAAACAATTTAAAAATCGCTTTACACTAAAAGGGTGTACATCTTTTTTGTTCAGGAATCCCTTTATATTATTTTGTTTTCATGTTATTTTTTTCAACCATCGTCAAACACTACTTTGTATTTCATGCATTTTTTTCATAAACACCTATGCACCATTTTGTATTCAATGCTTTCTTTTCGTCAATCCCTGTACACTATTTTGTATTTCATGCATTTCTCCAACTAGTCCTTTACCCTGTTTTTGTCATTATTGTTGGTTCCAACGTAGAGGTCAATTCCACGTAAGGGGCAAGACTGCTAAATACTTGGCATGTAAGGGACGTTACTGTCGAAACAAATTGACGTAAGGGAAATCTAATTTCTAAAATAGCCGCAATGCTTTAATAAATTTTACACATAAGGATAGAGCACTAAAATCTAACCCCCTTATTCATAAACGCACTATAGGCCTCTGCTAACTTAGTAATCGTTTGTCCTTATCTGTGAAAGGTAAATGTCAAAGTGACAGATAAGGACAAACGATTACTAAGTTAGCAGAGGCCTACAGTGCGTTTATGAATAAGGGGGTAAGACTATGTGTGAAATCCGATCTAAAAAAGATTCGTTATAAAAAAAGTTATGAGCCATTTGCTCCGAAAAAAAACTTTGATTGGCTCTCCTGAAAAAACATATATCAGTTACGCCAATTAGACCTACAGCCGACGATATGTGTACCAAAATTATGATATCACTAACGACCCGCCCCGACTTCGCACGGTATATTATGCATTTATTATACATATAAACCTTCCTCTTGATTCACTCTATCTATTAAAAAAACCGCATCAAAATTCGTTGCGTAGTTTTAAAGATTTAAGCATACATAGGGACAGAGGGACAGAGAAAGCGACTTTGTTTTATACTATGTAGTGAAGTCTATCTGCCCACTAGAAATTGGGTCAAACTTTCGAGATTTTACCCACAAATACATGGTTATACATTCATTAATTAAACCCATGACTACCTACTCTTTTTGAAGTCAGGTCAAGATTTGTTATTCTTTTAACATCGAAATTTTTGTACAGAAATATTCACAATCCAAAACTGAGGCAGTTACTTAGAAACTTAATTTATTTTCTGTACCTAAGCACTCACAACTTGGTCTTATGGCTTCGGTCCAAATTGAGCAAACAACATCGGAGTATACATTTTCACACAATTGGAAAAGTAAAACAAAACTAAAACTAGACGAACGCTATTTTCTGAGTAGTTATTTTTGTTCATAATTTGATGAATGGTGCATTGAACTTTATTACAATTTTTTTATGTGGTTGGGAGATGAAATAGCAAATTATTATACGTGTACTCAACTCTACACGAATTATTACATGCAATGACGTGTGGGTCTTCTGAAAACTACAGCTTAAGCACTGTCATTCTAAGAGGAGGCCTGCGCCCACCAGTGGGACTGAAGATGAAGATGATTGCGATTCGCAATTTAAAAAACAAACATCCACTCTTAAACGCTCGCTCTCAAACAATACCAATATGCTAATAGCTAGATTCAGACTTTAAGTTCCTAGCTTCGGTTCGAGTTCACCTACTCATTCTCTGTCTGGATTTTAATTAATAATCGTATAACTACTTAACGTAAATTATTGTTTTATTTTATCATCTTCAAATTTCATAATTTTTGGACGCAATCCAGGGATTAAGATTTTCAGTAGTAACTAATTAGGTAGGTACCTAACTATGTTCATCTTCAGAATTAATGTTTTCATAATATTGTAATCTTGGATTATAAATGATTTATTAACACGTTTAATCCATTTTCAGAAGCATGTTTATGCAAATCAACCAATCCCCAATTAGCATAGTAATTTAACATTTCCTAAAACGACAATACTGTCCTTTGATAGGTCAGATGTTTACATAGAGCTCTGATTGGCTAGGAATTGATTTATTGAACTACGAACGGTTTCGTTCCAATTGTAATGTAAATACGAAATGACCGAAGTTTTGTGTGAAATGTAGCGAGAGATTATTGAAACCCGAACAGTGGAAGCTAACGAGATTTATTTAAACGAAATTTACTATAAAATTGAATAAAATATTCAACCAAAATTTAACACGTGTGTTGTGTTATACCCGCAGACCTTCAGTTTTTTTCAACAACCTATATAAGAGTACCAAATTGAATGATGGGCAATATGCCTTCTCATGATCTGCAGTTTTATTAGATTTTAAAATAGTAATAATTTTACTATTTCATGAGTAAAGTTGTTTTGACTTGAAATTACATAAAATAATAATAAAAATGGAATGTAATTCTATATTGTGTAATGTTTTTCTGTTTTGATTGTTATAATAATATGAATTTTGTGTTCAATAAAGAGTTATTGTATTGTATGACATATTAATAACACAAACGGATAACTCACGTTTTATTACGTCGGAAAAGGTCCGACAGTTTCGAATCGATTCGCGATGAGGGTAGTTGTTCGCTGTTGCCGCACGCGTCGTTGGCGAGGAGCCGGGCGGACAGAGCGCGCGAGCGCAGTGGCCGTCGCACCATGACTAAGAATCGCGAATCGATTCGAAGCTGTCGGGCTTTTCCCGCGTTATAGGGTCAATTTCAACAAGACGCATTTTTTGTATCATTTCGGTGTGATTTCTTATATCTGTTTTTTTTTTATTTTTAAATGCCAAAAGATACTTTAGACTATTTTGTAAGACATATCTGAAAGGGAACCTGAAATCTTAAATAGTTTTTGAGATATTAGAGGTCAAATTTCTAAACACACAACGAAATGATAAATGTACACCGGGATGATAATACCAGCCCACTGGAATGATATTTAGACCACCGGAATGAAAGTAAAAAATAGGGTTCCATAATCAAAACTATAATTTTGTACTATTTAATTCCCGAACTAACTCCCGATAACCTGCTGCTGTAGGAATCACTCACAGATTAACAATTACTATCGAGTACTTATTAAGTGTGAGTTGCACAAAGTTACATCTATTTTTTAAAAACCCTTTTTGTAACGTTCCCTTGTGGTCTAAAAGCCTAAATATTATCTAAGAACATGCACTGGTATAATACTATACCAAAAACCGCATCGCAACTGGGTTAGTATTTCATTTTAGAAAATATGCTACGGACCCTTTCATAACGCTAAAGTGAAGCTACATTTGATTTTACTACACCGGAAACACCGGAATAAAAATGGTGGAATGAGAAACTCGACATAAAAATAAATATTAAAGGAAGGGTAAGAGTCGTGTTGATAAACCAATTGAACTCTTGAAATTAGGACTATATTTTACGTGACATATATAAATTACAAACAAAAGCAATACAAAATACAAAAACTATGACTAACTCCGGAATGATTTTTATTTTGTCCCCACACCATGGCGATGATAAAAAAAAATATTTTACTCGAAAACGTTTCACAGTAACACACGTCCAATCTCGCTGAGCGCTGCAGTTTGACTATTGCTCGGAGTGCGCGAGAAACGGGGGGCTTAAGGGATCAAACTCGGGAAATAAATCGTTTCCAAAATTTGCCCGCGGAATGAGAGCGTGTCTCCGGACAAATGTATATGCACATATTCAGAGGTTTACAAATGAGGTAAAAATCAGGTGATGTGCTTTTTTTGTTACCTGTTTATATGGCAATAAAATAAAGGTAAAAGAAAAGTATGGTCACGCATAGTATCCGATTTATCCGGCATTTTGTAACTAAAACCGGCTCCGGGACAACCCACCTTGATGAGAAATACGGTCTAAATATTTTTTTTTTAATGATTAAATAACATAATATTTTAATTTTAACTGTTGCCCGAGGTAGACAATAGGGGGCTGTTTCTTAAAAAAAATAGTTCTACATTATCAAAGCTTTCTGCAACTGCGTTTTCAGTCTTGCCATCAAAATTTACTGCTTGGGAAATTGACCCTATAAAACGTGAGATATCCGTTAGTTTACATTAATATGTTTGAGCCTCACGGTAGTTTTATATTAAAAATTGTATTGTATGAGTATGAGTTGAATTCTCGGGCCAGCGTAATGTCAGGCCGGTCTCTTACATAAGCGTACTGTGACAATGTGTAGGGGGTTAAAGAAGGGCAAAGGGGTGGTACTCACAGCTCGTCCTTCGAATTGTCCAAATTACGGTGCACTGTTCACTCTTTTCACTCGCGTTTCATAGGCTTTGGTTTCGGAAGCCACACGCGACACGGAGGGCGTAGAGATTCACCCTTTTTGAGTTCGTTTTGAGAATTCGGTACACACACGCGCGATATGTGTCAAGCTCGGAGGCAGGTCGTGTTCTGCTGAGCGTCTCGAACAATCACAGTGAGTTATGATTTTGGAAAGGGAAGGGTAGTTGGACACTGCACATTGTCACAGTACAAATCGTCCCGCTGTCTTTCTTGGCCTGTCTCGACTTCAGTGCCTGCTGACACCCAACAGATTAAGTAGTTTTTTTAAAAATTACTCCGTCTGCGCAGGATCGCTATCCCACGGGAACTATGCAATTTTCCGGGATAAAAACCTATCCTATGTCCTTCCCCGGGACTAAAACTATCTGTCTACCCAATTTCAAATAAATAGATCCAGCGGTTTAAGCGTGAAAAGGTAACAGACCGACAGAGTTATTTTCGCATTTTATAATAAATTATACAGTTGGGATAGTCTAGATCTCAACAAGTCAATCCTTCGTCAACTAAGCTCAGGAGAGTTGAAGTTTCTAGAATGATCTCTAGAGGAATCCTTTAGACCACCTAGAATCTAGAACATACCAAGAGTTTCTTGATTTTATTGAATTTGGTTTACAAAAACAACCAGTTCTAATATAAATAAAATATAATTACAGAATCTTCTCCGTTTTTAAAATCCGTTAAAACTAGCTTTCATGTTTCAATTGTTAAAATAAAGTATTATTATTGGCAGATAAAAACTTATAATCTTGGTTGAATCTGTTTAGAATATAAATAATTCATGATACAGCGTCATTAGTAAGCAACAAGGTTAGCTCTTCAAGAAATTGTTCGAAATAACTTTTATATTACAATTATTATTCAACCTTATTTTCTTCCTTAGGAGTTCGAGTCCCACAAAATATTTTACCTAAAAATTACGATTCAGCTTTCACTGACTCTTTAGATGACGTACTATATTTTATGTAAGGAATACGAGGTATTTCATAAACACGTTTTGGGGTTCCGTTCTTTAATAGGGAAAAAGTATCTTAATAAGAAAGAGAGAGAGAGAGAGAGAGAGAGAGAGAGAGAGAACATAAGATCATTATAGACAGCTTAACTGAGTCCTCGCCCGCGCAGCACGCGGGCAAGGGGTAGGCGACAAAAGGGGGCCGAAAGAGGTACGGGCGGCAGGCGCACTCCCCGCCAGCACTGCTTTCGGTTCCCTTTGTCGTCCTACCCTGCGCCCCTGTACCCGCGCGGCTTAGGACTCAGTTAAGCGGTCGTTCTGGTGTCGTAAATGTAAATTTTCTTAGACATGGTTATAGGTGGGTATGACTTTGAAATCAATATCAAATATCTTAGTCTTCTCTGGCTTTAGTTACTTTGGGATTACCGAAGTAGGTATTTAATAAGTCCAGTAAGACACAAATAGGTCAGTCAAATATATTTTGTAGTAGGGGAATTTCAGAAATAGGGTACAATTACGTTTTTTCTTGGAAATTAGTAATTTTTGTATGGATCTACTCAGAATCGATAGCACTAGCGATTTTATATAAGGGAAAAAAAGTGTCCCCGAGATCACTTTTGTTACTTACTGTACTGTACTTTTCATACATTAATGTTTGAAGGTAACAAAACCGACACTAATTTTTGTAGCAAAAACTGGGGATATTTTTATTTTAACACCATTACAGATCAATAATTGATCAATTGATCCTGAGCCAATCCATGCAAAAATTTCTAAAATCGGAGAAAAAAAACCGTAGGTATTAAACATAATTGTACCCTATTTCTGAAATTCCCCAGTGAAGAAAAAAAAATGCTTACTGAAAATGTAAAAATTACATGAGAAGTTACACAGTTTTCCACGCGAATGAAGTTGCAAGCGCCAGCTACTACACAAATGAATCAAAAGCAGAAGTCCATTAATTCTAAAATTCTCTGTTGGAAGCCGCTAAACCCGACATTTTTTGTCACATTCTCATTCATACCCACAATACTGGCATACCTTATGTTACATCGTCAACTGAATGGTCCGATTCAACGAGCGGTCATCCTTGTATCATTGTGGCTGGTGTAAATTGAATAAAAGGTCACCCTGGAACCAAAATGATTTAACCACCAACGAGAAAATAAAACACTTTCCAAATCACATCCCAAGGTTCATTTTGCATCGGTAGAAATGTCAGTTACGACGTTTAGCCGAGATTGGGCAGGTGGACAGAGCCACTGTTCCCAATAAAGCAGTGAACTCGATTGTCACATCTAGTCCTAATGGAGCAATCTTCCGATACTTTACTACAAACGAGAAGGTTAGAAAAGATGTTCAGCAAATCACAGCCACGCTGTATTAGGTTTCGATTGTAACGTTGTGAGGGACCCTTATTCTTCCGCGGTTTCGTAATTCTACGGGCCGGATACCCTTTTAATATTAAAGCGTTACTGAATTAAACTGATTGTTGATGCGCAGTGATGCACAAAATTTTGCCTACAGCTATTTTACCAAACACAAAAAGGGCAATTTTGGAGACGGAAACAAAGTTTCGCGTAAAACCGGACCGAATCTGCTTTGAACGGAAAATCTTTGGAATATTTTAACAGCATGCCCATGTTTTTGTATTCCTTTAAATAAGGTTGGAACTTTTTTGATGTATAAATTAAGCACGCCTTAAAAACTTAGTATAATGTTACATAAATTCTTTGAACTTTTTCATGGTTGAGGTTTACATAATTTTGATTATTATATTAAAAACGGGTATTGATTTCCAAACTGCTCAGTTGGACTCAGGAAATAGAGATTTTATAAAGATTCACGATTCACTGTTCGTTATTATGAGATCATTATTAGTACTCGATTTCACGATGTAAAGGAAGGTAGTGGTAAAAGAGCCAATGTGCTCATGCATTTTTTGTCGTGCTTTAGAAACTGAGGGCATATTTTATTATTTGTATGTACTAGTATTATGTTCACGTCTGTTTCCTGTTTGTCTGTCTCTACGTATGTATGCTTGCTTAGATCTTTAAAACAACGCAACGGATTTTGATGCGGTTTTTTTTAATAGATAGAGTGATTCAAGAGAAAGGTTTAAAAATGTATAATTCTACGCAGACGAAGTCACGGGCAGTAGCTAGTTATTAATAAATTAGAGATTATAGAGAGGATACTCATTAAGACTAAACACAACACTGTAATAATAAAACAAATAACAAACTGAAGAAAAATGCAAGTTTAGAACTTAGATCCTGATCCCTGATCTAGCAATTTTAGGAATGTCAAGAAACCTGACAGCAAGACGTGCCGACGCGATGATTTAATTATTATCAAGATGATTGACATTTTAGCAGTTCCGCTTAAAGCCTAAAGCCTTACCCTATTTGATTTATTATTCGCCTCAATCTTATTTAACATTTAGCTCAGTATTTTGCTCACAAATTGTAGTCTGAAATATCACAATCGCGATCAAAAACTTGCTATAATTTTATTGAAAGATATCAATTAACAAAAGGATTTGGTTATAGCGGTACGATTTAAATAAAATGTAATCAGATCTCTTTACAGTTCCTTTAAATTTAAATTGAAAGAAAGATGAGCCATCAGATTTACATCAATTGAATCGTTATTTTAAAAAATTTGTTTCTATTATTACAACCAAAGTAATGTGGAATCCTGTACCGTCAATCTAATTGTCTTTCACGTGGTTTTGGTCAATTTTTAATATTCAATATTATTGTTAACAAAAAATAACTTCCTTTCTTAGACATAAATCCAGTCCAGCTTTTACATTGTTGCAATAATTATTGGGAAAACTTTCGCTTTTGAATAAAAGCCTGCCAAAGAACTTAACAATTGAAGTTCACTATCCATTAGCGACTGCTTGGTGGCTTGGTGGTCAGACGAAAGTCGCTGATACCTTAACCTAATCGTCATTTCATCTTTCAGCGGTTACTGTTCATCGCTTCTCAGCTTGTTTTAAAATCTGCATAAATATTAAACGCTAGGGACAACAACGGACAAAGTTAGCTGGTCTGCCGGTACATAAACGCAAACAGTAATAAAGGCAAAGATATAAAAGCACAAAGAACAAGCACCTGAGGGCAGGAGTGTGTGTCACAACCAATTACCCTTGCCGCCATAAAAACACTTGCGGAGAAAAAGTTCGGCCATAAACACTGCATGCTGAATTAGTTGAAATGAAACTTCATGCTCCAAGCGATAAAGTTGCATTTGTTGGTGAATCTGAAGCCATTAAAAAAGAAGCAAAGTGTGAGCTGAATATACCGAAAGGCCCCGTAGCTCCAACGTATGAATATAGCAATGCGTTTTGTAACATTTCAAAGGAACTTATTATATATCGCTGTTTATTTTTTAGCAGAAGAAATCAGAGGAGGAGCATTACTTTTTACAAAGTATAGAGTAGTCCGATATTGTACAGAACCCTTATAATACAATAAAGTTAATCCAAGACGATCGTCAGGAAGCTAGTATATAATTTAAATTCGTTTTGAAGGTGCCTGCATGCATATAACAATCAAGTTGAGAAAATCTTAGAATAAAATAATAAATAAATAAATAATAGCTACTAACCCCCTTCCGTGCTGGTGTGGGAGTAAAAAAAAAATAGAATGTACCAGTTGCTTCTCTCTGGTAGAAACCCATCGAGAAAATAAGCGAAAATCTTAGGAATCACGTTACAGGCGATGCGGCTAGCAACCCATCACTATTTTGATTCCCCTTTCCACCTATACGCCCATAATCATGCTAAACGTGGCCTTTAGGGTCTGTCTACCCCGTAAGGGATAAGGATATGATTTACGTGTGTATGCGGCTCCATACACATCTTGTTATTTTGTATTTTTTTATACCGGTTTGACTTAAGCGTGTAAACATTAAAAATCAAGAAGTAAATTTCTTGATTAATTTGATATTTCCTATCATTTGAAAAACAGCGCCTTCTCTCGTCCCTGGTGAGCAGTACATGTTCCACGGGAGTTTGTAATTGTGTCGTACAGACACATCATTCAAACAGATGACGCTTAGCGACATATATTCGCATAGTCACGTGACAGTTGGCAACAGATAGAAAAATTCGGAGGCTTACTCACCTGCTATGGGTGGTGTAGGGGTATAGCACGCGTCACGGAATGACGAGGACCCGGGTTCGATTCCCGGCCATAGCTTTACTTTTCGGATTTTTCTATGTGTTCTAATTTTCAGTGTCGTTTAGAAATTAAGCGTGTGGATTCAACTGCCTTCCCACACCTGTCTTAAATAATATCCTTTCAAGCCAATTTCAGTTATTCACAGTCAATATTATCCAGACCGCACCCCGTAACCGGGCTCTAATTCGTTCTGCTTTTGATTACTGTTTGTGTTGGATTTCAGTGTTCATGACCGGCTCTGGGCTATTGGAATTTCATTGCCTTTACCCTAACAACGAATTGTATCCAGACTTGACCTATTCGATTTTTATTAGAATCATTCGATGTTATTACAGTGTTCTTTTCGTCATAATCCTCTTATATTGTTTTCAGCTATATTCAAAAATTGTTTTCACTGCTTATTGTTGTTTATTTAATTATACTCCTCTAGCTGTTTCTGCCAACTTCGTCGTCGACGATTTCGTGTATTTTATTTGTGAGCTTTTTGTGAGTATTTATTTTACCATTGACTTGACTATTTATATTCACCCCTATCTTGGGTAAGTGTAAAGTTCTCTGGTAAAAAAACTGCATATTTTTAACCCCCAACCCAAAAAGAATAATAATAATAATAATATATAATAATAATATTTATTTATTTAGGCATTAATCCCATTACAATATTTAATTACAATCACAATTATCAAAAATATATTAATATGCACATTAAATTACATTACAAGATTAAGTCAAATTAAGTTAAAATAAATTAAATACCACAATACAATAAGATTGTAACACACTAAAAGACATCATGGCAAGGTGACATGAATCGTAGACGTTCCTGACTAGTACATTACTGGATCTGTTCACTCTTTCGAATAAGTTGGACATCGATGTGTGTGTGTGTGTGTGTGTGTGTGTCTGTCTGACCGATTTGGATACTGTTTTTTTCATTCGAAAGCCAGTTTCTTTGCGGTGGTTCTTAGCCATGTTTGGTAGAAATAGGCCCAGTAGTTTGAAGAGTATCAGCTCTTTTCCAAAATAATGTAAGGCATTTTTGGCATGACATTGAATTTTTTTTATTCGATTAATGCGTTGGGGTTTTTTTTTAATTTTATGCGCTTGTTATTTAATTAACTTAGCGACTGTCTTGTGTTCTCACGAGTGGCAGTGATTGCTTAACATCGGATCTACGTACTCATTTTCCTCCTTTAGTCCAAAAAATGCAGATAAAATGCGGCTGTAATAAATATATATCCATACTTGACAAAATATCGAGACTTCCATCTGAAGGTTCACCTTCAGTCTTTGAGAAGTCGACCACCTTCTCTGAAAGAGAGCTTTAACTTCTCGAAGCTTCGAATCCAAGTTTATTTAAAACTATGTGCCAGTTTCAAAGTGATTTTGAAGTATTGAAAATTTTGCCTGTCCAAAACATATCTTTGGGTATTATTTACGTAGTCACTTAGAATTTTGTTTAATCGTACTTTAGAAACGTGTGATTTTTTAACATGTAACTTTTTTCTGGCATTTGATAAATGTTTTTGTGTTTGTTAACTACGGATTGATTCGTTATTATATCGAGCATAATTTTTACTTTAATATGTTAGATAATTATCAGTATCAGATTTTGCAATTGTGAAAGAATTGCTTAATTATTTTTCGGGGTAACAATCATGTTTAAATGTTTAATAAACTTACTGGGACATTTCGTGAGTATCTAGATACCTTACATGCTTACAGGGCGGCTCCATCCCCTATATCATAAATGTATGCATGTAGTTATGAAATAAAGAATTTTGAATTTTGAATTTTGAATACCTAGGAGAAACAACCTAGGACGTTATTTTCATCGCTCAGTGTAAGTAATAATATTTTTCTACATTAATTAATGTAAGGTTTTTATCACGCATAGTTTTATTCTGTGTAATATTGCTAGAGCTAATAAAGTTAAATTCACTATGACCGTAACCCCAGTAGTTCTGTAAATTACCTCGATAGGTAGTTTCCGTAAGACATGCCATAAACGTGGTAACTCAGTTTAACTATTAAAGTTAGAGCAAGCACTTTAATGAAGTCAGAACAAATATCACTTGAAATGCATGAGGTATGAGTTTAATTAATTCAGTTTGAAATAAACTTGTGATTCAAGTTTGTTTGGCAATTTTATTTTAATAACTTGCTATTACCTGCGGCTTCGCCCACGTCCCAGCTTTTTTTCTTCTTTTTAATTTTATTGTTTTAAAGAACGTCCTGACAAAAACGAACACAACAAAAAATAATTAGCGAAATCGGCCCAGCCGTTCACGCGTGATGCCGTGACCTAGGGAATTAAGGATTAATTTTTATATAAATACTCACGAGCAAAATAACGAGTTCGCTTCCTATAGAAAGTTGTATGAAAAGTGACCCGTTATTTTTGCTCTTCATCAGTGCAGACTAAGGTTAACAAAAAATTATAAATTTTATTTAAAAACTATGGTATTGAAATTTTTACAAATTCTATTGAAATTTTGCACTTTTGAGCCGTAGGTAAAAACTTTGGGTGTGTTTTTCATCTAATTGATCTCTCGCTTGGCACAGTTGACATCCTATCTTGATGAAAATTTTGTGACTAAAATCGAAAAGATAGAACGACATGTATGTATGGGGGAGGCCTATATCCAAGAGTGGATGTCCTATGGCCGATATAATGATGATGAAAACGACACGTATTACTCACATCGACAAGGCTTATCAGTGTTTTTCATTAACATTAATACCGGTATAACCTTACAGGATAATGTATCAGAATCCAAGCATAAAAAGAAACTTCTAATCAACAGAACTAAAAGTAAAACTTACCCTATAAACTTCGGTTCGTCTTTATCAGCTGTCCATTTTGTTAATGAAATAAAAAAGAAACGTAATGTGACCCCCAATACGGACCCGTATAATTTTCTCCGCAGGATACAGTAATTACTTAGATCTAGTAATGAAGATGAATCGCCCACGTCTCAGGTTAACTACGGACATGAAATCGAGACCGTTAAACATACAGTGTATACCTACAGTTCGGACATCTGTCCTTATCCTCATGGATCTCGAAGTAGCGAATCTTTTATTCGCTTGTACAGATCTTAATTTTTTCAGAAGAACGCTTATAATATACCTTATCATCTCCATTTTACAATTTTATCTGTGATCACGTCTGGCAGAGAGTGCCTGTGCAAAAGATATGACATGTGTTCGCTTGTACCTCTCTTGCCAGTTATTGTGACGATGTCCACACAACATTTTCCACTTAAAACAGCTGTTGTCATCCACTAAGTTTAAGACTCTTAAATACTCTTAGACTTAAGACTCTTAGGTTGTTCTAGTTCTTTAAATTCTCCACAACTTAATAAAAAAATGATGCGGTTGATTTAATCAGGCGTTACTTTGCAGAGTTCCACAGCAACGTCTAATTGTAGCTTAGGAGTAGCAATGCTTGAGTAACTCAATTAATTGAATAGTTTTTTCTACAGACGCCTTCACGTAAGTCGCTTATGTAGTAATGTATTTTTATTGTAATTCGAATGAAGTAAGTTTTGTTCTTTGTATTATAGAGGCAACTAAAATGTAGAGGCCCAATTACTTGCGTTCATTGAATTTTTGCGACACTGTAAAGAACTTGGTCGTGACGTATTAACTTGGCTTCGAGATTCATTAAAAACAGTCGATGCTTTTTGATCTTTTATGACGTTGCGAAACTAAATTACAAAGTAATTTTATTGCACTTCCGTACCTCAATAGCGGATTGAGTAACAATGTTACTGAGGGCGTAGCTCGCTGAGTGGCCAAATTAATAACAATGGTAGATGCAAATTTAAGATAGAAAATCCAAGGAACACTTCAACACAATTCTTTGGGGAATTTATATTTAAAACAGCAACAGAGCCCCATAAAGGGGTAATAAATAAGATAGAAACAGAAAACGGGAGCTAGTAAAATGCGCCAACGAATAAAAAGTCTTCCACATTCATTCCTAAACAATTCTTCTAATCCTACTATTTCAGTACCTACTCCCGTGCATGTCGTAACGTTCGTGACACGGGCATTACGGAGCAATTTTGTTTACAGCCCACATAAAGGAATGTCTTTTTATCACAGATCTACCTAACTACACATATATAGGTTTCGTAATGTAGAACGTTAAGAGTTTTGGGCGGAAACGCTGCGGCTTGTTTTTCTAGTTATTCCTCTTGTTGTGTGTAAAACTGATTTCATTGGATAATTTTTTTTTCAGGCTGAAAGATCTTTAGTTTTTGTCTACAGTAAAGGCAGTCATAATGACCATAAGCAGCATTGACCAAAATAGTTATGTGTCAAATTGTCCATTAATTATTGCTCCAAATTCAATTCAAGAGAAGATTTACCACCATACTCTATACAGGTAACAAATAAAAGCAGCACTGAGCTTCATATTGGCTACTACTTAAAAATACAATCATCAAAAAATATCATATTTTCTAATCTTAAGATTCAATTTCTACTTTTATTTTATTTCCAAGCCTAAATACATCAGAATTCAATATGCAATGTTACGATAAATATAATATTTAAATTCACTCACAAAAACTGCTTCCTATGTTTTCAAATGGAACCGCTCAAGAATAAACATCGTACATATGAAATGCAAAATCCAGCAATTCCGGAGAATTGTACCTATTCCGTTGTTTGAAAACTGAAAACTAATGTCGAATTCTAATCGCATAAGCATGAAATCATAAAATACCAAATTGCAATGCTTATTTCGGTCGTGCCGTGTAAACTGAAGTTATTTTTAACGTTAAAAATCCATTTGAGACCAACGTTACAACTGCTGCTGTTATAACTACATTTTAGGTTGAAAATGTATCATTTTTATCTTCTAACACACACGATCTTGTGACTATAAAGCGTAACCAATAGACAGAAGAAAACCTTTACAAAACCTTTTGCCTTTTGTCAGAACCATAAAAGACAGTTAATGGAGAAATCGTAACAGAAAACGCTTATTATCATATTACGACCAATTTATTTTTAATCCTGGATATTGCCCTGGTCATACCAAGCAATCGTCAAAAGCCTCCTTGCGACATTGCGTGCGCACCAGAAACAAATCAAATTAACTTTCATTTCCCAAATTGGAATTCCACTCTATGGTCTGTCCCTTTCTGTTTACAGTTCTAATAAAATACGTTTGTAGTTTATTACGCCATGGGCCCTGATAAAATGGGTCCGGTTTAGTTTGAGATGATTGCTTCATTTGAAGTTCTTTATTGGCGCTGAATTTCAATAGGGTTCGCGTTCGATTGAGCAAATTTTTCAATGCAGGAAGTGCTCGGCCCTAACCTTACAACTTGAATTTAAAATGAGTTTCTGCTCAGCTCGGTTCGTTTCCTCCTAACTTCTTTAGTTACTTTAGTTTTATAACAGGTGTTAGTATTAAGTTTGCAACTGGGTTCTCTTAAAATACGTAAGCAATTAAAATATATGTCGGAGCGTCATCACAATGACTAGACTTTTGATAGCTAAGGAGATGTGCCTTGTAGAAAGTTGCGAACATTCGTTAATTGTACTTTGTTGAATGTACCCTCATAAGTTATTGCTTTTATGAAACGTCAAGTGGTATTGCGATATCGCTTGGGGGTGGTCTGTGCTTGGCTCAGTTGCAACTACCTGCAATGTTAGTTGGAATGACAGAATGACATCTGGTGAGAGTGAGAAGCGAGAGGCATTCCTTGATCGTGACTTGACTGAGTTCAGACGTCGAAAGTGATCCGTTTGCTTCGACGTACCGTTTTATGTTTAATGGTGAATTGTTAGTGATTCGGATTGTTAAGTGCGATTGCACTAAGTATCGAGCCTTATTTCGGTGCTAAGCGGTATTGAGAACATTGATAGGGTAGTTCGTGGGCGCAAGCACTGAACTCTCCGCGTTTCATTATTAGAGTGTGTAATAGTCCACAGTCCTTTGTATGGACAAGACGGTGACCTAAGCTCGGCTATGCATAAAGCTCGTTTGAATTCTAACCGACCAACCTGACAGTTTATCCAGCCTTTGTCTTCGACATATAGTTAGTTGAATATATTAGGCCTTTCGGTCTTGTTACCTTAGGCTATATGTATAGTTGAATATGTGGTAATTTGTAATACTTCATTATTAGCTATTTGTATACCTCATTGCGCAACATAGTTGGACTACTTAAATATACATCTACACAAAACTGATTAGATTTGGTTCGTTTTATAATAATCATTAACAGATGAAGTACAAACTAATCTGCATGCCCTGTGCATAACATATTCAAAGATTTATAATAATGTAACTAAGTGAATATTTAGTAGTTGGCTACGTGTGTTAAGTGTATCATCGATAATACACTTAATATTAGTGTCTGAGAAGCAATCGCTTAAAGAAAATCATATTTGATTGATCCCTAGACGCTTTTGTTGTCTGTAATATTACTACAACGGATAGATGCCGACTTTTATGTTCGATCAAATATTTTGTATATTTAGAAGTTGACATAGCCTAACAACTTCCTATTTGAGCATGAAATGGTGTTGCTACGAACAGCTTACATAAACACAATAAAATACCAGTACCGTTCATGTCAACGACCATTTTAAAAACGTTGTTTATTAAAATGTCATGCATTCTTTCGTCTTTTTGTTGATGTCAATATTTTATTGTATTGAAAGTATTTTTTCTTACAACTTTGGAAATCTTTTTTCGCGTTTTTATAGTAAAATTGTTTACAATTGCGAAATATTTTCTTCTCGTTTATAAATGTGATATTTTGATGACTTTCAATGTATAATGTTATCAAAGCGTGAGTAGCCAGTAAAATAAATTAAGCAGTACCACTAAAAATCCGCAATACAGGGAAGATCAAATAGAAAGTTATAAGGCTTTACAATATTAAATACATCATTGCAACTTCTTCGAAGTTTTCGCCTACATCGCTTGTGCTTTTGAATAAATTGAAGTAGGGGTCAAAATTTAAAATACCCATACATGACTCTTAGCGATAATACCACTTAGCGAAACTCGTATTCAAATTTAAAACCATTAAACGTTAACAAATTCCCATATTAAAGCAGTACCATTTTTCAGAGCACCACCGGAATGGGCCACACTGGAGCGAAATCCGTTTTATTGCTATCTCTTCTACATGGCTTCCTCTTCCTCATCGGTACGTATGTGTGACGTTGGCATTACCCTGAATAATCATGAATTATGAATGTTATCGGTGCGTGTTGAACCGTTGCCATGTAATGGGTCTACGGGCTCGAGAGTGATACTATCAGAGTCGTTTGTCTTTTGTTTTTGGGTTTACACCGCTCTCTATGGTGCTTCAGATGAGAGCATGTATCATTTTGTGCATTGGCATTTGTTTGTTGTTTATTGTCCGCGACAGTCTTTCGTCTTTTGTATTATGTTTACGTCTGTCTATCTTATTATTTCTTTGAGGTTTCTTACATTCATTGCCGGGAACGTATAAATCATTATATACACTCAGGGACATTATATAGCGGAACACAAAAAAAAAGTGTATAGGTACCTAAATTTTTTTTTTCTGGTCAAGCATTAAGCATGCGTTTTGCTAACTTTTTTTTATGTTACGCTAAATATATCCCTGAGTGTAGTTAGTAAGCATTTGAACGCATATGCGTGTTTGTGTCCCCAGAAGAAGTTTTGGATGTGACAGCCGACAGCGAATGTGTTCATTAGCTACGAACAATAATTCATTAAAATTTAATCCTTAAATCATTAAAAACTGAGTCAACAACGCTGTTTTCTTAAAAAAAAAACAGTCAAATATTATTATGATAGTCTGGTATCAGAACATCGGCCGCTTGAAAGTGTGACGACAAAACCATTCTCAAAGTGATTTTGAGAGCTCTTTTCAGCGAAGTCCCACGTAGACCACCAATGCGATAGATACCTACCTACGATGTCTCAAAATTGGTATCCAGTCTAAGCTAAAGCCATAAACTTGAATTCGTCTGTATCAACAAGCAATTGTAGATTTTATGACATTCATAAATACAAAGTGCAGATTGAAAGTCGTTAGCATAATTTGAAGAACATTTTTATTTCTAGCTTTGATTAATTCGTAGAATAACCTAATTCAATTTCAGGGAAATCTAATTTTTAACTGACTTAATTAGAGTTGGTACAATTTTTTTGCATGGAACACAGATTACGAATAAGTAGATGCTACAATTTGACACATGAAATATTAACAAGGAAATGTAGATTTTTCTAGTGTTTTCAGACATGATGTTAATACACATCATGTTCATAAAGAGCCTCCAGACTAAGTTTTTGTCCCAAAAAATATCTCAAATACGTTCTCGTAAACGTTTCAATAAGCAGAAAATTTGACTGCGCCACTAGGTGGCAGATAACAGCAACAAAATTATGTCATAATTAGAGACCGGATTATATACAACATAAAAAGCTTGTTATGCATGATAATTGGCAGAAATATGCACGAAAATTGCCAGAATATGCACGAAATATGCAAAATATGCAAAATTAGGTAGTACATTATAAATTTCAGGTTTTTTTTTTCACAAACTTGACAATATAAAACATTCCCGTTGCATGTAAATGTTCCAGGAGGGATAGCTATCCACGAAGACACTGTTTTTTTTTTCGGAAGTATGGTAACACATCAAATTTTACATAAATAAATAAAAAGCTAAACTGCAGATCAATGAGCACGCACGTCGAGTATGAACCAGTAACAATTTATATGCGTAATATGTTGGTAGGACGACTTTGCAGTAGGCGAGCGCGACGCTCTGCTGTCTATTTCGCATTTGGGAACGCAGGTTGAGTGCACTGCACTCGGAAAAATATTGTAAATGTACCGATAATATGCATCATAAGTAGATATTAGGTAAAATATGCTATGACCGCTGAAAATGGCTTAAATATGCAAATGCATATGCAAATATGCAAATGCATATAATCCGGTCTCTAGTTATAATATTTGACACTTCAACTTAAATGCATTTGAGAAGTTTGTTACGACCAAGCGCTCAGAACCCCTATAACATATATAATATAGTTCATTTCCTATAAGAGAGATAGAGAAAGAGAGAGTTTATTTTAAAGTGAGGTCTGAGTACCTATAGGACAAAATATATATTCTTCATAATTTTTGGAAAAAACTTACGGCAAGCTTACACAGGAGTCAAGGTTACATTTTGAGGACTAATCGTTTTTATTTGTGCCTAGATGTTAACTCGACCTTTGCGTGCTACTTTTAAATTTGATTGTAGGTGGAAATAATTTGTTTCAAACGCTTCATACAATTAGTCTGTAACACATAACGACTAGATCGCGTTTCAGCCTAATGAAATAATTCACTTAACCAGCCCATAATTAGGCCTAATTTGAATTTCTCGCCTAGCCTTTTGTAAAGAGAGAACGTACTGAAATTTCGTATCGCAACCACTTATGAAACCTTCGATCAAAATGACAAAGGCTTAGCAAAACGACCAATGTTCTGTTAAATAAACAAATGACAGTCGCTTACGTTTCATTAAAGTTACAGAGGATCATGTGAAAAGATGAATCAAAATTAGAGCATGCGGTGTTGTTTGAACTTTGAAAACTTCTACGTAACGCATACTAAAAGGTGACGTTTTAGTAGGACCAGTAGGATTCCCACTAGATAGAAGCATTAGGTATTATTTATTCTTATTATAGAAGGACGATCTGGTTAAGACCACAGGAAGACATTGTGGTTGCAGCACAAAACCGATCGACCAAGGGGATGAGGGAAGGCTTATGTCCAGCAGTAAAAGTCTGAGTGATATGATGATAACGTTAGTGATCATGACGTTCTATAGCCTTCCATTGAGGCATCATACCGTACGATCGCATAACCAATCGAACTTGCCCAAATCGCTGCGCCAAACATCAAAAGGCCAAATATTTGTAACATGAAATGAAAATCCTAAACGTAAAAGTACATTATTAACTGTTAACCCGGGCAATAAAGGCGTTCTTTCTTGCTCCGTTGCCAAATAAATGTACGTTAACAATTCGCCTCAACGGAATGACGTTCGCTCTCGTAAATCATAAATACTGGATTCTTTGTGTCGCTCTTGTTATGTATATATTTGTTCCTGCGCGGTCGGCTGGCTTTGAATGAGTGGGGTGAAACAGGCTGTATCATAAGATGTGATGTAGACTGGCGAAGTAGCTCGCGTATCTTTTGTTTCCTCAAAGACCACATTCAAAGGGACCCATTAATTTTTAAAAGAGACGGTGGTTTTAGTTCTAAGTCATTATACGGGGCGCTTTGCATTTTTAAAACGTAGAGCGATGTCTGACTGCAACTTAGTGTGTTTTATGATTCGGAAGCTGTTATCGCTGCTATGAGACTGTCGTTATTTTGAATCAGTGTTATTTTATTACTTTATAGCTCATTTCAACTGCAAATCTTAAACAATTATACTTATCACAATCAATTTCTTTGATATTTAAATTTATACTGTTTTTTAACAGGAACTGATTTATTTTACTGTTTAACTCAAACTTTTTCGTCTTCTTATATTTCAAATAATTATTTTCTATAAGTATTTTAAGCTTGCAAATTATAAACACGATTTTCTGTCAATTAATACGTCAAATTTATGATTAAAGTCATTGTTTGGGTGCGAGTCGGATTACCTCCACGTGTGATCAAGAGCTGCGGTTCTTATTTCCGTCCGGGGGAAGAGCAGTGCTTGGTCCGGTGCACCCTGGGCATCGGTTAATGATTTCCTGGCAGAATCTGAGGGTTATCATTGTCGATGGCTAAGAGCCCGACAAGAAGGAGGGGGGTTTTTTGACCATGTAATTGCCAACGTGTTTTAAAACTGTACTGTACTTTGACACTGGCAAAATTGTCTAATGGATAGACCACATTTTTTTTTATAAAAAAAGTAACTTTGTGTTACTCACACTTAGAAAATAGAGCAGTTGAAAGAAAGGGACTAATTACATATTCTTTCTGTTTCCGAGGGTCTATTATTATGTAGTGTACATTTACAGAAGTTCACTTGTTCAACAGCTGGCTCAGGAACAGATGCACCAACAGATATCACGACAGTGGACATCTCCTCACGTCGCTTCAGAGCAGAGTTCCTTCAAGAGTGGCAAGGGTCCGCAGACGCCCCGTACTTCGATCCAAGCACTCCGAGAAACATAACGGGTCTAGTAGGCCACCCTGTGAGGCTCCTCTGCCGCGTCAAGAATTTAAGAAATCGAACAGTAAGCATTTTATGATCTTAATTGTTAATTGTGGAATGCCGAATATACAGCACCGTAAAACGGGGTCAATATGAACAAAATTGGAGTTTAAACCTCGATAAAAAAGTTACCTACATACCTCAAAGGATTTATGAGACAATTTCTACGCATCTACAGACAGACATTTTGTTATAGAACCTCGCATAGTTCTCTAAGAATCTCTTTGTGACAAGAATAAAAAATAATCATTTTAATCTATTGTATTTCAAGATGTTAAAATCCCACCGAAAGAATGGCCGAAAATCTTAGGAATCATATTATTACATTTATTACACTATATTGATTTCCCTTTTCACACGCCCACAATAAAATTATGCTAAACGTGGCGTTTAGGTCTTGTTACCTTAGGCTCTAGTCTGTCTACCCGTAATGGATAAATACGTGATTTATAATTATCTTAAGATCCTTAAATTCCCTAATTCTACCCTCTTGCCTTATCAAAGCTACAGAGACATGTTAGCTGGTGTAAGCAAAGCTATTTGATGCTCGAAACACGAACGTACTAGGTACGAGTAGTCTAGACACTTAATCTTGTCATTATACTCCACATACTTCTGTTATCCTTTGCAATACGATACACACCATACTGGAGATCATTTGCAGGGTATCAGATAGAAGCACTTATCTTCTAGCGTTTCGGAAAAATTGCATCTGGTGAGACGTTGCCTTTACTGGCTGATTTTTAAAAACAGCAAGTTTTATTTTCGTTTTGTTCAGGTCATTTGGTACATTCAATACCAGTTAACAGTTTTCGATGATTGCTTTGTATTTGATAGTCAATCACTACATAGTATAAAAAGGCGCTTTCTGCTGTCTGTCTGTCTGTCTCTTGTATGTTTACATTTTTAAAACCACGCAACGGATTTTGATGCGGTCTTTTTAAATAGATACAGTGATTCAAGAGAAATATTTATAAGTATAATTCTACGCAGACGAAGTCGCGGGCAGAAGCTAGTTATTAATAAATAATTCATTGTTAACATTAGGCACTAGCCCGCGACTTCACTCATAAATAGTGGCTTTATATCGATAAAAGAATTTTCAAAATCAAAGTTCAATACATCCAGAGATTGCCCTCTACAACCTCACAGACTCACAAACATCTTTATAGTACTTATCTACTTGTAGTATAGAAGTCGTGTGGTCCTTTGTTTGTGGGCGCAAATTGTAGGAATCATGTTATAGGCGATGCGGGTAGCAACCCATCACTATTTTGATTCCCAGTTCCACCTATACGCCCACAATTTTGCTAAACGTGGCCTTTATTAGGTCTTATTACGCTAGGCTCTGTCTATAAATAATTACGTGATTTATGTACCTGCTAGCTGTTGCCAGCGACTTCGTCTGCAAAGAATTCGTTTATCGCTATCCCGCGGGAACTACGCAATTTTCCGGGATAAAAAGTAGCCTATGTGCTATTCCAGACTTTTCTCTATCTATGTGCCGAATTTCATCCAGATCCGTTGGGCCGTTCTGGCGTGATTGAGTAACAAACAAACATCCATCCATCCATCCATCTATCCATACTTTCGCATTTATAATATTAGTTAGATGAATAGTATAGTAGTACCAATAGATAATGTTTAGAAAAGACAGCAATTGCCATTTTCGGCGTAGTTTCTGAAATGAAATGAAATGAAATGAAATTTGAAATGAAATTTCTTTATTTGCATAACATTATGTCCATTTAGATGTTCAAAATAAATAATGTGTGAGTTCAGATAATGCTAAATACCTTTTTTAAGTAGGCATGCCAAGTAATATTATTTGGTCTTAAGATCTAAACTGATTTAAATAAATTTATATTAATACAATTCTTATCACATTTACAAATATAACACAATTAGTATTTATTTACACGCAAAATATTCTTGTAAGCTATAAAAATTCTTATCTGAGAGCCATTTTAGAAGCGCTTTTTTAAAGTTTTTCTGTGGCAAGATCAATAGATTAGGTGGCAGCTTGTTATAAATTCTTATAGCCATAATGAAAACGTTGTTACGACACAGTGCCAATCTACATTTAGAGTACAATAATTTATTAAGACGTGTGCTTCTAGCGTGTGGGTTTACTTGGGAAATTGTTGTGAAGTAGTGCATGTTCTTTTTCACAAAGATGCATATTTCTGCTATGTGCAAGGCAGTGGAAGGATTTTAAGTTTTGCAAATAATGGTTTACATGATTCCCTTTTACCAACCCCACACAGCGCCCGTATACATTTTTTCTGAGCTCTGAATGCCCGCATTCAATTCATTCTGAAGTCAATTCGTGAATAATCCATGCAACTGCGTTGAAATATCGGAAACTCATTCTAGGTAATCGCGACCCCGATTCCGTAGGAATCATGTCTAATTAATATTTTTTTAGAAAATATTACAATGCCACGAATCCAGGTCAAAATCCTCATTTTAAAACACAAAGCGTCGAGCACACAGCAGCAATTTAAAATCGGCAACCACTTAATTTCGATCATGATCCCGGTAAAAATTCAACGCGCAGGTGCAAAATTAATTTTATCCCGTCAGAAAAACTCTTATCCGGGTTTCATTTGGATTCTATAAAATGGGTCGTGACGAGCCGTTTCACTGGTCTACGCGTTATCAATGGCGATGCTTAAGTGCCCACTTCCGAGGTAGAACGATCGCTATCAGAGAAGGTAATCATAAATATAAAAGGCTAGTGCCTATAACGCGGCAGTTTATGCTTCCCTAGAATAAACTTGGATACAATTTATTTTATGCCGCGTGATTGTTCTTTGTAGAATGGGCGTTTGGGAAAATGATTAGCGAGTATGGTTTAACATCGTAACGAGTAGAAGAATGGTTTTGTATAGCCCAAAAGTTCATTAGCGAAGGATTTGGTTATCGATTTTTACGAGTGATAATTATAAGTACCTAAAATTTTCCGAAATAATAATTGTACCAGATTTGATAGGTGTCTAAAAATGATTACGAGATCATTCAGCAACTTTTATATTAAAGAGCTATAATATCTGACGTTAAGTTTATCTACTTATTTGTTCTTTACAAAATTTGCAAAAAAAACTATTTTCAATAATCAACATTCGAATCAATAACGCTCTTTTTCTTTTATAATTTTTGCTAGAATATTTGAGGAAATAGATACTAACCATTTTGCTCATTTAAACGTAATATTTATTTCAACTTAGTTTAAATAATTTTGTACCATTTGAAATGGTCGTCTTTGAAGGTAAGCCGACACGTTATTTTGAAATAAAACTTAAGTACCATACCAATTAAAAATAAATTGACAAGTAATAAATGATGATTATCAAAATTTGGCTCGCATCTAAACTTCATACATTCCACTAATAGCGGGAGTTGCGCGTCGTTAAGGCGACCAATTATTGCTAATAGCTATGAAACTACTCGCCTAGAGCCAAATATTACGAAAAGATATTTATTTGAATTTAATTAAAGCCTTGCGAGGTTTCGAGGGTTTTAGTTACACTTAGTATCAAACTATAGCAGCTTTACGATATTTCAAAACAATCATCATCATAATCAGCCGGGAGACTTCCACTGCTGGATATAAGAGAGAGAAACATTTATTTACACACATTTCAAACACGTAGATTTAAAATATGAAGAAATACTTAAGAATAGCACCGATATGGAGTAAAATGGGCCCCACTCAGCATAATGTTGCGGCAAATCGCAACGCTGTTTTTCAATGGGACCTATAGACCTATATAGGCCTTCCCCAAGGATATCCACGACAATTGGTTTCTTGTTCCCGCAACCAATGGCTTCCCGTGATCTTAACCAGATCGTATGTCTACCTTGGCGAAGGCTTACCAACATTTCACCTTTCTGCACGCGGTCGCCACTCAAACCACTGAAATACACATAAAAAAAAATCTGATAAATTTGTATGGAAAGCGACTCGTTATTTTTGCTTGTCAGTATATTTTATCCAGATGTAAGCTATTTTCATTCTTACCTGTCCTATTTGGTAAACAAAATTCTAACCTCAATGTGCACATTTTTGTACAGAATAAGGTGCATTATGTTTTCAAATAAACTATTTATTTTGTACATAATTTGCTGATATTTTATCTCCAGTTCCTTTATTTACGATGAAATGTTAAAAAACATAAAAAATGAGACGTTTTGAGGTTAGAATTTTGCTTACCAAATAGGACAGGTAAGAATGGAAATACTTTAGTTAACGATCATACAAATCATGTGATAATGATATTTTGTTAGTAACTTATTATTGAAGCGTAATTAATTTTTCAAGAATTGTATTAGGAGCAATGTAACGCACAATTCCATTTGACAGTTTTATAACGTTTACGTGTCTAGGTGCGTTAATTTAATCGACGCACTGTGATACATTGCTTGAAAAATTAAAATTCAACTGTTGCACGTGTTTTTACATTAATACCTAAGTGTTTTATATTATGCCCGTTTGAAATTTACACACTGTATAGTAACCATTCCGTAAACTAGAGTGACTTTGATACAAGTTAAAACATATTAAAAACAAAAAGCCAAGAAATAGCCACGTGTATTAGTTCCCATGGAGCATGAGCGCTAAAAAATGTAGTAGCGCAAAGAATTTATAGGCTTGCAGGTGCAAGATTGATCAGGTTTACGGTATCGGTCAAATTCTCGAAATAGCGTCAGCGTGATAAAAATGGGTCTCGTTTTTAATTGACTTCTAAAAAATGAGGTTCTCAATTCGACGGGATCTTTTTTTTCGGTAGGTATTGCTAGAGATCCGCTCTCCAATTTACCTGCCACAGTTTTTGTACGTATATTTTAAAATCTGTAACAGGCACGTACTTGAAATGTTTAAGTTTTTCAATCACATTAAAATTATTCTCTAATACCAAACAAAATCTTATCGAAACCGATGTCCGGACATCGGTTTCGATAACTACGTAATATACGGACAAAATTGGTATTTATTTTTCAAATTCAAATGCCTCTCAGAAATAACAATCGGATCACACAATAAGGTATTCCCGCGGTTTAAAAGAGCTTAGCGAGGAACCCATTGTATCGCATTCATGCAATAAACAAAAGAAAAACACGAAAATATCCGATCGCATTTCTTATCTTATCTTATCAGGTTAAATGTGGAAATAGGCGTATAGAATACCTTTTATTCCAATGGATGCCAAACAAGGTTGGACAGGGATTACTTTAGGCAAGCAAAAAGGGTCGATGCAACGAAAATTCCGAAAAGGGTCAAACAACTTGTGGTAAATCCGAGAATAAAATCGAGATTCTTTTGTAATGATTGATGCTGTTGTTTCATGTAAAAAGTTTCATGTGCAATTTGATTCTAGATAAAAAACATAACAAGCACCATTTCTATAAACCAGCCGCTTTTCGATTCCTTAAATATCAGTTACCTGCCTACTTAGGAAGGTACTCATAAATAAGAAGAAGAAGAGGACTTAGGTACCTACCACTTATTTTTAATACATACATAGATACATAATATCGTCACGCCTCTTTCCCACAGGGGTAGGCAGAGACTACTTTGTTCCACTTGCTACGATCCTGACATACCTCTGTCGCTTCATCTACATTCATCAATCTCTTCATACTTTACTTTTAATAACTCACTAAATTTAAAAGTTGATATAGTGATATAGTGTTTGATGATTATAATTATAATTATTATTTATATCAAGAAATCTGGATCACTTTATTAATTTTCTGAATGGGTAGATTATTCTTAGTCTGACAAAAAAAAAAAAAAAAAAAACAGAGTTCTGCGCCGCAAAATGAGTCCGATTTAAATTAACCTTGCCGTGCGTATTTCTAAAACGTGAAATCAAATCTTTCCTAACAAGGACGTGTAACCTACAACAAAGACAATCACGAACATCAAAAATAGCGTAATAAAGCTCCCGTTATGACATAACTCACGAAAAGACTTTGGTAGAGTTTCATTATTAATTACTAACTTTCAAAAATGCTTCGAAACTGGATTCATAAATACGTGTATTTGTTTTATTTAATATCACGATCACGAACACAGGAACAACTCAATTTGAATGAAGGCCGCAACAACAATTCAATAAAGTTTAAATAATTCATATCAATTTCGTTCTCCAGTGGATAGGAAGTTTGACGTCAATGATATCCGAAATAGCTATTGTGAACAACATTGAATATGTTTACAAAGTAAAATTCTGTTACATTGAACACTACAATTTTTTTCAAGCATAGGCAAAACGAAATATATTATTATTTTAAAAGTGGTATCATTAACTGAGATTAAAATGGCATGATTAAGAACTTTTAAAGCTTGGGCACTTTGTTTTTATCACTAAGATACTAAAAGGAGAATTGTAAAGTTTTGAAAGTAATTTAATGGACTGTTTACTTAAAATGCAATTTTATTTGTGCTATATTATTTAAATTTCCCTATTTGTTATTTTGATTGTTTGGCTCAAGTCGTGCAATTCAAATCTTACTTATTGATTGAATTTACACATTGTGAAGGATGGATAACAAAATGCAAGTACTTATAGACAACGAAATGAACAAAGAGCAAAAAAACACTTGTATAGTAACTACAACATGAAACTTCTAAAAAAAATTTTTAAAATACGTACGTATATCTTTTTCTTATTACCTGTTTACTGTCCAAAAGTAGGAAGTTTAATCAACTCCTAACTCAGTCTATTTCATATCAGCATCATATTTCATCTTGCCATTCAGAATCCGCTTGAAATCTTTTTAATATTGCTTCCCAAGTCCCTGTATTCATCTTACTTTAATAAAACACATAGCAATAAATAACTAGCAACAGAACAGGGCTTCCAAGAAATGAAATGCAAGGCCACGATTCTAATGAAGAGGGGGTGGCCCCGTTAAAAGGGGGGATACAATGAAATTTACTTAACCCTGTGGAGTTGCTATTGTGTAAATCTTTTAGAACGATTTGATTCTTATTGTAATTAATCAATTAAGGAGATGCCAATCTCGATTGCTTAGATTAGTTACTTTGAAGATTCCCTCGGTAGGTTATAATACAATACAATACAATACAATACAATACAATACAATAACGTTTATTGGACACCACATTATATCAATCAAAACAGAAAAAAGGTATACAGAAGTAATAAGGTAACAATAAGCGGCCTTATCGCTACAGAGCGATCTCTACCAGGCAACCATAACGGACCGTGTGTCTGTGTGTGTGTGTGTATAATGTAATATACAGACATGTCTTTTTCGCTCCCTGGCTTTTTATTTGCCTATTTTAAAACTACATAGGTATTCTACGATTATTGGAGTAAAGTAGCATAACGGACACCAAATTCGTATTAAAGAAACAAACTTCTTGCATCTACTTAAAACTATACTAGGCAACATTTAAAATCACTATTAACTCGGAAAGTTCCATTTTAAACTCGTGAACGCGCAACGCCCCACTTTCCTCGCGGAGAATGTTAGCGAGGCTAAAATTAGTCTTCTGTCTTAGTATCTCCTTATCCTTTTAGTTTTGCAACTGATACTGCAATCTTACACTTTATTTTTTTAATTCAAATTAAGCAACTTATTCCTTCCGGGATAATCTAAGATCTTTTAAAGTTAAAAACATTTTTCAGGAATGTAATAAGACGGCGTCTATTATTTAACAATAGTATGTCAATATGGGATCGTGGTCGTGGATTTCAAAAGAACCGGATACGCATGAATATTTCGATACCACACCATAATATTGACCGTCTAATGATTATAATCGAATTCCAATCAGGTGTTCTTTATAGTCTTGATTTAAATCAATATTTTGCATCATCTTTCATCGATAAACCTCGGGAACTGGTTAATTAGACTCCATAATATTTTGTTTTCGAAGTACTAAAGAAGAAAATTGATGGATCGCTTTTTGTTTTTCTGTGAAGGTATCATGGGTGCGCCACCGCGACATCCACCTGCTGACCGTGGGACGCTACACATACACGTCGGATCAGCGCTTCGAGGCGCAGCACAAGCCGCGCTCCGAGGAGTGGGCGCTGCGCATCCGCAGCCCGCAGCGCCGAGACTCCGGACAGTACGAGTGCCAGATCTCCACCACGCCTCCAGTCGGACATGCTGTCTTCCTCAACATCGTGGGTAGGTTTTACTGAGGCACTGGTTAGACTACATTATTATAGCGGTGATAGTTCAGACAATACGAGTGCCGATCTCCACCACGCCTCCAGTTGGACATGCCGTCTTCCTCAACATCGTCGGTAAGACATAATGACTAGTTAGACCACAACACTGCAGTAAAAAACGTGTTGGAGTGGAGACCGAGGATGGGAAGCAGAAGTATTGGTCGCCAACCAGCCAGATGGGCGGATAATATAGCCAAAGTGTTCGGGTAGAATTTTACTGGTTGCACAAAGCCCGGTACCGAACCGGATGGCGTGTTGATGAGGAGGCCAATGCCCAACAATGGGTTAATTTAGGTTGAAGAAGAAGAATACTTAGTAAATAGAACTGGGCCTGTTCAAGCGCCCACTCTCTACTGAGCAGCATGTTGGTCATGCTATCATTCTAGTTTATATTTACTTACCTAAGCTTACTGGCTGGGCGTAAAATACGCTCTTTTCACGGCTCAATCCTCACTCAAACTCTCCACATGCCCAAGCCATCCGAGCCTAAAGTAAGAAAGAAAGAAAGAAGACATTTATTCATTTTGCAAGACACACAAATATACATGTACACACAATTTTATAGAAAAAAAACAACAATAAAAAAACCAGACATGAAAATTTGATCATCAGCGTTGTGTTGTCTTCGCAAAAGTGAAACGGTCGCTGGCTCAGCATTACGCTGAGGTGTTAGACACCTGCAGCACTGATTTTCAGCCAGAACCGTCGCCAGAAAGTAGCTTTTACATGATAAACAATTTTTACCGCACACCACGTGGAAGCAAAGTACGCCCATGGCTTGTACAGGAACAGCCATGCGCGTCTCTTTAAGGCGAAGGGATAGGCAAATGACCTTGCCCGTTCGTGACGTGGCAAGCAGTCCGATCAACGCGACATCTGTTAAATAATCGACGCGTGAACTCGATGCGAATGGGCGCGTGCTGATGGATTGAAATATTGCACTGCGATGTTAGTAGATGGCGCTTGCTTTAGTTTTCCGATTGCCTACACAGACACAGCATAATGTTCAAATCAGATTTTGCAAAAATAATAAAAAAATTAACATTTCGGCATTCGTAACGTGGCCTTTAAGGTCTTGTTACCTTGGGCTCTGTCTGCTCCGCAAGGAATAGAGACGTTATTTATGTATGTATGTATGTGATACTAGCTGTTGCCCGCGACTTCGTCTGCAAAGAATTCGTTTATCGCTATCCCGCGGGAACTACGCAATTTTCCGGGATAAAAAGTAGCTTATGTGTTATTCCAAATCATAAACTATGTCTGTTCCAAATTTTATCCAGATCCGTTAAGCCGTACTGGCGTGAAAGAGTAACAAACATCCATACATCCATACTTACAAACTTTCGCCTTTATAATAGTAGTAGGATAATACATGAGAAAGTTTGTGACGATGTGAGTGAGTGTGTATGTATGTTTGTTTCTTCTTCAAGCTACAACAACTGGACGGATTTGGATGAAATTCGGAACGAAGACAGTTGGTACCCTAGATTAAAACAGGCTACTTTTTATCCCAGAAAAATGCAGTTTCCGCGGGATAGTGATGAACGTGACGTCAAAGGTGTCCAGAGTCTGTTTAGAGTCGCAACGTAAATTATTATTGCAGAATAAAGTAAAACTTGAACGTGTGCGGGAAAGATACAGAATAAGGCATGGTTTTTCCAATGATTATCTTCAAAACCAATATCCGAGGGTCCGAGAGGTCCCCAAACATAAATCCGTTATCAAAAATGAAAAAGGTGGCCGCCATTTTGAATTCTTTAAGTTTTGGACCGATTATTTTCAAAATCGATATCTGAGAATCCGAGTGGTCGTCAAACACAAATCTGCTATCGAAAATGAAAAAACTGGCCGCCATTTTGAAATCAGTTTACCGACCGATTGATTTCAAAATCGATATCTGAGAATCCGAGTTGTCTCCAAACATCGAAAATGAAAAAACTGGCCGCCATTTTGAATTCTTTACTTTTTGAACCGATTGTTTTCAAATTCGATATCTGAGGATCCGAGTGGTCCCCAAACATGAATCCGTTTTTAAAAATGAAAAAAGTAGCCGCCATTTTGAAAACTTTTGTTTTTCGACTGATTGTTTTCAAAATCGATATCTGACGATCCGAGTGATTCCCAAACACGTATCCGTTATATAAAATGAAAAAAGTGACCGCCATTTTGAAATCTCTAGTTTTTGAACCGATTGTTTTCAAAATCGATATCTGAGGGTCCGAGTGGTCCCCAAACATGAATCCGTTATCAAAAATGAAAAAAGTGCCCGCCATTTTGAAATCTTTAGTTTTTGGACCGATTATTTTCAAAATCGATATCTGACGATCCGAGTGGTTCCCAAACACGTATCCGTTATATAAAATGGAAAAAGTGGCCGCCACTTTGAAATCTTTAAGTTTTGGACCGAATATTTTCAAAATCGATATCTGAGGGTCCGAGTGGTCGTGAAACACAAATCTGCTATCGAAAATGAAAAAACTGGCCGCCATTTTGAAATCTTTAGTTTACCGACCGATTGATTTCAAAATCGATATCTGAGAATCCGAGTTGTCTCCAAACATGAATCCGTTTTTAAAAATGAAAAAAGTGACCGCCATTTTGAAATCTTTAAGTTTTGGACCGAATATTTTCAAAATCGATATCTAAGGGTCCGAGTGGTCGTGAAACACAAATCTGCTATCAAAAATGAAAAAACTGGCCGCCATTTTGAAATCTTTAGTTTACCGACCCATTGATTTCAAAATCGATATCTGAGAATCCGAGTTGTCACCAAACATGAATCCGTTTTTAAAAATGAAAAAAGTGACCGCCATTTTGAAATCTTTAAGTTTTGGACCGAATATTTTCAAAATCGATATCTAAGGGTCCGAGTGGTCGTGAAACACAAATCCGCTATCAAAAATGAAAAAACTGGCCGCCATTTTGAAATCTTTAGTTTACCGACCGATTGATTTCAAAATCGATATCTGAGAATCCGAGTTGTCTCCAAACACGTATCCGTTATCAAAAATGACAAAAGTGGTCGCCATTTTGAAATCTTTAGTTTTTGGACCGATTATTTTCAAAACCGATATCTGAGGGTCCGAGAGCTCCCCAAACATAAATCCGTTATCAAAAATGAAAAAAGTGGCCGCCATTTTGAAATCTTTAAGTTTTGGACCGATTATTTTCAAAATCGATATCTGAGAATCCGAGTGGTCATCAAACACAATTCTGCTATCGAAAATGAAAAAACTGGCCGCCATTTTGAATTCTTTACTTTTTGAACCGATTGTTTTCAAATTCGATATCTGAGGATCCAGGTGGTCCCCAAACATGAATCCGTTTTTAAAAATGAAAAAAGTAGCCGCCATTTTGAAAACTTTTGTTTTCCGACCGATTGATTTCAAAATCGATATCTGAGGATCCGAGTTGTCTCCAAACACGTATACGTTATCAAAAATGACAAAAGTGGCCGCCATTTTGAAATGTTTAGTTTTCAGACCGATTATTAACCGATATCTGAGGGTCCGAGAGGTCCCCAAACATAAATCTGTTTTTAAAAATAAAAAAAGTGGCCGCCGTTTTGAATTCTTTACTTTCTAGACCAATTGTTTTCAAAATCGATATCTGAGGATTCGAGTGGTCCCCAAACATGAATCCGTTTTTATAAATGAAAAAACTGGCCACCATTTATCAACCCGTTATCAAAAATGGAAAAAGAGGCCGCCAGCTCAGATATCAATTTTGAAAACAATCTGTTCAAAAACTAAACATTTCAAAATGATGATGACTTTTCTATTTTGTATAACGGATACGTGTTTGGGAACCACTCAGATCGTAAGATATCGATTTTGAAAACAATCGGTACAAAAACTAGTTTTTAAAATGGTGGACACCTTTTTTTATTTTTAAAAACGGATTCTTGTTTGGGGACCACTCGGATCCTCAGATATCGATTTTGAAAACATTTGGTCCAAAAAGTACAGAATTCAAAATGGCGGCCAGTTTTTTTTATTTTCGATAGCAGATTTGTGTTTGATGACCACTCGGACCCTCAGATATAGATTTTAAAAATAATCGATCCAAAATTTAAAGATTTCAAAATGGCGGCCACTTTTTTCATTTTTAAAAACAGATTTATGTTTGGGGACCTCTCGGACCCTCAGATATCGATTTTGAAAATAATTGGTCTGAAAACTAAATATTTCAAAATGGCGGCCACTTTTGTCATTTTTGATAACGTATACGTGTTTGGAGACAACTCGGATCCTCAGATATCGATTTTGAAATCAATCGGTCGGAAAACTAAAGATTTCAAAATGTCGGCCAGTTTTTTCATTTTTGATAGCAGATTTGTGTTTCACGACCACTCAGACCCTTAGATATCGATTTTGAAAAAAATCGGACCAAAACTTAAAGATTTCAAAATGGCGCCCACTTTTTTCATTTTTAAAAACGGATTCATGTTTGGGGACCTCTCGGACCCTCAGATATCGGTTTTGAAAATAATCGGCCCAAAACTTAAAGATTTCAAAATGGCGGCCACTTTTTTCATTTTTGATAATGGATTTATGTTTGGGGAGCTCTCGGACCCTCAGATATCGGTTTTGAAAATAATCGGTCCAAAAACTAAGGATTTCAAAATGGCGGCCAGTTTTTTCATTTATAAAATCGGATTCATGTTTGGGGACCACTCAGATCCTCAGATATCGATTTTGAAAACAATTGGTCTAGAAAGTAAAGAATTCAGAATGGTGGCCAGTTTTTTCATTTTCGGTGGCAGATTTGTGTTTGACAACCACTCGGACCCTCAGATATCGATTTTGAAAATAATCGGCCCAAAACTTAAAGATTTCAAAATGGCGGCCACTTTTTTCATTTTTGATAACGGATTTATGTTTGGGGAGCTCTTGGACCCTCAGATATCGGTTTTGAAAATAATCGGTCCAAAAACTAAAGATTTCAAAATGGCGGCCACTTTTGTAATTTTTGATAACGGATACGTGTTTGGAGACAACTCGGATTCTCAGATATCGATTTTGAAATCAATCGGTCGGTAAACTAAAGATTTCAAAATGGCGGCCAGTTTTTTCATTTTTGATAGCAGATTTGTGTTTCACGACCACTCGAACCCTTAGATATCGATTTTGATAATATTCGGTCCAAAACTTAAAGATTTCAAAATGGCGGCCACTTTTTTAATTTTTAAAAACGGATTCATGTTTGGGGACCACTCGGATCCTCAGATATCGATTTTGAAAACAATTGGCCCAAAACTTAAAGATTTCAAAATGGCGGCCACTTTTTTCATTTTTGATAACGGATTTATGTTTGGGGAGCTCTCGGACCCTCAGATATCGGTTTTGAAAATAATCGGTCCAAAAACTAAAGATTTCAAAATGGCGGCCACTTTTGTCATTTTTGATAACGGATACGTGTTTGGAGACAACTCGGATTCTCAGATATCGATTTTGAAATCAATCGGTCGGTAAACTAAAGATTTCAAAATGGCGGCCAGTTTTTTCATTTTTGATAGCAGATTTGTGTTTCACGACCACTCGAACCCTTAGATATCGATTTTGATAATATTCGGTCCAAAACTTAAAGATTTCAAAATGGCGGCCACTTTTTTAATTTTTAAAAACGGATTCATGTTTGGGGACCACTCGGATCCTCAGATATCGATTTTGAAAACAATTGGCCCAAAACTTAAAGATTTCAAAATGGCGGCCACTTTTTTCATTTTTGATAACGGATTTATGTTTGGGGAGCTCTCGGACCCTCAGATATCGGTTTTGAAAATAATCGGTCCAAAAACTAAAGATTTCAAAATGGCGGCCACTTTTGTCATTTTTGATAACGGATACGTGTTTGGAGACAACTCGGATTCTCAGATATCGATTTTGAAATCAATCGGTCGGTAAACTAAAGATTTCAAAATGGCGGCCAGTTTTTTCATTTTTGATAGCAGATTTGTGTTTCACGACCACTCAGACCCTTAGATATCGATTTTGAAAAAAATCGGACCAAAACTTAAAGATTTCAAAATGGCGCCCACTTTTTTCATTTTTAAAAACGGATTCATGTTTGGGGACCTCTCGGACCCTCAGATATCGGTTTTGAAAATAATCGGTCCAAAAACTAAAGATTTCAAAATGGCGGCCACTTTTGTAATTTTTGATAACGGATACGTGTTTGGAGACAACTCGGATTCTCAGATATCGATTTTGAAATTAATCGGTCGGTAAACTAAAGATTTCAAAATGGCGGCCAGTTTTTTCATTTTTGATAGCAGATTTGTGTTTCACGACCACTCGAACCCTTAGATATCGATTTTGATAATATTCGGTCCAAAACTTAAAGATTTCAAAATGGCGGCCACTTTTTTAATTTTTAAAAACGGATTCATGTTTGGGAACCACTCGGATCCTCAGATATCGATTTTGAAAACAATTGGCCCAAAACTTAAAGATTTCAAAATGGCGGCCACTTTTTTCATTTTTGATAACGGATTTATGTTTGGGGAGCTCTCGGACCCTCAGATATCGGTTTTGAAAATAATCGGTTCAAAAACTAAAAATTTCAAAATGGCGGCCACTTTTGTCATTTTTGATAACGGATACGTGTTTGGAGACAACTCGGATTCTCAGATATCGATTTTGAAATCAATCGGTCGGTAAACTAAAGATTTCAAAATGGCGGCCAGTTTTTTCATTTTTGATAGCAGATTTGTGTTTCACGACCTCTCGGACCCTTAGATATCGATTTTGAAAATATTCGGTCCAAAAAGTAAAGAATTCAAAATGGCGGCCAGTTTTTTTCATTTTCGGTAGCAGATTTGTGTTTGACGACCACTCGGACCCTCAGATATCGATTTTGAAAATAATCGGCCCAAAACTTAAAGATTTCAAAATAGCGGCCACTTTTGTCATTTCTGATAACGGATACGTGTTTGGAGACAACTCGGATCCTCAGATATCGATTTTGAAATTAATCGGTCGAAAAACTAAAGATTTCAATATGGCGGTCTTTTTTATTTTGATAACGGATCCATGTTTGGGAACCACTTTGACCTTCAGATATCATTTTTTTTTTCTTTCTAATGATAGACTATACATTGTAGTACTACTTGCCTCATTATCAAAATTTTTCATGCAGTAATTCCAACCAAAATCCTATTTCCCATGCTTGTTCGCTAAACAGCAAGTAAGTATCAAACCAACCTGCCACTAAGTTCCCAAAAAACGGATTGAAAATAATAACTTTTAACTTAATATAGGTATTATACGTGCGAAGCGAACGAGTACGACTTTTTGAAGCACTGTTTCGCGCCTATTCTGTGACTCAAACAACATGCTTAGCCAAACCAATGTGAAAAAACGCGAAGCGAATATTGGCAACGTCGCGTCGCTTACGCACTGCCGCCACCGAGCGAACATGCAACGTTGCTTTTTCCTTATTATTTTCATACGTCTTATCCAAATTATTTTTTTATTTATTTATCTATTATTTTTTTATTATTTTTTTATGAACATTTTTGGTTTTATCTTAATAATTTATTTCATTGTATTATCTTTTTAACATTTTTTTGGTTTCCGAATTTTTTTGTACATTGAAAAGCGCCTGATTGAATGTGCGGGCAAATATTGCGTTCGCCCTTTTCACAGGATCAGGGCAGTACTACTCTCTAAATCCTTATTTGTTGGCTAATTGAAGCAAACGCACCGCGGAATTTTATTTATGAGTTACTAGAGTGACCTCGTCGAGATTGGTAGCAAACAGATTGGTTTCACCCGAGCAAACCGTGCACAAAATATTTTCGAGACTCTTAGAGCAAACGAATTTTTGTACTAACTACGACATTAAGGAATATGTTTTCACCGGTGAATTCTAATTCAAGACATGTTTTATAGAATGTGCAGTTTTCAAAACTCCAAATTGTGTATTATCGCCATAAAACTTGCACAAAAACAACCAATTTATGAGCTTTTGCCTATCCCTTCGCCTTAAGTATATTGCTTGCTAGGACCAAGTAAACGAAGAGACCAAAAAACGTTCACCAATTTGTAACCTCACCTGAAGCAGTAAGTTAACACTTGCCTCAATTTATCTCGCCTCCGGCTAAGTAAACACTTGGTTTTTCGTTCGGAAATTGCACGTAGCAATTTAATTAACGTGGAATACAGGAGAGAATTACTTATCTGCTTTTGTTTACAAAGTAGGACATTACTGAGACTAAATGTGCAAAGGGAAGCCGCTTAATTTAAGATGAGCCATATTTTTTGTATCACTGCCTCAGTTGTTTTTTTTATAAACAACCTTTTGTTTGTCTTTTCCCAATTTGGTCTTCTGCGCTTTATTATAACGAAAGTTAAATGAAGATGAAAAATAAAAGAGTCGGACTCGCGCACGAAGGATTCCGTACCATTATCTATAAATATCTAAAACCAGTGCAAGCAGAGCCCTGCTCCAAAGCAAAATGTATGCATTGTGGGGTCACTTTATATTGGTCACTGGTAAATACAGACATACATACATTATTCTGGTTTTTAGTATTTGTTGTTATAGCGGCAACAGAAATACATCATCTGTGAATGTGAAAATTTCAACTGTCTAGCTATCATGGTTCATGAGATAGGTACAGCCTGGTGACAGACGGACGGACGGACAGCGGAGCTACACGAATAGGGTTTCCGTTTTTACCCTTTGGGTACGGAACCCTAAAAATAGGCTTCACTAATTCTCTATCCAGGTTTTAGTATTTATCAGTCAGTTGCTAACTAAAAAAAAATAACAAAATGAATGTTGGGCTCGCATTCGAAGCTCTACTTGCTGTAAAATTGTGTTTATATCCTTTAATTTGATTTTTTGTAACTTGTCCATTAGTGACACGCGACTTGTGAAAATTTCAAGTGATTACTTGCATAATCATTATTTACTATTGCTTATTTACCAAATTTAATTAATTTAATTTAATGAAATTGATAATTGAGTTAATTTTGAATTTGATAATTTTGTACCTAATTGATTACTAATACTAGAATATGCTTTTGAATTGTAACTAACTCAATGATCCATGTTGGTCGAAAATAAATATTATTATTATTATTGGTACAGGTTTCATTATTTTTATTATTATTATTATTAAACGAAGATTCTCCCATTGGCTTTAAAAATTTGTTTTAATGTAACACCTTTTTTAGTCACTGGAGCACTGGAGTCACATTTATTGGAGACGCGTTGTCTTCTGTTACAAATATCTTGCACACCTACTAGGAGGTCCCTAACCTTCTCATTATGTACTTCTGAATGCTCCATAATATACATTTTCATTTTTCATAATTTTAATTTTTAATTTTCAACAACGTTGACGTAGGACATTCCATTACTGACAGCCCAATGAGCTTGTGGTCACTTAGGATTCTTTTTTTACGCCCTGTTACAAAAAACAAGATCCGCTAAAAATGGACGGATAAAGACGTAAAACCCTTTTTAGGATCAAAAATCTCACCCGGCTATTAGAATGTTCGGTAACTGAGAGGATTGTATTGTGTTGCTAAAGGATTGGAATGTTTATGTTGTTTTGATTATAGAGTTTTGTGTGACGATAAAAAATAGAAATAAATTGTTTGCTATTTTGATGTCAAAGGCTGCACTACGTTTTTCATACACACGGTTTCCCGTAAGTAGTAGGTACGACAAACATAAGAGGGAGACTGACGGGTAATTTAGTTATATCTATAGAAAATTGACCTATACTGTTAAGGTTAAACTGCCTCCCGTTTTCGGGAAGGGGGTACCCTGCATAAATAAGCTGTTGAAATGCTCATTCCATTATTCTATTCTTGTAGAGCCAGAAACAACGATATCCAGTGGTGCTGAGCTGTTCATACAATCTGGTTCTACCATCAACCTGACATGCACAGTGCGGCACACTCCAGAGCCTCCCACATCCATCACTTGGACTCACGTAGATCAGGTATGGAGAGACCTTCAAGTTTTTGGGGTTTAATAAAATCTCTATTGTGAATAACGCATACATACGTAGGTATGATTAGTAGTAATAAGATCTAAAGGCTACGCTTAGCGTGTTTGGCGCGTATAGGTGGAAGGCGGAATCAAATTAGTGATGGGTTGCTAGCCGCATCGCCTATAACGTGATTACTAAGATTTGCGCCGATGAGCTGTACGATCTGCGCGGGAAGGGAAGCAACTGGTTTAGGTTTTCTACGTTTTTTCTTTTACTCCCAGACCAGCAGACAAGGAAAAAAATGTTAGAATAATTTGGTTTGCTCTTGGGTGGTAAAGCAGTATAACATGCGTCACGGATTGATGAGTATCTGGGTTCGATTCCCAGTCACAGCATTAAGTAGTTTTTGTTTTTCCATGTGTTCTAGTTTTCAGTATCGTTAAGAAATATAATTTCTAACGGGTTAGCCGTAAAATAAAAACAAAAATCAGGGGCCTTACCATGACGTCTTAATGCGATTCAGTTTAGGTTTGCTCGCTGTCAGATTCATACTAAAAGTGACAGCTAAAACTTAAACCGAGTCGGAATTAGGACGTCATGGTAAGGCCCCTGGAAGTAAAATTTTAGATTTCAAACCATTGATATATAATGGCTATTAGAAGTCTTTAGTAACAGTGTTATATTGCTAATAAAGACAACTTGTGGCAGAATAAAGGCCTAAATTATTAGAAGGAAATCTACATACATACATACCGTCACGCCTCTTTCGCACGGGGGTAGGCAGATACTACTTTGTTCCACTTGCTACGATCCTGACATTCGCTTCATCCACATTTATCAATCTCTTCATACATGCTCGTCGGTTTCGGGTACTCTTTACCTGACCTTTTTCCAAATCGTCCCCAATTCGATCACGGAACGTCCGTCTAGACCTTCCCCTCCCAATGCACACATTCACACTTCCCATATAAATCTGTTAGGAAATCTGGTATGCAGATTTAATAATGGCAGTTAAAATAAGTTTACCCCGATATCACGGTAACTAGAACAGGAACTATTTTGATGTAAGACTGAAATCTGACGCTTCACTCAGAGGGATCGAGATTTATATAATCATTTAGTATATTGAGATTACCTAAGTGAGTACATATTTAAGTGAGTTTGACTGATAACTTGGAAACTCACAGAGACTTATCTTAACGGAGTTACATAACTTGATGTAAGTACTAAAGTAACTCCTGAGTACGCTATTAAATTATAATTGCGTTTAACTTTTTAATGCGTCTGTTGCTTTCTCTTTATTTGGGAGTAATTTTATTATGTAAAACAAGCGTGTTGCGGTTAAGACACTTGAAAGTTTCGAACACGTTGCATTTTCATTTTTTAACGTGAATATTAATATCCCACTGCTGGGCACAGGGCTCCTCTCAAAATGGAAGACTATAGTTTCCACGCGAGTCCAGTTGCAAACTTCGCACACGCAATTAAAATGCTTCGCAAGTGTGCAGAGTTCTCATGATATTTTCCTTTGCCGAAAAGCTGATAGTAACTTTAATTGTTGAAAGTATTGTAGTACCTAATAACTACCATTGAAATACATATTTTTTAGTATTACACATACATACATACATATCGTCACGCCTCTTTCCCACAGGGAAACAGCCGTTTTCCTCTTTTTAGTATTACGTTATTTAAAAATAACCGTCAGTTCCGTATTTATTTTTGAGATAGCGGTAAGACTTTCTTCTTTCTGTTTAGTTAGGAGTGGTAATGGTAAGCACGTTATTCGTTCAAAACTATTATGTTACGTTGTCTCTGTTTATTCCTTCACAATAAAAAGAGACACCAGAATATCTGACACTTAAGGTATTATAAACTTACCAGACAGTGGTGAAACAGGTATTTAGACGGGGTAGACATAGCCTACGGTAACAAGATCTAAAGGCCACGTTTATAGTGGAAAGTTGAATAGGTTATAGGTGGAAAGGAGAATCAAACCATCGCCTATAACATTATTCCTAAGATTTTTGGCCATTGATAGGCTTTTAACATGTGCGCGGGATGAGAAGCAAATGGTACATTTTATATTTTTTCTTTGCTGCCAGACCAGCATTGAAGCCTCCAAGCTATATACAAACGATGGTCTATATTTATTCAGATAGCCAGAATTAAATCAGTAGTTCAGTAGCTGAAAATTACAGGGTTGTCGCCGGAAAGATTTAAACAACAGCCCCTAAACGATGATTAGGCGATAAATCCTTCGGTTAACGGGACTGCAGGTAACCCTCGGAAGGATTGGAAACTCTATTCTAAGTCCAACGGGTCATTGGTTTGAACGTTATTGCCTTGTGAAGCGTTAGGGGAAGGAACTCTGTGTTTTTATTAGAGATAAAATGGCAGTTTGGAATCGTATCGAGTCTGTATAAAGGTTTGCTAAGATGATTACACAGGAGAGACACAGTTTGTGAAAAAAAACACATGAAAAATTAATCGAACACAAAGAAATGGACAATGCAGACAGATATAAAAACAAACTAAGCACATAATTAGGTTCTTAGCTTATGGAAAAAGTTTAACGTCAGAATATTTGTTGTATAATAAAATCAAATTTGTTATTATTTCTTCATATTCAAATACTTTTAGCGTTCAAGAAAAAATATTGCTGTACAATTCTATACAAAAGTGCTGTATTTGTGCATGCTAGAGAAATTTTTGATGCAATCTTCCTAATTATACTCAAAATTGCAGACTGTAATCCTAATTAGAAATTTAACTCTGTTAAATAATATTGCAGCATATTATGAAGGTTTGGCTCCATATTATAACAGCCAGGTGAATTTAACATAATTTTACGTAAATACATAAACAAGCATTTTTATTTTAGCAAAAATAATTTTCTTTTTACCGCGCTTTTAACACAAAGCAAAAATGACTGAAAATAACCTAAAACTAGAGTTGATTTACCGTACCTTTGAAGGAACGTAAGAATATAGTTCCATTTCGTTGCCAAATCGAGGTTCAAGTGGATACAAATACAAAATAAATAGGTAAAATTACTTTTCCCAACCTCAAACCCGGAATACTTTGGCAAGGTACGCGAACCAATTCACTGCTAGCATTTATATAAATTCTTACATTTTTACAAAGTTTCATTCCACATTTCTTAAAACCGCATTGAAATTAATAAAGTGACTAGAGACCCTAAACCGACGATGTATGAAGAGATTGATGAATGTGGATGAAGCGAAAAAGGCAAGTGGAACAAAATAGTCTCTGCGTAGGCCTATGGGAAAGACGCGTGACTGTACGTATATACTAGCTGTTGCCCGCGACCCCGTCTGGGATGAATTTGCTTATCGCTATCCCGTGGGAACTATTGATATTCCGGGATAAAAACTATTATAATGTTCATTTTGTATATATACCAAATTTTAATAAAATCGGTTTAGCCAATGCCATGAAAGAGCATCAAACATCCAAACTTACAAACTTTCGCCCCTTTATTAGGTATTAAAGATGTGCGTAAGTATGTAATGTGTTATATTTATGTTCTTTTGCCAGGTGATAAACTTCGACTCTGCGCGCGGAGGCATCTCTCTAGTGACAGAGAAGGGTATGAAAAGTACCAGTAGACTGCTGGTGCAAAGGGCAAGGGGTTCTGACGCAGGCCTCTACACTTGCGGACCAAACAACGCACCACCCGCCGCCACGAGGGTGCATGTGCTGTCTGGTAAGAAAACAAATTTTCAAGCACCGTTCCAGGTTATGCGTCCCCAACGTTAGAATTATTCCAGGGGCCTTACCATGACGTCCTAATCAGTTCAAGTTTTAGCTGTCACTTTTAGTATGAGTCTAGTGAACGTAAACTGAATCGCATTAAGACGTCATGGTAAGGCCTCTGAATACAATAAGTGGTTTAGTTAGTTTATGAGGGTGCATCCGTGCTGAGCTCGCAACGTCGCATTTTTGGTGATTTTTTGCGATTATTTCACAGAAATTGAATGAAAGTATCAAATATCCGTCTGTAGTGCACTTCGTTTTTAGTGTATTAATGTGTCTGATGCAATAATTCATCGTGATGGACGTTTATTTTCGTATTAAAGCGATCAAATACTATATCTCGTTTATTGCATCAGACACATTAATACACTAAAAACAAAGTGCGCTACAGACGGATATTTGATACTTTCATTCAATTTCTGTGAAATAATCGCAAAAAGTCACCAAAAATGTGACGTTGCGAGCTCAGCACGGATGCACCCTCTTAATTGAAAACTCCTGTATGATTTTTTCACAACAAAATTTTGAAATCAAAAACTACAAAACCTTTAAAAAATAACGTTGCTTAACATTTAGCAATCAATCAGATTATAGAGCTCTTTGTTGACAAATAACCAAAAAAACAAAACATGATTGCAAAGAAGCTATGCGATAAAACTGCCAAAACACGTTTTTCGTGCAACCAATTCGGTTAAAAGGACTGAGCGTTTTAATGTAATGAAAAAACGTGTACGCGGTTCTATTAATATTTGCGCAGTTTGTTCGTTTCAAATTCACTTTACAGTTCAAACGGTGATCCTCTTTATTTCTGTTATCACGTATATCTGTGCTTTATTAATTTGATTAGAGTTGAATAATCATCACGGCAACAACGCTGAAATGCACTTTTTATTTTGATAAAAAAACAACCTAAGTAATGCCGCGTCCTGTAAAATCCAGTTTGTGATGAAAGATAGCCCAGTAATAAGTAAAAGGTAAAATAATTTTTGAAATCGAATCGATGCTTCGAGAGAATTGACAAAAATAAATAAATTGTCGAATAAACAGTATGCTTTAGTGCAGGTTTTGGATCACAAAATACAGCTCTGACGCGTTTGCGTTAAAATGTCAAATACTAAAAGCTAAAAGAACAGGGGCCTTACTATGACGTCTTAATGCGATTTGTGTACCCGGTCACTGGCAATAAAGATTTTTATTATTATTATTATTATTATTCAGTTCCGATCAATTTAAGTTCGCTCGCTGTCAGATCCATACTAAATAATGACAGCTAAAACCTGAACTGAGTCGTAATTGAATCGCATTAAGACGTCATGTTAAGGCCCGAGTTTGTTGCCGTTTGGATCTGAAAGTAACAGTGCCAATTTTTCCACAGTTATTGAGATGTTCATGTGAACACGTTCGAGGCATTTTTATGTAAAAACCTAGACTAGAGCCTCTAGACTTATTTATGCCGCTGACGTTCGTAGGTTGGTACGTTAATTTAATCGACGCATTGTGTGATACATTTTTAAAGTATCTTAGCGTTTGTATTTTAAAGGATTATAAAGTAACATTAAACGTAACACACAAAGCTGCTTCATACCGTATTCCTTTTACGGATGGGGAAGACTGAAAATAGCTGGCATTTAAATATTCATATCTTGACCCAAGCAAGACAAGCGTGGGGGATTTGGTAATCCGTCTGACAGCGGCGCTAGAACACTGCGTCTTCGGGGGTGATAGTTTAGACCACACGGCGGCCACGACGTACAAAATCCGCGTTCTGAAATGAACACAGGCACGACGTCGTCTGTACACGCGTCAATGTGTGCGTAAGTTACACAGGGCTGTCTATCGCAAAAACCTAGTACTATAAGTACTACCAATGACATAAATATACTAAAGATACGGCTTAGATGTGTGCAAATAAATGTACTTAATCGTTATCTATTTATTTAAACTTACTTAAAATGTGTCTGTCTGTGTATTTAAGCATTATTATTTTCAATTACAATAGATGTACGACAACAAACTTAAGCGAATGATTCTGTAGTTATTTCATGTATTAATCGCGATAATTTCAGAAAGCATTAATTTTCTAATGTTTTATAAAATGAAGTAGGTAGGATAGGTTCCCGAACTTGTGACGTGCGGCCGACATACATCGCGTCGCGAGCCCTACTAGTTGCCAGCAGCTTTCCGGCAGACTGCGCTTGAGGGGTGGGGTAACTCGAATAGGTGCGGGGCGGAGCGTGGCCATTCTGTACGTTAGTACTATTATATATTCTGTGGTTTAGACTGTAATTTACTTATCGATTTTCTGTTTGAGTTTAATTAAAACCCCAGTAATTCCTAACTTTTTTTGAGATTTTAAGGGTTTGCTTTAATCGGTCTCAATCTTCAAACTCAAGTTATTAGAAAATCTCCGTGTTTTTGAAGAGGTTAGGTTGAAGTAAAATAGAATAAATCATTTTATTTTGACAACAATTAAAGAAAAAAATCGGACAAGGCGTTACTAGCCTTACTTTTTAAAGGTTATACAGTTTGTAAATCTCATACGGCATTATTTTAACAACTGATAACATATATACTAATTAGGTACCCAACGTATAAACATGTGTAACAGTAACATTTAGTTGAATTTTAAATTTTATTCCTAATTCCTAATAAAATTAACTTAGCAAGCAATGTATCACACAGGCGTCGATTAAATTAACGTACCTACCTACGTCAACGTCAAATGAAATTGTACGTGGTACATTGCTCATTATGACTCATTTCAAAATAAATAATTTACCTACGTTTCAATAATAAAAGTTAGTAGGTTACAAAATTATACTTTCCACGTGATTTGTCATGATGTTAACTTCATTTGGATAAAATATATTATAATAATATATTTTTTTTATTTTTTTATTTATACACAGCATTACAGTTTAACACTACTAAGTTAGGTCTAGTTAGGGTCTATGGTAATGTAGGTACATACATTAAGTAGGAACGCTAGATGGCCTGTCATCCCTCATCTCGCCAAACAGTGACAATTGTCGACACACAGTAGCCCACCGCCCCGCAAGCAGATCGCACTCCGGTGCTGCCACGAGAAGTGCATTCAGATGGGTCAGGGCGCGGAGCAGCGGCGAGTTTCTGTGTGCCACGGTGCGAGTAATATGCCCGTATGAAATTTACACAGTACGAGTATATTTTATGATCCTTGCTGCTCTAGTATTACAAAGAGGATGGTTTGTGATAGGTAATGGAGTAGCTAGGTGACTTTTTTTGTTCATTTTTTTATTTTGGTTTAAATACTGATACTGATTTCATGTTACACAAAACTAAAGATTTCAGCTGTATTTGAACACGCTACGCTACACGTTGTCATTTACTTAATTCCGTTTCTAATAAATAAAACCACATTTTTATTTAATTAAAAACCACATTTTTACTAAATTTCCAGTAACCGAATTACAAAATAAATTATGTTCAAAGCAACCAGGGAAATTAAAACAGTAGGTAGGCACCAACAGTTTCTTTCAAATTAACGAAACATTTTATTTTACTTAATTGTATGCTGACTGATTAGAAATTCTCGGAAACAAAGTTATTACTTGTACTTTCATTATAAATTGTGAGGTACATAATTATTTTTCTCAGAAACGAAACTATATCTCGTCCCGAGACAGAATATAAGTACATTTTATTATTATTTTCATCACTTAATTTGCTTATGTTGTATATACAACTAGCTTCTGCCCGCGACTTCTTCCGCGTGGAATTAGCAATTGACATGTTTATGGCTATCCCCGGGGAACTACGCTATTTTCTGGGATGAAAAGTAGCCTATATTTTAATCTAGCATACCAGCTATCTTTGTTCCAAATTTTATCCAAATCCGTACAGTCGTTCTAGCGTGACGAAAGAACAAACATACACACTCACTCACTCACATCGTCACAATGTCACAAACTTTCGCATTTATAATATTAGTAGGATAAAGAGTTATACTTTTAATAGAAAATTTCTTCGCAGGAGAACACCCAGCAGCCATGCAGCAGGGTTGTGCGAAATCGTCATTGGACAAAGCAACAGCTGTCTTGTCCTTCTTCCTCATCTTCTATGCCCTCTGCAAACCTTTCGAGATTATGCAGTTCGGTACTTAATCTATCTCCAATCGATTTTACATACATTATTTTATAAATAATTACAGGGGCCTTACCATGACGTCTTAATGCTATTCAATTCAGACTCAGTTCAGTAGGCTTATGGTCTAACTCGCTCGCAATCGCTATCGTGTTCATTTTGACAGTTCTTGTATGAATGTGACAGCTAGCTGATTCCGATGCCAATTGCCAGTCCATACATGAACTGTCAAAATGAACACGATGGCGATTGCGAGCGAGTTAGACAATAGGCCTACAAGTTTCAGCTGTCATTTTTAGTATGCATCTGACAGTGAGCGAAGCTAAACTGAATCGGAAGTAAGACGTCATGGAAACCTCTCCTCTTCACTTATTATCACTAAACTGTAAATATTTTTTCGTATCTGTAAATACGTACTGATTTTTTGTTAACGGTTTAGCAAATAGACTCGATTGTTTTTACCAGTAACTTTAATTAAAATTGAAATTATTTCGTTCACTCAGAATAATATGACTCCATTTAGCAATTTGTATCCACTCAAATCAGACCAAATAAAAAGTTGAGACAGAATTTTGCGAACAACAAAGAGGAGCTTCACCTTTAAGCATGTGCGTAGCTCAACTAGTTTGCTTGATGTCGTTCCGCAGTACCTACGTGTTACATACAGAGAGAGAGAGAAAGAGAGAGAGAGAAACATTTACACGCGACGAGCCTCGTTTTACTGTTCACGGGATTCCGTCTTTATGTTTTAGTTGGTCTGAGTTTCAACAAGCACTGAAAACGGCTGGGTTATTAGATAAAACGCTAGTATAATCGCATTCAGCATTACATTAAACATCAAATAGTTTAAAAGGATAGAAAGAGATGAAGAATGCGATTATAATTGCGAGCGCGTTACACGATGTGACCTCCAGTTTTATTCAGTCTGGTTGTTGACCCGTTTTCAATGCTTTGGACCATATTTTATTTCGAAACATTGTAAATATTAGAGTAAGACACACATCAACGAATAATAAATCATTGTTATAAGTTTGGTGGTTTTTATTTCCCTCTGAATAATTTTAAAAGTTATTATTCTAAGTAGGTATTGGACAGTTTAACAGTGGGTAGATTTTAGTGATTTTATTTTTCTGTGAGTTAATTTTCATGAAAGATCTCGAAATCTTAGTTAGGTACAATGATTTTGATTCGTTTTCTTTGTTCAATCGTCTATCACATTCAAAGTTTCTAGTCGTTTGGATAAAACACGCTAGATTTACTCCATTCAATCTGTCTGAATTATAATGAACGTTCATTTCTTTTAGTTCCACCAAGATATCTTTAAGACATCCACAATACCATGGATTACATTCGAAATAAAATAATTTTAAGCCAGTTCCTTTGCTTCTTATGTTTAATAAGAAATTACTAGGTAAATGTTTTAGTTTATTGTACGACAAATTCAATTTTTCCAAAGCGGTACCAAGGAAAGCACGCTCTGGTACGCTCTCTATAAAGTTACAACTCAAATCAACTTCTTCTAATTTATTTAAATCTTGAAATAACTTTTCCGGAAATATAGTGATTCTGTTTCGACTCAAAATAAGATTTTTAATAAGTAAAAATGTTTTAAAAACGTTCTCATGCATGTTATCAATTTCATTTGAAGCGAGATTCAATGTTTGTAAATTTATAAGAGTAGTAAACATTCCCAGATCACCCATAAGTTGTATATTATTGCGAGACAAGTTTATTTCTCTAATGCCGTCCAGAAAAGGTATACGTTTTGTGAAACTGTGTCTACACTCTCTTGCTGATTCAGGTATTGTTTCATACCACATTAAGGACTGGACATCCTAGAATTTATCACCACCATCGTAGAACTCGATAATTTCGAAATTATTGCAATTTTTCACAAACTGTCCACTTCCGTCATTGAGAAATGTTCAGTCGCTAAATTATGTTCCCTTAAAGATGGAATAGTTGTAAGCATTTTTTGGCTTGGGAACTCTAAATCGGCAATCTCGTAAAAACAGTTTGACGTCAAAAGTTTTCTGAGTTGGTGTTGTTGTGATACCTACTCATTTTCCCGTAAATTAGGAAATCAGGTTCAAGGATACTTTCTTCATTTTCCTTGCAAGGCGGCCAAAGAAGAAAATGGGAGAAGACAGCTGGGAATGGTAAAAATTTGAACTATCAAGACCTTATTTTAGCCATAGGTATCTGAAACAAATGTCATCGGATCAAATAGAGATCAAAACCTTTTTGAACTTCCGATCTTGTAAAATACTTAATAATAATAATAATATTTTTACCACCCTGGTTAGGATTGAACCACGCAGCTCTGCTCAACACGTCATTGTCATTACGCTTATTATAAAAACAAACAAACAAAGAAATAATTAAATCTTTCCTCTTTATGATATCAGTATGGATTATGCCTTTTTGCTCGTCTCTAAATATATTTTAATGACAAAGCTATTGGGTTGGATACGTTAAATTTATTACCTATAGATATTTTTTCAAAATTTTTACTTTTTCTTGTTATTTCCATTAACAAAATACAACTTTTTGTTTAAACTAGTTTTTCATCCGATAAACTTTGCGAGAGCCACTAATTTAAAAAAAATACCAGACTTAACTTGCTTACCTTTTTTTTTTATAGCGTATTTGGTGTCCCACTGCTGGGCAAAGGCCTCCCCTTTCTCTTTCCACCAATCTCTGTCTGTTGCATGGCTTTCCCAGTCCGGCTCAAAAGTCGATTTCGCCCGGGGATTCTTCGCACCCCGTGCTCCAGGACTGTACTGGCCTCCGTCAGAACCAGGGTCGCTGGAGCGGCCGGGCACTGGGGGCCGAGACGGGGAATTGTTCATTTCATTAGAAATAAGGGGGGTTGGACCGTAAGCCCACCACGCTGGTCCAGTGCGGGTTGGTGGGTGAGTCGCCAGAGCCTTGTTTATTATTCGGCAGGGTGCACCACGAGCAGGTAAGGTTGACTTGGGACCTGGAAGATGTAAGTACAGGCCTACTTACACCCCACTTGCTTACCTGTAAACACTTACCCCCTTATTCATAAACGCACTATAGGCCTCTGCTAAGTTAGTAATCGTTTGTCCTTATCTGTGAAAGGTAAATGTCAAAGTGACAGATAAGGACAAACGATTACTAAGTTAACAGAGGCCTATAGTGCGTTTATGAATAAGGGGGTTAAAGTTTAGCAACCATTGTTTTGTTTTACTTTAGACAAATGTTGAGCACGAAATCTTCAATTATTTTAATTTGTTTACATGATAAGTTTAACAATACGTTCAATTCTAAGGGCCGGCTCCGCAGTAATAAGAAGTATCTGATAATTATGCGTAAGAATGTCAAAAGGCATTGGCGATAGGATAAAACAGCACCCTTCCAAAATGATTCATGTTATTCACTATAAATAATTAATATGCACCAATAACTACATGCTAAAGATAACACAATATCTATAAGGAAATAAGTCAAGGACACTAAGTGTTGCGCTAATAGAGAAATAGGGAGATGGAGATGAAGCTGGTGAAGACTGTTATGAATAATTTGAATTATGTGGATAGGATGACAAAGTAAGTAAATTTGAAAACTATTTTTTGATTACTATTAGTTATAATTTCTCAAGACATTCATTCTACTTAACTATTGAACAGTAACTTAAATTAAAAGAAGGCTTCTAAAAATAATTCAAATTTTAAAATTTATATGAGAACATGTCCAACTATGAGAATTATAAAACACATTTAAAAAATGACCAAAACTGGGAATATCTTTCATTTCTTTCAAGAAAGTATGCGTTTTCATTGCAAAATAATATATAATGGAAGAATTTTTGAAAACAACAAAAAATTATTAAAATAAGAGGCACCTTAATTAATTTAATCAATAATTACTACCCATTAATTTAATTTTTACTTAGGGTCGTAATATTAATAAATTGTGATTATGTCATATAAATAGAATTATCTCCTTTATGGTAAACAGTACAAACTAAGATAGCTCTCTCGGTAAAATGTTTAATACTATAGAGTAGGTAATTACTTACCTAAATATACCGCATTTAAGTACAAGACTATTTGTAAATTAACACTAGTGTTCAATTGTACTTGAATACGGTATATTTAATGAACGCTTAGACATTTTATGGGAAATGTTTTTCAAGATATCTCAGCATGCTTATGTTTTTAAGGTTCACTTTGAATTCAACTAAAAAAACCAAGACAAATAAACATGGAAGTGTCTAGTCTGCCGCAAAAGTGCTGAAATGCTGAAAGTGATGAAATTGTGTTTGTCATAAATAAAGTTTTTTTTCTTTTTCTTTCTTTCAAATATTTCGGATTCGTGTACATTTAATAGGTATTAAAACAACGACAGTTACGAAACGCACTAATGGTCGAATTTCAATTTAATCAATCCAGTTCTGGTAGATTTGGAGCGATTCGGCTTTGAAATAAGCTGATCATAATACATTTTCCTTCAAAGTCGATGTCCTTCAAAATAAATAACGAATTTCCACCATCATAATTATTACAGAGAAAATGCTGTGCTAACTTTTTTTCTTAATGCAACATCAACATAAAAAACTAAAATTAAATTATTCCAATAAAACCTTTTGGAAGGCTTGATGAACGTCTCTGCGAGGCCGTTTACTAAAGGGAGAGTGTTTCACACTAAAATATGGGAGCATTTCTTAAATTTCCAAAGGTAATTACGCAGTTTTAGCGTAAACGGGCCTTTAATGAGATGGTTTAATTTATTTAGCACGCAATTTTCGTGCATGGCCTTCCCTACTTTAGGAAATGGCTATTTTTATTATTTTGTTAAGCTACGTTACGTAATACGTAATGATCAGTAGAATGAGGCCTCACCATTCTTTATTATAGTACTTTTTTAACATTTGGATGGTTTCACCCAGATACGCTGTAAGTCCACTAAATCGTATGTACCTACTTACTACAATTTATTATTTTCTTTTTTTTACTAGTATAAGTATTATTGTCGTCTTTCCAAAGTCGCCAGTAGTATGAAAAAAGCACGTTAAGAACCATTCGCGACGTATTTGCGTATTTGTATTTGTTCTATTCAAGTCGGTGTCGGGTCCCGAAAATGGCTACTATAATAAGAAAAACACCTAGCCAAGATTTAGTTTTTGGAAAACCGCGTTGTTACGAATTTGCAAACAATCAAACTCGATAGCCAAACTCCAAATTAACATGAAACATTTTTCTGCTCGTATTCGAATTAATTTGTGAACGTACATTCATTAACTCATTAATTAGAGGGAAATAATTAATTTCGCCACGAAAAAGTGTCTACTGGGAAAACCCCGTTGACCTACTTTGGTCGAGTATGAGACAGGAATATTTTTAAGCCTTCCTTTGGCATAGTCATTCGATTCAATATTTTTGTTTGCTCAACTTAACAAAAAAAAAAAACTTATAACGTCCGAGGTCAAGAGTACCCGAAACCGGCGAGCATAAAGTATGAAAAGATTGATCAGTGCGGATGAAGGTACAGACAGACGTGCTCATCACTAGCACGAAAGCGTGCTTTTATTGAGCAAGTGCTCATTAGTAGCACTGTGTAACAACATTGCTAGTAATGAGCATGCTTATTTAGAGCATGCTAAAAAATCAACAGATGTTTGAGTTTCGAGCATGTTACCTGAGGCGCGGGTAGAAGGGGGCGTGGTCCGAGCGCGTCTGATCAGGTTTGCGTTTGCTTTAAGCAAGCTTATTTGTGAGTGTGCTTAAAACAAGCATGTTTATTGCACCTGAAGTGAAAAAGGATTTCAGGATCGTAAAGCAGAACTAATGACAGTATTTATGTACCTATGTATCAATTCATTCACGCATATTTACGTAAATTCAATTATTTGTGTATTGTGAAAACACTTCAATGAGGTCATAGTCAAAAAAGGGCATGTTGTGTATATTTGTTAAATTTGTAGAAACATACGTAGAAACGTGAATGTCCACCGGACACGTTTTGCGGGTGGTAGGGCCTTATGCAAGGTCCGTCCGGATCGCTACCACCATCTTACTCGCTAATCCTGCCGCTAAGCAGCAGTGCTTGCACTGCTGTATTCCGGTGTGGAGAGTAAGACAGCCGGGGAAATTACAGACACAAGAGGCATTTCATCTAAGTTCTCTAGGTTGGCAACGCATCTGCAATCCCTCCGGGGTTGCGGGTGTCTATGGGCAGTGGTGATCGCTTACCATCAGGTGACCCACTTGCTCGTTTGTCTTCCTATTCACATAAAAAAAAAAACACAATGTTACAAATAAACATAAACAGGAAAACGAAACCTCTCAAACTTATAATATCCATTATTCACAGACTGCTCTGCACCCTTTTAGGTTACCAGCTCTGACGAGTAAAAACAACCCGTCATATGTCACAAGGCAACATTTAACATGTTGCTCAACTTTTTATGTCCACTAGTTTCGATTATTCCCCGCCCTCGTAAATCTCAGAGGGATCTAAAACTGTATGATTTATATAAAACATAAAACCTCTCCCAGGCCAGTGAGAAATGAAAAAAAGAAAATGAAAAAGGGCAAGATGAATGTGCGCCAACTTCTGCGGTTAAAAAGGTGAAATAAACTCTTAGTGCCTGTATATAAATATGACTTTTATTAACGGTCTTGTTTAGGAATGTTTGGAATATTTAAAAACGCGTTAAAATTATGCTAGAGCTATTTTTTCGTTACCAGTTTTTTGTATCCAAATATGTAGAATGTAAGAAGAAAGAAAGCTCGAAAGTTGAAAATTGGTTCTTATCAATGATATGTCAATGATAATTTGTAATGTCAATGATATGAGGAAAAGAAAAAGGGCTGAATGAAAGTAGTTACTTACAAAAATAATAATAACAAATCATAAAAGTAAGTCTTGGCATCATTCTAGAGTGGAGTAGGTATTAGACTATTTTATTAATGCCATCGGTAAGTACATGTTTTGGTGACATTAGTAAATAGCGCATGGCACTTCCACTTGTTTTTTTTTTAATTTTGTGCAAAACATACAAATTTTGAGGGATGGTCAATGTTTCAAAGAAAAGTGGGTAGGTATAAAGTTGAATAAAATTGGTTAAATAGAAATTATTACAACAAATCAGAGACTGAATCCGCGGAAGCAGACCTAATGGAAAACGCTGCCGATAGCCAATTCATTGGGGCCGCGCAATAAAACCCTTTAAGGGGCCAACCCCATTAATTTCACTAAAAACCTTTGGTGAAGAAATTAATACCCTCGGATTCCTTCGCCAATAACCATTTGTCCAGAAACCTTAGCAATTTAATTATTTCTCGGAGCATTTGACTTAAGTAAGGGAAAGTTCCGAGTGCTACCTTGATTTCAAAGAGCTATCAACCGTCTTATTCGAATGGTTAATGAAAAAGTAGCCGATTAGATGTGATTATAAAATTGTATTCATTAACACAAAAGTTTGTTTTAATTTAACAAAACAAGTAAAAATAAACGAATAAAATGTCCGCAGACAATCGACACCAATAACAAGCAAAATTTAAGCAATGCGGGGTCTTTAAAATACACTGACAGAAAGTCGAATGAAAATCGACCCTTTATATTTTTGCTCGTCAGTATATATTTAGGTACAATACCCTAATAATTATTTTGACTATGGTTACCTTTATACTAGAAATACAAAACTGCAAAGAAAATCTTTTGTAATGAAAAGGCGTACGGTAATATAAAGGAATTATACAAACATTTGCTATAATAAAAGGGCAGCCAAAGGGACTAATTAATTTTTTTTCGCCCGAAGGAAGCTCATTTGAACCCATGGTCACGTTGGAATTAGTAACAACCTTTTTTCTTGGTTAGCCCAAATTAATTCACGTTCTTAATCGAGACGGCCGAACTTAATTCCATTAGGTTAAAGTAAAGCAGAAGTAGAAAGAGGAATAATGCAAATACCAAAACGTTTTACGCTTCTTTTAATCACCAGCTTTATTTATTTTGTTTCACAATCAATTTACTTATTTCAGAGGTCGTCAACACTTACGGTGAATTTTATAAAAGTAAAAATAAAATCTTTCGCTGTTTGCAGAGGCAAAGCTTATCTAACTTGGCTAATAAATAAACAAGTGCCATGTTTCAGATAAGTCTTAGCTCATCACGATTTTTCCATCTCTACAGTAAATTTTGTAACTTTCAAGCGGATTAACCTGGGACACGACAAGCCGAAAGTAACTTCGGCTAAGTCAATTTACGAGCCGAATTTCATGTCTCTCCCCAAGACCGCACGGCTACCTCAAAAATCTCATTAAAACTTACTAACTGTATCGAGCCGTCAGTCCGCAAATGTATAAACATAGGGTCGTCATCGATTCAAATGTTTCGCACCCCTGAAATTTCATTTTGTCTTAATTAAAAACTCTTTGAACTTCAAGCCTTAATAAGTTTTGTGTTGTGTTTTCAATATTTACAAAAGTCAGATCAGCGAGGATTTTGGCATTAAGATTAACAATGCCTACCTAAGTATTTTTCTCGAATGAGTGTCAGATGACAACTTTTATAGCCTAAGGGTTAAAAATCTCATTACGAAGTTTGAGATCCCAGGTTCGATCCCTGGTCGGAGCAGAAAATTTGTAAGGTTTGTGAATACCAGCTGACAACATAAAAGTATGGATAAAGATACCGCTTAGGTAGGTTTAGTTGACCTCTGAAAGAAAGCAGCTTGTTACCGCCAATGGCTATATCTGAATATTAATTCAAAAATGAGTCAAAGCTCGTGTATTCATTTTGATGATGATGACATCATATCCATCCTATATATGTCCCACTGCAGGCATTTTCTCAGAATGAGAGGGATTAGTGTGCTTCCACACGGGCTCAGTGTGGTTTGAGTACTTCACAAACACCATTGATTTGCTTCATAGGGTTTCCTCGCAATGTATTAATTGTATTATAGGTAAGTTAAGTAGAATTTAAGTACTATTGTAAATCTATTTTATTTAAAAAAAATGACTTTCTGCCAAGTTTCTTGCGGCGCATTCTTCTTGGCAATGATGGTCTTTCCGAATGCGCTGGTAGATTCAAAAAAAGACATGTAAAAGAGCCCTCGGCGGCCTATTTGCAAAATAAACTTTTGACTTTTTTGACTTTTGACATCAAAAAGCTCATGGTAAATTTCAAATGTACCTATCTAATGAAGTTAAAAAAAGTCAGTAAAAGGTTCGGTCAATAGGTACAAATAAACGTAACGAAAGTTTTAATACTGAAACGTTTTTAAAATAACACGAAACAAATGCTACACCGAATTTCAGATTGCTGATTCCGAGTGATATTAAAATGTTATTCTTGGCCCGGGAATGTGTAAAACAGTGAGTAAATAAATGTCAGTGGGGGCTTTATAAAAACAACAAAACTGTGAAACCCGTGAATACATGGATTATTGCGTTATTTACCTATTGTAACAGGTTTTTGTTAAAATAATGAAACACCCTTTAATGGAGAAAATATTTTTGAAGTGAAAACTTTTTTACCGGCTGAGCACTTTTTGGGGTGGGTAAAAAATGTTAAACTCGCGTCAGGCGTAAGACGGAGGGAGAGTTTAAGTACCAGGATATAAGATCCTCTAGGAGCTTATTTTGAAATTCGAATGAATTGCGTTTAAACTGACCCAGTCGTTCTTCACAGTTATTTTGTAAGCTCTATAAAATGCTAAAAATATGCATTGCAGATGTCAGTGGACGCAAAATTATACTGATTTCACGCAAGGGAAAACGTATGCAAATATTTGGACGACCGCGGGTGGGACCGTCTTGTAATGGTTTTACTGTGTGATTAAAAACGTCTCCAGTGAATCAGGGGAAACATTTTTAATTATTCCCAATGGTTATGGTGAAATAGTTATTAGGTATGGTGTGAATATAGTAATGTTTGTAAATTGTATTGATTTATATTTTACTGTGTCCATTAGACAAGCAGGTAACTTGGTTAAAGAAAATGTATGTATGTATGTATGTATGTAAACTCTTTATTGCACATAAAAATTAAAAAAAAAAAAAAAAATACAGAAGTACACAGAAAATAGTACAAAGGCGAACTTATCCCTAAGAAGGGATCTCTTCCAGCTTCTTCTTCTTCTTCTTTTCTTCTTTCAAATGTATTTTTTTTTTACATTTATAACCACCACGACTCAGCCATTTAGATGAACATCCAAAAAAAATCGACTAAATATACCATTTCTCTCTCTTTCTCGCACACGATCAACAACTGAGCCTTTAGTAACTAATAATAAGTTTGCACCCAAAATAAATGTCCCGAACGCGTTCATGTACCTATGATGTTGACAGTGTTACTTGCCGTTCAAAACGACAGTTTACGTCAAAATGTCAAATGCTATGTGGACTATTTGTTGCTGTCAACTTGTCCACAGTAACGCAAACGCGTTCAGGCTATTTCTTGGGTTAAAAACATGCGCTCTTCGATCAACAACGAAGCATGCGCTACACTCTGGGGCCTCACTTCAGGTTTGAACTGACATTTTTAGTATGGATCTTAATCGGAATTGAATTGCGTTAAGACGTCATGGTAAAGCCCTTGTTTTCGTAGAGTTTGTCATTTTGACGCAAACGAGTTCGAGGCGTATTTTGTGACCGAAAACTTACACTAAGCATAAGATCAAGTTTCTAGTCATTTCGCATGTAAATAAATACACAATAACTCAAATACTTCCGCACGAGTAAAAAAAACTGTTTTCCAACAAGCTCAAAACGGAGTCGACATGATAAATTATGTAATTTGCAACCCGCGTGCTTGGGGCAGCCGCGAAAAAACCGCGGGCACAGAACAGCGGAAAACAGCTGGATCACTGAGTAAATTAATAATGCACACATTTAGTTCAGGATAAGCGGTTTGTGGCGCGACTGGCGACGCTAATTGCTTTTGCGACGGTCCTGCTGTGCTGTGTTGGTCCACACATATTTGTTGGTTTTAAAATACTTTTATTTTGAGTTTGAATTATGTCAGAAGGCTTTTTCGATTTGCTTAGCGACGGAATAATAATCTACAAAATAATACTCTCGTAAAACTTTGTATGTTCATAGTATTGGCAGGCCGAATAATTGCGTGCAAAGTGTGATTTCAATTTGCACATTTCAAGTTAATCACTATCATACAAAAATAAGAAAACTATCAACTTATTTCTCTTATTATTATTATGGTATCATCTCTTGGCCGTGTCCGGCTACAGCGACTGATTCCTAACGCTGAGAGCGTCGTTGATGCGCTCTCAGGTGACTGACGTAGCCTATTTTTGTAATGAATGCGCGGCCGCACTCACTACAAGTCAGCACCCCTCCGACGTAATTATAGTGTACTAGCTGTTGCCAGCGACTTCGTCTGCAAAGAATTCGTTTATCGCTATCCCGCGGGAACTACGCAATTTTCCGGGATAAAAAGTAGCCTATTCTAGACTTTTCTCTATCTATGTGCCGAATTTCATCTAGATCCGTTGGGCCGTTCTGGCGTGATTGAGTAACAAACAAACATCCATCCATCCATCCAGCCATCCATCCATCCATCCATCCATCCATCCATACTTTCGAATTTAAAATATTAGTTAGATGGCCACAGGTGGTCTGGCCTTCCGCTCGTCACGTTTTGCGTCCAGTTCACTTTATCGTGCACCGTTTGCCTCCACCGTGGCCGGTATTCAGCTAGAGTCTCCCACTTGGTTGGTTCAATGTTGGCTCGCTTCATGTGACGCTTTAGCACATCTTTGTATCGCAGAAACTGCCCACCTGGTTTGCGCTTACCGTTCTGCAACTCACTGTAAAAGATGCGCTTCGCCATTCTGTTGCTAGCCATGCGGGAGACATGTCCGCACCATCGCAGCTGCCGCCTCATTAGATAGGCCTCCATTCCAGCGACACCGGCCCGTCTAAAAACCTCAGTGTTTCTAACACGGTCAGACCAATCACGTAAATAAAATGTATTTTTGTAAATACCTCAACGTTTTGGACGCGATTTTGCATCCATGGCCTCGAGAGGACTGAAGAGACGGGTATCAACATCTTCTAGCTGCACGGGTTTTCCTAACTACCCGCACTTGGTCTTTATTATTAGTTTCTTCACTTCAGTTTACTCGTAAATGGCTTCTATCTGCTCACTTAATTTCTGTAATTAAGCTTTCATTTCTGCAATTGTCTTTTGCATTTGCGTCACACGAAAAACATATATTTTTTACATGACAGACTTTGCAATTAAGTCATCCATAGAATAGATAATGCTTAGCCTCGAATGAACCGTTTGTTTAACTAATCTTTGCAACGCGTTACGGGTCGAAGCGGGCAGCGTAAGTACATCGGAAATATTTCCCATACAACATGACGAATGATGGGATTCGCAGCAGAGTCAGAAAAGGACGTGTATAAACGAGTCGACACAAGCTTATTGGGAAATGTGATGGAGAATGAATATTATTTACAAATATATTTTAAGCCATGTTTATTTCTAGTGGCAACACAATGGTAATTCAAATCGGTCAGATTTTTTATTTTTAACCCCCGACGTAAAAAGAGGGGTGTTATAAGTTTGACGTCAATATCTCTCTCTCTCTTTCTCTCTCTCTCTCTCTCTTTCTATCTCTCTGTGTGTGTGTGTGTGTGTGTGTGTGTGTGTGTGTGTGTGTAGGTATATCAGTCAATGCGGTTTTTTTTCATTCGAAAACCAGTTTCCTTGCGGTGGTTCTTAGCTATGTTTGGTAAAAATCGGTCCAGTAGTTTGAACAGTATTCAGGTCTTTTCCAAAATGATGTAAGGCGTTTTATTATTTCATTTACGTACTTAACTTTGATTAGATACTCGATAAATGCGTGGGAGTTTTAAATTTTTGTAAATACGTGTTTGTTTTTTATTTTCTTTTACAATTAAATGCGGAGTGATGAATAGTCCACGAGCGAGATCAGAGGAAAGGGGGGATGGGGAAGCGGGGGGTGTGCGCCACGCCCGCACGTCGCTTCATACCCCGCACTCGCCCAGTGCAAAGTATTAGGCTTGTTTCAATTAGTTACTAAAGATTTCTGGGAGCGTGCACGTAACTGCTATAACAAGCTTCATACGATTCATTCTTGAATTAAAATAAACAGCGACATAAACATAACTGTACTTCTTAATAAGAAAAACTTGTAATTGGAATCATTAATACCGAAGTCTCATGAAACAAAAAAGGAATGGCCGTAAGTAGCCCAGGAAAGCGAAAGAAGCAGCCTTATAAGAACTTGTTTCGCCCAAGAATTGTTAAAAAGAATGTTTTGCCTCTGCAAACTGAGTAAAAGATTATTTGTGAGCGCCATAAATTTCTAAAAGCTCAACTTGAAGCTCCCTCGAAGCTGCGCTTACCCGGATCTACTTGAATTGCCTTTTTTACTTTTCCGGACAATTAAATTTGGAACTGTCCTTGAACTAAGAATGAAATACAGTAAAGCGATTTTAAGACGCGTTGCTCACACACGAGATCGCAAATTATGAAATAGCTTTTTCTAAACTAAAGCCTATTTAAGTAGGTAACTGCATAGGTAACTAACCTACCACCTGGTGAAATATTCACAATTTTAAGATAACCTGTATAATCCAATTTACAACCACCAACCAATTAATATTCTACGCTCATGCATTGAATAAGCAAAAATATTCTCAAACTAAGACGCGAATACATTCCGTGATTAGAATTTCCAGTTCAAACCTGTCCAGTCGAAACTAGTGACCTATTAACAGTGCATATTTTCCATCCGGCACCAATCTGACAAACGGTCCACCGATTAGATAGGCCAATAAATCTTGGGGTGGGTGTTGCGAATCGCTATAGTCGCAAACTAGTGCTGTTGTGGTCTGACCCTTGACGTCTGCCCTTTGTTGTGGATATTGGAGAAAGCATAGACAGGGTAGACTTCTCATTACGAAAACAAAAGGCCGTCTTCAGAAACTATAATTAATGATCCGATTGACCTGTCCTAAAGTTCATGGTGTAGATTTGTACAAAGTTTCTTTTGCAACCTTGATGATCGGATAGCCCAGTGATCCTGACTATGAAACTGGAAGTTTCGAATTTAATACTCCGTATGAGTAGGCCCTTATTGAATAGAAAATTAGTGTACTCGAGTTCTACATGTCTGATAATAAAATTATCACGTGGTAGTTTTATTTCCCAGGAATTAAGGATAAGTTAAAAAATGCGCGACTTTACTGAGTCGACTTTATATTAACAGACACAACAATAGTTGTGTTTTTAGGGTTCCGTACCTCAAAAGAAAAAAACGGAACCCTTATAGGATCACTTTGTTGTCCGTCCGTCCGTGCGTCTGTCAAGGCCCTTTTTCTCATGAACGCGTGGAGATATCAAGCTGAAATTTATATCAAATACTGCCCCCCTTGGAGCTGTGAAAAAATCAAACTTCTAAGCCAACGCAATCAAAATATACAGCCGTTTATGCCGTAAATTTCCGCAACTCTAAAAGGAATCAAAACCTACAGGGTACTTCCCGTGAACGCAGAATCTTGAAATTTGGTATGAAGGTAGGTCTTTCTTATAGCACAAATTACACGTAAGGAATAATTGCGAAAACCGTAAATATGTATGTACGCCTGTATATATCAGTGACCAATACAAAGTGACCCCACACTGCGTACATTTTGCTCTGGAGCAGGGCTCTGCTGACACTGGTTTATAGATATTTATAGATAGTGATAAGGAACCCTCGGTGCGCGAGTCCGACTCGCACTTGGCCGGTTTTTTTTTAAGTTTATTTGACTAAGTTTTAGCTATCTTAGGGTCTGTTTCACCACTCTTTATTAAGTTCCAGGTGTCTTAAGTGTCAGTTACCTATCTATGATGACGTCTCTGTCTGTTTCGTAGTAATAAATAGAGACGAAATCATAGATAACTGACACTAAAGATAACTGCAAGTAAGCGAGAGTGTTGAAACAAGCCCTCATATTTATAATTCCGTTAGCATAGCATACGGTCCGTAAGCTCCTAGAATAACGTTTGGGTTTCGGGTGCTATCAGCTGATTCAAGTATCAAACCCAAAAGAGTAAGCGAGACAGCAAGACCGACCCAAAGGTATTTTTAACTGTCATTATTCAACCGTAAACGTAACGATAGTTTCTCATGATATAGTCGTTTGACCTTATCTCGCTAAAAGGTTAACGGACAAGAAATATAAACGTGCTCTATTCTCCAAATGTAGCTATTTTTCTTTTTACTTGTCTCGCATCAAAACTGAGAGGGGAAGTGTAATGATTCTTATGCCAAGTTAATTTATGAAGAAGAAAGAAAGAAAGAAGACATTTATTCATTTTGCAAGACACACAAATATAAGAGCATACACACAATTTTATAGAAAACAAAAAACAAAAAAAAAAAAAAACACAGGCATGAAAATTTGATCATCAGCGTTGTGTGTCTCCGCAAAAGTGAAACGGTCGCTGGCTCAGCATTACGCTGAGGTGTTAGACACCTGAAGCACTGATTTTAAGCCAGAACCGTTTGTGACTCAAGAAACGATACACAGGCAAAATATACTACATAAACCATAAGTTTATCTTATCTTTTACTGATTCTTCTTCTATCTATGTCCGTAGTCACTAGGTAAAAAGGCATGTTCTTAAGTTAAGCTCAATGTCGTGCCATGCACCTAGGTATGTAATTGTAGGATGGTTTTTTTTATTTATTTTTTTTTGGCTTTAATCCGATGCATTTCGTTAGTGTGTAAATTCTTCCAAATTTTCTTCTTTTTTTTCAAATCTTAATTTTTCTTTTATTTTTTGTTTGTTCAAACTTACCCGCGTAACAAAAAAAAAAACAGAGGATAAATAGGGTTGGGCTGAAAATCAGCGCTGTGTGCGTGCGCGCCCCGCGGTGCGCACCCGCAGCACACGCTGAGCCCGATCCAATTGCCACACTTAGTTTAAGTTTGTTTACATATTAAGCTACTTATATTAATGTATGCATGTTCTATTTGTGGTAATAAAAGTTTATTCTATTCTATTCTTCTATTCTATTGTAATACTAGCACTGGACGAGTGCAGGGTATGAAGCGACGTGCGGGCGCGGAGCACACCCCTCGCTTCCCCAAGCCCCGATTCCTCAGAGCTCGCGCGCGTACTGTATGTATGCCAAAGGCTTACTTTTTTCGTAAACTGTATGTCAAGTCATGTGCTTTCTTAGCATAATATATATAGGAGTCGCAAACACTAGCGAACTTTTTAACCGACTTAAAAAAAGGAGGCGGTTCTCAATCACTACATAGTATAAAACAAAGTTGCTTTCTCTGTCCCTATGTCCCTATGTATGCTTAAATCTTTAAAACTACGCAACGGATTTTGATGCGGTTTTTTTAATAAATAGGGTGAATCAAGAGGAAGTTTTATATGTTTACTAATTCATGCATATCATACCGTGCGAAGCCGGAGCGGGTCGCTAGTTTTTTATAAATGTAAAATTTTAGAATTGTATTTTTTTAATATTTTATTATTTATTGATTTGACATTATGATTAAAAAGTGATTTTAAACAAGAAATATTGTTTTCCTCGCATATGTAGATACCTCTGCAGGCTGAATTATAATGAAGTGTTTTTTATAATCTTGGCCGCCACTCTGAGACCACCTTCGACCATCTCTCGTTATTCCGTCTTACTAAGTTTCCCGCCTATCTCCTCTTCACAACATCACAACTAGTTTATGAAATGTTTTATAGTTTTTTGTATAGTTAATGATAAACCAGGTCCTTTGTATGTATGTTTGCAAAGGACAAACAACGCTGTAACTGGCCAGCACTAAATACTAAACGCTTTATTTTCGTGGACTGAATTAGCGGTACGTACTAAATATTTGGTTGCGGGCGGTTGTGGTTTCATAGTAGAGCAGTGTGTACTGTAGCTACGGTCATTTTGATTCGGTTAAAAATGTTTCAAAAGTATTTATGAAAGTTATGCGTTAAACTAAATTTATTTAGGTACTTAAACTTATTGTTATTATTATTATTTTATATGAATAGAAAGGCAAACGAGCAAGTGGGTCACCTGATGGAAACTGATCACCACTGCCCATAGACACCCGCAAACCCGGAGGGATCGCAGATGCGTTGCCAACCTAGAGGGCTAAGATGAAATGCCTCCTGTGCTCGTAATTTCCCCGGCTGTCTTACTCTCCACACCGGAACACAGCAGTGCAAGCACTGCTGCTTAGCGGCAGGATTAGCGAGTAAGATGGTGGTAGCGATCCGAACGGACCTTGCACAAGGCCCTACCACGCGCAAAGCATACTTATTAAAGTTTTATTTTTAATGTACATACATTGAATAAGTTACTTATTTATTTTCTTGAGTAACATAACGAATTTTATTTACACTCCGCCAGCGCGTGTAAAACAACAACACTACCTTTATTCACTGTTCACAACAAGTTAAGATTACACTATTTCGAGCTTTTTGTACATCATTTTACACGAGTAGCCTGTGGGCTAGATATACTCAAAAAGCTTACAATGCCCTTCGAGTGCAGTATAATAATGCTTTCAGAGTGCTGTTGGGGCTACCTCGCTACTGTAGTGCATCGGGGATGTTTGCTGAAGCACAAGTGGACTGTTTTTACGCCGGCAGACTTGACTGCTCGTATATGAGCCGTTGCTGTGCTGTATCGGGCGGTATGGTACAGGATTGGCTCAAAATTTGATTTTAAGTTGTAAGTTTAGATAATTTGTTACTAACCTAGTCTTAAGAATACTAACACTATTGAGTCATGGTTACTTGAATAAGCGATTATTATTATTATTATTATTATTATTATTATTATTTATTATTAACACATCATATCAATGTTTCATGAAATATCTTCTAAAACACCCACAATTCAGTATTCAGCTTCATAAATGTCTAAACGAAAGACCTAACAATACATTTTCCTTATCACTCCATCTAAATTCAGGCCATGCAAAGTTCTACGCCTCGTCTCACTTTGACACAATACCACGTCCACATTTCAACACAATGCCACGTTCACATTCCAAATTTATCAACAATCACCATTCACACAAGAAAGTTCCGTCAATGATATTGTGTGTTGTCTTACTTGTAAGCAGGGGTCGGGAAGGGCAAGCGGTTCTGAAAGTTCGTATAAAATGGACATACCTTTATTTTAAAAAACGAGAAGGTTCTCAATTTGGTTGTAGTATTTTCGATGTGAAAACTTCTTAAGCGGCGTTGGGCACTCTTTGGGATGGATAAAAAATGTTAAACTCGCGTCTGGCGTAAGACGGAGAGTTTAAGTACCAGCATAAATATCAGGATCCTCCAAGAGCTTATTTTTTGATATTGTATTTGTCCGTGGTAATTAACTTCATAACCATGGCGGACTGGAACTTTATAGAAACCGTGAAATTCAAACGAATTAGTTTTCTCCGCATGTTTGATACACCATAAAACTCATGTTAAATTTCAAATGCATCTAATTTTACACGTGATTGCTAAAGAAATCAAAATATGCAATATTTATGCCAGACCTTTCCAACTATTTCGGATACCATGGGATTAAAGACAAATCATATTACGGCAAACAAGTAATATTTTTATACAAGACCTTTTTATCTTAATGTATTCCAATTTGACGCTGCCACTTTGTCGCCCTGATAATTATGTACACTCATGCCAAATTCCAGCTTTATAGTACTAAGAGTCTTTAAGCTAAGCCATCCAGACAGACGGCCATAACGAAACCAAGAGGGTTACGTTTTTCCTACTTTGACCACGAAACCCGACAGATACTTTAACTTTTGTTACTTACAAAACCTAAGCTAACAATAACAACGCCTAAAACAAACAAGCTCATTCTAAACAGAGCAAACACTGAACCCAGGAGGCTCAAAACCTAAAACTGATAGTGTACGAATAAACTTTTACGAGTTCCAGTATCAAGCCAGATTGTGCGTAACGAGCGCCCTTTCTTTATCTTCGCCCCCTGGGATCAGTAAGCTGCATTCTCCAAGGAAATTAGTGGTCGGGAAATCCTCAGTGTATGTGGAAGCAGGTGTATTTATACCTGAATTAGCTGGTATTGTTTATTTGACTGGGAGTAATGAGGAGCGACTTATTTTCTTCGGCGTATAACTAATACTGGTTTGGGAGCAAAGAAAAACGTAGAAATTACTTACGTACTTTCTGCAGCGTATTAACTAACCGCGTGTCAACCCAGGTAAATCGTAAAAGTCTGTACACACCTTAGGCAGTGATAAAGAAAGCCTCAGACTGCGTGTATTATCGCACTCGCCGTTGGCTCGTGTGACAAATTCCTGTGATCTCAGACATTACTATAAAAGACTTATAAAAGTTGCCTCAATGGCAATCGATTTTGTCAAAATAAGCCCAAAAAGTTTTAACCAAGTACTTTTATAAATACCAGTAGCATTAGTTTCTATTAGGAACGCGACCATGATTAGCGTAGCATTTTAGTGGGCGTGCTTATTTCGCAAATCTAGTACACCCTGCTTTACCGAGATACGTAATTTTATTAGATTCTGTTCATGTTTGTTTACTGATCCAATATTACTCTGCTTATTAAGTTTAATCCCAGGTAGTAAAAATGTGAGGGTAACTTTGTTTACTTGATATAAAATCGATACAAATATTTGCTTTCTCTTAATTAGAAGTAACTTGTTATAAAACAGTACAGTACAGTGTATATTGTAAGCTTTACTTTAACAATATTGATGCAAATGACAAATACTTGCAGCCATTTTGACGGAGCTCAGTCGTGATATTGAATGTCAGTGAATTAGAAGGTAACAGTTAATCGTAAAATAAAGTTTCTATGATAACTCTTTACTTAACCGCTTTTTCACACCGTAGAAAATAACCTATCGATTAGTTTTTAATTTGTGGGTTGTGTACCGTTTACCTAGTTTTTTCCTGTCAAATGGCAGTAAGTATACCCGTTTTTTATAGCGAGAAATCTTAATCACTACGTATATATAGTATATAACAAAGTTGTTTCCCGCTGTCTGTCTGCCTGTTCCCATGTATGCTTAGGTCTTTAAAACTAGGCAACGGATTTTGATGCGGTTTTTTTTTAATAAATAGAGTTAGAATAATTCAAGAGGAAGGTTTATAAATGTGTATTATACTTAAAATTCTACGCAAAGGAATTACTAAAGGTAGTTTAAAGTTTAAACAAGTCCTGTATACAAAAGTAACAATGACCAATTCACTCTAGATCCCGTTTCATCCTTACTCGCGCTGTCATCTCTATTTCTATGGTCACTTACTCGGTTTCACTATAAAAAATACTAGTATACCTAGTGTTATATCTGACGTTGGAATGCTGGAAATCTGCCCAACGTCAACCGAATTCTTTCTTCAAAAAAATATTCGGACAATGACGGCAACATAATGTGACATTTATATCTTCCAACCGAAGTGGTAGAAAGGGTCGTTATTTCATTCTATCTTGATCGAATTCATACACGCTTGCCAATTCTCTTTTAGTGAAAATCTAGCGACAATTTGTGGGCAAGTCATATCTCATATTTTATTGGTAGAAGAAATGACAAATATAACACGCGATAAGGGTTATTTTCCCCTGAATTTATGTTCGCGTTATCAGACATGCCCGATCGTGTTATAAGGTGAACTCGGTTTTATGATTTGGACAGAAATGTTTAGGTCGACGGAGATTGTAATTGATTTTGAAGATGATTTATTTAACCTCAGTTACACACATTGTTAACAAGAATTATACACATATAGGTACTAAAAAGTTTTTTTTTTAACTAAGTGCCTACCTCTTTCTGAGGATAGTAAAATTGTTTCGAGTCCGGGCTCCATGATTTTACAAGATTAACTTGCAATCCTACTAATCTAACTATCTAACTAATATTATAAATGCGAAAGTATGGATGGATGGATGGATGGATGGATGGATGGATGGATGGATGGATGTTTGTTTGTTTGTTACTCAATCACGCCAGAACGGCCCAACGGATTTGGATGAAATTCGGCACATAGATAGAGAAAAGTCTAGAATAGCACATAGGCTACTTTTTATCCCAGAAAATTGCGTAGTTCCCGCGGGATAGTGATAAACGAATTCTTTGCAGACGAAGTCGCTGGCAACAGCTAGTATATTATAAATGCGAAAGTTTGTGAGTGACGATGTGACGATGTGAGTGAGTGTGTATGTTTGTTCCTTCTTCACGCTAAAACTACTGGACGGGTTAGGATAAAACTTGTAACGAAGATAGCTGGTACCTTCGATTAAAATATAGGCTACTTTTTATCCTGAAAAATTGTATAGTTCCCGCGGGATAGCGATAAACATACCAATTGCTAATTCTACGCGGACGAAGTCGCGGGCAGAAGCTAGTGTTTTCATAAATATGTATATTCGGGTCAGTCTTAAATAAATGTTTCTCTCTCTCTCTCTCTCTTACAATGCAAGCCAAATTTGACCCGATTCCAGTGATCAAATTTTGCATGCTTGTGTAAATAAAGTCTAAGAATAATCTGGTTATGAAATTCGGTGGTCCTTCCGAATCCGTCTCCGCACAGTAAAGAACTCTTCGGGTGCGACCAAACCGCCGCGTTTACGCAGTGACGTGTCGTACGCGTCACGTTTTTTCACTGTGTCTTCATACATTTTGTTGCGATTCCGTAACGTCACCGTTTTTAAGCGGCGGTGTGGTCGCACCCTTTAACGGTTATTTCCGACTGACTTAAAATTTTGTAAGCATTATATTATTATATTGTAGTACTACCTGTAATGTTGCCAGCGACTTCGTCTGCAAAGAATTCGTTTATCGCTATCCCGCGGGACCTACGCAATTTTCCGGGATAAAAAGTAGCCTATGTGCTATTCCAGACTTTTCTCTATCAGTGTGTCGAATTTCATTCAGATCCGTTGGGCCGTTCCGGTGTGATTGAGTAACAAACAAACATCCATCCATCTATCCATCCATCCATACTTTCGCATTTATAATATTAGTTAGAAGTTAGATGAATTTAAAACAAACACACTCAATAAAAATATAGGTGGGTAGTCCGCAAATAATCTTCAAGCCGTGATAGCTTAGTGGTTTGACCTGTGGCCTCTCAAGCGGTGTCGTGGGTTCGAATCCCGGGCTCGCAGCTTAGAGTTTCCCGGAATTTATGTGCGAAATTACATTTGAAATTAACCATCAGCTTTTCGGTGAAGGAAAACATCGTGAGGTAAACTGCACACACCTGCGAAGCAATTCAATGGTGTGTGTGAAGTTCCCAATCCGCACTGGGCCCGCGTGGGAACTATAGTCCAAGCCCTCTCATTGTAACCCTGTGTGCCCAGTAGTAGGAAGTATGTAGGCTGAATATAAAGAATCTTCAATTAAAAATGAAATCATTATTATTTTTTTATATTTATATAGTTACATGACGTATAAATAGAAATTTTCCTTCTAATGACGCAATCACGTCATGTATCAAAGTTGTCTAGCAGCTATTACTTATTCTGTGCTAGCGACCATTTCACTCAGGATTCGTTTGAACACTTGACTTCAGTGTCATCCTACTAATATTATAAATGCGAAAGTTTGTGACGATGTGACGATGTGAGTGAGTGTGTATGTTTGTTCCTTCTTCACGCTATAACGATTGGACGGATTTGGATAAAATATGGTACGAAGATAGCTGGTACCCTAGATTAAAACAAAGGCTACTTTTTATCCCGGAAAATTCTATAGTTCCCGCGGGATAGCGATAAACATATCAATTGCTAATTCTACGCGGCCGAAGTCGCGGGCAGAAGCTAGTCTAGAATAATTCTAATAGCAAAAATTCTAAAGTAGCGGAGTAGCAAGGTACCTAAATATTTTGTGTTCATTAATAATAAAATTCTAATTTTCAATTATTTACAAAGGCAAAGTTCATAATTATACCCTTTCTAATAAAACGGCCACATTTATTAAAGGTCTTTTTCGGAGGGCTTCGTGTGGACGCGTTCCGTTTCACGCTCAATATACGCTAGTGTTCCGGTATAAACAAGAAATTATTCCACTGGCTGCACTGGAGGAAGCAAAATTGTAATCGGTAAGTGGAACGGAATGGTGGCTCTTGCTATTTGTTTCTTTATAAAGGACCTCGAAATTAAAAGGTTATTTATTGTTCAAGCGCATCGGTTAGAAGCGAACTTTACTATGAAATTAACCATCACATTGTGTTTAACTATGTTTTATTTTATATGAATAGGAAGGCAAATACGCGGTAAACATAGCCTAAGGCAATAAGACCTAAAGGCCATGAATGTGAGAGTATGGGTGGAAATAGCATTCAAAATAGTGGTGGGTTGCTCGCGTCGCCTATAACGTGATTTCTTAGATTTTCGTCTATCTGCTTCAGGGATTTTACAATCTGCACGGAAGAGAAGCATCTGGTACATTCTATGTTTTTGCTTTACTCCCAGACCAGCATGGAAGCTGGTTTAACTATGATTAAGTGTATTATTTTCAAAACCCACAATCTTCAACTTGAGACGCCATAATTAAAAAACCATGGCCTTTTGTTGTAGGTACGAAAAGTTTTCAAATCTCTTCAATAGTAAGTATCATAAAAGAAAGTCGCTTCAGTGTGTATTCATGTGCCTATCTAAGATTAGGTCTTCCAAACTACGCGACAGATTTTAATGCCGTTTCGTCAATTGGTAGAATAATTGAAGAGGGACGTTTATTCGTATGGTTTAATATCCCATGCAAAGTCAGGCGGGTCGCTAGTCTATTTTAAATAGAAAAATCTACAAAATTGTTTGCCCTTCGAGCATATAAATAAACAATTGGATAAATTCTCAATGCCTATTCCAAATTTAAAATCAGTTGCCCAGGGAAGCGCGCAATACAAATCTCATCGAATATTCACGATTTTGGAACCCCAAGAGCGGCTTGATTATTCCTACTTTGTTTGGAATCCATTAAACATACTGATTGTTGTTATGATAATCTAATTAACCACGAACTGAAGTCGCTGGAGCGAAAGGCATGGGCGTATCAGGTGTTTGGGAGTGCGTTATATAAAACTGACTAAGTTTAGTAACCAATAAGTAATTTTTGGCGGCAAATCGAAAGTTTGTTTAAAAGGCCGGCCTAGTACCAGTCAGACTCGCGCATCGAGAGTTCCGTTCAAATTGGTCAAGTGAATACAAAATCCAGTGTTAGCAACGCAATACGCTTAAGCAGAATGAAGGCAATGCGAGGTCAGTTTATACTGGTTGTTTAAATAGACAGACAAACATAAAACAGTTACATTTTTGGCTTCAACAACTGTGAACACAAAATATTTAACTTTTTTTTTTTTTTTATGTGAATAGGTAGGCAAACGAGCAAGTGCAAGTGAAGTGTACTTACGTGCAAGATAACCAAGCCTCTTACAAAACAAAACATATATATTTCGCACAGGCTTGGTGATCTTGCACGTAAGTAGCGGAGTAGCAAAGTAAATATTTTGTGTTCATTGAAATGGACATCCGCAAAGTAACGCCTGATTCAATAAAATATTTCAACAACTGTGTTTATCATTAATTTAATGCTTTATGTATAATAGAGCAGACAAAGATAGCCCATTCACGCATTCAACTATTGGACATCATAATATTACTACTTCCCCAATATTATTGCACAATCTACTTGACAATAATAGAGCAGGGTTTCAAGCATGAGCCCATTCAGAATCCCCCCGTTCCATAAGTTAAAAGGTTTTCCGCCAATGATCTACTTCGCTCTTGCTTTGTACGCAGTCCCATATTGTGGTTTTGTGGACTTACCCCTTTACATAGAAAGTTGGCCGGTTATAAGACTATTAAGTTTGATTCGTGTCCGACGATACGAAATGGGTTTTTTTCTGAAAATAAATCCACTCACTCTTTTCCTCAATTTATACAACTTTGATGGCAGTTCTGCTCAGATTCATGAGCAGTATTGATTTTAGTATAAGACAAAAAGTTTCATCCATAACGTAATGCAAACACGTAAAATGTGCTGAAAAATGTGCTTGTTTTGAAACGGCAAGAGTGAACTGACCGGATTTTGAATGAATGATCGGCACTTTGGAACGAATGATGTGTTTTCGAGGAATGAATCCGGATACGGGTTAAAAAAAATCAGATTGGATAGTTGCCATGTCGAAGCTTGGAAGGTATTCAAACATATGTGAACTCTTTTTAAAAAGGCATTGGCGTGATGATTAGTGTGTTTAACCCTCGATACGAAAAGAGGGGTGTTATAAAGTTTGACGTTGATGTTTGGCAGAAATGGGTCCAGTAGTTTGAAGAGTATCAGCTCTTTTCCAAAATGATGTGGGGCAGTTTTTGGCTTAAAATTGAATTATTCGATAACTAGGGTATCTCAATATTTTTAATTAAGTAGGTATACAACCTTTAGAACTTCCAGCGTGTTTTTTTGCCTCAAAACTAAACTTAATAACCACTCACAAAATAACCCGAACATTATGTATTGTAGTATTCATTTTTTATACTGTATTTAAAAGCCGTGGTAGCGTAGTGGTTTGACCTATGGCCTCTCAAGTACCTCTATTCTTTTTGGTACCTATTTATGTACGATATCTCATTTTTTATGAGTTTTTCGGTCAACGAATACATCGTGAGGGTACCTGCGTACAGCTGCAAAACAATTCAATGGTGTGTTCCCAATCTGCTTCGAGCCCGCGTTGAACTATAGCCGAAGCCGTCCCATTGTGAGTGGAGGCCTTGTGCCCAGCAGTAGGACGTATATAGGCTGGATGTGAGATAACTTTAAAGAAAACTGACGCTGAAGTTGGGAACTGACTATACGATCAGCCAAATACGTGGTCAGCCATATTAAAGCTGAAAATCCTAAAATACACTCATCTAAAATGTCTAGGAACAGGTATTTTTTATCCTTAGTCAATTTTGAAAATTTCAGTATAGGCATATTACTACTGCGTCAAAAGATCAAATTTGTCTAGGGTTATTTCAGATCCCTAGTCCCTACACATTTGATGTAGGTATGTATTATATGCACGACGGCAAGACGAGACTGTCAACTTGAGAGTTCGACTCCAGCGACATTTTTGATACGAAATTTAATCAAAACTGATAGACCCCTTGTTTGTCCGACCGTACGGTCTACCTAAGCACCTAAACTAGTAACCAGCCTCATATTGCCAATGTAAGTGCTCTCTACCTCTTTCCTTTCCGAGTGTAAGTAAACAGACTTGCCCTAAACAAATCTACTTACTACGAAACTGAAGACAACTCCATTCAAGTTAGTAATATGGGGCGTTTATCTACATTAACAAGTTCTACGCCACCTTATTCCGCATAAGTATGAATTACAGTGATAATTAAGAATATTACTCTCATTATTACATTGAACTGATTCATGACTGTGTTTCATACTGGTCTAGAAGAAAAAAATAATCCTGCTGTTTAGGATTACAAGCTACTACCCACATTTTAATGTCCACAACGAAAATATCAATTAGCGCGGCATGAAGATTTGTCTCGAGAATGGTATATTAGTTACGTCGCAAATATTCTGCCATCTGCGGACACCAAAAACATAATTAAGGATCTTTAAGAGAGGCAATGCGGCCAGCGTTTTGGGGTCGATGCCTGTGGCGGAATATTTTGACGACGTATTTACCTTATAGTTTTAGTTTTAGTAAGTTTTAAAATCTTGTTGTTTTGTTTTAGTATTTATTAAATTTTATTCATTTAAACATAATAAATTTTATTCATTTAAACAGTGGCATGCTAGATCTACAAGGTTGAGCCATCCTAGTAGGCACTTTCGTGCCTGTATCAGGAGGGCTCGCTCTTCCAGAAATATACAGGTTTAAAATCTTAACCACTAAAATTACAATTTCTTAATAATATAATTATATAATATATCAGATATTATAATATAATTATATCAGAGGGCTATGGAGAGGGATAGCTCGGGGTTTCTCTGCGAGATAGAATCAGAAATGATGATATCCGCAGTAGAACTAAGGTGACCGACATAGCCCAAAGAATTGCGAAACTGAAGTGGCAGTGGGCGGGGCACATTGCTCGCAGGACCGATGGCCGATGGGGTCAGAAGGTTCTCGAATGGCGTCCGCGGACCGGGAGACGAGCTGTTGGTAGGCCTCCAACAAGATGGAGCGACGACCTGATCAGGATCGCGGGATCGCGGTGGATGCGGAAGGCACAGGACCGGTCCGAGTGGAGAGCCTTGGGGGAGGCCTATGTCCAGCATTGGACGTCTTTCGGCTGATATGATGATGATGATGATGAATAATATAATTTATAATAGTTATTCAGAAGCATATTCAGTGATAATACCTATGTCTATTAAATAGTGTAATATATATTTAAGTGAATTTTGTAAAACTTCCAGAAGTTGGATTATCTTGACGCACACGAGCAGGATTTAAGCATGCACCTGCTTACAGCGTCACGCACGTATCCAATTATAATTAAAATGAAGTCTGCGGCACTATGGCAAGGCACGGCGTAGCGACTCGTGTAAGCATAGAGCAGCGATCGATCGTCAATCTTCATTTAAAATGGCCGCTTCATTTAGTTCAGTAATTGCGGTTACCCGGCTCAAATAGTTTGCGTTTATCTATTGATTGAAACTGTGATATATTTCGATCCTTTGGAAGCTGAATTGCTGTGCCAATGGCGAAAGTTAAGTTTGCACGTCATTGAGTCCCTTTGAATTCTTTGAGTAGATTTTGTGCATTCTTTTTCGCAGCTCCTCTCTATATGTTTCCGCTATGAATTTTATAGGTAAGCAGAAACGGTACAAACACGGGTACGTAAAAGTTAAAAACTGGTTAAGTGGGTGTTGGACTTATCGCAGTTTAGGTTTTTTTTACTTATTATGTGTCAAGTTTGGCTTGACTTGTTTCGGTTTAATTGGTTTAATGCGATTGAACTGATCGAGTGTTGCCATACATACTTCCGTGTATTTGTCAGCTTGTTTGTGAAGTGTTTTCCACTGGCGTTCGTGTCGCCACAGTGTATGTGTTTTTTGTGTTTAGTTTTATAGTTTTATCTGGGTCCCACTGAAAAACAGCGTTGCGGCTTGCCGCAACATTATGCTGAGTGGGATCCATTTTACACCATATCGGTACTATTCCTTAGTATATTGTATTTTTCCTTGTTTTATATCTCAGTGTATCGAATGTGTGTAAATAAATGTTTCTCTCTCTCTCTCTCTCTCTCTCTCTCTCTCTCTCTCTCTCTCAAATATTATAAGTCAAACTGGGCACGTTTTGGAAAACGGGCAGGTCAAGAGTACGCGAAACCGACGAGCATGTATTAAGAGATTGATGAATGTGGATGAAGCGATCGAGGTATGTCAGGATCGTAGCAAGTGGAACAAAGTAGTCTCTGCCTACCCCTGTGGGAAAGAGGCGTGACGGTATGTATGTATGTATGTATATTATAAAATATTTCATCTTGCTAATCTGCTACCAACACGGAGCTGTAGCGAATTTGCTAGCAGAATAACAAGATAAATGATTTTTTGTTCGTTAATTATGTACCTCCGCAAAGCCTGGTTCAATCAGATATGTATTCAATAGTTATTAATTTGCTTAACGCATTCAACGCAAGGATGTAACTTCTAATTAGCAAGAAGTGCGTGACTGACTCGCACTTGACCATTTTTTAGGGTTCCGTAGCCAAATGGCAAAAACGGAACCCTTATAGATTCGTCATGTCTGTCGGTCTGTCTGTCTGTCTGTCCGTCCGTATGTCACAGCCACTTTTTTTCGAAACTATAAGAGCTATACTGTTGAAACTTGGTAAGTAGATGTATTCTGTGAACCGCATTAAGATTTTCATACAAAAATAGAATAAAAAAACAAACAATTTTAGGGTTCCCCATACTTGGAACTGAAACCCAAAAAAATTTTTTTCATCAAACCCACACGTGTGTGGCATCTATGGATAGGTCTTCAAAAATGATATTGAGGTTTTTAACATCATTTTTTTTCTAAACTGAATAGGTAGTTTGCGCGAGAGACACTTCCAAAGTGGTAAAATGTGTGTCCCCCCCCCCCGTAATTTCTAAAATAAGAGAATGATAAAACTAAAAAAAATATAAATATAATGTACATTACCATGCAAACTTCCTCCCAAAATTAGTTTGAACGAGATCTATTAAGTAGTTTTTTTTTATTTAATATTTGTTTGTCTATATAATAACCAATATAAAATGACCTCACACTGTCTACATTTTGCTTAAGAGCAGGGCTCTTCTAAGACTGGATTTTATAATAACTTGGCGAATTTGTACGGAACCCTCAGTGCGCGAGTCCGACTCGCACTTGGCCGGTTTTTTTTTTAATAGACACGTGACGGGTTTAGATAAAAGAAATTAGTTTTTGTATCTCAGATATATATCGCGATAGAGTAAGGGCTTCAACTGAGTTTATTTTACTGTAAATAAAATGACAGCTGATAAAAATATTTTACTACAATTTTGCGATGTCGTTTATCGGTCGTTACTTTACTAGAAACATAATAAACAAGAACAGAAGAGACACTTTTGTACTTTTGTTTTTGTGTGATAAAAGTTGTTGTGTTTGTTGTTGTTTTGTTTTTGTGAAAGAAACGGAATCGCGTACAGTCACCAGTATAAATAAGTGATCACTTTTTAACCTTGTCACTTTAAAGTCATGTTTGAAAAACCATACGAAATCATGTAACGACTGAAAGCGACAAGGTACAAAAATGATCACTTATTTATGCTGGTGACTGTACCACGGTGGAACCTTTTCACTGAAAATGCCATTATGACTTGCCATACACCGGCCAAAGAAATTATTGCGAAATCGTATGAGATGAAGTTCCATAGAGAGATCATCATCTACAGCCTATATAATAATGCCCCACTTTTGGGAACTGGCTCGTTGACATAGGATTGTAAAAAAATGGCAAGTACTTGGGCTATATTTCATTTTATTTTACAAAATTTCATTTTACAATACAGTTAAAAACATTTTTTTTCACATTGACTTGTTTTTGTTGGAGCACCAGCTTCCGTCCAAATAATATTGTGTGTATTTCACTCGTAAACTCCACTGGAGTACTATGGCTTACAATTTGCATTAATATTTAGGATAACACTGATACACTTAATTGAGAAGAGACAATAGTTATAGACGCAACTAACTAAACAAAGCATTTAGACCTAAACGTATGAACGGAACCGTACCTAATTCAATCTTAAGGCAATCGACTCTCTAATTCAATTTACTTTCACGTAAGTGAACGTGTTAAATATCCAGAAGGTTATAGGTATTGTCTGATTGCTGACGCACCTTTGGGTCATCATCATCATTCATCACCATCACCAGAAATAAGAATGGGCAAAAATCTTACGAATCATGTTACAGGCAATACGGCTAGCAACCCGTCACTATTTTGATTCCCGTTTCCACCTATACTCCTGCAATCATGCTTAACGTGGCCTTTAGGTATTGTTGTGTTTAGGCTCTGTTTTAAGGGATAAAGACGTGATTTATGTATGTATCAGAACTCAGAAGACGAATATAGGCCCTTAGGACGCCACAATGATCGACGAATTAAACCTAGGCTTATTGTCTAACTCGCTCGCAATCGCCATCGTGTTGGTTTTGACAGTTCTGTTCATGTATGGGCTGACAATTGGGCTTGGAATCAGCTAGCTGTCACATTCATACAAGAACTGTCAAAACGAACACGATGGCGATTGCGAGCGAGTTAGAAAATAAGCCTACTGCATCTGTTGTTTCCCGCAACTCTCGCGATGTTCGTCCATGTAGTGGGAGGCCAACGCTGCGTCTTCCGGTTCGTGGTCGCCACTCGAGAACCTTTCTTTCCCAACGGTTATCTGTTCTACGAACGATGTAGCCTGTGCTTTTTAGGGCTCTTTAGCCATAATGGTATGCGGCGTCCAAGTGCTGGAATGATATTCCTCCCCCTATCCAAGGAGCGTCAAGTAATTACACCTTCAAGCGCAAGCTGAAGGATCACTTTTATTGACGCTCCAAAAATCCTTGCAATAGTCCAGCACTAACTGTACATTGGTATGCCAGCCTGTTGTTTTTAAACAATTTCGATTTCCCTTCTTTTTATTTTTGCTTATCGTAAATTATCTATTTAATTTATCTACTTTTATTTAATCATATAATAATACAAGTTCCATTTATTATATTTATTAATTTAGTTACATTATAGGTATTTAGTGTATGAACTATAATATTAGATTATGTATGTATCTGTGTATCGTTCCGTGAGTCACAGACGGTTCTGGCTGAAAATCAGTGCTGCTGGTGTCTAATACCTCAGCGTAATGCTGAGCCAGCGACCGTTGCACTTTTGCGAAGACACACACACATTAATACATTGCTGATCTATTTTCATGTCTGTGTTTTATGTTTCATTTTTGTACAATTGTGTGATACTCTATTTCTGTGTATTTCAAAAGAGAATAAAAAACGGATCCTTTAGAGCTTCGTCTATCGGCCTGTCGCGGAAAGTCTAGTAAATTAAATGATTGAGGAAGTAAATTTTAACTCTTGCAAGAATTGTGTTCCGCTTCTTTGAATCTATATTTACAATATTTAATTCATGTAAAAAAACTATTAACACAATGACTGCCGTATTCACTAAAAAACATAAGGCAGGCAAAGTCAGTCCCATCCAGCATTACAGTTAACGAAGTGTCCACTACATTGTATTAGCTCCAACGTAGCGAGAGAGATGTCCTTAGAAAGTTGTCCCAACAGTCAAAACAATGTCTACACGGATTTTTAAACTCCAAATTTGCTCCATTTGACCTCTGTCAAAACCTTGGAGCTACAATGTGAAGGTCGTTTTCTTATTTTTTCACCGGTACTTTTTACCCGCCTAGTTTAAAAATTAATCCTAGTAAGCACGTTTCAAGACTAAATCCCCGAAATTAGTACTTACAAGAATAATTTAAAATTCAAGAGAAAAAAACAATGACCACTTAACCTAACAAACAGGGTAAAGCGCCCATTACTTGACCTTAATGAACAAAAAACGTACCAAAAAAGTCCTTTAAATACATTTACACCAGCCTATGAAGTCGTTAATTACGTATCTCACAAAGCCATAGTAATAATCTCTTAATTAAAATTTCGATGGCATTCCTTAAAAGTCTCACTTGTGCCTTCTTAGGGTAATCCTCTTGTCGTTTACTCCATGCCATTATAATGTTAATTGTTGGACCCAAATGGCTTCTTAAATGAGACAGAATGTAATTAAACAGCGTTAATTATTATGCCTAAAATGGATATTAGTATTGTCGAAGTTCATATATTGCTGCGTTAGGTACAATTTTGCTTTTGGAGTTGTTTTAAAAGAAGACAATAGCATGGTCATAACCAAGTATCTAATTGTGGAATATGCTTTTGACGGGGTTATTTATTATGTACAAACACATTCATTCTGCTAGTGGAACGTATCCAGTCTCAAATTCAGAAGCTTAAAATATATTTTTTCTGACCAGCATTATAGGTAATTAGAAATATCGATAATTACACAATGATAACTAACCTTGATAGGAAGGACATAAATTGCATATAGTCTCTTTTTTTTACGTTCTCTCTCTCCAACCAATCTCTTTTAAGTTCCTGATATCTTAACCGTCAGTTGTCTATGGTTCGATCTCTATTTATTAGTACCTACGAAATAGACATACATCATAGAAATCTTGACACATATCAAGAACTTAACAAAGAGTAGTGAAACCTTACATTGTGTCAAAGTTTTGCTTTCTATGAGCATAAAAAAATAATTGAACTTGTACTTAAAACGTAATGAGCAACAAAAAGGTGCTTTTAAACACCTAGAATCGTAACTGGTGTTGAATACGTAGAAATAAACTGTAGTCCGTTCCGGCTTTTTGATTTAAACTAAAATTTCGCGTCGTATTTTCTGCTCCACGTGAACAATAAAGCAGTAAATTATATGCTATGTGTGCAATGTTTTACGCATCAAATATGCATTTTGCGCACTAAAAACTGAAATGTAATTTACACTTTAATCTGTTTTTACTATTGCTTTATTTTATTTAATACTTTGTTTTCATAACGTTGCTTTATGTTTTTTGCGTCTTCATTGTTAATTTATTAAAAATGAGTTGATTTTTTTTTTATCTTCCGATATATATTATATATATTGCTATTCCCTTTTTTACCTTTATGGCCACTATAACGTAAACGTGTTCTTTGGGTCTTGTTATCGTAGGCTCCCTGTAAGAGATATTGACGTGATTTATGTAAAGTATGTATGTAAGAAAATGTAATACCATAATTTTAATTGGCACAAATGCTCACTTTCTTACTTTTAGTCTTAGATTATTTTTTTTTTATCATTTTTATCATACGATCGGCTTTCAAGCCATAAACAGATATTGTGAGAGGGAAGATGTGACTTGCGAAGACTGTTCCTCCATCGAGGAATTTGCTTCTTTCTAAAACTATTTCATTATCATGAGGTGAGGTCCCATAAATGCAGGCGTTTGAGTCTTCTTAATTGTAGTGGTTCGCTAAGAGCTGTTGCCAAGCTGTTGGTGTGAATTTGGATTCGGTTCCTATAGTTTCTTATTTGATGTTCAGCTTCCACTTGAACAGTGTTGATTTTAAGATACTCATGTAGTTCCGACATCCTGGTAAACCATGGGGTATTTGTTATGGCTTTGAGTATCTTATTCTGGAAACGTTGAATGATTTCTATGTTAGACTTTTTGGCTGAACCCCAGAGTTCTATTCCATATGTTTTTAGACTCATTCTGGAGATTATAATATCTAGTTCCACATTTTAACGCCTTCTCTAAGGTTTTGAAATACCAGAATAAGTAGTTCACCATTCATTCCATGTATCTAAACACAAATTTTTAATTAACTTACGCACACTTGTTTATCTCCTTTTTATATTTGGTTTGCAATATCAGATCTTTCTTGTATTAAAGAGCTGCTTAATTTCACTTAGCATTTAATATTTAAGAAACCTTTTGTTCTCCAGCAAAAAATTAAAAAGGTTTTTTCATAACTCAGGCAATAGGCTTGTATCTTTAGGGGGAATTGAAGTCCAGTGAAGTGTGGTGATTACTACGTATAAAGTTTGGGGCACACTTTTTTATCCTAAAAATATTTCTTCTTTTAAAAATTAAAAAGGCAGTTGTAATATTCATTAAGCTTTGAAATTTAATTAAAGAATGTGTTCGAATTTCAAAAGTTTGCAGTGTTCTATTCATACTCTGCTTTAGTTTAATTATGCGTATTGTCTAGATGTTGTTTCAATCCCGCGGGAATTGTGCAATTTATCCAAGATGAATAGAAGATTATTAGGCAAAGATAGTGTAGCTGTTTTGCGCCAAAGATTAGCTCTACATAGAAACAAACAACCTAAATTATCTTTTTATTTCTTAAAACACCATTAATTTCTTTATGTAAGTATAAATACACGTGACTTTCGTACATAAATCGATATGTGAAAACATACTTTGTTCACGTTTACATCGGTATCAAGTGCTGTAAAGGGACTATTAGATGAAGGATGATATAAGGGATATTAGCAAAATCTAATTGCGATTCAGTTTACATAAATTGGGATCCATATTAATATTCTAATGCCGCTATCTTGAGCCGGGATGAATTTGTAATCAAAACTAGTACGTCATAAGGTGACCGTTTAGTTTTACGAGAAAACTGGATATGCATCATAGTGGGTTTAGGTTACATAATGTACGTCAAAATTATTTACATTTTTTTTTTTAATTTGAGTAGCTTTAGCAAAGATAAAGCGGGAAAAACATTTTTATTGTGAAAAATATGCAAGTCTCGTGCTAAATAAAATTTAAAATAAGTATTATAATATTGAACGCAAAAATGAGAAAATGTAACAAAATTCAATATCATGAAGTCTATGTTTGTGCGGTAATTACCTACATTATTTTAGTGGGTTCTTGGTATTATGTAGTATGAGCTTGTACTATTTCATGTAAACTGCTAAAAAATATATTGCAATTTTCTCAGAAAATAGCAAGAAGTCAAAAGTGTTTTATTTGTGAAACATAGGTGATGGCTGCATAAATACAGAGATGTTACATTTCTTAGTGTTGCACTATGTCTTCCGGTTGGCGTACAAAAACTTTGACTATTAAGCCAGATAACTTATATAAAATATGCTTATCTGAATATTACACTGCGATTAGTAAGCAGAGTCTGTCAATTGAAAAATGGCAAAATTTAAAATGATTGTTTTAAAATAAACCAAACCTAACCTAAACCAATCTGTAGATCTTACGATCAAAAAAGTTGGTCCAGCTAATACTTTCACCTAAAATTGCATATAACGTTTGAACCATTATAAATTTCAAACCTATGTATATTGACCCGCACCTCTACATAATACTCACATTTAATTTAATTGACAGTTTGAAAAAACATTATCAATGATAATTATTTTGTAAGTTTTGACATCGGTAAGTGCAAGAATTTAATATAATTATGTATCTGTACCAAATGTGCCCGCAGCCTTAAGAAGGCAATCAGTTCGGGACCCTTTACCGGGTGGCCAAGCTTGTATTATCTGCCACCACCATATTCTATAACCCCTATTTTCGACTAATAATACTCACTATTTTTCCATTCTACTCTTTATCACACAATATCTGTGTAGTGTACATAAGGTGATATGAAAACAGACTAATACTAAAACTAAAACTACTACTAGTTATTAAACTATAAAATATAGCAGCCCGTCCCGGCTTCGCACGGGGTAGACAATTATTTATTTTTGGAAATTTGGATATAAAACACTTTTTTTCACAAATATTTTTATTTGTATTAAAAAAAATCCCACAGTTATATTTGTATGTAAGTCTATTTATGTTCAAGGAGTTTTTTGTAGACATTATGATGTTCTTCAATATTGTTGTACATTATTTTGTTCTATCGCTAATAGTTTCGGCAGCGCATTCGACGAAAGACATTTTACCAAACCTTCGGTTACATTGTTCAAATTTTACCAAGGATCCCTAATTTTTTTCAAAATGAAATGTAGCCTATGTCAAATTGGAAGAATGTAGCATTCTATTGGTGAAAGAATTTTTTAAATCGGCCCAGTACTTTTTGAGCCTATTCATTACTGAAATAACTTCATATTTCTAAATAATAGTATTTACAATAAGACAACGTCAAACGAGACCATAGAGAGACAACTTAAAAGTATAAAACCTAGGTACATAGCATTCGTCCACCCCTACAAACTACGACATCTCTTCGATGAGTCTTCGTGGTCGCGTGGTGACACGTCCACTGCGTCTTGGTGGTTGCTGTGGGACTATTGTACAAGGCGGAGTACTAGGAATGTTTGTGCCCGCTTGTAGAGAAGAATCTACTGCATTTTGTGCACCCGACGAACTTGCCACGGTAGTCTCCGTATTTGGTGTTGCACAAAGCGGTTCTTGAGTGGCCTGGCAGGAAGACCATATTGAGGGTTGGGACAGATGGGATGATGGATGAAGTGAATCGGTCCGACTGACAGGCGAAGGCAATGGCAATGGGCGCCTAATAGGTGTAGACGAAGATGTCGGGAGTATGATAGGTGAGGATGAACGAGAAGGATGTATGACTATAGGTGTGGATGAAGGTAGGAAATTGCTGACAGGAATGACAGATGGTGCTGGTACATGATCAGGGGCAACCGGGCTGCTGGAGTCAGCTAAACGGGAACGTATGTGATCAGCATGATATCTCCTCTCCACGCCGTCCGAAGTGTGCACGGCGTACGAGTATCTGTGCGTGCGCCTTGCTATTGATGCTGGTTCCCATCGTGATCCATCTCGAGCGCGGACAAATACACTTTCGCCCGATTTAAAGGTCGGTGTTAAATTGTCGAACGCAACATTGGCTTCAATTTGTTTGTGTTGTAGAACCCTTTTAGGATTAGGTCGCGCGTTGTCTAGGGCACAACGCAATTGGCGTCCGAACATCATCTGTCCAGGGCTTTTACCAGTTGTGCTGTGGGGTGTTATGCGGTACGAGAAAAGGAAATTTTGCAGGCGTTTCTTCAGTGTGAGGTTGTCGCTTGTGCTCGATGACATTCTGGACTTGAAGGTACGCACCAAACGTTCCGCCAAACCGTTGGTTCTTGGATGGTATGGAGAAGACTTAATATGGATGATGCCTTTTTCTTTGCAATATTCTTGAAATTGTCTGGATGTAAATTGTGGGCCATTGTCAGATACCAAGAATTGCGGGTAACCAAACGTAGCGAAGATGGCATCCAACTCTTCGCTGAGCTTCATAGTGGTTATCTGACTCATGGGTTTAATCTCAATCCACTTCGACAGTGCGTCTGCGAGTACAAACCAGTACTTTCCCTCGAATGGCCCGGCAAAATCGACATGTACTCTCTCCCACGGGTAATCGGGTACCGACCATGAGTACAGAGGCAATTAAGGGTTGTTTGCTCGGTTTTCCTGACATTTGAGACAACGCTTCACGAATTCCTCAATGTCGTCATCAATAGAAGGCCACCATACGTAGAACCGTGCGAGTGCCTTCATTGCTGATGTTCCAGGGTGGCCAGTATGCAGAAATTTCAAGGTAGTTTTCCTTTGTTCGCTCGGGATGACAATTCGACCCTGCCACATAAGGATCTTATTTTCGACGGACAGTTCACTGCGTTTACGAGCGTAAGGTTTTAAAGTATCAGAGTAAGAGTTTTCACGCCAACCGGTCTTAATATGCTCCATTATTTGCTTTAGAATAGGGTCTTTCTTTGACGTTTCCCGTATGCTATCCTCGGTCAACGCAATGACAGCAACCCTTTCATGTTGTAACTGAGCCACAACTCTGTGCACCGTTAATTCAGCAGGTGATGGTTCCTCTTCTGGATTAGGCATCCGGGATAGGAAGTCTGCCATAAAATTTTGATGTCCTTTTGTATGTATTATATCGTAATTATAGCTACCAATGATCAATGCCCATCGCACTAAACGATCGTTAACGAGCTTCGGTAAATTGCGCTGCGGGCCTAAAACGTGAATCAAGGGTTTATGATCTGTGACAAGTGTGAATTTTGTTCCTCTTATATATTGGTCAAACTTTTGAATGCCGAAAAATATCGCTAGAGCTTCTCGATCGATGACAGAATATTTAGTTTCAGCGGGTCTCAATTTTCTTGAAGCAAAAACAATGGGTAGAATGACTTCAGTTGCCTTGTGGTATAGTACGGCGCCCACACCTTTTTCTGACGCATCACAGGCCAAGAACAACGGCCGCTTCTCGTCGAGGGCTACAAGCGGTTTTGCTCTACTGATAAGGGTTTTTGCTTCCTGGAAGGCTCTATCCTCTTTGTCAGACCATTGCCACTTCTGTTGTCCGCCAGTTAGTGCATGCAAGTCGGCGCAGATGCTGTGCAGGTGAGGAATGAATTTCTCGTAAAAATTGATCAGACCTAAGAAAGACCGTAGTTCTTGAGCGTTTGTAGGAGGCGTTGTTTTTATTATGGCCTCAATTTTGGATTTAGTTGGTCGTATTCCGTCTTTGCTGATTGTATGTCCCAGGTACTCGATATCTGTTTGGAAAAATGAGCATTTTTTTAGATTGACTTTTAAACCAGCCTGTTTCAGTTTGTCAAATACCGTCGCCAGCGTTCTGAGGTGTTCGGTGTCATCTTTCCCTGTTAAAGCGATATCGTCGAAATAAATTGCTACGTTTGGTATGCCACCTAGTAGTTCATCGAGGTAGTGTTGAAAAATCGATGGGGCTGTTGATATTCCAAACGGCATTCTATTATATTGGTAATATCCTTTATGTGTAGAGATTGTCAGGTACTTTTTTGATTCTGGGGCGATCTCAAACTGTAAATATGCATCTTTCAAGTCGATTTTCGAAAATTTAACTCCGTTTGCAAGGTTTTGACGTAGCTGGTCAAATAGTGGAACTGGGTGAGCATGTGTTATCATGGCAGGGTTAATAGTGCTGCGAAAATCACCGCAAATTCTGATTTGACCATTTGTTTTTACCACGTTGACTGTGGGTGTCGCCCATTCTAAGGGGGTTATATTTGGGTCAACCTTGGTGACTATTCCGTCTTCGACTAAGCGCTGAAGTTCAAGTTCAATGTTTTTGCGCATAGAGAACTTCACCGGTCGGGCAGGGACGTGTTTAGGAACAGTACCAGGTTTGATATGGATGTTAACGGAGTAATTCCTAACTTTCCCTAGCTGGTTGTCAAAAAGTGAAGAATATGATTCTAATACCTGTTTGAGTGTTCCAGTGTTTCGTTGAATGGGTTTAACCGAGTAGACTGGTTCTGGGAATTTCATCTCGTACATCTCGCTCCACTGGAGGCCGAAAAGCATGGGGTAGGCGTTTTCCATAACCACAACGGGTAATGTTTTCTGTATTCCTAAGATTACGACTGTTACGTCTGTGAGTCCTTTAGGTATTAGCTTGAGGTTGCCGTAGGCACGAAGTTTCGGTGCCTTTGTTAAAGGAGGTGCTCCAATACGCTTCCAGAATTCAGTGTTGATGATGGAGTATACAGATCCTGGGTCCCAATCTAATGTGCAGCTGACCCCGTTGATTGTGACATCTATTTGTTTGCTGTCCTTGTTCCTTTTTTTCTTAATCTTGAATACGTCATCGCTTTCGTCTGAGCTCATGTCAGGTGATTGTGAGGAAGTCTCGCTGTTATGAGGATTGTTTCGAATTTTATGTAATTTATTCCCATTCTTTTGACCAGGCTTTGAGCTTGACAGATATGCCCTGCCGGACTTAATACAACAGCTTTCAAAGTGTCCTTGGGTTTGACACTCCTTGCAAGTATGTTCTTTAGCCTTACAAACGTTTAATTTATGTCTCTCGTAAGCACCACATCGTCGGCACTGATCTAACCCAAGCCTGCGTAAAGATGTACTCGGTTTGTAGTCTTGTGTTGGGTTTGTCTTTGTTTTGACTTTGTGTGTAGCAGCAGCTAATCCGACGTCAGTATCCCCCTCAGCAAGCTCTCTCGACTGAGCTACTGCAAAAAATTTGGCAAATGTTACTTCTATATTCTTTCCGTCGTGAGGCTCTTGTAAGTCAGGCCATTTTTGTTTAAGGTCCACCTCTAGTTGTGGGTGGTTAAGGCCGGTGGCAAAATGATCACGTAGCAAGCGTTCGAACAAATTGTCCTTATAGCCACAATCAGTGGCGAGTTTTTTAAGTCTGTTCGCATATTGTTCCACCGTTTCATTGCGGTCTCGTACGCAATTCCAAAACTCTGTTAACGCCTTGTATCTAGTTGTTTTGGTTCTAAATAAATCGAGAAATTTTCGTTTCACGTCTTTGTAAAGACTTTTTTCGAAATCGGGAATGAGTGCTACTTTTAAGTCGTGAAAGGCTTTTGGAGATAAGCAGGAGAAAAGAAGTTCTTTCTTTACCTCATCTTCACTCACGTCCCAAATGTCACATTTTTTTTCGAAAAAATCAACAAAATCTTCTACTGAGGTATTGGTAGGGTTAAATGTATCACATTTAAAAATTTTAATGATTGTAAGTTTGTTAGCTATGTTCGTCGAGCTGGTGGACGCCGTGCCAGGTGTAGCTGGCGTAGGAGCCTCCGTTGTTGATCGGTGTTGTGTCACAAGTTGTTGTAGGATGTCCGAAATCTGTTGTTGTTGTTGTCGCTGAATTTTTAAAAATTCCTGAAACTGTTCCGCGTTCATTTTGTTAGATTAATCCTCGTCGCCAATGAAATAACTTCATATTTCTAAATAATAGTATTTACAATAAGACAACGTCAAACGAGACCATAGAGAGACAACTTAAAAGTATAAAACCTAGGTACATAGCAATTACAAACATACAAAAATAGGTACAAATCTTTCCTCTTTATAATATTAGTGTAGAAATACGTCGTCAAAATTTTCGGCCACAGGCACTGACCCCAAAACGCTGGCCGCGTTGCCTCTCTGAACTGCAATTCCAAACCTTTGAGAGAGGTAAGCGCCAGCCCTAGGGTCACCTGTGGCCAGCACTAAACGTTTCGAAAGTTCCTGTATATTTTTTTTTGTGTCCGCCGACCAAGGTCCCATTGTCTCGAAAGCAAGCGCCAATATCTTGTTCAAAAACACTTTGTGGATATGTTCGTTGATATCAAAACATTCGTAATGTTTAAGATATAATTTGAATAAACTGTGTCCTGAATTATTGGTAGTTTACCAAGCGGATTTTTTTAAAGGAAGCAAAACATCGCGTGATTTTGAAGCTATTAAAATAAACGATTACCAAGATAATAATTTATATATGACAAAGTTAGTTAGTTACAGGGTACAGGACTCTTGTCAGAATGAGAGGGCCTTCGAATAACTAACGGGTAATATAGGTAAGTATAAATAGTTGTTAGGTTGATCACACTGCAAGATACGTCTTTTGCCTGTTGCTCACTTGGTCGTTCGCTAAACTCTGTTTTTTTTTTATAATTAGGTCAGTCTACAACCTATTTTTATATTACTTAACACTGGCAGCTGTGAACGGTGTCCGCCGCAGCTTCGAACAAAATTAAAAATAGCCGTCTTTTGTTTTTTCTCTGCGTGCTATTCTGCGAGTACACAGGCTAGCGCTAAATGAAAAAAATAGGTACAAGAAATTAAAAATATGAAATAGTGATTTACACAATTATTTTATTTCTGATAATTACGTGCTTGTTACTGGACCCCGACTGAGTTCTGTGTTTTTAGGGTTCCGTACCCAAAGGGTAAAAACGGGACCCTATTACTAAGACTTCGCTGTCCGTCCGTCCGTCCGTCCGTTTGTCACCAGGCTGTATCTCAAGAACCGTAATGAAATGTTCACAGATTGTGTATTTCTGTTGCCGCTATAACAACAAATACTAAAAACAAAATAATAATAATAATTAAGGAGGGCTCCCATACAAACAACGTGATATTTTAGCCCTTTTTCATGGCTACCACTCGCCGAGCTAGATCTCAAGAACCATTACAGTTGAAATTTGAACAGATTATGTATTTTTAAAGTAGTCTCTGCCTACTCCTGTGGGAAAGAGGCGTGATGATATGTATGTGTGTGTGTGTGTGTGTGTATTTTTATTATGGCTACAACAACAAAATACTAAAATTAAAATAATAATAGTAATTAAGGGGGGCTCCCATACGACAAAGTAGTTGTTGGCGTTTTTTTCTGTTACGTTCTGTTCTTGCCCGAGTCCGACTCGCACTTGGCCGGTTTTTTTTTTATAGCCGTAAGCAAGAAATAACAGCAAAATGTACATTTTTAAGTTTGTAGAAGTTGGAAAAAGAATTCCTTTACCGCCTGGAACTTGCAGGCCAATGTGACAATTTAGGACATTTTTTTTTCTGATCTAGGAAGTGCCATGTAAAGGGTTAATAACTGGCTTGATCAATAAACATATACTAACCCCCTTATTCATAAACGCTCTATAGGCTTCTACTAACTTAGTAATCGTTTGTCCTTATCTGTGAAAGGTAAATGTCAAAGTGACAGATAAGGACAAACGATTACTAAGTTAGCAGAGGCCTGTAGAGCGTTTATGAATAAAGGGGTTAGGCTTTACTTAGGTAATAATTTAGTGCACATAATGGTTTAACAGTTTACATTATAACTTATACTAGATCTAGTATATAAGCCTCCTACCTATTTGTTTCCAATAATATATGTATTGTATATTTACATACCTACGCTAGAATTTTCATATTTTACTAAGTAGGTACGGTACAACCATTACAAGAGAAAATACCACCTTGCTCCAAATATTTACAGAGTTCAGAGATATAGGTATCTAATTAAGTTTATAAATGTAACAATTCATATAACAATTTTTTTTTGTAACAAAGTTAACCAGCAAAACCGGCTGATTCGATCAAATATTTAACAATCGTCTAGACTCCATAGCGACAGAGAAATAACTTTGGTAGGTATTATCTAAGTTAAGTACCCCGCCAAGCCGTCGAGGACACTTGGCTTGAGGAAAACGTCAATGTTTGTAGGAACTTCTAGGTCAAGCACTACTAGGAATAATAGTAAATTATTGACTTGGGGATGAAAAGGATTAAGCGCTTTAAAAAATATTTAAATTACCTAGGTACTTCCTTTACAAAAAAATAAAAATAATTAAATTGGTAATTTAATGCAATCGTAATTCCAACAAACCGGATAACTCACGTATAAAAGCCGAAGGTTTGCTCCGACAACGTTTTTTTTGGCTTTTATACGTGAGTTGTCCGGTTTGTTGTAATTATGTGTGAGTCTCACGGTAGTTTCATGTTGACAGTTAATGCAATCGCATATAACATTAACAACCTTTATTTTCAAATGCTTTTTTTTAAAGTTAAGTATTTTTATAAATATTCATAGATACGTAAATCACATCTTTATACCTTACTGAGTAGTTAGACAAAGGTAACAAGACCTAAAGGCCAAAACTAGCATCATTTTGGGCTTATAGGTTGCAAGGGGATTCAAAATGGTGATGGGTTGCTAGCCGCATAGCCTGTAACATGAATCTTGCGATTTTCACTCAAAAAAGTAAGTAATTTTCACACTGTTTAATTTTATTTAAGTTTAAATATGGCAGCAGTGCTTCAGAATTTACGTTATGAGTGTTACTGATTATCCGATATGATCCAGTTTCGTCGTTGTTGGGCTTGTGCCACAGTGTATTATGTAAGTTAAATTAAAGCAGTACTCTAACAAAACGAGTAGGTATAGTCAGCTGCAGAGAAAAGGTACCCCTTCGGTATGGTTACTCCTATTTTGTGAACTACATTATATTTGACACATAAATGTAATGTATTACTTCAAATTGTGAGCGATTGATAACCTGATCAAAGGTTTTATTGATTATAGCATGCTAAGGAGCAAAAATTGAGACCCTTATTGTGTTGTTTTAATTTATTTCTAAATAATGTGTACGCAGTAATTAAGCAATTTATATGCTAAACGTGGCATTTAGGTCTTATTACCTTGGGCTCTGTCTACCCCTCAAGGGGTAAAGACGGGATTTGTTTGTGTATGAATCAAGTTGATATTATAAATCAGTTTAAAAATTTCAACGTTATTCTTCCAAGAACTTATTTGATGGTCACTAATTGATACCACAAACATATTTTGTCAAGCATGCTCGGAAATGTACGTGTTAATGTCGCGAAATGAAGCCAAGAAGTTTCAAATTTACGGCCTAGGCCAAGAAGTAATGTGGTGCGGTCGAAATGAAGCCAAGAAGTTTCACATTTACGGCCTAGGCCAAGAAGTAACGTGGTGGTGCGGTCGGCGGGTGCGGTCGGCGCGGTGCGGCGGCGCGGCGGCGGGTGTGCGGTTAAACATGGCGCGAGCAATAGTTTGTTCAAATGGCATGTTTCAAAAATTAAAAATGTGGCTAATTAAACAATTTTTACTTGATTTCCTCGCATTGCTTGAGAAAAGCACTATACAATCCTCGGCCGGAAACAGGGATTGCAGGACTCGTCAATCTCGTCCTGCAATCTCTTACTTCACGGCCTCTGCAGTAATGTACTATTTATTATATTTACTGTTTTTATTGCGTTCACTGTGTGCGCGGTCGGATATTATTTCCCTGTAGAAATTTGCGGCTCGCCATTTTACGGCGGTTGTACAATATGGTTGCTATCCAACGATTTAAGTGTTGTCCAACAAAAACTACATAAAATTCAACACATTTTTAAACGTTTTTCAATATTGTCAGAGACAATCTTCACTTAGGTGTCTATACTTACCCTCATTCATAAACGCTCTAGGTATAGGCTTCTGCTACCTTAGTAATCGTTTGTCCTGAACTGTCACTTTGACATTTACCTTTCACAGATATTTCAGCAGATTATAGAGCGTTTATTAATAAAGCAATAATAGTCTTCGTAATTGCTTACGTTTACCAAATTGCAGAAACCTCAATTGTGAACACAATGCAAATTTGTCCAAAATCCAAAATATCGAAGTTATTTGCGTGATCAAGTCACGAAAGTTTCTTAAATTTATTTATTTCGGCGAACTCGAAAACGTTTTCAACAATGAAATTGATTAATTTCGTAATTTAAAAAGTTAGCAACTGAATAAAAACATTCGTCGCGTTACCATTTTGAACGTGTTTTTTTTAACTTATTATTACAAACGAGAGCAGACGTGGCACTATTTCAGTTAGAAACGCCGTTGGCATTTGGCATGTTTGACAGGTTGACAGCAATAACTTCAAGTCACGTGCACGCTTCACGTTTTGCTGACAGGACTTATTTTAATTAAAGTAGATATTATTTGCTTAAAACGAAACGCGCTGTACTATTTGAAACATTTATGAAAATGTGGAGACAGCTTCTGTTTTTTTCTTAAAACGAATTATAGGATTATTAGACGACTGGACGGGTAAGTTCAGGTAGTTATATATCCTGATTATGTAGCTTCAGAGTATCGTTTATATTCTATGTTTTTTTAAAGTCTTAATGTCTAGTATTCAATACCTGGGCGACCTAACCCCACCTAAGGTCTTGGGCTATTAGTTCCCACGCTAGCCTTGCAGGCAGGATTCAAAACTCAAGATCTAAAACGAGATTTCACATGTAAATTTAGAAATACTCAGAGGGTCTGGCAGAGGCCTGAGAGGTCATAGATCAAACCACTACGCTGCCACGGCTTTTTTGTAAATGCCATAATGACAGGTCTTTACCAACTAATTAAAATTTTACAGAAACTGAATATAGGCATAAATATGCGAGGGAGAAAATATTCTAATATCCAACATCCTCCCTGTAATTTAATGGGTTGCATCGTAAGTGTACAACTTAACGTGGCTTGATAAATATTAAAGCCATGAGCGTGTTGCTATTATTACTGTACCTAGGAAGCTTTTACCGGTTACATTTTGCGACGGATTTTCCCTAGATTAATCGGATTACACCGTGGTTTCGGACATTTCGTGTACAAACAAGAATCTTTTATATAGAAACGAAAATAAAGAAAATAAGCATGTTGGCGTGGACACAAATTGTATTCGAAGCTTTTGCGAATATTAAAATTATGACACGATCACAATACATGGAAGTGGATATTCGTTTTTATTAAGTACAATGTTTACTGAAACTTTTGATTTGATTAGTGAATACTGAGTTATGCGAACAATTAGTGAAGCCGGGTAGAAATACGCCTTGCGTTTGCAACTCAACTAGTTTGGTTTGGTGAAGTTAAGTGGCACATGTGTGCTTGCAACTGTAAACCTACACCAAAGTTCAAATTTGCCTTTATTTTGCATTTGCTGAGCTCCGCCTTTACATTTTATTTGGTGCTTTTTTGGCTGAAGTTACTAGGTAGCATGTGGCATCAACATTATTTTTGTTATAACTGTTTAAAATGTAAAGTTTTTTTTTTGTTGTGGTTTTAATTTTATGTCGTGAAGCTTAAAATATCCTTATGCCTTTTTGAAACAGTTAAAATTTAGTGAAATAGTATATTGTGAATGTTTTTTTGTACACAGTACTTTAGGTGGTGAAAAAGGTATATCAGCAGCAGGTAATTCAAAGAGTGCTTGACGACTTTCAAAAACACAGTTACGCCAAAGGTCTCCAAAAGCGGTCACCGATTAATTAAGAAATAAAATTTTATTTTAATGGAACGTCCTAATTGTAAATGTAAATATTTTGCAATTTCCGCTCATTTCTTTGAAAGGTCGGGGCAAATTTTATTTAACGACTAGGGACTGGGAATCGATACTTTAATTATAACACTTTGTTGGATATTTTCTATTGACCCTTGCCCCAATTTCGCTTTACTTTGTACGAAATTGTTTAAATTGGCAACATTTTTATTTTTGAAGCGATAATTGAGTGTTAAAAAGGTATTCTTTGATGACGTGTTACTATGGGAACGAGACAAATTATTATAATCCCTTTTTTAAACGGACTTTAAAAGAGTTCTTTATTTGTTGTGAATCTGCGTCGACAATTTGGAAGATTGTTATTCGATTTGTGATCTTTTGTTTAAATCGTGATGTCAAAAGGCAAAAAGATATTAAGGAAATTCAGAAATCAGATAGGCTCCGTGTTATGCCACTACATAGCGATGAAAGAAATTTTTATAGATGAAATCGTAGCCAACAGCTCTGCTGATTATGTAGGCATAAAAGTTTCTAAAAAGGTCACAATGTAAATAAATCCGAATTATAGGTACCACTATCGACTAATGAATATATAAGTTCGCCTTTGTACTATTTTCTGTGTGATTCTGTATTTTTAAATTTTTATGTGCAATAAAGAGTTTACATACATACATACATATAAGTTTGGTAAACATTTAGCAAAAAATCAGACAGCACATTGAGTCGGACAGCTCAGAAGCAGCAATCCTGTCAGAAAATTAATATAATCCACGCGTTAAGTACGGTCGCCCAAATAAGTGGTCTACCACTTTTCATCCAACTTCCTATCAAATGAAAATGTCGCTAAAGTCGAACTTTCAAGTTAACAGCCTGTCTTATCGACGTTATATATTGTGACGTGCAAAGGAATTTTAACCTTAGGGTGGTTGACCACATATTTGGTTGTTGGTACCTACAACTCTATCAAGCACCTTAAACAAGATAGAAAATACTAAGAATACTTGAAATACTTTTCATTATTGTAACATCATACTTTGTACTACATTTAAGGCGAATAAATATATTTCATTTAAGCAAATAATAAGATGCTTTATACCGTGTGTTACGGATAGGCGGGAAAAATAAGAAATGCGGTGTTTTATGAAATTGTGAGCGACCAACAACATGTAGGGGTGCTCGCTTCGGGTACTGTCAGAAGACTGCAAAAATAGTTCTTTTTTAAAGAATCACTCGCACACATGCATGGAATCGCTCACACATAGAAAAGCTTTATTATTATATAAGAGTTTCGACAGAATTGACAACAGATGGCGTTACAGGTAAGTAATAATTAATTATTTTCTAAATGTAATTTCTAATTGTAGTACAGGTAAAATATCGGAATTTTAAGTAGAGTGAGTACAGGTTATTTCAGTAATTTTTTCTCTTAATTAATGTAGTTAGTGTCATAGGTTAAGTTCTTTTTCCAGGTAGCCAACGCCATCTAGCGGCAACATTCTCCCCCGCAGTGCTGCGCTAGCGGCACTCCTCTGTTATGGGAATTCGTGCAACACGAGCAGCAGATCGCTTCAACAATCCTGACTTGGTCTGCACCATCACGACTCGGACCTGCCCGTCCTTGCCCGGATAGGTCTCGACAATGACGCCTCGCGGCCATGTGTTTCGGGGGCTATCCGGGTCCACAATTAACACCAGGTCGCCAGTCGTTAACGGGGCGCGTATTTGATGCCATTTACCTCTGGGTAACATCTCAGGCAGGACTTCTCGAACCCATCTTCTCCAGTACATGTCAGCCAATCGCTGCGCTATACGCCACTGTTTGCGTAAGTGAAACTCTGTGTCATCGAAAGCTCCGGGTACGGGTAAGGGCGATGAGGTGCCAATCAGGAAATGATTTGGAGTGATACTTTCATCGCTACCTGGCTCCACTGACACGTGCGTTAAAGGCCGGCTGTTTATCATACTCTCGACTTCGGCCATCAGGGTAGCAAGTGTCTCGTCCCGCGGCGCTCGCTCTTTCAATACTACCCTTAAAGCTGCTTTAATGCTGTATATAAGCCGCTCCCACGCCCCTCCCCAATGTGGGCTTGCAGGGGGTATAAAGGTCCAGTCAGTGTTATTCACGGCTCCAAACTTCTTCAGGACCTCTTCGTCTATTTCTTGAAGGGCGCGCTGTAACTCTACCTCTGCGCCCCTCAGGTTAGTTCCGTTGTCCGAGTAGAGGTGCGCGGGCCATCCGCGCCGTGATGCCATCCGCCGAAGAGCCATAATCAGAGAGTCCGTAGTGAGTGAATTAACAATTTCTATGTGAACCCCACGTACAGTAAGGCAAGTGAATAGTACGCCATACCTCTTCTCACGGCGCCTTCCGACAGCCACTTCCATCGGTCCAAATAGATCAAGGCCACAGTGCGAAAATGGGCGCTGGTGGTGGGCCATTCGTCCCGCTGGCAGATCTCCCATTCGGGGCATCTGTGGCTTTGCCTTTCTTATTCGGCATGTCATGCACTGTGCCGCTACAGTTTTAACCGTCGGGCGCATTCCAACAATCCAAAACCTTTGTTTTAACTGGTTTACGACAGTCTCCCGATTTGCGTGCGCTGCCTTGACGTGGTAGTATCGGACAATAAGTCGCGCCACTTGATGGTGACCATCCAGAATGACGGGATGTTTGACGTCGTTGGGAATCCCGGGGGCGGCGTCGATGCGCCCGCCCACGCGCAGCACGTCGTGCTTGTCGAGAAATGGCGATAATGATATTAATCTACTGTTGCGTTCTATACTTTTATTATTCTTAATTGCAGCTATCTCCTTGGCAAATGAATCCATTTGGGCTTGCCGAAGTAATAAGCATTCAGCCTTCTTCATAATTATAAAGTATGTGTCTTTTAGCCGACTTCCTCGAGGATCACACTTACTGATGAATTTCAGGACCGCCGCTGCCGCTCCCCACAGCCGCAGCCATGATGAAAACCTCATTGGATCTGGCACAGGTAAGTCAGTGGAATTGACATCGCAAAATGTATTTACTTTTTCTAGCTCTTCCTCATTTATCTGTTTCTCTGTTTCAGGTTCAGCAGGCCAGCAACTGGGAGCCGTGTGCAAGAAGGCGGGCCCGCGATACCAGTCGCTCCCGGCATGTAAATTGTATGACTTATCCTTTGTCGCCGCATCCGCCACATTCATGGCCGAAGGAACATAGTGCCACTCGGGAATTTTGCTCATTGTATCAATTTCCCCCAGCCTGTTTGCAATAAAAACTTTGTAGTTCCTGTCTTCATTTCTTATCCAATGCAGTACTATTGTGGAGTCTGTCCAAAAATATTTAGCGGTAGGTACAATTCGGTGCTCTTCTATAATCACTGTTGCTAAGCGGCAACCCAGCAATGCAGCTTGAAGTTCCATGCGCGGCACGCAAACCGGTTTTACGCTGGCCACCCGGCTCTTGCTGGCGATAAATGAAACCTGCGCGCTCTGCGCTTCGGTTACTACGCGCCAATACGCAACGGCCGCGTAGGCTGAGAGCGCCGCATCACAAATAATATGTAATTCAATTCTTGTCTGACTATTAATTGCACTGCTAAAGTACCATCTGGGTATTCTTAAATCCTTTAATTCTTGCAATTGAGTTATCCAATCACGAAAGGTAGCAAACAGCTGTTCGGGAACTTGGTCATCCCACTTAATGCTTAATTTCCAAGTCTCTTGTATCATGATTCTTCCTTTGATTGTGAAAGGTGCCAACAAGCCGTAGACGTCGAAAATGGACATCACAATGCGCAGCAACTCACGCTTAGTCGGTTTCCGTCTTAAAGTTAAAATATCTTCTGGGATGCGCTTAAGTGATAAGTCGAATCCGAGAGTATCATTATTCGGATTCCATAACAAACCGAGTGTACGTTCTGTTTGGGTATCGCACTCAGTTTTGAACTTTATGGCAGTAGTGCTTAAGATTTGCTTTGGCATGCCGCTCAGAACATCCTGTTTATTGCATGATAAGTTCACCATCTCGAAGCCACCCTCCTTATGGATTTTCAAAATATCATTTACTATTTTCTTAGCGCTTCGACTTGAGTTATGACTGTCTATGTAATCGTCCATATAATGTGACGTCACGATTGCATTTACAGCGTCAGGCATCTCCAACTTGAACCTTTCTGCGTTCTTATTTTTTATATATTGCGCAATAAAAGGCGAGCATACACCGCCGAAAAATAGCGCAGTCATTGCATAAGTCTTCACGGGTTCACTGCTATTTTCTCGCCATAAAAATCGTAAAGCATTCTGATCTTCCTTTATAATTTTTATACGAAGAAACATATCTTTGATGTCGCCGACCACGCCGACCGAACCCTCTCTAAATCTGAACATTATACCCAATAGGGACTGAAGCAAATTAGGGCCTTGAAGTAAATAGCTATTTAAGGAGCGACCACCAGAAGTCGAGGCAGCATCGAAAACAATGCGAAGTTTTTTTTTATTGGGATTGTCAACACCGAAGTGTGGAAGGATCCAGCGACGAAAGCCGGGTTCGTCAGTAGTTACTTTACGTGCGTAACCACTGGAAAACAAATTAGCCATTCTTTCGCGATAACGCCTGGCATAGTCTTCGTTTTGTTTCATTTTATTTTCTACAGACAACAATCTTTTGTACGCAGTTGGGTATGAATCAGGCAATGCTACGTCACTCTTCCACGGAAGACCGACTTCCCAATGGCCATTGTTTAATTTGGCCGTTTCTTCAAGAATCGATACGGCACGTAACTCGCTCTTATTCTGGCGCGGCTTCGTAGTAACACCGATAGATTCTAATGCGAAAGAATTACGCACCAACGAGTGTAACTCCATCAAAGTTTGTTTATCATTCGTGATTTCAATTTGATCATCCTTAAGATTGTTTGTAGTCAATAATAAGCACGATGCGTCGATATCCGATAACAGCTGAGCGGACGAGGCAGGGGTAGCGGTGGAGCGGGCGGGGGGCATCGGCGGTGTCGAGAGCGGGACAAACGGCTGCGCTTGCACTGATAAAAGTGCTGCGTCATTCTCGGCCCGGCCGGCCGCGGGAACACTGCTGCTGTTTATAACACCGTGAATGCACCATCCTAACGGCGTGCGCGTAGCGTAGGGTTTATTCTTGTTGCCCACGATCGTGTCAATCGGTGCCAGCAAATGATAATGATCTTGACCGATAAGTAACTGTGGTTTAATATCATCGCACGGCACATACGTTTTAAAGCTTTGTAAATGCTTGTACTTTTCGAAATTAACGCTCGACATTCTTTGTACAGGTAAATTAAGTTCATTCATTTTGCGAGCGCGCAAAGGGAACGAATCACCATTTAAGTTCGTGACGGTGAAGCTCACTGTCTCACTTTTACATAACAATTCGGTGTTGTCCCAAGCACCGCGCACTCGTAATGTCTCACTACAGCCATGCAGGCCCACTGCGTCTGCGAGATCAGCTGATAACAGCGATAGGGTTGCGCCGTCATCCAGCAAAGCGTAAACTATAGCGGTACCGTTAGGGCCATGAATAGTGAGCTGTACTACTTTTAGTAGCACTTTACTATTCGGCGTAGTAGTGTTAGCTGCCACCTCACTCGAGTCCACCTCATCTTCGACACTTTCTACTGAAATTTCTTCATTTGAATGAACACTTGCACTAATGTTTACGTTATCTTGGCGTATTTTATAATGCAAAAGTTTATGATGATTTTGTCCACAACCGTCTACATCACAAGCATTAGCCGAGCACTTGTCCTTATCGTGGCGTAAAATAAGGCACTTAAAACATAGTCTATTAGCACGTACGAATCTCCAGCGGTCGCGACGCATGGCTCTTTTGAAACGCGAGCAATCTGGCAAACGATGAACCGCTACACTGCAAAAACGGCACTTTTCAACTTCAGTACTAGCCAAAACCGGAGCTGTTGGACCGCGACGATCCTCATAACGCTTTTTATAGCTTGTATCCGCTTGGCTATTGATGTGCGACACGCCCGCAAACGATGCCTTCGTAGCTTCACTCATTAAAAAGTCAGACAGCTTCTCAAACTTTGATTTCTCATTGCTACTTGTATTATAATCGTATTGGTAACGATAAGCGTAATCTGACCATCTGTGTATGAGATCGCTTGGAAATTTGGATAGAACGGTAGTTATGAGCTCGGGGCTTCGCAAATAATCTGATTGATTAATTGCCATAGCGGTCACGGCGAAATTCTTTATTTTTGTCGCAAAGTTTACGATTTCGTGGTGGTATGCGGGTGATAGCGGAGGTAATTTTTTAATTTGTACCACAATCTTATTAATGATCAACTCGGGACGGCCGAAGCGTAGCTCCAGGGTACGCATTATCACTACCGGATTTGTATTTCCGATGAGCATTGACACAACTGCTTCCTTGGCTTCACCACGTAAACACTTTCGCAGACGACATAAATTTTCAGTGTCAGTAAATTTGCACAGTGTTGATGACTCATTATAGGCCGCTTCAAATTGCAGCCATTCCATGGGGTCGCCAAAATACAGCGGTAAATCCCTGGATGCAAGTAATTTTGAGACCGTCTCTTGGCTCGTTATCTTGGAAGTGGAAGCTGTAATAGCATCTTTTAAAGCGCAGGCTAGCTTTTCTATGTCGGTAGATTGATGAGCGGGCGCAGGCGGCAATGGCGGCGCGGGTGGATTTTCACTGCGGCCGGGTAACGGTTCGTCGCCGCCGCAGCCCACTAACTTATCGCCGATTTGATCCAGCTCACGTTGACTACGATCTATCCAAGCCTCCACTTTCATTCTACCTGAACTCTTCGAGCCATATAACTTGTCACTTTTACGGGACTGCGATTCCAGCGCTGCTATATCGGCCGCTAATCTTTTATCGATCAATTCTTTCTCGATTCTGGCCTTAGCCTCCGCGGCTTCTAACTCCAGCTTCATTCTTCTAGCTAGCACCACGGATGACGAAGTAAATCTTTCAGAAGGTTCGTGTTTAGTGCCCTCAGTGTGTGGGCGTTGCTGCGGCTCTGCTTCAGGCACTTTGGAGTCCTTAATTTTTACTCCCTGTTCGGATGACATCTCGGCACCACGTTTCTCCATCTGTTTGGCAATAGCTTCTTGTTTCATCATGCGTCGCGTCTGAATACAACTGCGCGGCGGAGTGTGAAACATTGAGCGCAGCCAGTCCTGCCCCCGGTTTTGATTCTCGGATCCGGTTCGAAGACCACTTTGTTACGGATAGGCGGGAAAAATAAGAAATGCGGTGTTTTATGAAATTGTGAGCGACCAACAACATGTAGGGGTGCTCGCTTCGGGTACTGTCAGAAGACTGCAAAAATAGTTCTTTTTTAAAGAATCACTCGCACACATGCATGGAATCGCTCACACATAGAAAAGCTTTATTATTATATAAGAGTTTCGACAGAATTGACAACAGATGGCGTTACAGGTAAGTAATAATTAATTATTTTCTAAATGTAATTTCTAATTGTAGTACAGGTAAAATATCGGAATTTTAAGTAGAGTGAGTACAGGTTATTTCAGTAATTTTTTCTCTTAATTAATGTAGTTAGTGTCATAGGTTAAGTTCTTTTTCCAGGTAGCCAACGCCATCTAGCGGCAACACCGTGATATACACACTAAGACTTACGCAATGACTAATATGCATATTGTATATTCAAAGAGGCCGTAATTCAAAGCTTTGATCAGATGTTGCAATATTTACGCTTTATTCTCATTTAGGTTTGACGGATTTAGTCTGAGAGCGAGCAGATATTTTAAGATAGGTTTTTAATGCAGCTTGATTTGTACTTTCTTTATGTTATCTAAACAGACAAAACAGGTCTTACTAAATGGTAGTGAAGCTAAATGGGACATTGATGTTTAAATGTTTAATAAGTTTTTGGTGCTGAAAATATTCCTGAGGCAAGTTGAATTGTTATTACTTCTAAGTTAAATAGTTAAAAAGTAAAAAAAGAACAAGCTAGACAATTTAGTAATATCCAAGCATGACTTAGAGTTAGAATTAGGGTTTTGAGAATATATTTGAAAAATATTATTAGTATTTGTATTTATTATTATTTGAGGCACATTAACATTTTAAGAGAATATTACAGGTAATCAGCAATATACCTACTTATAAAAGTTTGTAGAGACCCTAATTAAATATATTTCATTGTATTCCAAAGCTAACAAACTGTAACGGATACATGCGTAAACTAATCCGGAGGCAAGATATTTCTTCCGTTGAACTCTCATCTAAACAGTTTTTCCTACCAGCTCCAATTACTAGGGAAGTGATACATTGTAAGAAAGCCTGTGATTAACGACCTCACATTAGTCACCAAAGAAAGCGGCAGATGAAAAAAAGTAATGGAAAATATGTCTCACGCTGAAACAATGGTTACAAACCATTTGAAATAAACCCTTATTTTGCGTACTGTCTTTCTGCATTCGTATTAAAATGATAGATCTTACCTCACAACATTAATATCGGAATACCGACACGTGCCCATTTTCGTAATAATATTATTATGCTAGAATAGCTCCATTCGACATAATATTCATTTGCTGCAATGGCATGCTTTTATGTTGCTATAAACATTTCAGGATTCCGTAAAGTTTTATAACAAAACTCACAGTTTATGGTACCAAGTAAAAATCTGAGATAAGAACATCCGGAAAACTTTCTATAACCCGTTGTACCTTCAGAATTTAACTACAGTTTAAATGGATGGAATAATTTGGCTTTAAAAACATACTGAAATTCTACGTCATATTTCGCAAAGCAATCGCAAATCTAATTTGAAAAGCAAAATACAACTGGGTCAGTGGTATTAATAATTAATTTAAAGCAACTGAAACTTCGTAACGAGATTACAACGTAACGTATAACCCTAACATTCAAGAAACAACGTTAAAGTCCAAAGATTTTGCAACATGCAAAGATCGGGTTCAATTTATTTGGAAAACTGACTGACGATTTAGTTAATGTACCTACTCGTAGTAGATGCCGATTCAAAGGAATTCGATCGTTCGTTGTGCAGGCACTAGCTTGTATAGAAAAAAATTGGGTTAAAAAAAAGAAAAATTCTTATTCAATCAGCGCATTAGGGTTAAAAATATTGTAAATTTTGACACTTTCGTGATTTTTAGATATGAAAACAAAACAGCAGATCGTCATTTCTCCAGTTTGAATTACGTAATCTCCAAAAATATTGTATTAAAATTGAATGCTGCAAACAACCCTTGCTTACCTCGTTAGGACCATTTTAATTGTAACATATCAAATTTAAAATTGCAGATTTAATATCTGGATTTCCGTGAGCATCATTATTTTTATTTTCACAATTCCTTTTGGAAAATAAAGTACACATAGAGCTACATTGAATTAAGAACACCTGATGGTAAAGCACAAAACACTTCAAACCAAAGAAAATATTGTTTGCGGGAGAAAAGAATGCTGGATTAAAAGTATCATCCCGCATCCGTCATTTTGACAAATATTTCTCAGTATCCTTAAGCCCAAGCAAATTTGGGGTAGATAAAAAAATTATCCTTCTATTTGCGTTCAGGCCGTACAATTATGCGAATGATAAGATTATGCCCATTTCAGACGCTACCGCCCCTTTGCATGAATTAATTTGAACCAACTCGACAAAAACGTGGCAAGTTTAAACGGACTTTTAGTCGAACGGTTCTGTTTGAGTTATCGTTAAAAGTACCTAATGTTTTCCATTTACTTTTTTTTTGTTTTAGCTTTTGGTTTCGATTATAATGGCTGTTTATTGTAAAATGTTTTTGAGTGAACAATATTCAATTCAATTATACAAGGTCTGGTAAAAATTAGAAGATCAATATTAGATAGATGCAGACGTAAATTTATTTAAGTAGGTACCTATTATTTACAGTGTTACAAGTTGAAATAATATTGTATGTTTTACCAATTAACCTCGAATATCAATATTTAGTTTCATTTATTCAAATATTTCATCTTTAATTTCAATGCTAACTCGTTAGTACATATATTTTTTGTTGAAATTGCTTATGAATGATATCTTTAGCTGATGAAATAAGATTATAGACGTATTTTTTGAACCGTACAGGCTGCTCCAATGTGATTTGATTCAAAGTGATGAATCATTTTGGTAAGTAAATATATGTACTCAACCAACTGTTAAAATGTCTTGGACATTGAACTGAAATATTCTATCAAACGTGGTACCTAGTGTTTCTTTTTCCTAAGGGCGAGTTATAGGGACCCTTTTTTAATTTGATTTTTGTATGCGGGTCCCCAAAAGCGTTAAAGGTTGAACGGGACGTGACATGCAAGCGGAGTGTCATTAAAATGCCTAATATCGTGATAACATCTTTTAATATTTTATAATACTTATCAGCTTTAATTTCACGAAGGAACGCTTTATTTGGAATTTTGTGGGTTAAATATTCTACGTGATGAGTGACGATAAAATAAATCAAAGTAACAATAAGAAAACGTTTAATTGTACCAGAAATTAAATTATGAGTTTAGATTTTAAACAAATGTTGGTGTTTTTAGGGTTTTAGTGTTTTAATTAAACGGGCTTTGTTATTAGGATTATTTTTATTTTGATGCTGTTTTTAAAATTTTACTTTCTATATCTTTGTTACTTATAATCGCATGTCAATCAAATCAAGTTCATAATTAAGTACGTCCTTTGTCCCGATCGCATTTAGTATGTATTACTATTTTTGCCTTAATAATAAAAAAAACGTTCTACCTGCCACACTGACGGACTCATCAACCAAAATTATCTTTTTTTATCTCAAAAATTGAATAATGATGAATATCTCAAAATTCATAAATATTCAAATGTCACATTTATTTACGTACATACCAGTACATTAGCAAGTAAGTATTCTAATTTATACCCAGTAGATGGTCTTTATGAGAAGCTAACTTATGCACTTAAACCCTTTGGGCCTATCTCAACGGTCTGACACTTGTTTGTTGCCCACTTTACCCAGTTAATTAATTCAAATAATTAGTCAGTCTTGCAAAATTATTTCCTTCTAAATTGTCTCGTACAAGACAAACGAGGTATAACTATGATGACCACTCGTTTACCAAATTTATAGACTCTCAATAATTAAAAAGAAAATACTAGGTAAGTACTTACTAGTAGTTTTCTAGACAACAACACCCTCAATTTATGAAAATCATGTAAGCAATGAAATGTTGAGTTTGAGAATAAAAATAGTTCTTAATGTGAAAATCTAAATATTTGAACAAAGAAGAGTGAAAGTTCGAAATAATTATGAACGGGATATGAAAGAATCAATAAAGGTAATCGCGGTTCATATCCCGGTTATAATATTTCGAAAGAAGAGTGAATCCAACTTTCGATTATCAATTTGTTTTTCTGAATAATATTATTGAATGTTTCGATCAATAATAATTTTATTACGACTTTATTCATGAAACCGTTTCAAAATAGTGTAAAAAAAAACCTCTGCGGGTATTAATAACAGTTGAGTATGCTTTCGATGAAGACAATTTTAACGAGAAACGTCAGGACGGTCCCTTTCACCCAGCTTATATGGACACATTAGTATTAAGGTGCTATGCGAGTAATTTGCGAGCGCCGTGTCCAAATAAAACAACCCTGAAATTAATGAAAAGCCTATGTTATTAAGTTAGCTAGGATTCCCAACCCTTAAGGGCGGTTAATTCTGTTTAGTGCAATTTTCTCCGTCACGTTATATTCGTTGCGGAACGGATTTGTCACGCGGGAGAAGTTTGAGGTTGAAGCTGGAAAAGGCCCTATTAAATAAAAGATGGCAGTTTGATGTTTTTTTTTTTATCCTTCCATCTCTTTGCCTGTTTTGTTCGCTAGCAAAGTCAGTTACAAATGATGGGCAGTAGTTACATTACCTACTTAATCTTGATAAAATGGAACATTAAGTAATCAAGTGTGATTAAATTTAGAATCTCGAAAATTTTAGAAAAAGTGTCAAAAATAATTGACATGAAACTATCATTAAGTGTCATTGTCATAATTGCACTGTTTGCAGGCTGAATTTTTTCGTAAGGATTTATTTTCCCTTTTTTAAACTCATTCATCTAACTTAGATAACTTAGCTAACTTAAGTTGTCCTAATACAACGCTCTTTTAATAATATTTGCCCGTTTTCCTCTAACACAATGTAAAAGTCAAAAGTTAATATAATCTTGTCAAAAAATATGTTGTAGCAAGAAGTCTAGTAAATCTATTTTTAGAACAATCTACATACAATGGTAACTCAAAGACTTCTTCAAAGACTCAAAGAATATTTCCTTTGCTTGTACAGATTTGTTTATGTGTAAGTAGGTTTGTTTGCAAATACTAAATTGATTTAAAAAATCTTTTAGTTAATATAAAAACTATAATTCAATTAAGTGAGAGGTTACTTTCATCTTTTTTCAAAGCTTTAATGGTAGAATGCAGACAAAACTGCAGGCAATAACTAGTTTTCAATAACAATGGAACTTGCATGTTCATTATTCTCATATATATTTTCCATTCCAAAGCCGTGTAGTGTTCGTGGAATATTTTTGCTTCGTTGTTAAAAACTCTACACTGACCGTAAAATGTATCCGTTTTCAGCATTGCGATTTTGTATTGCAGACAAAAAAGTGACAAGATATTTTTACTATCTAGCTACGAGTTAAATATTTCACGAACAGGTTAGAATACTTCTGTATCTACGTATGCACCAGAGTACTTTTATTTACTTTGTATTTTTAACATCCTGTATTGAACACTCTATCTAAAGCATGTCATGATGACTGTTCTCTCGTAGATACCTTTTTGACCATTATGGTGCCTTAAAAATATTTTTGAATACTTTTGAACTGTAATAAAATAAACAATCAAATGAGACTAAGACGAGAGCAAGGTCGGTAACGGTCGGTCAAAAACGGTACCAAACCTAACATACCAGTTGTACCTACATCTCTATGGGTTTTCAGGTCACCGTATATAACGGGGCTCCGTGATGCTTCAATAGCGAATTGTACGTACTGTTGTATTGAAATGCGCATTCACTACAGATGTAGGATAGAGAAAGCTATTTGTACGGGGATTCCCTGTGCTTTTGCAGCGTAATCGCAGATCGTTTGCCGAGCGTTAGCTAAGGGTCTGATTGACAGTCAATTTTTAACAATTGTTTTAGTCAAATCGCCAGTTTTGCCTGTACTAGTTACAGTGTGGATCGTTTACCGCACGTTTGCTGGGCGTTAGCTAAGGTCTGATTGATAGTCAGTTTTTAACATTTGTTTTAGGCAAATCGCCAGTTTTGCCTATACTGGTTACACTGTGTGTAAAGAAAGTACACACTCAGTTGGCGTTGGCTCAGCCTCGAGTGTCGTCGGACGTGGTCCCGGAAGGAAGCAATCCAGCGCAGCTTGTGTACTATCAGCTGACACGCTTGGTCTGCAATTAACTTGGCTCGCGGACAACGGAACAGCTTGTTTGTAAAATGTTTGTGACTGGTATTGACAATGGTGATAAAATGGCCCAGAAAGGCAAAGCCCAGAAAATTATCGGCTATTAGTAGGCTACATGGAACGGTTATACGCTTTTGTAAATCTCCTGTAAAGTTGTATGGCAAACAATTAAATTAACTGCTTCTGGTTTACAGCCTCAGATAAATTTACAAGCTGAAGCGATTGTTATTTTATGCTCTATGCTTCATAATAGAGCTGTTACGTGTACGGAGGTTGGATGAGCAGTGAATACGTTCCGTTTCTATTCATAATACACCATGCAACTTTATAGGTTCAAACAGATGATAAAAATAAAAGCAATGACATTTTATTTCATAGATTAGGATCAATTATTAAAAGCACTCCGTGGCTCTCTATTCTAAACTTACTTTTGAAGAAAACCGGTTAATAGCACTTAACATTCGAAAGAGTTGTTGTTGTTAGCTACTAAGAGCTTTTTCAGCTTACCGGAGAGATGCAAGCTGATAAACGGGTCACTTAGCAACGAGAATTTTATCTTGGAGTGCGACGTCGGAAACCTCCTCGTTACAGTTCCCTTCTAACAGAGGCTTTTGGCCTCACGGGGGGAAGGGTAACGCTTAGGCCGGTGCACCCTGGGCAACAACTGTTAATTAATTTATTTAGTAAGTTAGTTACCTGTTGGCTAATATCCGTCTGGGGGGAGGGGTTGTAAGGTGAACCCGCAATTCGTTGCGGGGGGTCTCTATCGTTTGGCCGAATTTCATATGCCATAAATGTATTGTTTGCCATAATGATCATTTGCCATAACTCTTTTTTCTCTTTATTTGTTAATTATTCAGGATTGTTATGAAACAAACCTAACCTAACCTATAGAGTTCTACAGGATTGCCATTACAATGCTCCTGAAAAAAATACGGTTTCAGAGAAAAAAAGGGTTATGGCAAATGATCATTATGGCAAACATTACATTATGGCATTTGAAATTCGGGCAAAAGAGGAGCTCCGCGTTGCGGGGGATCTGACCCAGCGGGTCCAGAAAGCGGCTCTTGTTGGTGGAGTAATTGTCATTCACTTCTTCTTTCTGCCATTGCTTTGAGCTCCTCATACGACACTACATTAACCTTTTCCTTTGCTTGGTCCTTAAATGCACGTCTCGGCCTTCCTCTGCCTCTTCTTCCTTGTATTTCCCCTTCTATCAAAGTTTTCAAAACTTTATCTAGTGAAAGCCAAATTTTGACTGTATAAAAACATGCCTAATCACATTATGTAAGTTTTTTATTTATAAGCCTTTTTATTCCGAATTCGCAACAGTTTCAGTAAGTATACACGTTGTTGTTGTTATTGTCGTTTATTTATTAGATTGTCGCGTAATTCGGCGTGCCTCATGGCATAGGCCTCCTCCGTGTATTGGAGGGTTTGGGCTATAGTTCCCACGCGCGCCCAGTGCGGATTGGGAACTTGACACACACCATTGAATTTCTTCGCAGATGTGTGCAGGTTTCCTCACGATGTTTTCCTTCACCGAAAAGCTCATGGCAAATTACAAATGTAATTTTCGCACATAAATTCCGAAAAACTCAGAGGTGCGAGCCCGGGATTTGAACCCACGACGCTCTGCTTGAGAGGCCACAGGTCAAAACACTAGGCTACCACGGCTTTTTTAACGAAACGTTAATTTCGGCTAATGTTTACTTGGCATCTTTTTTACAACCACCCGTTTCTCAGGTAGCTTTTTATAAATAAAAGTATCGGATTGAGTTTTCCTAACGTTATAATAACGCAGACGGCATGTTAGGGAACGCTTACGCTGCCTACGACTTTTAAAATAAAAGTGTTTTGTTGCTAAGGTGGAAATTTATCTTTATTATAATTATATATTATGTGGGACTAAATTAATAAAAGAAACCAATTTAGTCACCGTTAAACTATACTATATTCAAGTCACAGTCAACTCCTTACTTCTTACTGAATCCTAAACATCTTTCATACGTCAACTTATTGTTCAAATCGAATATTCACTCTCTCACTCTTATATCATCCGTCTCATTCGCACTCTCTTATGTTCCATTCCACATAATATTATTTATGCTAGCCAACGGCGAATGGAAAGACGTAGTCGACTAAAAAACAACATTTTATTTGAGTTAGCCAAGTGATTAATGAAGTTATTGTTAATTCAACCTTTTCGTGATTACCTACTTGACGTCATAATCTGGTTGACAGCATAACAGTTTTTGAAAAATAAAACATCGAAACAAAATCCCAGCTAACTGGAATCTAAGTAGTTTAATGCATAGGTTTGAATAAAGCACTCCACTCCAACACATTATATTTCGAAAATATCGTAACTTTTAAAGTTTCAATCACAGAAAACAGAAACAAAAAACATACTTATTATCATCATTATATTCATTTACCGACGAAACTCAAGCGGCGGCCCTATCGACATTATTTATAATGTGGATATTGTATGTACTTATTTACGCCAACTTCTACTTCAACGCCAAAGTGGGAGTACAGAGTTGCAGTGAATCGGTAGTAGGATCCCATGGCTATGGTAGCAGGAATCATAGGGGGCAAATGCTTGTCAACTTCCTCGAAAAGGAGGGGCTATTCTTGATGAATTCATTTTTCAAGAAACAGCTCCAAAGAAAGTGGACATGGCGGAGCCCCGACACTATGAATAAAATGAGATCGATTTCATCATAGCGGACCAGAAGCGCATATTCAGAGACGTCTCAGTGATCAATAGGTTTAATACCGGAAGCGATCATCGACTCGTGCGAGGCTCTCTGAATATCGATTTTAAGCTTGAACGTGTCCGTTTGATGAAAACCAGGCTCCGACCTAACCTGCTCCAAACTATAGTCGGATCTGAAAAGTTCCAGTCTAATCTGGAGAACCGATTCGCTGCCTTGGAAACCACAAACAGCGTTGACACTGACCGGGCCCTCGAGAATGTAGTTGGGATCCTCAGGGAGGAAGGTGTGAGATTTTGCGAATTGCGGCGTAAAGGCAAGAAGTCGAAGCTTTCGGAAGAAACACTCAGGCTCATGGAGAAACGAGGTGAGCACCCACCAGTTACTTCGTCAGAACGACATGCTCTAAACAAGAGAATTAGCAAACTTGTACGATACGATCTCCGACGCTCCAACACCCGTTCAATAGAACGAGCGATCGAGAAAAATCGGGGGTCAAAAGTATTTGTCCAATCTCTTGGGAGAAGTCATCTGACGAAGCTGACCACTACGGATGGAGTAGTCGTTTCTTCCAGGTCTGAATTTTTTTCGGAAATTGAAAACTTCTACAGCCAGTTATACGCTACACATGCATCTCAACCTGATCCCGAAAATGAGGAGTCCAGAGCTACATTAACACGCCACTTTACGGAAGATTTGCCAGAAATCAGCCTGGACGAAATCGCGATGGCTCTCAGACAGCTTAAAAATGGAAAAGCTCCTGGAGAAGACGGTATTACGACTGAGCTCCTGAAATCTGGTGGTAAACCTATAATGAAGGAGCTCCAGAACATTTTTAATACTGTTCTTTTTGATGGGAGAACTCCAGAGGCGTGGAGTAGGAGTGTTGTCGTGTTGTTTTTCAAAAAGGGTGATAAAACCCTTTTGAAGAACTACCGACCCATCTCACTTTTAAGCCACGTTTATAAGCTGTTTTCGAGAGTCATCACGAACCGTCTTGCGCGAAGGCTCGACGAGTTCCAGCCCCCCGAACAGGCCGGGTTTCGATCGGGATACGGCACCCTAGACCACATCCATACAGTGCGGCAGATTATACAGAAGACCGAAGAGTATAATCAGCCCCTGTGCCTTGCGTTTGTGGACTATGAAAAGGCCTTTGACTCGATCGAGATCTGGTCTGTTCTGGAATCTTTGCAGCGATGCCAAGTCGATTGGCGATACATCCAAGTGTTGAGAGGTCTCTACAACGCCGCTACTATGGCCGTTCAAGTCCAGAACCGGCAGTCTGAACCTATTCCCTTGCATCGTGGTGTGAGACAAGGGGACGTCATATCCCCCAAATTGTTCACAAATGCATTGGAGGATGTGTTCAAGACGCTGGACTGGAAGGGGCGCGGCATTAACATAAATGGCGAGTACCTCTCACACTTACGATTTGCAGATGATGTCGTCATCGTGGCGGAAACGCTGCAAGATTTTCAACATATGTTGAATGGCCTAGCTGATTCTTCCCAACGCGTTGGTCTTCGGATGAACCTGGATAAAACCAAGGTTATGTTCAATGAACATGTAAGTCCGGAACCAATTGCAGTTCAAGGCAATATCCTCGAGGTGGTTAAGGAGTATGTTTACCTCGGGCAAACTTTGCAATTAGGTAGAAACAACTTCGAGAAAGAGGCCAACAGAAGAATACAGCTGGGATGGGCAGCGTATGGGAAACTGCGTCAAGTCTTCACATCGCCAATTCCACAGAGTTTAAAGACGAAAGTCTTTAACCAGTGCGTCCTACCCGTCATGACATACGGTGCCGAAACATGGACACTCACTGTAGGGCTGGTCCACAAATTTAAAGTTGCTCAGCGTGCTATGGAAAGAGCTATGCTCGGAGTTTCTCTAAAAGATCGAATTCGTAACGAAGTGATCCGACAGAGAACCAAAGTTATCGACATAGCCCATCGCATTAGCACGCTGAAGTGGCAATGGGCCGGTCATCTAACCCGAAGAACGACGAGACTAGACGAGTTCTCGAGTGGAGACCACGGATCGGCAAACGTAGCGTAGGACGTCCTCAAACTCGGTGGAGCGAGGATCTTCGCAAGGCGGCTGGCAAGAGCTGGATGAGAGTGGCCGAGGATCGTGCTCAGTGGCGTGCCATGGGAGAGGCCTGTGTCCAGCAGTGGACGAATATAGGCTGATGATGATGATGATTTACGTACAGTCAAGTGTAACAATGTAGTGTACATAACTTTTCATAAATATGTCCCACACCACCTTATACGTCAAATTATTCAGATCTCAGTAAATATTTATGAGCGGATTGAATCGATACTTATTTTTGCACTTTGCCGTACATAAAAAAAATATACGAAATTACCGGAATACAGGTAAAAAAATATACAGTAGGTACAGTAGTATACCTAATTACCTCTGCACCAATGTAAGCACTTCGCGACCGTACGTTACGTCAGCCACGTCGTTATTTCGACACGCTCTATTTGACGATATTTGGATCAAAGGACTTTTGCACACGGAAAACTTTGACAGCTTTGGCTTTCATACAAACATACAGTGTACACACGGCAAAATAATTCGGTAAGCATAGGCACGCACACAAACGTCGTCTATGTGTTGAGTACCGACATGAACATTACGTAGAATCCACATGTGAATGTGTGAGTGAGTTCGATCGTATATCTACCCTCTCAGTACAGTTTTTTTTAGTAATAAGATAAATAAGTAATGTCGCTGTAAATTACCTATTTATTATTTAAACAACAACAATAACTATAAAATAAAAATGAAGAAAGTTGCAATTATTTTAGTTAGGTAGTTTATAATAAACTAAGTTAAAAATAATTACAAATTAAACTAAAAAATCCCCTTGGTATCGTGCCTGGCTCAAAGGTTTAAAAATTCAATATCTCCGGTTTAAGTTAATTCTACAGAAATAATGTAAAAGTATTGTTTTATTGTTGCATTTTCCTAAAAACATTTTACATTATTATCTTACATTGGATATTGTCATCGCAAGTGTAAGGTAAGAGAAGGCACCCCGGATCGAGTCTTACTTTGACCTTGAATCTTTAAATTTATGCAATCTGACGCATTGAACTATTATTACCAGCGTAGTAGCTACCATCTCACTGATTCAACGTGTTATATTTTTATTTCTCATCAAGTCTGGTCTGAGATTCAATTCCAACATTTCCAACCAATATTCCTTACAACCAGCATCGCCATTTAAATAACATCCAAAAATGTCATTTCTTCTAGGATTCGAACTCGGTTTACTAGAGAGCGAGTGCACAAATCAAGTATCCGACTTGCCTTTGTGACCGCTGAGCCACCGAGACATTTAATATAGTTGGTGAATTTATGAATTACTACGTCCAAACTGTGACTACTGCATTTGCAATGTGTAAATAGTTGTTTAAAGAGCTTTGAAATAAGGTTGAAATTTGCTAGACGATGCACATTTTATTAATTGCCGTCTAACAATATAAAGTATATTCTACCCTCAAATTATTAGTAATATGAATTTGTCAACGCTAGCCGCCATTCGTTACGCCTTGTTTTACAAGTGGTTTTACAATAACGAACTGTTTAATTTTGCCTTTGAAATACCTTGTGATTTGCAAAATATGGATAGTCATCATCTTTTTTGAAAAGAGCAGAAATTATTGTTCTTTACGAACAAAATATTTCTATAAGGAATCGCAACTCGTTTATTGATATCGGTAAGTAGACAAAATGTCTGATAAAATAATTACTTCTTATTTTACATCAAATTTCTTCATGGTGTTAAAAACAATGATTTATTATTGTATCCGTAATGTATTCAAATAACTTTCTTTGACGAAGAATGTTTTTTATTAAACTTCATTTATTTTGCAGCGGCAGACTTCAATTATGGATTCACCGTTATGCAGACTTCGGGCACGATAAGAATATTCCTTCTGTGTCAAAACAAGAAGTCTCATCTTCACGCCATTTGACATAAGTAGTTGCCGCACACGCTAAAGGGACCTATTTCACATCAACGAGAGACAATGTTACCTACGTTGTGTGCGACTTCATCTGCATGTTGCAGGATAGCATTGTCGTAACTCGTAAACCAGCAAAAAAAAAAACTTCAACGGATCAGCCAGCATAGTAGAAACCGAATGAACTTTGATCGTGAATATTTATAATTTTGATTCGAATAGGTAATAATGTAGTGATTTTTAGTGATGAAAAACCATTTACGTCTGAAAAAGATGGACGAAAAATTTTGTGGCGAAAAGTGCTTGGATGTCATCCATGGGATTTGTGAGTTAGTGGGTTGGGGGTCGTAATAACAGTGCTAAAAAAAAGTGATGTGTGACCTATTTCGTGCATAACAATGTTATTGTGTCATAGTCAAAGACTGGCTGAGCACCCAACAAGATTCCTTAACTGTTATTAACTGGGATCCATCTGATATAAAATCCAAAGCAAATTTAGGTAGCTTAGTCACTTGAAAGTGGAGATTTAATCCAGTGTGCAATGATGTTATTGTTAATGGCTGTCATTTAACATGTTGATTCATTTCACCACTGACTTTATTTCTCAACAAATAAAACGTTTCGTTCATCTTTCTCAGACTTAAGTAAACTTAATAAATCGGAAATTCTTATAAATGATACTCTTTTCAAAACCCTTGTTAATTCGAATAAATTACATCTTAAAAATAGCCCTTTTGTGGTGTGCATTCAATTTACCATTTGTATTGTAATTTTAAATTATGTTTGTAACAGAAAATTTTAATTAACCTAAAATCATACTGGTCACTATAGTGTGTGTTGTTTTACGAATAAATGTTGTCCTTCTTCTGTTATATTATAAGGAATAAGCATGCAGTTTCATTTTGCTAATTTAATTAGTTATAGTCTTATGGTAATAATAATTACTTAAATGTTGTAATAAACAATTTGAAACAATTTATTTTCTTATTTTGTTCTTTTACTTTCTTTTTTTCTTGTTTGAAGTAGTCATGATTTGGTTTTGAGATAGTTATAAATTAAAAAAAATAAATACAAAATAGACACATTTGAGCAAGATTCGAACCGAGGTCTCTAACATTCATAGTCCTAATCAGTACGACTGAGCCACCGCGCTCATATTATTCATGACGAAATTATTGTTCCATTGAGCAAAATCGTTTGAATAACAATAACCTATACAATAAGAGATATGTGAAGGTAGTCAGAGAACACAATCAGCACTCATAGGCCATGTTAGTGTGAATACTCGTGTGGATACAAAACCATTTTGTTGTGTGTGTAATTAAGGCAGCGGATAGGTGCGGATGTGTGTATAGAATGACACACATGGACAACTAGGGTGCATACCGAATAGTTTTGCTGTGTGTACATAATATAAATTAAATGGCGGGTATGATATCAATAATGAGTACTAAGAGGAGTTGTTTATATTGGTACTTTTTTTAGCTACTTCAAAAAGGAAAGCTCTCCGATTAAGTACCTGTTAAAAATATTGTAAAAGGTCGTAATTTTTGAGAATTTATTTTCGTTTTGATTCACATTCATTAGGTACATCATCATCTCCTGCCTATATAGGTCTCCTGTCTATGTAAACACCATATGTTCTGGTGAATAAATGATTGATTGATTGATAGGTATGTGTACGTCTGCTATCACTGCTAGAGTAGACAAAGGACTCTTCTTTTCGTACAAAACAAATCGCAGAAGAAAACCGGAAAACTTAGAAATGCGAGCCCAGTTTTGAACCTATACGACCAAATGTTAGAGAAACCGTGTATTTATTTTAGATTTAGTGATGTAAAGACATGGCTTAAGATGAATTGTGTTATTGATTATTAACTTTGAGATAATATTAAAATATTTAAGGGTATCAAAAAATATAGACAACTTTTATCCCTTAGCGGTCCATAATATGTTATGAAAGGATCTTTTCGGAATGTATTTTACATTTTATTCAAATTTTTACAGACGTTTCCTAAGACGAACTATGTTTTCATGGTAATTCGTTCCTTTACATAAGCACTTTATCTATTCAGAATTATTTTATCTTTTTTTCTGCTGTCAGCGATATCTATTTAAAGTACCAATTCGAGTACTCGCGTTGATATTTTATTAACAAGCATTACCGAACCTCCGCCTTTGCTCGCGTACACCTTTAGGTAGATGTAGGTAATTGCGTGGGAATTTCCAAATTTTTTCTTATATCTTTGCATGAAGATTGCCCATGCAAAACGTCACGTCTATAGACTCAGGTGGTAAACTGGGAAGAACCAGCAGCCTTTAATATTATACGTCATTACAAAGTACCAGCTATCTACTATGTACCAATTTCCATTCAAATCGTGACAGAGTGAGAAGCTTGCTCACAAATCTTCTCATTCATAATGTTAGGTACCAGAATTTATTTTATTTAATTTACAATACATATCACACAACCTGGATGGGTATAAGTGTGGTGGTTTCTATCACACGACAAATAAAACAAAAAAAAACTGCCTACGCAATTTCACTGTTCCCGAGATTAATCCTCGCATCATCAAACAAAAGGTCCCATCTATGCTTCATCCCCAAACTCGAGTCGTATCATAAAAAAACGTGTCAGCTATGATGTACAGCAGTTAGCAGTTCCGAATGCCGTGCAAACGGCCGTCCGAGGTACCCTCAGACGAAACTTCTGGGTATAAATACAGAAAACAACATTTACATCGGCCGTTAGTATTCCGACAGTGTTACAAACTTCAGCAACATTTCACGGAGTAAGACACTTTCTGACTTAATCATGCACCACTGGGAGCGGCCAGTTGCCAAAGAATGTTAGAACGTGATTCTAACTTCGGGTCACATGCGCATGGAGTTATGTAGTTGTAACACTTGTAAGGTGGACGCTTATAGGGCACACGGTTTTCTAAGGTAAGTTTCATGCATAGAATTAACCAATAGACGGTAGTCTATAGGCGCTGTCTAATTTTGCGAAACATGAGTGATTTGTCACTCGTGCAAGCACTCGTTTTTTACAATAGTTATTTTTATCTCCCATAATGAAATTTTGTGTCGATAACGATCTCGTCTGCTTGCCCAACTCTAGTGGCATCCCAATTAGAGTGCGGAAATCGCTGCAATGTTGTTCCTTTTTTTCGAACGAATTGTATGACATTTTGATTTATCGTCACAGTTTTTGACTCAAAACTAAACCACCCCTTTGCTGCCGTACTGTATGGTACAATACAATGTACGGAAGAATTTGCCAAACACAATTAAAAAACCTGAGAAACATTTACAGGAATGTACAGTCATGCTAACAGCCACCTACTGAAGTATTATAAATACGTAAATTTTAAGACACAGTCTATATTTAGATAGCTGTAGAAAATAAGAGTGAAAGAGGTGTTACATAGCGGTCTTACGTCTTTGTATGGCATAAAAGCGTACACTTGTTTTATTAGGTATTCGGCACCCCTTTGAAACTGACCGGCCTAGCAGTCGGCTCAATGAATAACTAATACCCACTCGTGAAGTACTAGAGCTTGCAAACTTTGTTAGGAATACAGAAGCTTCTGACCGTCTACGTCTCTTTGAGCTAAAAACCAAATTTCAATTCTTGTAAAAGCTTCATTTATTTTAACTAGGCACTGTTCAAAATATATCATTTTCTTTATCTCTTTCTTGTAAATTATGTCCGCTTCAAAATGTTATTTCTGCTATCTACTTCTAGTGGTTGGATTGACTTTAAATTCGGTACATGTATTGTATAAAGCCGATGTGTGCCTATTAATGCGTCTTAGGGTTTAAAAACAGGAACTATTTTTACTTCCGATCATAAAACTTTATTTTTTCATTTTATGATTTTGCAAGTTGAACATTGACATTGATAGTTTTTATTGTGAGTATACACATATTTTTTGAAACTTAAAAACTATTACTAAGCTAATAAAAACGAATTTAATTGTATTTTTCATCGTATTCCTCGTTATCTCGAAATTCCTTCATACGTTTAATTTAGTTATACCATCACTTAATTGGCTCTGTATTTCCAGGGCTCACATGCTCATATCATAATTAGTTGCTCTAGCAATTAATCAGAACTTGGTTAAGCCGTCAGAAGTTGAAAGATAAACTGTCACTGTCAATACACGTGATATACAAACAGAGCTGCGGGGTTATATTTGATAACGCGTTCCCCCGGGCAGGGCTGCAATGGAAACAAAATATCGGAGGTGGTTTAATATTGAAAGGAATATAATAATATCTGTCCTTTTTGACATATATCTGTACATAAAATAATATCGTATTGGGGCTCAGCAGTTTTAAAGACTAGAAATAAAAATGACTTAATAGAGCACTCAAAAAGCGTTGCAACTGAAAACCAGCATTGTGGCTATGTCACAGCATAATGCTGAGCCTGTGACTTTTTTTTTTTTTTTCTTTTTATTTATATTTTAATTTTGCACTGTTTTTGTTTTATGAAACTTTTTAAAATTAAATTATACATCATCTAATGTCAAACGAGCGTTATAAAAATCATTCATAAACGCTCTATAAGCTTCTGTTAACTTAGTAACCGTTTGTCCTTATCTGTGAAAGGTAAATGACAAAGTGACAAGGACAAACGATTGCTAAGTTAGCAGAAGCCTACTGGGGTCTTACCATGACGTATTAATGCGATTCAGTTACGGTTCGCTCGCTGTCAGATTCATACTAAAAGTGACAGCTAAAACTTGAACTGAGTCGGAATTGGGACGTCATGGTAAGGCCCCAGAGCGTTTATGAATAAGGGTGTAAGACTCCGCAATGTTCCATGCTCCATGTCATAGCAACAGTATTTAAAACTAATATAGTACTGTGTTAACTTTTGTGTGACATTTTGATGTCGTTTCACGTTTATAACGATAAGACGATAAAATATTAAACTAATTAGGTTAATAGGTTTAAATATATTAGGTCGATATATTTAACACATTAGTAACTAAATATAAAAGCCATTTACTTAATACAATTAAGAAAGAAATATATTAGCATGCATACCTATTAAAAGAATTAAGAAAATGTTTATGGTTAAGATCACATTTTATCAGTGTTAGGTGAGTTCTTTAGCATGGAAATATTTAGTAGTTTAGGTTAAGTTTCACTTTCGTTTGTTCAGTGCCGACTAGCGTAAAAATTATGTACTTATCTGAAGTTCTTAGTGAGAACTGTTGAGGAGGTAGATGCATGTTTATTAGGAATAGTCAAGTTAAGATCATGAAAGTTACTGTATACATCTATTTCTGTTTGTTCTCCAAATAAAACAATAAATAAATAAATAAAATGTGTCGGGATAGGACACAATATTATAGAGAGAGATCTCTCTCCAGGCAAATGTTATGCCTGGGAACTTGGGAACCGAAGTATCATGATGTATAGCGATTCAATGCCGACTCTGTTCAAGTTTTAGCTGTCATTTTTAGTATAGATCTGACAGCGAGCGAACCTAAACTGAATCGGACTCGAATCGCATTAAGACGTCATGGTAAGGCCTTAGGTCTCTTCAAATAGTTCCTGGCTTTTTTAAGCCCTGTAAATATTGTTTAGGATTTTTTATATTTGTCAAATGTTTCTATGTTGATCAAGAGTAAAACGCGTCAAAATCGGGACTAAATTTTGAATCAAGTTACCTATTTAAAGAAAAATCTTAGTAGGAGCATTACAATGTTAAACCAACTCAAACATCTGTTCTCTATTCCGGAATAATTCTCTTACCTGTAGTAAAAGTACATTTTTACTCAGCGACACAAAACTTAGCCCAGCCTCCATCCAAAATTTAATGTGGCCCTCATCATGAGCGGCAAATTTTTTTGTTGCCGCTGGGTATATTTATTTACCTACCTTAGCATTATTATCAAAGTTAGATAAGTACAAGGCCGTTTTGCAGCCGGTAATTTTTTGTAACCCAATGAATACAGTGAATAGGTAGGTAGTTTAGTTTATTATTCAAGTGTACACTACTTAGCAGTAAAAGACTCTTTAAAATCCGTGTTTTATTTTTCGCGTTGCTATGCTAGCAAAACGAGCAAAAATTTAGGTTAAATAAGCATTAGTTTTACGACATCTACTTTATTACAGTTTTGGCTTGTTAAATTTTGCACTAAATAAACCTATTACTTGATTGCTTTAAAACTTTAGTACAGTACTTGCGCGTGCGTTTTTTCTTAGGGTTCGTTAACTTGAAACCTTACAGGTGATTTTCATTGTCCATCTTTTTGTCTGTTTGTCTTTGTGTCCGTCTGCCCGTCCGTCTGTGAATCCTTATGTATGGAAAAGTGTCGAGGTATTGAGTTGAAATGAGTGTATTAAATATTTGGAGCTACGATTACAATTGGTTGTAATAATAAAGTGAAATTCCTAATTTAAGCCATCAAAATCATTATATTCCGAAATTCGATTTTTAAAGGTCGTTTCGTGCCGTTCCGCTCTCACTAATAGTTATTAATTTTGAGAGCGATAGAGACGGTGTGATACGAACTTCGAAAATCGAATTTCGGAGTAGCCCCCTGATTGAAGATTGAATCGTACACTTCATGCACAGAATAGTTAATTGTGCAATGATTTTCGATCAAACCCTTAGTACGTGAATCCAACTCTCACTTGGCCGGTTTTTCTTAAGTCCGCTGCGTAAGGAAGTTTATTATACAGAAACAAGCTACCATAGCGATAAATCTCTCTCCAGATAGTTGCTACACCTGGGGACTGAAATTTAAAGGATAAAAATACTAAGTACCTATGTATTTATGCATCTATATTCGAGAAACTAGTTTAGCGTGAGTTTATCGAGAATCATGTGCCCGCACCGCACGGTTCCTTGTTTGTCGTCAAAGTTTATCTTTCCGATACTAGATGGCGCTAAGTTACGGTTCCACCCTGCATAACGAGGTTTTAGTGTATCAGTTTCGTTCACCGTGTACCTATGGATTATTTTCACTGTATTAGACTTTCTTGTCTCGCGAAACCTCAAATCCTACTCAACTCGCGTGATCTCTTCAACCGTCTTATCGCACACCTTTACAAAAACGAGAATCCTTAAAACACATTACATCAGCTGTCAAGTATCTCATTACCTTCGCATTCAGTCTCAATATATTTTAACTCCGAACGTTTTGTAAGGATATCTTGACTTCATTTTTTTTATGAGATTGGATAGCAAACGATAGTAAGTCATCGGATGCCCGCACTGAACATTAGGTACAGTCGCAATACTAAAAGATTGCAGATGCGTTACATACTTTTTTATTTTGCGCCAAAATTGGATTTTTAGGCTTTATTTTCATATTATCTGACGCGGACTGTACCTAAGCAGAGATTTTATTTTTAAATTCCCAACAATAATAATAAAGAAGCCATGGAACTCATAATTCACTTTCAACAACTGCCTAAGAATAAGTTCGCTTTACCACATTCAACTTTTTTGATATCAAGCCAACAATCCAGAATCGACGATTTGCTGTTGACTTGATTATTCGTTTAGTAAAGTTTGATATAGAGTTTTATTGATTTGATCTTTCAAACAAGTTGAAGTACAGAAAATACGGAAAATCAATTACATTTGTTAGATATATTAAAGTGTGAGACATCATATTTTGTTTTTTTTTATTAAAAAAATACACAGCACTTATAAAATCAAGACTACGGACGTTCCGTTACCAAATTGGCGACGTTTTGACGAAATAAATATCAAGAGTACCCTAAGTCGACGAGCATGGTATGAAAAGATTGGTGAATGGGGATAAAACTAAAAAGGTATGTCAGGAATGTAGCAAGTGGAACAAAGTACTCTCTGCCTATCCCTATGGTATGTGTGTATACATAATAAATACAAAACAAAGTCTCTTCCCGCCATCTGTATGTATGTGCTTAGATCTTTTCAGTTACCTACACGACGGATTTTAAAGTGGTTTTCATTATAACAGAAAAATTCAAGAGGAAGATTTATAAAATTTACTATGTTTAGTTCAGTTGCGGTTTAGTAGTATTTACTAGTATCATAACATATTTATACAATATAGGTATTTATAACAATAAAAAAACTTAAATTCTAAATCTCGTTCGTTCAATTTAGTTCCACTTGAATAACAACAAAGATTTCAGAAATTCAATTATGCTAAGTTCTGTCTGACTGAGTCAAGGTTATGAAACATAATGTCGATTCCCATAATTATTTGTTCGTACTAAACATTATCCATTTTGTATTCTGAATTTAAATTAAGTCGCTCTTTGAAGCTACGTGAAATGATGCTGGCTGAATTCAAACAATAAAATTTGTACAGAGTAAACGCCGGCTTGATAAATCATGTATGCTTAGATAAAAGCGAAATTTCATACAGTAACAACCGTTTTATGTTAATTTTATTTGACTCGTTCGCAAATGCATGAATTGAGTCTTTTTGTTAACGTTTTTGTGAGAGGTTTTTAATGAAATAAGCTAGAAACCTGCGTTTATTACAACCCTGAAACAACCTTGTTTGCGAAACTTTAATTTTGCTCCAGGTTTTTAAAACGCTTTCGGAAAACGTCTGATTTTCATATATAGCATTTTTTTCCAATCTTAAATGAAAAGTTGATTATGATTGAATCCATGATTTATTTTTGTGTAACCACGCCGTAGACTAAATAAAAATTTAAGACCGAGTAGTGCATTATTAATTCATACAAATAAACGCGTTACCTAAACGGGGAACACTCATCCATTTTTAATGTGCTTTTAGTTTTGTTATTTCTAATTATTTAATTAAAAAATAAAATGCCTAAATTTTACGGATGAAAAGATACAGCCATTACTGAGATATGATTTACTAACAGTTTTTGCGTAAGCTAAAAACTGTCTGGCTTTATTTACAAAGACTGTAACAACCCATGTTCTGGCCTTTATTCTGCAGAACCTTATGAATAAGCTATCAACTTTCACCTGCACAATACCGATCCATGTCAAGAACAATCTAAGTCTGCTCACCCCTTATCAATCTTTACTAACCTTTGGGACAATTCAGCCCTGATGTTTGTACAAAGTATTGAGTAACGGAGACAGCGGCGTAATCATAGAGTACGAGTAAGTCGAGACAAAAGATGGACACACGATACTAGGTACATACGTGACATTGATGTTACGCAAGCCTTTCTGTTCTTGAAAGGGCCGGCAACGCACCTGTGATTCCCCAAGTCTTGCAGGTGTCCCTGGGCAATGGTGATCATGATCACTTTCCATCAGGTGACCCGTCAGCTCGTGTGTCCCATCTTATAAAAAAAAAACGCGTTCTGCGTCGGATCTAGCGGAGACATCATCGTCGCTGGAAAGCAAGATTGTTGTAACGCTTAAATTGGAATATAATAATAACGCTTAAATATTTAAGTGTAGCTTTTACGGGTTACAGCATTTTTGCATTTTTATTATCCTAGAAAATCGCTGTAACCTGCCAAACAGTATGGAGACAAGTCACTGAAGGAAATTTTAAGGTAAATAGCTGTAAATAAGTCAGAGCACATTAACTTAGTCATTTCTAGTCAAAAATATTAGGAATTCAAGATTTTATCTTTTTTTTGCAGTAACTTTTAAGTAAAAAAGGAAAAAAACGACATGTTATTTAAGTGCATGTATGTTTGACTTGCGTAGGTACTTATAGTAGTGTATCGCAGTACAAGGTTGACGAGAGGCTCAATTATTGAACTCCGTCTGCGTAGAATCCGCTTGTCGCTATCCCGCGGGAACTATGCTGTTTTCCGGGATACAAACTATTTTATGTCCAACAACGGGACTAAAACTATCTCTGTACCAAAAAATTGGTTTTGTAGTTTATGCGTGAAAGCGTAACATACAGACAGAGTTACTTTCGCGTTTATAATATTAGTAGGGATGAGGTAAGTGGCGGAAGCTGATACCGGTGACAGAAGTATTTTTAACCGTGAAATACTCCCACCTGCATGTCTCCTCAGCGTCCACTGATGCGTTAACAATATTTTTATTTTTAGAGCTAAGAGCTCACAAGGAAAAAAGGAACTAAATCACGTACTTACTTAGTTTAGTTAGCGACGCACTGAACCGCTGTAACTCGCCTACAATTATATAAATCCTCTGAGGTTTTTTCAATAGTGGCATAATAACCCCAATTCCGCATAATTTTAAATAAAATAAAATATTGGATCACTCGCAAATCAGTCAAATACTTACCGATCAACTTGAATTTGAAAGAAAAAGGAAAGAAAGAAAGAAAAAGTTTATTTTTGACAATCACAGAAGTTAGAGTTTGGCAAACAAAAGCGTGACCTGGATTTTTTTAAAAGTTTTAATATGGCAAAATTATTACTCTGTCAAAGGCAAGTCAAAGACTTTGGTTTGATTTGTCAGTATTTTGTGAACTCAATTATTTTTCATTTATAATTACCGTAAAACAATAAAAAGTAATGTGCGAAAGCTGCTACATACCATGATCAGTAAGTTCAAGCAAAAACAAGAGGAGAAAGAAGTGGTTTTCCAAGAGAAACAACAATGTTTACATGCAATGTCGGATTTTTTAGGTTTGTAGTTACTATTTACTAGTTACTATGTAATCTTAATCCTTGTTGGGTGACTATTTGATATATTGACAATAATTATGATGATGATGATACCGTTACTTATGTTTACAGATAATCTTGAAGACAATCAAGGAATCTGCGAAATGAAAAACAGTTAGTAATACCACATGTAATTTTTTTGCATTTTCCGCTTTTTCTCAGCCTGCCTAGAACGACAGCGCACAAGAGTCGCGTCGCGCGCGAGATAGATTATCCGTCTCTTTCTAGAACGAACAGTTAGAAAAAGACGGGCAATCTATCTCGCGCGCGACGCGACTCTTGTGCGCTGTCGTGCTAGACGTGTTGGTCACGCTTTCGTTTGCCAGACTCTAAAACAAAAACATAATTAAAAGCTACATAAAATTGACATAAAATGATTTGGTGCACGCATGCAAATGAATTAGGAAATAGAAAAAGTCATAGAGGTTGCTAATGATAGTTCTTCGTTTGAACCTGCACACAGTAACAGCAATTCGATGGTGTGAGATATTTTTGAGAGAAGATTACTAAATTCTGAAAAAAGAAAGAAGCATTTTAAGAGGAAGCCTGTGCCAAGCAGTGGGTCGTTATTAGGCTGGATTAATATCAACTACATAATATATATAATGTAGATCTATAGCCTAATATACTATACACGAGGAAAACTACTGATGTCAACCTATTTATAAACATGTTTACGGCAGCAAGGGGAGGAACAATAATGCTATTAATAATCAACGTAAAATGACGACGGTTATTCAACTTGATCACTATGACAGCGTTCAGAAGCGCTTAATAGCCTGTTTGAATACGATAAGTAATTCAGAAGGAACTATTGAACTGGAATGCTAGTGTGGTTCACGATAAAAAATGATTATTTACTTCTTTTGTAATGTTATGATTAAGATGAATGCAGACAAATTCGAGGATACCTGATGAAAATGTGTATCATAATCTGAAATAAGTGATCTGGTAATGCGTGTCCTGAATTAGATTCCAATGGGGGACACAGTGCATTACTAAGTCGTACGTGCAAGACATCTGTCCTTAATTAGAAGCGAATAGGTAATTACAACGGACCGCGCGAACGGTCCGCGGACCGGGAGACGAGCTGTTGGTAGGCCTCCAACAAGATGGAGCGACGACCTGATCAGGATCGCGGGATCGCGGTGGATGCGGAAGGCACAGGACCGGTCCGAGTGGAGAGCCTTGGGGGAGGCCTATGTCCAGCAGTGGACGTCTTTCGGCTGATATGATGATGATGATGATGAGGTAATTACAACGATTTAATGCTTATCACCTTTTTTCGAGAATCAATTACAAACTTCAAAGGGTGTGCGTTCACCTCAAGGGTAAATCTAAACCTAATATTCCACGACTTTAGCTGATGTTACGGAGAGAAAACACAAAGCCTTAGCAAAGAGTAAATACTATTAGAAGCGAAACTAATCTAACTAAGTGATATTATCTAATCTAACTGATATTATAAATGCGAAAGTTTGGATGGATGGATGTTTGTTTGTTACTCAATCACGCCAGAACGGTCCAACGAATCTGGATGAAATTCGGCACATAGATAGAGAAATGTCTGGAATAGGACATAGGCTAATTATAAGAAAACGGGACTTAATCACGTGAACATGATTTGTGATTTGATGATATTTGTGGTGTTCAATAAAGAGTATTTTTATTGTATTGTTGCAAATAAAAAGTTTTTTTTTTTTTTTTAGTAAAAGTCGCGTCCGAAACGTCGAGGTATTTACAAAAATACTTTTCGTGAAATCGCGAAAGTTTGAATCGATACAGCACTATAGGCTACTTTTTATCCCGGAAAATTCCCGAGGGATAGCGATAAACAAATTATTTGCAGACGAATTCGCGGGCAACAGTTAATGATATTATTATATTCGTCTTACGCAAGTCTCGAAATAGGTGTGTTCTTAGAATTGAGCTAAGTGTCTAAATAAAAGTCTAACTTCACTGACGTTACAATAACGAGTTACACTACTTCGAAAAATAATCCAAGCTTTTATTACGAATTCTAAACGACTGGACTAATAATTTATAAATATTATCTCGCAAGAACTTGTATGATATAGACTTTGAAACACTATGGTTTCTTATGTCTTTATGTACCTATCTATGTATGTGTAAAACTTTATTAGGTACACAAAACTCTTAAAATACAACTTAAATAGGTAAAAATGTATTACAAGATAAATTAATTGAACTAAAACTAAAATATACGACGGCGGTCTTATCGCTACTAAGCGATAAGACCGCCTATTGTATGTATACTTACTTTGTTGTTTGTTTCTGTATTATTTTGTACCGATTTGTGGTGTTCAATAAAGATTATTTGTATTGTATTGTATTGTAATATATATAAATATGTGTTAGCATTCCGTTGGTAATTAGTTAGGTGTTTCTGGCGTGGGTAATCAAAAATATATACTTAATGATTTATGCGCAAGCGGCCGGTCAGCTGCTGTTACGCGTGTCGTCGGGAAGTAATTGGTTTTAGTTCACACATAAAGGAGTTTCGCATCTATCAGTTTTAGTTCATACGCCCGTAGCTTGTTTCGTGCGTGTACACAAGTGTTTGTCCGATCAACCCCTCTTTGATTGTTTGAGTTGCCAACGCCGAGGTTCGAGTGGTTGTGTGGGCTGTGATAAGCGCCCTCTGGCGTCTGAAGTCAAGGCTTTGAGTTGTTTTAATAAAAACTTAGTCGCGAAAAAGCCGGCTTAAAGGGCAAATGAACGTTTTTGTTGACTGAAAATAGGAATTTTCGTCGTTCTGAAAAAAAGGTTCAATGAAATACAATAAGGATTACTATGTAAAAGTAAAATAATTCGTGTTCGTAATTGAATTCAAAATAGGATAAATCTTTATAAAATTTTCATCCCAAAAAATAACAAAATTACCACAATACGCCAAGTTACAAGCTAGAGCTAGTAATATATAATGCAACTTTGCTGAGTTTCATGAAAATCAATGACACAAGCTTAAAAATGTTTTAAACAGTAAACAAATGATTTTTGAAGTAGTAGGTACGATCAATTTTTACCAGTTAAAGAAATATCAGACGAACATTTGAGATTGTTTCTTTTTAACTACGAATAGGTACCTACTTAAGCATAATAAACAAACTAACAAAATACTTATACCTAGTGGAGCTTTCGAAGTACTCTTAAATTCTGAAACTGGCAACAAAACTGTTAAATAGAAACGCGAAACTAATTCCAGACGTGAAATGGAACGATCAACTGTCTTTGTCTTGTGGTACAAGTTACGAACTGAAGCTTTTACATTATGTACCTAATAGGTATGTTCAGTCTGCGATGAAGTTAGTCAAAAAATTACACCGATATAAAAGCTGTGTGCATTCTCATAATAATTATATATTGTGAATTGTGTCTGTTTATATTTGTACAATAAAACATTTACTTACATACTACTTATGTTGTTTGATTGCAATTAATGATTAGAGGTATTTGGCTATCATCTACTGGCGACTACTAGGTTCTTGTAGTACAAAAAATTACGGTGAAAATGCAAGTTTGCAAAACGGAGCTCTGCCGACATCTTCTCTTAGTTTCATTTAAATGTCATTGTTTTAATATCAATATACTTTCCAATTTATGCTAAAAGTATTTCGTGCGTTTTAAGTACTGTACTCTCATTTAATCAGGACAGAAACACCGAAGAACTAGAACGCAGAATAGCGATATCTTGGAAAAAATATTGGGCACAGAAGGAAATCATGAAGTCGCAAAGAATAAATACTTCCCTGAAGAAAGTAGTCATGGACTCTACAATCCTGCCTTCTCTTACTTATGGCTGCCAGACATGGACTTTTGACTCTTAGATAAGAAACAAAATACAGTCTACTCAAAGAGCTATGGAAAGAAGTCTAATGGGACTTAAACTTAAAGATAAGATAAACAGCAATAAGATTAGAACCAAAACCAATGTAATAGATGCTCCGCAGTTTGCTAAAAGCCTAAAGTGGAGGTGGGCTGGACACGTTGCTCGCTTTACAGACGATAGGTGGACTAGTAGAGCTACACATTGGAAAGGCCCACAAGGTACACGAAAAAGAGGAAGACCAAAATCTAGATGGAAGGATGAAATCGAAAAAGTCGGTGGTCAAAATTGGCCACATACTGCTAAAAATAGAAAATTATGGAGTTCATTGGAGGAGGCTTTTACCCAGAAGGGGTCCATACATTAGCATAGTTTTTACTTTGAATTTGAAAACATATATATATAGTATATTAAAAAAAATGTATTAAAATAAATAAATAAAAAATGTAGTTATAGTTATATAAAAGATTATGTGAGCATAGTTACTACATAAAGATATTCATATTGCGATGTATACTTTTTTTGCATGAAAGTAAAGTGAATGATATTTTATGTTATAATTATTTTTGTATGGAATGAAATAAAGCTTTATTATTATTATTATTATTAAGTACTGTAACGAAATAGCTTGAGGAGGTGGTGTATTTTTTCTCCTTATGAAAGTGCAAAAATACATACAGTGAGTTCATTTGTTACATATGTCGTCCATGTATACAAATTGAAATAAGCTATTTGGTAATTACTGTTTACAATTGTAATATTTCTAGGTATGCAAGAAAAATATCGCATCGCTTTTACGTGTCCTTTACACCACACCATAAGCAAAGAAACTGCTAGCTTTCTGGAAACAAAGTTCTGAATCAGTTTATCTCACAGGCTTTAAAAGTCCAATTTAACGACTATGAAATTTAGTGGGAGTATTATTTATTTATTTAATGCTAATTGCGAAAAGTTGGGCTTAAAACCGGCTTAATGGAGCATTAGAAGCCCCTTTAGAGTTTATCTGACCATCTGGCTTGTTCCGGTATTGAGTTGAAATTTTATTTAGCTATATTGTTCGGAAGAAGATTGTGTCAGCTGTTAATATAATGTTTATTTCTATAATTACTGAAAATTAGACATTATAATTGTTCTCTTGTAGATACCTACTTAGCCATTTACAATTGAACAGTATCATATTAGGACTTTTAAAATATACTTTTCTGATGCCGTATCGCGTAGTTGTAAAAGAACTAAATTTAAGGTATTTTACTGATCTCATGATAATGCTTGCACCTCGTGTTAATGCTTATTTGAACCATTTTTTTGTTGTTCCAAAATGTAAGGTCTAAAACAAAGCGAAAATAATCATGACACCGGCACCACAACGAATGGCAAAAAAGCATCATATTTACCTTTTAAAATAATTACACATAACAATTAAATAGATGATTCTAAGTAAATTAACTTACCCCCTACATATATAAATTTATAAATATTATGTAAGTACCTACTACGAAATATTAAGAACAAAACATCCAAAAGATATTAAAAGAAAACGCATAAAATCCTCGACCCAAGTAACCGATAACAAAAAACTTCTCTACTTTGAGAAACTACGTTTTGCCAATGATTGTGACAAGCAAAAATTGTTAGCAAACTTTTCTTCCATGGGCCTTCTTTGATGGCGTTTCATAACTTCGGAATTGTTTTTAACAAACAATTTATTCGTCAAATTTCGCTAAAGATTTGAATTTGCTTTGAAAAAGTTTTCTTTCCATCTTTTTAACAATTTAATAGATACTATTATTATTTTATAGTAGCTAAGATTGTCTTGAGAAGATTAAAAAAAAAAACAATAATCTAAACGCCAATGTTCTGCTGTTATTGTTCTGCTATAAAAAGTTTATGCAAGAATGGACATGAAATCGAAAGATTTAACTGAACATAAATCTTGCCAACTCAGTTGTAAACTTTTCTTTCAGTAGGTAGGCATAAACGGCAAAGTAATTAACGATTGTCGAATACCTAAAATAGCATAACAGCCCTCAATTCGGATCCCTCTCATTCCCTGAAGATTAAAAATACCGCCGATTATTCCAAGAAGTGGGCCAAGAAATTAATGTCTTTGTTAGGGAAGTCAGGGATGAAAAATATAAAAACTTAAAAGAAAAAGAGGCGGTTTAAGTTGAAATATAAAAAAATGCGTGTTTTTACCAATTCTAACTAAAGTTAAGTTTCAAATAATGAATAATTAATTAAAGGTACTTAATATACAATTTTGTTTTTATTTTCAATCTAGGTTTCCTTACTTAAGTTTGAAATAAATATTGTATGCGTAAGTATGAAAAAGTGAATAAATAAGAGTATATTAGCTTAAGTGAAGCTAGTAGAGAGGCGGTGTTCCTACAAGCGTTATTAAGAGAGCTCTTAATGTTGCGTTCTAGTAAGATTGTGTTGTACTGTAATAATCAATCTGCTATGCAGCTTGCTGTTAACAAAGTGCATCACAAAAGGAGCAAGCACATCGAAGTTAGGTATCATTATGTTAGAGATTTGATAGACCGCTTCGACGTCCAGCTTTTGTACATCCCTACAGATGTAATGGTAGCTGATGTTTTCACCAAACCACTTGGTAGTATGAAACATGAGCTATTTACCAGCCAACTAGGTGTGGCATAGTGACGGCCTGATGATGTCCACGTTATGGGGGAGTGTTGAATCTAACGCTGGCCATCAAGACATTTCATAATGTTCTTTTTCATGAGAACATCTGTCACTGTCTCTTCTGGGTTTTTCTAAATGAATACGATTTATTATTAAACAATTTTAAATACTCAAATATAATATTTTCATTAATTATACGTAAGATGTTTTACAGTAAATCAGATGTAAAGTCTTGTCAAACAATCGTCCCACAGAGCAACACTGTTAACTAATGACTAATTACTCTACCTAGGAACAAAGAAGTTGTTAGTTTAATTTTATACAGTGAAAGTTTTGTCAATTGACAGTTTTTGGACCGTTTTTGTTTTGTGTTGTGTTAATTCTGAATGACTTAAACATTAAAAATAACATCGATAAAAATAATGTATTACTAAATAAAAATTTCACTACATTTACCCTGGTCTCCCACGTCCCTAGCCTTTGATGGTTCAGATGCGGAGACTCAAAGAACGTGCCTCGTTTGAGAGACTAATTTCTGTTGTGGTGGCGCGCCTTGGAAAATATCTTTGATGTAACTTCGTTGTCACCAGGAAATGTGTTGTGGTTATGCAGAAATGTCGAGTGACGGGATTGTTATCATTTATTACTGACTCCATGATGAAGATACTCTGCAATATGCCAGGAATATACAGTTGAAATACATTATGCGGCTTGTTTAGGTATTAAGTGTCCAGAGGAATTTTTTGTTATTTAAATAATTAATGTATGTTCAAGAGGTTCATTAGACAGTTTAATTCAAGTTATTTAACGATTACATCAAAACTTGAAAATAATTGATGAACCCGCCACTTAATTTTTTATTACTAATTAAATAAAGCTCTGTCTGTGTAAGGGATAAAGACAAAGTACGTTCCCATTTATTAATAAACTAATTGAAATTTTAAAAGTTTATAAGCAAAGTGTAAACGTTTAATGACTTTTAGAGAAGGCGTCTCTAAATTTCTGTTCCTATGAGATTTTAATCTAGGCATTCAGTGCCTGTGATTAAAAATTCAGCATACTCATTTTATAATAAAAAAATCCAAGCTCCAACCTTATGAAATTGCATTACAGGAATCAAGTGAGTGACTCGGAGATATCGAAGGGTAGCCTGATATGATTACATATTCAGCCACTTGGCAGTTCCACACTGGCACGACACAGTTTCCAGGGAAGAGCTAAGTCATTTGCATCTTTATCGTACAGAAATGTAAAGTTATTACGGGTTTGTATTGATTTAGCTACCTACTTGTAGGTAGTGTTTTGTGGGGAATATTGAGGACTATTTAAATAATGGTGCTGATCATGATACATAGATGATCTCGTTCTTCTTTTGTGGAGTAAAAATAAATCAGTCTTATCAGTTTATTATATTTTTGTGCAGAAAAAGACTGAAGTTTACTGTATTAATAGTACATTACTGCAGAGGCCGTGAAGTAAGGGATTGCAGGACGAGATTGGGGTACACGGCCGAGTCGTAGACGAGGCCGGATAAAGCGAGTCCTGCAATCCCTGTTTCCGGCCGAGGATTGTATAGTGCTTTTCTCAAGCGATGCGAGGAAATCAAGTAAAAATTGTTTAATTAGCCGCTTTTTTAATTTTTGAAACATTCCATTTGAACAAACTATTGCTCGCGCCATGTTCCCCGCGCGCGCTCCGCTCCGCGCCGCCGCACCCGCCCCGCACCGCGCCGACCGCACCACATTACTTCTTGGCCGAGGCCGTAAATGTGAAACTTCTTGGCTTCATTTCGCGACATTAACGCGTACATTTCCGAGCATGTTTGAGAAAAAAAACTTTTTTTTTTCATTTTAAAACTGATTTAATTCGTCGCTTGAAAAAAGTTTTAATTTTAGTTAGGTATAAATTAATTATGCAATAAAACTATATTCTAGGCAATTCCATACAACGGTGGCTCAGAAAACATCAGCGGCGGAGAGCTAAATACTTGATAAGATACTTTAAGACTGAACCTAGTGGGATCGCCTTTGACATAATAACAAAATGTTCAATGATCGGAGCAAACGTATTTTTTTATTAAATCAAAGCAGGACCCAGAAAATAACAGAGCGTTGAGAGAAGTTGTGGCAGCTGTTTCTGATATGTTGTAACCGCGGCATCAGCCATGGGCTCGAACTCGGTAACAACTTACGTATACGTGCTTTGAAAAGTTATTTGATTTATGCTTCGGCGTAATGCCGGTAAAAAGGTTAAGCGCGATCAATATTCGGCTAAATAGACGTTATTTGCGACAAAAAAGGTTCATTGATCTCCGTTTTTAGCATTGATTAGGAGAAAAATGAAAGAGAAAAATATTAACCAACTTCCAACGGTCTGTAAGAAGTTATGAACTAAAAGGAACTTAACGGTGTTTTTATAAAGCTAAATTTTATTGCTGTTATTGTAGATGAATTTCGGGTTTTTAAAATACCTACACTTTAAAGGCAGCTTTATACTACGCTATTGATTGACCAATTAAAATTTATTACATTTTGTAGATCTGATAAATGTTTCTACGAAACAAAATTGTCAATGCCAATTGCATACCCTGTTATTGTACCGTACCTCTTTTATAGAGGTACTGATATAAGAATTAATATTTTATGTCACCTTAGTTTACTCATTGAAAATTCTACAAAGAAACCTGAATAAGTAATTTTGTTTTCTAAACTTGCGCGTTACCAGCTCAATGATAAAATTAAATTTGTATCAAGTTTCTAAAATTTTTTTTGCTAATGGATAAAAACTCGTGTAATATAATATGCGAAGTAATGTTGGGCTAAGGCGAGCAAAGGTCGGGCAAGTTTTGACAAACTTAACACCCACGGCTGGAACTGTGTGGAAAATATAAAAGGTGAACACATTTAATACGTTAAAGTGAAATTGTTTGCGGTTAGATGTATACTAGCGGATGTAGTGATCCATTTGATTGATGTAACAAAAAAAGGTTTTGAACTCGTTCGCGATAGCTTGATATTTGCTTTAAAAAAATAAAAAAAATCTATAAGTGGGGAGGTCGTGCTAAAGAATTTATTTTCGTTTCTAAACATTCGTCATGGCACATGGCAGATAGTACGTTTAAACGATTTACTTAACAAAAAACAATAAGTTCTCCATTCGTTTTTTTTTTTGTATATGTCCGTATATACCATCGACGCCTTCGAATTAATTGAAAAAAGTTATAATGCGAAACTGACTGGATATTTTCAAAATGATTTAATCAATGATTCTTACTTAGATAAATACAACGCAAAATTATGTGTTTATTAATGTTTTGTTCTACACTAAGCTAAGGCATTCAAGAGTAATTTTATTAAGTTGCTGCTAGTACCGATTGAAATTTCTGAAAGAGTAATTAACATAACCATTGAATATTCCTATTTATTTCAAGTCCCACGATTTCCTAAACATAACTTTAATCATTAGGCCCCAACAAAAGTAACTTGTGTAATAAATTAAGGTTGTTTATTGTGTAGACTACCTGAATTAATTAACGGAACAATTAGGTTTTCAGCGAAATAATTTAATGTTCAAGGGTCAAAATTAAAAACTTTTTAATCATTTTTACTGTGACGGAACGAAACCTATGCTGTAAAGAAAGGAATAAAGAAAGAAAGAAGACATTTATTCCTTTTTTTTCTTTCTTTCTTTTTAGGAACCTTTGTAGGTAAAGCATCTGAGTATATGTTATTTTTATCATATTTGTTTCAGATATTATTATAATAATATCTAAGGTAAGATTGTCGTACGAAAAATTTTACTTTTCGATTTCTAACCCTAACCCTAACTAATCTAACCCAGTATTTAGTACTTCTAAACGATTACAAAAACTATTATACGTAAAAAAATCCAAAAAGAAAAACTATTACGGGGACTTGAACCCGGATCCTCATCCATCCGGGATGCGTGCTTTACCTCTACACCACCCAAAGCAGGTACGTAGCAGTCCGAAATTTTTGTATGCGTTCTCGTAACAGTAAGTTAGGTATTCAAATCTATTAAACTATTGGTACCTATTAATTAATGTCTATAGCAAAGAATTACTGGTCAACCAGCTCATTCTCTTTATACATAAGTTAAGTACCTAGGTCGGTTACCTTTGTCTTAGTCACAGTACTCATAAAGTCAAATGAGATGAAACTCTTGCCTTGCCTCATCAGTGGCCTAATAAACCTCAAACTGATTCAAATCTATGAATTTCAATTTCCTGTTTTCAACTTGTGCATCCTTAAGTGACCGGCCATGACTATGGGCGAGTAGCGGAGCGTCAAGCGATTTTCTAATACATTGCGTGTACTGTTAGTCATGGTACTCCAAAACAGAGGAGATCGTGGTATAAAGTAACGTAACATGATACCATTTTTTATTAACAGATTGGCAACATTTTGTCAAAATTTTAGGTGTTTTAAGCTGGTAAAAAATTATAACATGCTATAAAACACCATATTATAACAATATTTGTAACACCATTGTAACATAAAATTGTATAATTTATAGTATGTTATGTTTTGTTTATCAATTTGTTATAGTGTTGAAATTTGTTGTAAAACATTTTAAATAGCTAAAAAATGTTGTACAACGTTGTAACAATGTGCAATTTTTGTTCTAAAAATTATTTACTAAATTAAATATTTTACAACAATCACGCTAAACGTGGCCTTTAGGTCTTGTATGTATGTATGTATGTAAACTCTTTATTGCACATTAAATTTAAAAATACAGAAATACACAGAAAAAAGTACAAAGCCGAACTTATCCCTAAGAAGGGATCTCTTCCAGCTAACCTGATACAGAAAGGAGCAGTTTACAAAAAAGGCAAGCAGTCATATTATGCGCATATATCAAGTGTAAGTATTAATAATAAATTAAGAACGGAATAAAATTTGAACAATATCATGTATAAACTTACATAGACACTATCGAATATCAAATAGTTAACATAAATACTTAAACTAAAATACAACATGGAAAGGCAACTACCGCCTCAGGTGCCAGTGCTTAGCCACAACTTCCTCAGCCCACCCCTAAACACCGCCACAGACTGAGATTCCCTCAACGTCAGGGGCAACTCGTTCCACAGCTTGACGGAGCGGATCGTGAAAGATGTGGCATATGAACGTGCCTTGTTAGGCGGAAAGGCAAGTGTGAGGTTGGAGCTCGACCGTAAACGGTCACCGCTTCCAGTGGCCAAGTAGCTAAATCTTTCACACAGGTAAGAAGGAGAAGCAGGATTAAAAAGAACATTGAAAAGGAGGCACAGGATATGCATGTCTCTGCGACGTCGAATAGGCAGCCAGTTAAGCTGCTCGCGAAAGTCTTGTTATCTTGGGTTCTGTCTACCTCATAGGGGATGGAGACGTGATTTTGTGTATGTATGTGTTTATAACGTTTTACTTCTGTAGTGTTGGGAAACCATTAGCCATTGCGCGGTGAGCGTCGACGTGCGATGAACGATGCCTTTAGTGCCAATTTTTTATCATTATAAATGTCTCGAACGTGCTCTTATTAAAGTGTCAAAATGTGAGCTGTCAATACGTTCCGCTGCGACACTGAACTTCCCGTATTACTTCCCGTAGTAATTATGACGCTAATTTAAACACGTTTGAGACGATTTGTGGTTAAAGATTTATACATGAATGTTTTTACAGTATCAATGATTATTTCCAATATTATGAATTATAAAAATTGAATTTATTTATTTGGTTTCATGGCCTATGAGTAATGACATGTTATTTTGTTGTAAGTATTAGTTTGATTTTATTTTGATTGTATGTAATTGGTATCCTGTTTATACGAGAACTAATGGTGGATTATTGACACTATGGTTTACAAATATGAAGAGATTAGGTACTTATGATTTTATTTTTCTTCTGCCAGTGTTGTTTTTGCATGCCAGCTGCTGGTGAAATGTGTGTTCCATTGTTTATACTGACCATCTTTTGTAACATGTTTTCAGCAAAATAAATGACTACTTACTTACTTACTAGAGGCTGTGGGAAATCGCTCCACGCGTCGCCGGTCGCTCAGTCGTTACCAGGCTGTAACGTAGGAACAAGGGTCGCTTTGCTATGGTACAAAGGGTTCGTAATGCTTTCTGCTCTCGACTAAGAATGAGCTATGGCTGAAAGCACCTACATTACTTGGTGGCCGAGTTGTGTAAGAGTTCCGCTTTGAGTTTTAACGAGTGCTATTATGGAAAATTTACGGAACCATTTTAAAGGTTTCTAATAATTACTCTTTCGGTTTAGAAATGTTTTAAGTAAATAAATGTTAGATGCAAGCCATGAGAATCGACTCTTTGAGGCCCACCTATGCTATCGCGTCATGACAGTTAATCTTTAGGTATGATCTTGTCGATCAAATTCAATATTTTATTAAATTTGACAACAGATTCTGAAGGGTTAATATAGCGCATAAGACAAATAATTTCACGATATAAAAGAAGTAAACTGCAGATCCTTGCAGAAAGATCTTGCGGAAATATGGAAAATTACACTTCTAAATCACTAAAAGAAATAAAAGGACACTATCATAATCATTAATTCTTAAAACCACGAAATTAAGACCAGCGTCATAAAACGAATTACTTATATCAGCGTGACAAGACAAGTGACAAACACCCCATAGCATATCAATGTTGACATAGACTTGCTAGTAGTATTTTACTAGGTACGCTAGATCACGTGGATTTTCGTAGGCTTACTTCAAATGCATACAATTTCATTTCATTCTCTTGTAGCCGTTATTAATAAGAAAAAGCGACATTCTACATAACGTGTTTATTTAACTAATTGTGTTGTTACATGACCTATCTTGTATAAAAAAATCAGGTCGGTATTAATTGTGCTATAGCCTTGTTTTCCCAAGATTTCTCTCAGGTTCCGCAGTTAATGCAGGATTAATAACACTGGCCTCTCCATTAACACCATTAGCTTCTTCTTTTGGCACTAGTTTTTCATGCCTAGGTTTTTTCGGACCTGCAATCAAAAAGGTAAGTGTGTTGAAACAAGAAAAAACATAAATTCTTTTACTTCCTACTGGTCCAGATTATGTGAAAATGGAATCAATCTTTTGTACTTCGTGTAATTCTTAAGCAGAAATAAGTAGAGCAAGAGTCGATTTTATTGTTTTGCTTTTTGTGATTCAATATTAGCGAAAGTTGCGAAATTAAAGGTGCCCATATTATAATACTAATATATCATCTACATATATATCGTCTAGCGTAGGATGTCCACCAACGAGATGGACGGATGAACTGGTTAAAGTTTGGGATCACGGTGGATGCAAGCCGCTTCCAACCGAGGTAACTGGAGGTCTGTTGGGGAGGCCCTTGTCCATCATTAGACGTCCTAAAGCTGATATGATGATGATTGACGTAGACTTACCTCCACCCATAGCGAGTTTGACTAACGTTGAGAAAGGTGAGTCAATCAGCACGGTGACGGCAAAGCCGATTAGAAGAGCCGATGACATATCTGACAAGAACCTGTAAAACTGCGAACAAAAAGGAAAATATTTGTGGTAGACAGTAAGTGCAAACTTCTTATCACTAAGAAAGTTACTTATTCCCTCTAAATAGTTTTATTATTGTAACTAAGAGAAATCTATTACCAAAAAATTTACAACGACACCAAGACAACCTATTTTTATTATGTTTACTGAGACACATATTTTTAATTTATTAAAATCAGATGTAATGTTATTAAACTTACATAGCCAATAACTGAAAAATAAGTAGGGGCTACTGCAGAGGCGTTCACGACGTGCATTACTGGGTAGTGGAAGATGTACATGGCGAAGGAGATCCGAGCTGGCAGCTTCCACATGCGCAGCGACAGGAACCAGTTGATTGGACCTGAAAACGAATAAAGACTTCTTTATAATAATAGTTATGAAACAGGAACAATAATGGACTTGAAATTGGCAGCGTAGGTAAGCCTAATTCTTACTAATGTGGATCATTGAATTAAAAGTGATGTTACGAATGAATGAGATGACACTTTGCATGTAGATACTTTAATTACTTACTAAGCTAAGGTCAACCTAAGCCTAAGCACAAGACTCAAATTTTAATAGGTAGGTAAGTAAGTTAGTCAAATAGTCCATTGAGAGAGAGAGAGAGAGAGAGATTTATTTACACAGATTCGATACACTTAGATTTAAAATATGAACAAATACAAATTATATTTAAGAATAGTACCTACCGATATGGTGCATTGGCATCTAAAACATGTCGTACATTACATTTCCATAGCTTTAAGGACTACGTTCACTAGCATTGCTTCTTACTAACCTCCATAACCATGTGTGCAAGCAAAGATCATCCAACCAAGGCAAGCTGCCCATCCTGGTCTCGAATAGGAGTTGATAACACCATCAAGGAATGGACTGTTCCAATCCATCTGAAGAATGGGGTACGTGGAGTAAATGATACCCGAGGACACCACAAGGGCACAAAGCCAACCGAAGACCACTAGCATCTACAAGCATTTTTAAAATGAGGTTGGCAATAAGGGAAGAAGAAAAATTTATAAAAATTAAAACGTAATCAGTGCCCGCTTTGTGGACATTTAATTTGTCTTGCTGCTGCAACCATCTCAATCGCATATAAGCTAACGGTTAAATATTTTTTTGCATAAATTTAAGGTTTTCTCCCAGAATGGAACACAAGGTTATTCAATTCGCACCTCTAAAATTCACTTGGAATGAACTTCTCACTTTTATTACCTTCGGCATAACAACTTTTTTGCCTTTATATACGCTAAGAAAGTAGCCAACTAGCAGTCCTACGAAGAAAGGCGTACATCTTGTTAAAGTGTTCATGTAATAATTGACCATGTAGTGAATGTAGTCTTCATCTGTACGTCTGAAAATAATAAGAAAAAGGAATTGTTTGTACAAAGTTTAATATAGCGCCATCTAGAGGTTCTATACAGAAAAATGAAGGTAGGCATTGTTTGGTTCACTGACTTCAGCTTGAATGCCGGTAAATAGTCTTTCCTCCCACAGATAGATGGCGCATTGCGATAGTATGTTTAAATGCAATAATGGTAGAGTTTTTGTTAAGAATATACAATCATCATCATCATACAAAGTGCACCAAATTTTGACTTGATTTTGAATGCTTGTTTAAACGTTATTATATTGCATTGCTGATTGAATATTATAGTCTGACTGTGTTATGTGTAGTTTACGATTTAGTCTAGAATAACAAAAATTTGAGAAATGCCCGTATGACTTACAATCTTTAAATACCTAGTTAATTTTAAAAACACAGAACAAAATAATCGGTTTTTACAAAACTTACGTGGGAACAAACGGTGCGGGCTGGAACTCGTTTATATAGTTATACGTTGTTGTTACAACCAGTGAAGCTATCATGGCGAATGTCAAAGCAATCCATGCAGGTTTCCTTCTGCCTAGCACCCAAAACAGGATCAGGGGTGATAAGATGTGAAGTTGAATATCTACAGCTAAATACCAGGTAGGACCAATACACTAGAAACAAAAAATAGTCAATATAACTAAGAGCTTACTTTCAAGCTCTGTAGATCAGAGGACTTTTTGTTTTATTTTTACGTAGGACTGACCAATAATTGACCTCTAACTTGACGACTGGCTAGCTTTAGTAATAAGAGAACCTAACTATAAAGCTTTTGGCTCAATTCCTGGTCAGGACAGATATTTCAGTAGTATTATCATATAGAACTAGCTTTTTCCCGCGACTTCGTCCGCGTAGACTCATTTATTGATTCTACACTCTCCAAACAACCTAAATGCCGAATTTCAGCGTTCTACAACCAGTAAAACGAAAAGTCCCGTTTTACAATTTTGCAAAATTATCTCTTGTAGCTTCTCTACACTCGTCAAGCAACTTACATGCCAAGTTTCAGCATTCTACGACCAGTAAAACGAAAAATCCCGTTTTTTCCCGTTCCCGTGGGAATTTTAGGAAATTGTCTCTTATTGCTTCCCGATACTCATCAAGCAACCTACATGCCTAATTTCAGCTTTCTACGACCAGTAAAACAAAAAATCCCGTCATTTCCCGTTCCCGTGGGAATTTTGGAAAGTCCTCTCCAAATGCTGCTCTACACTCCCCAAGCAATCTAAGTACATGTCGAATTTCAGCTTTCTACAACCAGTAAAACGAAAAGTCCCGTTTTTCCCGTTCCCGTGGGAATTTTAGGAAATTGTCTCTTATTGCTTCCCGATACTCATCAAGCAACCTACATGCCTAATCTCAGCTTTCTACGACCAGTAAAACAAAAAATCCCGTCATTTCCCATTCCCGTGGGAATTTTGGAAAGTCCTCTCCAAATGCTGCTCTACACTCCCCAAGCAATCTAAGTACATGTCGAATTACAGCTTTCTACAACCAGTAAAACGAAAAGTCCCGTTTTTCCCGTTCCCGTGGGAATTTCGAAAAATTGTCTCTTAATGCTTCCTTACACTCCCCAAGCAACCTACATGCCAAATTTCAACTTTCTACGACCTGCAGTGTAACAAAAAAACCCGTTTTTTCCCGTTCATGCTCCCCTATACTCCTCAAGGAACCTGAAGGCCAAATTGCAGTTTTCTGCGATCATTAAAACGAAAAATCGATCCCGTAGAACTGAATATAAATCCCGTTTTTTCGTTATCCCGTTGGAATTTTCGAAAATCCTTAAAACTGTTTTTTACTATTATAATCAACTACTTCTATGCCAAATTTGAAGAGTAGTAATTTATAGTTCATAGGATTTCGTTGAACTGAATATATATATCCCGTTTTTTCTTTATCCCGTGAGAATTTCCAAAAATCCTGAAATTATTTTCTTAGTTTTGTAATCATCTACTTGTATACGAAACTTGAAGTCTATATTCATTAAAGTATAGTTACTGAGATAGGGTCACTCGGTATCGAATATGATAAATCACGTTTTTTCCCGTTCCCGTGGAAATTTGTGTGTGTGTGTGTGTGTGTGTGTGTGTGTGTGTGTTCCTGTGTGTCAGGTAGGTATGTGTGTTGTTGTTTTCGTAATCAGCGACCCGATAAACCGTACAAACAATACTACCCACTATAATATAATAATAATAATACCCTGATTTTCAGACTTTGTCACCCCCTATCCCCCTTTTAGGGGTTAAATTTTCAAAAAACCTGAAACAGGTGTTTACTCATTTATCGTTAGGAATACTCCTGTGAAGTTTCGAGTAAAATAGTCTAACTAATCTTGTTTCCCCATACAAACTTTGGACCCCCATTTAACCCCTTTAGGGGTCGAATTTTGAAAAATCCTTTCTTAGTGCACCCCTAGACCTTATAAGGAACCTACGTGCCAAATTTGGAATCTCTAGAACCAGCGGTTTGGGCTGTGCGCTGATATGTCAGTCAGTCAGTCAGTCAGTCAGTCAGTCAGTCAGTCAGTCAGTCAGTCAGTTTCTTCTTTTATATATTTAGATAAGTAAGAACATAGTAGAACAGAATCTCCCGCTCCAGCCGGACTCAAGGTCACGATATTACAGTACTCGCTAAGCGAGCGACTCAGGCTGCCACGGCCGGCGTCGCCGCATGCGCGTTTGGCACTTAAACTACTTACTACTAGTTTTACGTGAGCCTGTAGGTATTTTATTTTATATTTGTCGGTAAGTAATACTTACTTAAATCATCTTAATTGGCTTCATTTGGTATGGCACTTGTAATAACTTCTTACTTAGAAGTACTTATCTATAATATGTATGTACGTACCTAATGATTTATAAATTTCATATCATTATTTCAAATCATTATTTTATTCTAGTTTTACAAAATTTCATATTTTGTAAAACTAGAATAAAATAATGATTTCAAAGTAAATAAAAACTTATATTTTAGCGATATTATTTTTAGACGTAAGTATAATATTTAACGGTAAGCAACCCTAGCAATACGCCTGGACGACAGAGGGGTGTAACGACGTGAAGGGGGAAGTAGGTATATAAATGGCGGCGTTTTGGACGCGGTCAAAAGAGATTCCGTTCTACCCTGTTGTTATCTATTCTATGGTATTATAAGGATTTAATAAAAATTCTTGTTACCTGATGTCTAGGCGTAACGTAATTCTGAATGTGCAACAGAGTGGGCCACCAGAATCGTCTGCATTTGTGCACTTTGTAAGCCATGACTTCGCTCCACCGTGGCCCATCAGATAAATGGTTGACCAACGTTGCCTGGAGGAAAACACCGGCAGCCAGAACCGGGAACATGCGCAGGAGACGATGGAGGTAGTACAAGTGGATGTTTCTTATTAGTCCCACTAAAATAAAATCAGTAATTTTACTGTCCAGTATTCAAATCTTTTACACACACGTACATAAACTAATATTACAAAGTGTTTGTAAGTTTGAATGCAAAGATATTCTTCGAACATTTACCCATCCGATTTTGAAAACTCTTGATAGTTACCACTGAGTGATTATAGGCTAATAGGCTATAGCCTACTTTTTATTCCAAAAAAGAACGGTTGAACTGATCTTTATGAAATTTGGCACAGATATAGATAACAGTCTTAAATAAATAATTACTTTACTTTTTTGACGTGACAACGTCTTATAAATTGGTTTGCCGGGTGACACTTCAAGAAACTGCGTTACGCTCCGCTCACGTTATGCGCTCACAATGAGAGCGAGTGAGAGGCACGCGGGCATGGTTAGCCCGCCTAAGAGCGAGAGAGACAGACATAAAAAGTGAAAGGCACGCGTCCCTTCCACTCGAGCACAGTTAGCCCGCCTAAGAGCGAGAGAGACAGAGCGAGAGAGAGAGAGTGAGAGAGATAGGCATACACACCGGTTCATGTCTTGCGCTTCTATTTCGCTTAGGCGCCTGCATACAAGTTTACACGTCCTTCTTCCTACTATACGAATGAATATTCACATTAAAATTATTTTACCACTCAAAGTCGTTGTCACGTAAAACTTTCGCCCGTATACCGACTTTACAGGCAACCAATTTTTTTTACACTTACTTTTTATGTTGAAACATTGCGTAGTTCCTGCTAATCCTAATAAACGGCAATAAACGATTTCTTTGGAGACGAAGTCGTAGGCAGCAGCTAATATAATTATACCTACTCACGAGCAAAAAGAATAGGTCACTTTTCATACAAAGTTCTATGAAAAGCGACCCGTTATTTATTTTTGCTCGTCAGTGTAGTATAATGTCTGCGATGTTAAGTGACTACTTAACAATCGTTATGATGTAGTTAGAATGACTTCTACTTACTTTTACTTATCTTTCCAACTGATGTATACACAATCAGTAATCCACTCAGCAAAAAGAAAGTGTCCACTGTTATTGGTGCAGCCATAATCCAAATTGCTGAAAATGACGTCATCCACTGTAAAAAGACCTTGCATTAAATAGGAGGGAAGACGTAAAAAGAAAAACTACTACTAATGCATGTAGCATTGTAATCCATCTTACATAAGTCTATCGAATTTCAAGACAATCCAACAACTAAAAGTGGGTCTGGCTTGCAGTATTTGGCCCAAACAAGAAAAAAAGAATGCTTGTAAAACATCCAAGTTAAATAAATAAGTAAAATTTAATTTCTAAACGACACTGAAAATTAGAACACAGAAAAATCCGAAAAGTAAAGCTATGGCCGGGAATCGAACCCGAGTCCTCGTCATTCCGTGACGCGTGCTATACCCCTACACCACCCATAGCAGGTGAGTAAGCCACCGAATTTTTCTATCTGTTACCAACTGTCACGTGACCTTGTTACTATGCGAATATTTGTTGCTAAGCGTCATCTGTTTGAATGATGTGTCTGTACGACACAATTACAAACTCCCGTGGAACATGTACTGCTCACCAGGGACGAGAGAAGGCGCTGTTTTTCAAATGATAGGAAATATCAAATTAATCAAGAAATTTACTTCTTGATTTTTAATGTTTACTTTTAATTCTTTCCGTTAGAAATTAAATTTCTAAACGACACTGAAAATTAGAACACATAGAAAAATCCGAAAAGTAAAGCTATGGCCGGGAATCTAACTTGGATCCTCAACAATCCGTAATGCGTGCTTTAAACCTCTAAGTACACCACTTAAAAGGTGACTGCCGGTCGAAAGTTTTCAATGTGGTTCTCCTAAACTTTAATTCGAATAACTTTGTCGTCAAGCGCCATCTATTTGAATAATGTACACTGAGCAAAAATACAGACTCTTGTAGAACACAGACTGCTTACCTCAGACAAGAGATGGCGCTGTTTTAAACGAAAGATAATTGAACTTTTTGGTTAAAAACAACATTATCTATAAATCATCCTTGTAATACATACTGTGAAGAAATCTATCCGGTTGTAGAAAGGGGCATACAACTGCGTGGAGTATGTGTGGCCAATGATGACCCACATGATGGCCAGAGCTCTGATGCCGTCCAAACATTCCAATGCACCAGGAGCAGAGTTGAAGGTGAGCAGGCGGCGAGTGTTATTGTAGACAGAGAACGATTTGCCGAGTGTACTGGCTTTCTTAGGGTCTGCAAAAATAAGCGTAAGAAGAAGTTTATGGGCTCGAAGTGTGACTTAGTCTTATGGTAAAAGCTATTTAATCAATGAAGGTTAATTATCTACTAATAAAATCTGTACTTGATCATGTAACGGTTTAATAACCAAATTGCTGGCTGAGCAGAGATGGTAGAGTCTCTCGCGCTAATGTTGCAAGGTTTGGCTAAAACGTCGAGATAGATAACTTAAAAAGTATAATTGTGTGATTAAGAATTGGGATTGATAGTTTTATTCTGGATGAAAATCCTAAAATTTTTAAACATTGCAGCAGTACTTAGCTAATAATATTTCCTTAATGAAACTAATTTAGAACTGAATTAAATAATCTTCTACGCTTTAAAAAATAAAGGCCTATTGAAATATTTTTTCAAATTTTCTTTATGGTTTCTCCTACTCTTATCTCGGCAAAATATATTATGTTTGCCTAAAAACAACCAAAATTACTATGAAACCAATAGCTGTTTGTTATCATTGATAACAGTTAACAGTTAGCTATTGGTTTCATGTTATCAATATAACCGATGAAATTAAGAGGATTAGCGTTATTTTATTATCATGGCATGTTATTTTTTATTTAGTTTGACAGGCTTAAATAAAAGTATTTAATAAAAAATAGGCTTACCTCCTTTTAATACATGAGTGTAGTATAAATCATAACCGGTACAAAGTATTGTGATCAGGATAATAAAACCAAATACACCCCTGAAAATATGAAAGAAAATAACGAATTTTCAATTTTCATTAAGATGTGTAATACTTTGTTCATTAATACATATTACGCCATAGTACCTATATCATTGTACTAATATTTATCTTAAAGAAGTAAAGTGATCGTCATTCAAACAGATAACACACTACAGCACCGTGATTGATTAGAATAGTTTCAAAGTTCAAAAACAAATGTAAATTTTTCAGAAATTCCTTGACATTGTACTTACATAGCAGCATAATCACCAGGTACAAAGGGCTTATCATTCTTCAGGCGGCAGAACTCATCAGTAAACTCGAGACCTACAGCTGTTGTATTTATGAGTAGATTATCAATGGCTTGTTTCGTAGTACATGATTTTGGAAGGCATACAGCTAGCCTGAATGACTCTCCTGCCAAAGGATTGTCCTCTGCTACCCTAAAGTAGGAAAATACACTGTAATGCCGATTACTTTATTGCTAAAATTTTACTTTAAATACTTTTGTAGCTCTTGCAATTCACGATTGCGAGTGAGTTTTATTTCTACATACACGTGACAAATTATGCATGTCTTATGGAGCGATTTTCGAGTGAGATTTCCCTTTAATTTTATATACATGCATTCGCTCGCAGGCATACTTTGACACTTAAGCAGATACCATGCAGGTACGTATTTTCCACAAGTAAAACTGCAAGAACTATAATAACTAAATGGAACTAACTCTATTTCTCAAAATGAAGGTTAAGTCGTTTATAAAAGACGCGTTTGCATGAATTTTTCATGGAGTTAACCCGGTCCCCTTAGCTTTAAAATTACCAAATAAAAAACGTGTAAAAAGCTTGTTTAAAATATCCAGCGCAAGCGCGACTATTTAGCATGATTTTACCTCACTATTATGCGAAGTAGTAAATGGCTACATTTTAGTTTAAGTATTTGAATTTAAAATACCTATTTTGATTATGAATAATAAAAGTCCATGTTCTACCTTATTAAATCTGTATCAGTCCCAAACAATTGATTGTACTGCTTTATCTGAGTTTGCACTTTTCTGATATTCCGCACCATTTCTCTATGCTGTTTTGTGTTCGGTATAAGTTCTGGTGAAGGAAACTCGGGCCACCCTTCTGGCCACTCAGGCCACCCCTCAGGCCACTCCGGGAGAGTAGGCAATTCGAAGCCATTTTGTGTCAGTGGGATATTGATCATACAGTATTTGCCTTCTATTGCCGATGGCTCAAAATGTTCGCTAATGTCTATGCATGCGTGGTAATTTCCATAGTCCACCAAATTGCCTTTTAGTATACCCCGAGGCGTTCTTAATCCTGAATCGATAACTAAAAATAAAATAAAACATAGCAAATAAATCACTATCACTGCACAGTATAAAAAAGTCACTTTCCGCTGTCTGTCTGTCTGTCCCTATGTATGCTTATAATAATAATAATAATAATAATATTTATTTTCAGATTAATATCCATAGAATGTTAGTGTTTTACACCTCCTTGCAAAAAAGCGGGCACCTATGGTTTTTCAGATTATTAGGCGTTAAAGCTTAGAAAGTAAGCTTTTATGCACATAAAATACAAAAACCACGAGTGCCCGTTTTTTTTGCAAGGGGTTTGTATCTTTAAAACTAGGTACGCAACGGATTTTAATGCGTTTTTTTTAAGAGATAGAGCAATTCAAGAGAAAGGTTTTTATCTATAGTTCTACGCAAACGAAGTTGCAGGCAGAAGGTAGTACTTAAATAAACGTCTTTAAATTTATTTAATCTGCACTATTTGTATTCATCATTGTAAGTGTACAAGTTGTCAGCTTGGAAATTTGCAAATCATTTTTCGACCATTTTCAAACTGGCAGTCAGTTATAGGTAAATCATTAAGGCGCTGTCAACAGCAAATGACCTTGAGCAGCGCCACTCTTCACACATACGGTTCGCATGCCTGTGAGTGAAAGAGAAGAAACTATTCCGGCAGCTTGGCGCGCGTCTAAAATCTTGCAAATAAGACACAAATAAGAAGAAATAAAAAAAGTATGGATTATTTGTGAAATATGACTCGTTAGCCGTGTAGGTACGAATTTGTTGACTTCATGTTTTTAATTGCAGACCCATACGTCGAAGAAATAAAGACCTTTTAATGATGATTTTAAGACCAATCTTTGCAATTATTTTCTATCGAGCCGATTTTGTTCAATTATGTATCGAGTCCGTCTAGCGTGTTTGAAATATGATGAAAATTAACTTTATATTTTTTGTGTATTTTTTTTGTGTGTAGTTTTTCTTAAAAAAGTGCTTAAATAACATCAATTTCAACAAAATTAGGTGTTGTCAGCCTCTTAAAATCCATTTAATCACGTAAACTGTCTGTTAAGTGGGTGACAGACGGGTGAGTAAGTTCGCGTACCTACTTACGGCTCGACGACTTTATAGTAGGCGGCAAATAAGTAAAACGTGGAGGGGATATGCGCAGTATGAACAACAAAATCATTTTCATACTGCGCATATCCCCTCCACGTTTTACTTATTTGCCGCCTACTATACTCGCCTGTGTTTCAGTCTAACTACCTACGCTAAAGTACAGTTGTCAAGCCGTAAGTACCTACTCGAAATTACTCGCCTGTCTGTCTGTCTTTAGGGTCGCAGAAATACATGCGTGTTTAACAAACTACAACATAATCTGTTCAATCAATTTGATACGTACAGAAACTCACGTCGACTAGTCTGACTTGCACTTGACAGGATTTTTAAATAAAAATAAGTACAGTAAAGGAGATTTCTTTCATGCTGGTCTGGGAGTAAAGAAAAAACATAGAATTGACCAGCCTTTTCCAGCGCAGATGGTAAAAGCCCATCGAAGGAATGAGCGAAAATCTTAGGAATCATGTTAATTTCCTTTCCACCTATACGCTAAACGTGGCCTTAAGGTTTTGTTACCTTAGGCTCAGTCTACCCCGTAAGGGATAAAGACGTGATATGTGTATGTATGTATGTAAAGGATACTTACATGCGGCTCTCAGCATAGAACTGTTATTCACAATGTAACTTAGCTGCGCTTCACACAGTTCCTCGTCCAGTACATTTTCATACAAATCCGTATCAAATACATTTCTAGGTATTTCAAATTCTATATACGCATTGGTATAAGTCAGACAGAATACAGTTAAAATAAATAAAACGTCTTTGGCCATATTATAAAATACCACAATCACAATTAACCTCCTAAATAATTATGTTATGGCATATTATTTACAATTATGTTGCCTTGCCGAAGACATTGGCAAGACTGAGGTATGAATTGATTATTTTTAGTAAAACTGTGATTAAAAATCAATCAATTAGGTAGGGTGATTACAGATTAGATTTGCGGTCAATTTATTTTAATCCAAACATCAAGAAGGAACGTCGAAAAGAAAGATTATTGCCTTGTATTTGTATATAATTACTTAAACTACTTCAAACAAAGTACCCGCTCTAAAATGATAAAAAACTAAAGTTTCAAATTTTATTAAGTATATAATTTTGTTACAAAAGTCGCCATCAATAGAACTTGCTAACTACCTATTAAACAGAAGACGTAACTTTGTTTTGTCACTGTTTCTCCTTGAATTTTCACACCGCCTCATCAAATACCATTGAAACCATAAACTATTGAAACGGCCGTTAACATAAAATACAAAATCGTTCTACGATAAATGTTTCATCTTTAGGTTTTATAACGCGTGTGAGATAAGAAATATTACTAAATAACTTGTGATACTTATTATAATGTAGATTTAAAAAACCGGTTGTCTTAAAGTCGGTTTACAGACGATAGTTTTACGTGATAATGATAAATATTGGTCGCTTTTGGGGGTAGGCTAAGTTACGCCATCTATCGGTACTTGGTTAAATCGCTTCGTATCTATCAAATCAATCGATCACCCTCAGAGTGAGGTACACAAAGTTGTTGCGACAACAAGCAACAGATGTCACTATCTGCCACACACTCTGACGTCAGTAACGTTACGCAATGAGTCATGCTTTTTCGTGAGTGCGGCCGGCGTTCATCGATTAATAAGACGTTATCACGTCAAAAAAATATATAGGTATATAATCACTACGACGCTGTCTGTATTTATTCAGCTACGCACTTATCCGAGCCGAGATTTGAAATGATAACTGAATTGATAGTAATGTTATTGACACTTGCTGTTAACTTGATAACGAACGGTTTAATTTCGCATAAACAACAAAAAAAATTAAAAAAAAAATTTAACTGTAGAATCAGCTAGCGGCACCCAATCTTTCCGGACCGGTACAACTTCGGGATCTTTAAAAACAATACCATTATTTTTCTTAAAGGGCTGGCAACACAGTCTTAATGCCCTTTGTTATTTCATTCCATCAGGTGTCCCGCATGCTCATTTTCCCCCTAACGCAATAAAAAAGATATTTAATAAGTTGAAAACCCCCAAGCAGTTAGAAGTTCAAAAATCAAAATTTATGAGAAAAATTTATGCATTAATAGTAGATTGTACAACAAGAGCATAAAACAAGCCATTTTACCCGAGACGTTCATATAGCCACCCGAGCCGGTACGGCGCTAAAAAAAAATCGAGGGGAAAATGGGTTTTATGAACGAGTTATACACTCTGCTTTTCACTTAGATTGCGAAGAAGCAGAACAAAAACATTGCAAAAAAAAGATTAATTAATATTAAATGTGACATTGGAACAATTCGATATACCTATTTAATGGTTTTTCCTGGAAAATTGACTGTGTTAGGAGTCAGTGTTATTTCCTCTTCACTTGACGAAATTATTGAATATTAACCATAAAATAGTAACAAACTGGAACATAAATCCTACTAAGAGAAAATAGGACGTTCCCGCCTGAGTTCCCGCCAATTAACTTTTTTTTTTTTTTTTTTTAAACGTGATACTGCGGTAAGGTTCGTGTAGGCCGGTGTTGATTTATATTTTAAAAAGTTTTATTTTTCATGTACTTATTTGTTTCAATAATAACTTGTCAAATTATTGTTACCTAGTTTTAGGTACTAATTAATCAGTTTAATAGACCACAGATTATAATAAAAAAAAACTTAAAAAAATAAACAAAATATGCTGTCATAAAGTTTTAGTGATTGTTTGTGGCTGTTGGCACCCGATTGTCTTGGTCTTAGACGAAGATTTTACTTTATGCACAAGAGCATAAAATGCCATTTTATGCAGCCTACATCCAGCATAAAGTCGAACTTTTTGAGCATGAGACGTGAAAAATTTAATTTAGTTTAAGCACTACATTATATCTAGAAGGTAAGTTTGTTAAAAAAAAAAACAACATTTTTAAATCACTTTTTTACTAAAAATTGTCTTTTTTAGTAATTTCACAGTATAATAATAACCTACTCATTTCATCCAATACAGATAGTTGGATTTTTGTTAATATAAATCATTAAAAAAAACTAGAATTAAAATACATATAATTACTATGGCAAATATTAATATCTGTTCCTGAGTGCATTGGGAACTTCACACACACTATTGAATAGCTTCGCAGAAGTTGCCAATCCACACTGAGCCCGCGTGGGAACTATAGCCCAAGCCCTCTCATTCTGAGAAGAGGTCTGTCCCCAGCAGTGCGACGTATATAGGTTGGAGAAGATGATGATAATGACGACGATGATGTTGATGATGATGAATATATTGAGAAACGATTTGTATTTAATGCAATATTAACATTATGCAATCGCATACGTTACGCATTGTGCGTGTGTTGCATTTATCTTTAAGAATAAAATCGATCCCTATAACCATTAGGAAAGTCCATCATTTTTATTGCTACGCTACACCATCTTCTTCGTTTATAAAAATTCTATCCAATAAACTTATTATCTTGTATCATTAAATTATCCATCTAAAGTTTAGTTTTGCTGATCTGCCTGTCTAAGTCTGGCACAAACGCAGGGTTCACGACTGCCGCTTGACCGTTCAATCCATTATTTTCTTCGTTGGTTATCAGTTTTTCAGGCCTTGGTTTCTTGGGTCCTGTAAAATATTAATATTTGATCAATCAATCGAAATATTATAAACGGGATGTGAACCGCGATTACCTTTATTGAGCACCCGATATTTCGAATCAGTTGCATGCTTAACCGTGAATCATTAAAAACTCTTTTTGATCAATCAGTTCTTGGTGAAAGTAATACCAGCTACAAAAAGAGTTTTTAATGATTCACGGTTAAGTTCATTCGAAATATTATAAACGGGATGTGAACCGCGATTACCTTTATTGAGCACCCGATATTTCGATACAGTTGCATGCATCATGATCACGGGTAGACCCGTCGGGATCCCGTTTATAATATTTCGAATCAGCTACAAAAAATTGGCAGCATCCATAGTAACGTTGTTTTTTAGAGCAAAAAACAATACCTACCATTGTGGTGGAATAATGAGATAATCAAGAATGTCAGTTTTGAAAAAATCTAATATAATAAACCCTGAATCATTTCACAAATAATAACATAAGCATAAGACACATTTTGTATGGTTCGCGGTTTCTATGGTTCCACGGGACAAGTGGAAAATAGACAGCAACTCTTTTTTATCTGCTTCTGATACACAGTCGAATCCAATATGATTAAGGATAGGCCTTGAAAATATTTCTGGGATAATAATTTGACGCAGAGGGAGTCTAAAGAGTAGATGGCGGGACGACTTGGATGCATACCGAATAAGGTGGCAGGAGCACGCTCTCGACAAGAACGAGTGGTGGAAAGGGCTGGTCTTTGCCCAGCAGAGGGATACTATAAGTAGCTAAAAAAACTCACCTCCTCCCATTACGAGTTTTATAAGCGTCGAGAAAGGCGAGTCGATTATCACAGTGACCGCAAACCCGACAAGCAGCGCCGTGGACATATCAGCCAGAAATCTGAAAAACTAAAAAGTTCTTGTTTATAAAACACCTATAATAACTTTTCTACATTCCACTATTGTGGTAGCGGATAAGAACGGTAAACTAGCTGATTTTTGCACGTGGAATTGGCACGTGGTTTTATTCTGATCACTTGGCTTCAATAGACAAAGTTACCATCAAAATATAAGCAAGCACTAACAATAGGAAAAGGGTTTGTGATGACTATGATTATTGTATCTATCTACTACCTCTTGAACAAAATCTATAGTTATGAATCTAAAACGAAGTAGTTAACACTTACGTATGCTGAGACTGAGAAGTAGGTAGGACCAACACTAGTAGCATTCACGACGTGCATTATCGGGTAGTGGAAGATGTACATGGCGAAGGAGATCCGAGCTGGCAGCTTCCACATTTGCAGCGATAGGAACCAGTTGATTGGACCTGAAAAACAATGTGCATTGTTAGTATGCATGTTGTATATTGTTGCAGAGGCAGGTACAAAGCCGATCGCTGGAAGACAAATTAAGAAAACGGAACGAGTCCAGCAATCACCATTCCGGTCGAGGTTTGTCTAATGCTTTTCTCAAATTTTGTGAAAAAAGAAATAGGTTGAATCGCAGCGGTCATGAATGGATTACCATAAATAATATTACTGGTCAAAACCGGCAAAGGACTAGGTAGTCGGAATCGGAGCAGAACTGTCCATAAATATTTAACTTAGTGTCTTCTTTTTTAGAAAGTAATGTGAATATTTTCGAGTAGTTTGAATATTTTGAAAAAACAAATTTCAATTTTACTATTGTATCATGGTTGCTTACCTCCGTAACCGTGTGTGCAAGCAAAAATCATCCACCCAAGGCAAGCAGCCCATCCGGGTCTTGAGAAAGAATTGATGACTCCGTCAAGAAATGGACTGTTCCAATCCGTTTGAAGAATAGGGTAAGTGGAGTAAATGATACCCGCGGAAACTAAGAAGGCACATAGCCAGCCGAGAGCGACAAAGTACTGAAACAGAAAAAATAGTAAAAGCAACAATACTATCTGTGCATCTTTCATTCATTATCTTTATGTATATTACCTTAGGCATGTTGATCTGTTTTCCTTTGTAAACGTTGAGAAGGTATCCGTACAGCATACCAACGAAGAAAGGTGTGCACCTAGTCAGCGTATTCACGTAATAGTTTTGCATGTACGAAACCTGATCTGCAGGGTCTGGTCGCCTACATAAACAAATTAACTAATTAAAACTGGAGAGCTTTGTTATGACTGAATAGAGCACCATCTAGTGAGCGCAAACCAAAACCAAAACAAAATTTATCAAGTTTTAAGCTTGCAATTGCTACTAGAATTTATAAGAGATGGCGCTGTTCTTCAAGCCATGATCAAGTGTTTTTTTTTCTTACGCTGGAATAACAGGTGCCGGCTGAAACTCCATTAAATAGTTGTAGACCGTTGAAGCTGTCAGTGTAAGCAACATGGCGAGCGTCAGAGCAATCCAGGCTAATTTTTTTTTACCAAGCACCCAGAATAGAATCAGTGGCGAGAGTATATGGAGTTGAACGTCAACGGCAAGATACCATGTTGGTCCAATGCACTGAAAAATAATCAATTTAGGTATAAGAATCAAGACATAGGTACCTACTTAAACGATTCTCCCATTTTGCTATTCTTCGCCAGAATAAAATTGCAATCTACATGGTGTCTTAGAATTGTTCCAAAATATTTTAGCAGGTGATTAAATTAGTCTACTTTAATACTTCTGTGGAAGTTTTTCATTGTAATTTTGGATTGAAAATTAAGAGTCACTCCTTTGAGGCCGTACACTTAGCACATCGAGCAATGTGTGGAAATGAGTCAACCGCAATATTATGATTATGAAAAACATTCACAAGGGTATTCAGTAAGAAGCAACCTATAGACCGACCTTATCAATGAGTCATTGCCCGCGCAGTACGGGGGCGCGGGGTAGGACGGCAAAGGGGACCGAGAGAGGTGCGGGCTGCAGGCGCATTACCCTCCCGCACCTCTCTCGGTCCCCTTTGTCGTCTTACCCCGTGCCCCTGTACCGCACGGGCAAGGACTCATTTAAACGGGCGATCTATAAGCGCCTGCTAAAGTATTCCGGAATAATTTTAAGACACTATAATTGTAATTTAAACACAAATAATTTTAACCTCCTACCTGGTTTCTAGGAGTAATATAATTTTGAATATGCAACAACGTGGCCCACCAGAATCGTCTGCACTTGTGCACTTTGTGGGCCATTATGTCGTTCCACTGTGGACCATCGGACAGATGGTTAAACAATGTAGCTTGTAACAGAACACCAGCAGCCAGAACCGGGAACATGCGCAGGAGACGGTGAAGATAATACAAGTGGACGTTTCGGACTAATCCCACTGAAAAAAAAAGTACACTATCATGAAATCAAGTCAAAAATAGCTAAAATAAACGTATCAATTCCAAATTTCTTAGAGACCAATATTAACGAAATACGAAGTAATAATAAAATGGTTAAAGTATTGAAGAAAGAGAAGAAAAATAAGCGCCAGATTAATTTTGTTGTTCCCAAATAAACTCTTTTTATTAAAAAAAAATGTAATAGATACTAAATAGCAAGTCACAGAATAAAATAATGACAATTACAATGATGTTGTAAGAAAGAGAAATACTCACTTTGACTCATTTTTCCTACAGAAGTATAAACAATCAGAAGTCCACTCATCAAGAAGAAAGTGTCTACAGTAATCGGGGCAGACATTATCCAAAGCGAAGGGAATGAAAACATCCACTGTAACAAGAAATAAAAACAATGACGATAAATTTGTACCTTCTGTTAATCAACCCAGCTGACTCTCACATTGGGCGCCAATAAAACTAAACAAAATAAGCCACTAAATTACTTTTTTTTTACCTCTTGACCGCCATAGTCATCCAGTTGTGACAGCCAATAACAAGGCTCACACGCCAATGTCATCCATACATGACAAACATTCTACCCAACATAAATCCTTATTCAATCGAATTAAAAAGTTAGTGTGTCGTTTGTTTTTCTCGTGGCGTACAGAGCCCATCACGTCATTTGTAATGTGGCGATCAAATGGTTAAATAGCCTTATTAGTATCCCACTGCTGATAAAGGTCTCCCCTTTCTCTTTCAATTCGTTTATGTCTTTAACAAGGCATCCCCAGTCCCAGTTCAAAAAGCTCTAAATCGTCCCGCCATCTCCTATTTGGTCTGCCTCGGCTCTAGTACCCGTGGCATGGAACCCAGGCAGTAGTTATTTCTGCCTAGCAGCAATCCGGACGCATTCGACTGACATTTTGAGTAAATAGAGATCGGTGTTTCTGATTCTATCAGTTAAATATTTTGAACACTGAAGTACTTACCGAGAAGAAATCGACGCGATTGTAGAAAGGCGCGTTTAACTGCGTGGAGTAAGTGTGGCCAATGATGACCCACATGATGGCCAGAGCTCTGATGCCGTCCAGACATTCCAATGCACCAGGAGCCGAGTTGAAGGTGAGCAGGCGGCGAGTATTCGTGTAGATGGAGAACGACTTTCCAAGACTACTGGCTCTCTTAGGGTCTGAAAAAATGTCGTTGTGTAACTAGTATTATTGTTATTTATTTGTCTACAGAAACAGGTGCATGGTGATAAAAAAGTTTTGCTTTGGAATTAGTAATGAATAATTATCTGAAAAATATGTTACTTGTGTCACTTGATTATGAATTTTGTTAATCGCGACTAATTTTATAAATGCTTGAGTGTGTTTAATTTTTTCTTTGTCCGTCTTTCATGGGAAAATGGAGAATTCTATTTGAATTGATCTTTTGTACGGAGATCATGATACTTATTACCCCAGGACAACACTAAACTTCTTTCCTTTGGGGAATGTTGGCGTCATCTGTCGAGTAAATCATTGACTTATATTTTGTTCAACCTCTGCTTATTGCTATATTGCTGCTCGCTTGATAAGTTTTGTTTATAATAATAATAATAAGGCGGCTATAAAATTTGTATGCAATGTTAATCGGCAACGATACCATAATCCGATCTGTTGGAAAAACCTGTCAAATTTTAAAATGGATGATCAAATCCATAGATAGTTGTCACCTGCATACAAGACAGCTTAGTAAATGTTAAATATGTTTATTCAGATTAAGCATACGTTTAAGTTGCTAGATTAGATAATGTTGGTGTTAATTAATTCAATAGGTACAAATAAATAATCTTCGACGCAATGAAAAGTAAATAACTTCATTTTTTTACGAAAAAAGGTATCATCACAGGACCTTCACAAAGGTTTTGTCCTTCAACCTTGCTCTTTATTCTAATAACATACCTAATTATCACGATATAAAAACAGATAGCAAAAAACAATAAATATCACATCAATAAAGATTAGAAGCATAAGTATAGATTAGTATTGACAAATAAAGATGTGACGCCATCTATCCTTATTCCTAGAAATGATAATAATGATATTTTAGCTAAGACTTGATTTAACCATGATAATGGTCAGTGCGACAAAAAGCTTAATTTAGATATTTATTATCTTTAGCATAAATTTGTACCTATCCTACTTAACATTCCTAAACTTCCTGTGCACGACTTATCTGCATGTTTGTTGATTTAATTAGTATTTTTGTATTGTTGTTGTTCTTTAAGAAAACCTTTAAATGGGAAATTTTTGACAATATCCAGCGCCATGTTCCCACGGAACAACGTCAAAAAACACATTTTACTTTTGTCACTCTACAGCTGTTGAAAATATAATTAATATCTAGTAAAATATTCCATTTATACTGGTATGTACCCTCACAAAATTGAGCATTTATAATATCAATAAAAGATAATGAAGATTACATGTCTAGCGTGGATATATAGCAAATAAAAAAAACTGGATCAAAATCAGCTTATCTTATCGTTTGTGACTTTGATAGTCAATAACGTTTCAAAAGGATTATAATTGCATTAACTGTGATAGCAAAATGACACCTGAATTTGAAACAACGTTCCTGCAATAATTAGTGAAATAGATACTGGTTACTGCGTTTGCAAAGATTGCAGATTAAAAATAAATATAGTTACAGCATTTCACAGCCCAATATTGTGTCTACTTTTGTGACAAGTTGTACTTGATCTATTTTTAAATTTAAATGGGGCTATGATACAAGCATGTAAATTGTGGGAACTTGGAAAAATATACAAAATACAAGATACCAGCGTGTTAATTTAGAAGATATTGTAGTTAGATATTTAGTGACCATATCTCTTTTTTAACGTCACATAATATCGTCGATAGCAATTATACCTAATCATGTTGTGACTAAATCGAGCTATTATTAAAAAGATAGTAGAATATTTTCCATGAAAAAATCTCTATAGTCATAAAAACACTTTTGAAATTGTCATTGATTGTTACTGATTTTATATCGAGAAAAGTGTTTATTGTTTTGAGGTACAGAATTAAACTTAATTTTAAATAAAGGAAATTCTTAGTCGGATTTTGTTGAAGTAAAACTTAAAATAAAGTTATAAATAGTATAAATAATATAACTTACCTCCTTTAAGTATGAGAGAATAATATAAATCGTAGCCTGTGCATAATAGAGTAATGAGGATTATAAATCCAAAAATACCCCTGAAAATAATGAAAACAGAAAATTATTGGCTTATTTTCTAGATTATTTTTGTATGTAAACCGAATTGGAGATAACAAATGAAAAAAAAACTATACCTAAATAAAAACGAATTAATAACTAAAAATAAAACAATTAAACAAAGAGAAGCCTCCACGGCTACCACAGATGCTGGCAGCATTTCCTGTTTGGACAGCGATACTAACTAAAAGGAAATAGATCTGTAAATTGTAGGTAATTAGGTTCTTTTCATAACGCAAATGAAAAAGTAAACAATATACCTAACAATATAATGGACCTCCGATTATTTTTTCTTTCTTTCTTTTAGGTATAGGTATTTTCTTATACTATGTATGATTGTTGTTTGTTTATTTAATAAAAAAAATATTTTACCTCCGAGAAATGAGCCGCAGAATCAAAAAATGAGTAAACAAAATAATATGACATTTTAGGTCTACGTTTTAAATAAGGGTGATAATTAAAATTGGTTTTATTTTATAAATAATCAAGAACAACGTCACTAATTACTTTAGATCTAATGGGGAAAATGAATTGATTTGAATTTGTTATCTGTAAAGATAAACGTAACGTAAAAGGTCCAATGTTCAATAAAATCACGCCGCTAGGAAACTTTTTTGAAAATAAACAATAGATGTATTTTATGGAAATTTCAAATAATAAAGTAAAATCCAGGTTTAAGGACTTAATCGATTTTTTTTCAGTAAATAGACATTACAAACATCTAAAATGACAGTTTTATTTAGTACGAACATAAATAAGTACATCAAAATAGTAATGTTCTACGTTATTCTATATATTTTTTTTTCATTTTTAAACTGTCATAATTAGGTATAGTGTGTATAAATCCTTCATGATCTAATAGTTTACTGCGCTTTCTTCAAATATTTTATTTGTCATACATACGAAAACTTTTACTTACATAGCAGCATAATCACCAGGTACAAAGGGTTTGTCATTTTTCAATCGGCAGAAATCGTCGCTGAACTCAAACCCTAAAGCAGTAACATTAACGTAAAGAGCATTGATAGCTTGCTTAGTAGTACAAGCTTTGGGGACGCAAACAGCCAGTCTAAACGACTGGCCTGCCATATCGCTGTCTTCTGCTACCCTGTTAAAGAAAAGAAATAAACCGACATTAAACATAGGTAGGCCTGGCCCGCGTGGGAGCTATAGTATAGCCCAAGCCCTCTCATTCTGAGAGGAGGCCTGTGCAGATATAGGCTCGTCATGATGATGAGAAAGGTACTGTCAATTCATCGAGAATTTTAATTCCAAACCCAAACCGTTATGAAATATATAAAACAATATTGAAATCCAAAACATCTAGTAACCCTGTGTTAGGTTTACTTGTGGTCCGTTTCTCAAAGATACAAGTTACTGAAAACATTGGACCAATCAGCCAATCACAGATTAGGATTTGGCAAAAATGTTGCTAATTTAGACTAGTAACTACGAGAAATGGACCACTCCTATGGATGGTGTAGGGGTAAAAGCACGCATCATGGATAAGTGAGGACCCGGGTACGATTCCCGGTCATAAACATTAAACAGTTAGAGGATCTTGTGAGCATGATTGGTAAAATACTCAAACACGGAACGCAAAACCAAATGACGAATACCTTATGAGATCCATATCAGTTCCAATTAGCTGGTTATAGCGTTTTGTCTGAGCTTGTACACTTCGGATATTTGTCATCAGTTCTCTGTTCTGTTTTGTTCTTGGCACAAGTTCTGGCCAAGGAAACTCTGGCCATTCTTCTGGCCACTCTGGCCACTCGTCTGGCCACTCAGGGAGAGTTGGCAACTCAAAATCTGATTGAGTAAACGGGACATGGATCATGCAATATTTGCCCTCGATGGCTGAAGGCTCATAGTGTGCATTGATTTCCAAGCACTGGTGGTAGTTGCCAAAGTCCATAAAGTTGCCTTTTAAAATTCCTCGCGGCAATCGCAAGCCTGCATCGAGAACTGAAAAAGATCAAAGGATTGAAGGTTTTTGTACCTTACATAATTTTACATTATTTTAGAAATATACCGCTCTAGATTCAGACATAATCAACTATCTACTCCATGGCGGAAAATCTCTGATGAATCCAAATTAAGTCATATTTACGTTATCTTATTATCATGGACATTATACTTACATTCGGCTCTCAGCATGGTATTATTAGTCACAATATACCTTAACTGCTCCTCGCACAGCTGTTCGTTCAGTACATTTTCATACAAATCCGTATCAAACGCATTTCTAGGTATTTCAAACTCAAGATAAGCATTTACAGAAGTTATACAAACAACAGCGAAAAAAACTAAAAACACCTTCGCCATTTTGTTAAACTTAAACTTAATCAGGGATACAATAATGATTATGTATGATGCATTGTTTTTGCAACAGTCTTGTGTTTGCGTGGGCTTCCCGAGGAAAACTAAACGTGCTGTGATTTGTAATGATTTAAATATTTCTTTGTGATAATAATTATTGTAACCGATTAAATATAATCGGTTTCACTCAATCAAATTGATTAAGAATTTTCGACTGGAGGGTTCTGTGTAACTTTATTTAGAATCAGCGAAGCTTTGAAAATAAACATCCGAAGACTTAAAATAATAGCAACATTATATTTTTTGCTTACACTGCGTTTATGTTCATATTTTTTTATTAATATGGTTTAACTTGCATTAAAAAGAGAAATAATTAAGTTTTTGCCAAGAAACAACAAGTCGTAGGTATTTAAGAGTTATGGTTACATTTATTGTCAAAATTGTTGATAAGGAATTGTGTTTAACAAAATTTTATAATTTTAATCAGAACTTAAAAACATATTTTTATCAAATTAAACATAACACGTGGTAGACGATGTTTAATCCAGTTCTTATCAATAAATAATACGCATTACATGTGTTGATATTCAGGTTAAGGAAAACCCAACTACCAAACTTTTGCGTGAAGATCAAGTCTATACCTATAAAGGCCAGCTTGTGCGTGCCACTTATGAAGAAAATGACAAAAAGTGGAGAAGATCATAATAATATACCTAATTATCAAGATCAAGAGAAAGTCGATATGTCTGTTGTTTGTCAAAAGGATGGTCTATTGTTAAAAATGGAAATCCTTCTGTAGGTGCTATAATACAAGGATGGTGTTATAATTAATGACCAATGGAATTAGTCAAACGCTAGTGCAAATGCTGTGAAGCTGACGATACATCCGGTATACCTACGTGCCGGCCGGGAGTCACGTGGAGGGGATCTGCGCACCCACGGATACCGTATTTTATACTTCTGCGCATACAAGGTCATCGCTAGACTTACGTGTCGGCACTTATAATGAAGGATTTGTATGTTGTTCCGAGTTAATACCATGAAAAACCAGATTTTTAAAGAATAATTATATAAGATGAAACCTAGGTTCATCGTTATGAGTCAAAGAGCAAACCGAAATGATTCTGTGGTATGCCTAGTAACTTTTTTATAAACTTTCCGATTTCAGATATAGGTAATTATTTTTTATGAGCAAAAATGTCAAGAATCATTTTTATCTATTATAGGCGATGCGGCTAGCAAACCATCGCTACCTATTTTGATTCCCCTTTCCACTTTCACGCTAACGGTCTTGTTACCTTAGGCTCTGTTTACCCCGTAAGGAATAAACGTGATTTATGTATTTATGTACCTATGTACTATTTTTTTTAGTAGCAGTTTATGTTTTTTTTAACTAGGTAACTTTATAATTTTTACCAAATTTTAATAACGTCTTCGGGAATTTCATTAATACCGATGAGGTGCTTATTTAAACAACAAATAAATCTGTGCATAAATGTTTGAGTAATTTGTTTATATTCATTTATTTCTTATACTTATCTTACATAACTAAACAGTCTTTTAAAACGAGGTTTCGCTTTCTATCTTGCATTGCAGATTTGAAGATAACGGTATTTCTTTGGTAGTTAAAACTAGGTAATTTTAATTGTTTTTTTTTTTTGTTTGTGTTGTTTATAACATTTACATTACTTATCTGACGTTAAGTGGAAAGAATCTTGTATGAAAAGTACTTCACTTTTCTTTTCAGTTTTTTTTTCTTGTAAATAAACTGTCAAAATATATAATATTAAGCAGAATATAAAGCTCTAAATGTTACACGGTTAAAATTGGGTGACCGCAATAATATTCTAGAAAAGTCATAAACCAATATTTTCAGTGGATAAACAAGGTAACTAATATTCAAAATCTAAATTACAATAAAATAGGCAAGTGAACTTAATAATTAATATGACTGACGACAGGCTTCATGTTTTGCATTAATCAACATCAATTAAAAATAAATGACGCAGCAATCTTAAAAAAAATGAATAATTTTCAATTCGATTGTTAACAGTCCGTATTTACATTGAATGCTGAACCCTATGAAATATAATATCTGTTTTAATTGTTTAATTTACCTATAATTTAGTTTTACTAATCTGTCTGTCTAAATCTGGTACAAATGCAGGATTCACTGCTCCAGCTGCTCCGTTACCATTGACTACGTTAGTTTCTTCGTTGGTTACCAGTTTCTCAGGCCTCTGTTTCTTTGGTCCTGTGTAGAAAATAAAAGTGTTAAAGTATTTTATATTTTACAGTTCCATATTCATCATTCCTTGAGTACAAGATTACTTCAATGTTAATACGGATATTTTTAACTATTTTCTTTTTTTGGACATTACTTTTTTTCTATAACCCATCTCTCTCAAACAATAAATACTTTGACGTTGCCTTTGATCACAGCACTAGCTCGTGATTGTGAGTAGAAACCCGAAAATAAAACAAAATTCCAGAAAAAAGTTGAGTGTACAACTCTTAATAAAATGGCCCTACATATTCGATGCTCTATTGCCCATGACGCATTACACGATCAAAAATTTCGGAAAGATTTAAAACTAACAGACAATTTATCATAAACTTACCTCCACCCATAGCCAATTTGATGAGTGTTGAGAAGGGAGAATCAATCATCACTGTAACCACAAAGCCTATGAGGAGCGCCGAGGACGCATCAGCCAAAAATCTGAAGAACTGAAAAAAAAATAGTCCGTCAATGCTTGCCTTTACCTTTACCGTTGGACATCAAAAAGGCAATTTAAAAAAGTTCTATACAATACAGATTAAATTTCAAAAATAATGGGGACTTACATATGCCGAAACTGAGAAGTAGGTAGGTCCAACACTAGAAGCGTTGACGACGAACATTATTGGGTAGTGGAAGATGTACATGGCGAAGGAGATCCGAGCTGGCAGCTTCCACATGCGCAGCGACAGGAACCAGTTGATTGGACCTGGGAATGATGATGAAATCTTTTTTTATTTAAAATTGTAGATTGGTACATTGACAAGGAGGTTTTGTGTACAATAAAGAGTTAAGTATACAACACATAGGCACAAGTAATTTCAACAAACCTCCGTATCCATGAGTGCATGCGAAAACCATCCACCCAAGGCAAGCAGCCCACCCTGGTCTCGAAAAGGAATTGATGACTCCATCGAGAAATGGGCTACTCCAATCAGTTTGAAGGATAGGATACGTAGAGTAGATAATACCCGCAGAAACTAAGAAGGCACAAAGCCAGCCGAGTGCTACGAAGTACTGAAAAATAGCAAATTATCCAAATAATAGGTGTAATAGGTTTAAAGTAGCTTAAAATTAAATTTGAAATATGACTTCTTGCTACAATGTCACATGATACATTTTAAACCAATTTTATGTTCAAAGTTGACTAAGCGCACTTCGAAGATTTTGACCCTAACATAATTATTATGATACGAGTGAAGTGGTTAAAATAAAAATTCGTTAATATGTGAAACTAATTGGGATGTAAACTTAAGTATTTGTACTGTATCAACTAGTTATCTTACCTTTGGCATGTTAATTTGCTTTCCTTTGTAAATATTGAGAAGGTATCCATACAGCATACCAACGAAGAAAGGTGTGCATCTTGTCAGCGTATTCACGTAATAATATCTCATGTATGTGATCTGGTCTTCAGGGTCAGTACGCCTGTAAAGATAGATAATTTAATTAAAACAAATGAAAATATTTACGAAATAAAGTTTCAACTGAAAAGAGATCAAATTTACTGAGCAAACGTTGTTTTGAGAGGTTTTGTGCAATCCTTGGGAGGTGTAATTTATTTCAATGAATGCGCTCTGCGTTCTGGTAAAACAAATGCAGCTCATACTCACGATGGAATAACAGGTGCTGGCTGAAACTCCATCAAATAGTTATAGACTGTTGATGCTGTTAGCGAAATCAGCATGGCGAGAGTCAGAGCAATCCAGGCTGATCTCTTTCTACCAAGCACCCAGAACAACACAAGTGGTGACAGAATATGAAGCTGGACGTCCACTGCTAAGTACCATGTTACGTTGATACACTAAAAAAAAATAATGGATTAGAATAGAACAGAAATCTAGAGAGGCCTTTGCCTAGCAGTGGGACACTACGGGCTAGTAAAAAAAAAATAAAGCAGATAGTTTTGGTGTCATTTACAGTGGATGAAAGCAAGAAGTCTAAGGTTAGTAATTAATAAAAGTACTTCTAAAATCTATATTGCTTAAAACCAGCTTAAGCATGGGCTTAGGCTGAACTGCGATAAGAGTTTTTATACGGTTTTTAAACGTGCTGTGAATTCTGTAGACTACACGCTGGATCTTCCTATAAGCCGACTGGACTCAATTCGTTTTTTGGGAGTTGACCTGGATCCTTTTCTTAGGTTTCATAATCATGTAGACAGTGTTACAAAGAAACTAGCAAGTGCATGTTATTCTTTGAAAACTATGGCAAAAGTTGCTGTCGTCAGCAACTTTTGCCCACCCTCAAGACCGTATAATCTGCTAACGTAGAAAGTATAATCCGTTATGGAATCGGAGTGTGGGTCAATAGTACGTCGATTAACAAAATCCTCTTGATACAAAAAAAGTGTATAAGGTTGATCGAGGGATAATATTTTCCTGATACTCATAGACACTTATTCATAAAAAACAACATCTACACAGTAACCTCGCTATACATACACCAACTTTGTCTTTATGTGTTTAAACGCTTAGACTCATTTAAAAAAAGTAAACGATTCCCGGAGATATCCCTCACGACGCAGTCTGGATCTCGTTCTACCTGAGTCGTACTTTTTGCAGTATAAGAAAAGCGTACGTAGGTTACGTAGCGATTAAGGTTTATAATCATCTTGACGACGACATAAGGAGATCACAAAACTTAAGAGAGTTCTCCAATAAGTTGAAATCTTATTTAAAATTAAGACCATTTTATACCCTTAGTAACGAATATTTTGCTAAAATATTTGACTAACTAATTCATGCAAAATTCTTACTTCGTCCATTTAACTCGTTTAACTCGTCACAATATTGTCGATGTACTTTATTTGTAAATTATAATTGTATTTCTTTTGACATATTACAAAATTTGACATTTTTAATAGTTTTTCATTTCTAATAATATTCATGTGAAATTAACAATGTGAAATAGAATATATTTACCTGTAATTTTTATTAAGTATATTTTTTTATATTTTAGCATTATTGTAATAAAATAATTCTCTTATTTATAATGTATTGCATGGAATTCCTTAAAGCTATAATTGACTGATTACTGATTCGCATAAAAGCTATTTGGAGCATGTGTCACGCCATACACTCTCTCTTTCCATATATACATAACCTAACAGCAGCAGCATTAACATTTTATCACGGTAAAGACATTTACATCAAACTCAAAGGTTGTCTCTATTACGCTTATTCTCATATTATAGTGGTTCTGGCAGGTTTGCCATGTAATGTTGGGCGTTGAGAGATACGACTGGGTAGGTTAATGAATAGGTACTTTAAACGTGTAAATGTTGTGTGCTAAGTATTTTTTGTACTTTAACTGATTGAAATATAATAAAGAATCATTTCTCACCATATCTCTAGGCGTAACATAGTTCTGAACATGTAACAAAGTGGCCCACCAGAATTGTCTGCATTTGTGCACTTTAAGGGCCATAACATCGTTCCACTGCGGACCATCGGACAAGTGGTTGAATAATGTTGCTGTAAGCAAAACACCAGCAGCCAAAACCGGGAACATGCGCAGGAGACGATGGAGGTAAAACAAGTGAACGTTTCTGACTAATCCCACTGAAAAAAAGAAATATTTGAATTATATCAGTTCGTGTAAAGGCCACTATTTCAAGTTATTGTATTTTTTATAAATAAATGATTCCTTTATAGCGTACAATTTCTTTATTAAAATCAAAAAGACACACTACTTAGGCTTACTTAGGCTAGATCGACTTTTAAATATAACTTACAGTCAGTCCACAATCAAAGTTAAAAAAGTTCATTTTGATACTACTTAACCTCGGTTTAGCAAATTTGGACCTATATTGTTAACTCCAGTCTTTAACCAAGCTCGCCTCAATGGTAATAATAGCTACAATACTTACTTTGGCTCATCTTTCCAACTGAAGTATAAACAATCAGCAGTCCACTCATCAGGAAGAAAGTATCTACCGTGATTGGCGCAGACATGATCCAAAGTGAAGGAAATGAGAACATCCACTGTAAAATAAAAATAAAAATTGTCAGTAAATTAAATTTGTACCTTTAGGACATTGGAATCGGTGATCCCCGTGTTAGATGTTAATAAAATGATGCAAGAGAGGCCATTGAAGTACTAACTTACCGTGAAGAAATCGACGCGATTGTAGAAAGGCGCGCTTAACTGCGTGGAGTATGTGTGGCCAATGATGACCCATATGATGGCTAGAGCTCTGATGCCGTCCAGACATTCCAATGCACCAGGAGCTGAGTTAAAGGTGAGCAGGCGGCGGGTGTTAGTGTACACGGAGAATGACTTTCCGAGCGTGCTAGCTCTTTTGGGATCTGTAAAAATAAAAGTGGGTTTTGAGTATTCAGGTTGTTGCCAACTCTTTGCTGTATTTATATTGTTTATGTTTTTATATACTTTTTTTGAACTCCTTTTATGTCAGTTTTGTTTGTTAGTTGAAGAAGTGCAGTAAAGAAACAGTCAGTTTTGTTGGTGTTTGCCTCATTTTAGTTAGATTCCCTGCTCATAAACCCATTAGTCATTAAACATACATATTATTCCATACCGTCCTCGTTCGACCGTTTCACAGGTTATGACTGATCTGTGAATGTAGACAATCATAATTCTATGAATTTAGTAATTGAAAATACAGAAATACCTACAGGCTGCACCCTAGCTCCAAGAAACAAAGCTCTGTTTAGGGAATGATAGATTTCACAATTATTAGTTTCGTCATGTTTTTGACAAGGTTTTTAAAAGTAGGTAAATTAATCGATAATAACTCGTGCCATATGATATGTTAGAACTTCCTGCCAGTGGAGAATAAATACGATAAACCTACGTTAATCCTTGATAAACGAATAGGGTCATAACAGTATGACCAAAGCTTAGTGTTGAGCTCAGATAGACCTATATTATTAAGCTACAGTAGCTTTGCTTATAGATTAGATAATTGTTGTGCTAATGAGGACAAAACGCACAATTATTAAACGCATAATTATTTAGCACAATTATAAAATGTATACGCTCCCATAGCCTATAGATTCAAAACAATACAAAACTGTCACATAAATTCAAAACACGCTCACAAATTATTGAACATTGCCTATGGTGACCAATTTCTTGTACTATTATTCGGCAGAGAGTGTAACTAAGTATTTTGTAATGCGAAAACATTATAAAGAAAGCATTTTAATTCGTGGATCGAAACAAGATTTTTTTAATAAAACATGAGTCTGACACAAGGCACTAAAATGCTAGTAACAGCATGAAGTACGACTAATAAGTCAGCAACATTGGAAAAACCAGAACGTGGTTAAACTCAGAATAAAATAACTTATGTGAAAAAAAAAAACAGTGACTTACTCAAGTGAAGAGAGGTAATTTTTTATTATTAGTTATAAATGGATATCTAATATAAATATAAGGACATCAATATATTTATGACTTGGATTTTAACCTGTCAAAACAGTAGCGTAAATGACGGGTCAATAAATTAATAAAAAAAAGATAGATAACTAGTTTGATTAAATAGAAAAACAAAGACGTCATATTGATTTTACCTAGGAATGTTATCTAAGTACCTAGCTAAATCGTGATTGAGCAGTGATTAGGCCAATGACAAATAATAAATTTACCTGTTGATATCTTTAATTAAGTTTTAAAGAGATTAAAAAACCATATTTTCTTTGCATGAACGTTTTAGTCTAAGTCAGTAGTTCCCAAAGTGGTCCAGGTGGACCCCCAGGGGTCCACGGAAGACTCGACGGGGGTCTACGTTGGGCGTGACCAAAAATGGGGGTCCACAATCGCAAGCGGGGGTGCATGAAAATTGAATAAAATTTGTGAGAATTGATTGGTTCTTGTGCTGTGAGTCATTGTAGATTTCAAGAAAGTAAAGTAAGATGGACTCTCTCGCAGCACAAAAATATAATTTAATTGAAAATTTGTTTAGTCGACTTTATTTTCAAATAATTAACCCTATAAAGCAATCAATTCTAACCATTTTTTTCGGAAACTGTTAATTTATCGTTGAAACTCAGCAAAAACGCAAGTTTCCATAGATTATAGAGCTAATCTTAATTTTTTTTTCGAGATTTAGTTTAGAAATTAGTGGTAATGTAGCTGCAGGTGGTCCACCGGATCCAGCAAAATTTTGAAAGTGGTCTATGGAACAAAAGAGTTTGGGAACCTCTGGTCTAAGTGGTGAGGGAAAATAATCAAAGTTGAATCGATCATAATCAATTTGTACTGTTTTTAATATAAAACTACCGTGAGACCCAGACGTATTAATGTAAATAAACGATAACTCACTTTTTATTTCGTCGGAAAAGGTCCGACAGTTTCGAAGCTTTCGAGATTGCCTTGGCTCCCGTCGCACCATGACTAAGAATCTCGAAAGATTCGAAACTGTCGGACCTTTTCCGGCGAAATAAAACGTGATTATTTTATCCGTTTATTTACATTAATAATTTGTACTGTTATTCAAACTGGCCAAAATAGGCGTCGATTCCTCTCTGCGACTAAAATAGTAACTTCTATCGATCTTTTTTTTTCCGTGTATAATTTACAAACGGACAAATAAATGTTGTACCACTTATATAACGCTGAGTCTTATAGTTCGAAGCATCCAAGTCGGGCAAATAGTTCGGCACACAATTTAAATAGTATGGTGTGTCGAACTATTTGGTAACCTTGGACCTATGTTTTTTTTTTTTTATGTGAATAGGAAGGCAAACGAGCAAGTGGGTCACCTGATGGTAAGCGATCACCTCTGCCCATAGACACCCGCAACCCCGGAGGGATTGCAAATGCGTTGCCAACCTAGAGGACTTAGATGAAATGCCTCTTGTGCCCGTAATTTCCCCGGCTGTCTTACTCTCCACACCGGAACAGCAGTGCAAGCACTGCTGCTTAGCGGCAGGATTAGCGAGTAAGATGGTGGTAGCGATCCGGACGGACCTTGCACAAGGCCCTACCACCCGCAATGTTGAACAAATGAAGTATTTTTTTTGTATTTGTATTTGGATGTTCATACTATTTATGACGCTGACTGTAAAATGAAATGAAATGAAATGAAATGAAATTTCTTTATTTGCATAACATTATACATTGTACTTTACTTATTTAGATGAAGTGGCTGTCGTAGTAGTTTTTTGGGGCAAAAAATCGACCTAGCTCTCCATTCTAAGATAACGTGTTTTAAAAAGTCTACGTTAGCTAACCTATTGCTTCTGGTTTTTTTTTCAATTATGTTGCACTAACTTGACTGAATTTGATTGCTGTCTTTCAATGGGTATGATCCGATCAGAGTGAACGGAGTTTGCATGAATATACCTTCGTGAATGTTGCAGCATTCAAAGAAATGAATTAATCGATTGAAATAAAATGGAAACAAGATACTGATTGTTAAATTTCATGATAATTATAATTCAATTAATGTACAATGCTTAGATCACAGACGTGATAGCAAAGGGTAATTAAAATTAAAGCAATTCTTTATCTTCCCCTTCAGCTAACGAATTTGAGTTGTTGCTTTGAGACATTTCCAACTTACCTCCTTTAAGTATGTGCGTGTAGTACAAATCATAGCCCGTGCAGAGAAGAGTGATGAGGATTATAAAACCGAAGATAGCCCTGAAAATAATAAATTGAAATTGATATATAAAATGAATGTTTAATTAGAAAGCTAATAAGAAAGAGGCAAGTTCGCGAAAACTAGTTTTCTAATAAATTAGATGAGTACAATAATGACTTTAATAATTTATGTTTATCATAACTTCTAATGATTGATTCATTTCAGATTCCAATCTGCTTAGATAAAGGTACCTAAAGTACAACGTCCACGATTTTGTTTTTGTAAATTATCTTGTACAGAAATAGCTACTTGCGGCAAAGAAAGGTCCAATTTAAATTGTTTAATCTGATTCGTACTTGACTAACATCATCCCAGATACTAACTTTTTTATACGAAAATACAGGGAAACGTGCAAAATACTTAGTATCAGTAGAGATTATTACTAAAACTAGATTTACTTTTTTGCTGCAACTTTTACCAAAAAAGGAATAAAAAACGAAGAAAGACAATTGACTTGCTAACGGATAACTCAATCGGAATCTGGAGTCCTGGGAAAGAAGGACTTCGTAATAGTTCGAAACAAGTTGAAATATTCTCGACTTTAATTGAGTTATCCGAATATGTCGATAATCAAATTTAATCTCACGGCAGTTTCGTGTTCAAAAATTACTTACATTGCGGTGTAGTCACCAGCTACGAAGGGTTTGTCGTTTTTCAATCGGCAGAAATCGTCGCTGAATTCAAACCCTAAAGCAGTAGCATTAACGTAAAGAGCGTTGATAGCTTGCTTAGTGGTACAAGCTTTGGGGACGCAAACAGCCAGTCTGAACGACTGGCTTGCCATATCGCTGTCTTCTGCTACTCTGTTAAACAAAAGCACAACAATGAACTATAAGAATCAATTGAGCAAATTCTAAATGAGCAAGTTTACCTATTATTAGGTGTGAGATAGGTAGGTAGTTTTTTATGGTGTACGGAGTGGGTTTTAGAGAGATGTGAATCAAACAAATATTAAGATCGAACTGGATTATATTGTCAAGTAAATGCGATTATAAAGAGTACATAAGGATGAGTATCCATTGCGAATAAGACTTACCACTACACCTCCCACCAAAAAAAGAAAAAAATAAACAAGACATGGTTTTTTTTTTTTGATAACATTTAAGTTACAATGATTAATAATGTTACAATGAAACTCTTAATATGAATATACTGAATTACCTTACGTGCTAAATTTTCGATACATGCTCAAAATTTGTATAATTTAATTGTGGTACATTTTTGTCCGATTTTTGTGGATAACGTCAAGTTTCCCATCTTTCAATATTTGCACATTTGGTGACAAATCTTTAACCACTTTATATGGGCCTGTATACAGAGTATCCATTTTAGTTCCTGTTTCATTTCTTACTAAAACTAAGTCACCTTCTTTATAATTAATTGGATTAACATAGGTATCATAACATAGTTTTCTCTTAATTTTATTTGCAAGAAGATTTTTCCTTGCTTCGTGTTGAGACAACTGTAAGCGATATTTAAGTTCACAGGGGTAATCGTCATAGTTATAGAGTGGATCCACGTTTGTCAGAATATTACTAGGGAGTGAGCATATCTTCCCAAAAACTAATTCATACGGAGTAAACTTTGTTTCGGAGTGTACGGCCGTGTTAAACGCAAAACACCAATAAGGAAGCCACTGGCTCCACGTTTCCGGGTGATTGTCAGTTTGGATTCGGAGGAAAGATTTTAAATGTTTATGTGTCACTTCGAGTGCTCCTATGGACTGGTGGTGGTAAGCTGTGGAACACAATTTATTAATTTGCAATAACTTACATATCTCCTGAAACGTAGCTGACATGAACTCTTGGCCTCTGTCAGTAGCTATCTCCTTCGGTACGCCGTACCTAAGAATGAAATTGGTAACTAAAGCTTTGGCAACTTCCGTCGCTTGCTTCGTAATCAAGGGATATGCTTCAACATACTTTGTGAGTTCGCATTGGGCTGTTAGTATGTATGTGTACCTGTGATCATCTACTTCTAATGGCCCGACCAGATCTAAATAAATTTTCTCAAAAGCTGTATTCGCTGTAGTTGTTAGAGACATGGGTTCTTTTATTGGTAAAGAATATTTATTTCTTTGACACTGTGGGCACCGTTTCACAAATTGCTTTACATCGTCATCTAACCCAGGCCAGTAATAATACTTTTTAATATTGTTCACCATTCTTCTCATACCCGCATGACCGCTGCTGGGCAGCAGATGATAGTCATTAATAATGACACGTCTATCATCTTTGTCATCTACTCTTTTTACACTGTTTAAAATACATAATCTTGGGCCAGACCTGTTTCTCATTGTTTTTAATTCATCTGCTAATTTTTTTATAAAGATTTCATTATCGCTATTTTTTATTATGCAGACTTCCTTTATATTTTCTTGTGCGCACATGTTATCTAGCTCCCTAACAAATTCGGCTCGCGTTATTTGTGGTGCGGAGTAGAAACGCTTTATAAACATTGTTCTTTTACTTCGTGCGTAACATAAAGTTTTGCTTTCACTATTAATTATGCCCATTTTCCTTACTTTTTCTATATTTACAGCATTGCTGAATACTAACTCTACTGACTCTGCCGGCTTGAAATGTGTACTTACAACTCGCGGTTGATCCGCTGGGGTTTGTCCTAAATTAGTGCATCCCGTGTCTATAGGTGGATCTGTATTGGCTAACTTTCGCGTTTGTGCTCTTGTCATTACGTTTATGCTGTCATGAAATTCCTTTAAATTTTCCGATGTAATACGAATACGCGACAACGCGTCTGCGGCCGCGTTATTCGAACCCTTCACGTATTGTACTTCAAAACTATACTCCTCTAAAATCATTCTAAACTTCATTAATCTACTGGATGGGTCCCTAAGATTGAAAAGATAGATTAAAGGTTTGTGGTCTGTTTTTATTGTAAAAAAACGCCCGTATAAGTATGGACGGAAATATTTTACAGCCCATACTATAGCCAAAAGCTCCTTTTCTATTACTGGGTATTTTTTTTCCGCTGTATTTAGTGTTCTACTAGCAAAAGCTACTGGGCGTCCATTTTTATTGGATAATATTGCCCCGATTGCCATATTTGATGCATCAGTTTGTACTACGAATTGATTTTGTTCTGTTAGGTCGGGGTAGTCAAGAACAGGGGGGGTTGTGATATGTTGTTTTAATGTTTCAAAAGACTCCTGACAACGTTCATCCCAAACAAAAGGCGTATTTTTCTTACATAATGCGTTTAAGGGTTGCGCTATGGCTGCAAAATTTAAAACGAACTTCCTGTAATAATTGGCAAACGCTACGAATCTTTTAATTTCTTCTGTATTTTGTGGGCGGGGATAGTTTTTTACAGTATGAATTTTTTCCGGATCAGGTAATATGCCTTCGTTGGAAATCACATGACCGAGGTAAAGTATTTGTTTTTTTAAGAACTCGCATTTAGCTGGGTTTAATTTTAGATTAACTTTTCGTAGTCTCTCGAGCACACTTTGCAAATTTTTATTATGACTGTCTAAATTTCTTCCAAATATAATTAGGTCATCGAGATATACCAAACATTTTTCATAATTTAACCCTGCTAAAGCTATGCTCATCATACGTGAGAATGAACTGGGACTTGTTTTTAGTCCCATTGGCATTCTTGTCATCTGATATTGCCCCGAGGCAAAAGCTGTTAATTTCCTGCTGTTTTCATCTAGTTTAACATTATAATACCCTTGATACAAGTCTAGATGAGTGAAGTAAACACTGCCTGATAATGATTCTAAAACTTCAGTTATGTCGGGTAAAGGAAATTTATCATCTTCAATGGAATTATTTAGTTTTCTATAATCGACTACTAACCGCCATTGTTTCTCCCCGTTATCGTCTAATTTCTTTGGCACTAATAATATTGGACTAGACCAGTCACTTTTACTTGGTTCAATTATTCCTTCTTGAAGCATTTTATTTATTTGGCGTTTGACCTCTGATTTTTGAGAAAAAGGCAATCTGTAGGGTTTGGTAAAAATAGGGCGCGTGTTTTGTTTTAACTGGATGCTATGCGTATATATATCTGTTGTATTTAAAGAATCTCCTGATATATGAAAAATGTCTGCGTATTTTGCACATATTTTCTCAATTGCCGATTTTTCTTCGTTGTGAAGATGGTTTAGTTTTAGTTGCGCGAATAATTGTTTTACTCGATCCGCATTTTTTTCTACTGTAACAAAATTGCAGATGTCATAGTTGCTAAGTTTATGTATTGTTGGGTTTATATTTGATAATGTATAATCGTTTTCAGTGACGTTTAAAATCTTGACCGGAATCATTCCATTTATTGGTGTTACTATAGAGCTGGCTAAGAATACACCCTCCTGAATAGTCGTTGAGCATACAACACAGTCTTCCTTAAATTCTGTTTTCAAGAAATGTATGGACTCGCATCGCTTGGGAATGTTTATCGCTTTGCTATAGTTATTTGATATTGTTAAACATATATTGACATCGGGAGTTATTTGCAATGTTAAACTGTTGTTAGAAAAATCTAGCTTTGCTTTATATTTGTTTAAGAAATCGCGTCCTAATATGCCATCCGTCTGTATTGGTAAAGTTTTAAATACGTAGAATTTATGCTGCACATTCCTATCTCCCAAATATAGTGTAAGGTAAACATATCCCATTGCTTGTACTTTTCCACCAAGTCCATTTATGACAACGTGCTCTATATGGATTGGAATGTTATATTTAATTACATGACTGTATTTGCATGCCGATAAGGATGCTCCTGAATCTACTAGGAACGAAGAAGAGGAAATTTTCACGAAACAGTTACTGTCACTAACTAGTATTTGATGTTCTGGCTTAGTCACGAAAAAACTGATTCGGAACCTCCGGTGTTAGGTTTTCCGCAATATTTTGGGTGGTGTCCTCTGACTCTGCCATAATATGCATCTCACGTTGAGGGCGTATCCCTTGGTAACGCCTGCTATTATAAAACGTACCTCTATTTGGGCGGCTTCGCGTGTCATGGTCTCTCGAGTAGGACTGTTGGTGTCCTTCTCGATTTTGATTTCCGTAGTTGTAGCCTCGGCTTCTGGAGGCAAAAGAGAACCTGTTGTTGCCTCCTCGGGTTCCTCTGTAACTGTTCCTGTTACCCCTGTTTGAATAGTAGAAACTATCTCTAAACATACCTAATACTTCTCCTGATGCTGCTGTGGAGGACACTTCTTCGTCTTGTGCGCCCTGTATTGCGTCCTTGAGTGAGCCGTAGTTTCTCGCTGAAATTATTGTGCTTAACCTACGGTTTCGTAGGCCGTCAGCAAATCGTTTAATTGCATATTTTTCATTTATTGGTTTTAAAATATTATAGCACTGTGTATTGCCGTCGGCCTGCGAGACCGTAAGGTCAACAAATAAGTCCGTTAGTTCTTTTCCGTAATCCGCAACTGACAGATCATTTTGTCTTATTGTGTGCATTTTACTTTGAATGGCCGTGGCTGCCTTTTTCGGCAGTAGTTCTGCTCGCATGTCTGTTAATAACAATGGTACACTAGCGTAAGCTGTTTTTAACTTTAATTTAGCAGCCTGTGATAGCCGACTCTTCAAAACGAAGTTTATCATATTTTGTTTACATTCTGGTGTAGTAAGAATCGAATCATAATATTCAATATTGTCTATTAGCTGTTTTGTGACAGTTTCGTCACCTGTCATGCTTGGGAAAAGGCTTAAGGCCGTCTTCAAATCAAAAGTAGCCATGGTTAAATTTGAATCGCTCTCTTTATTGTCACTACTGGTTTGACATAAACTTAATATTTCCTCATACAATGTTATAATTTGCTCATTAACTGTTTCTAGTATCGGTAGATCCTTAATATCAATGTCCCCTGAGCTAATTTTTTTTTCAATATCCGCTAAATTAGCAGCGTATCGTTCATATATTGCACGCGCTTCGTTAGCTTTCGATTGTAATATAGGGCCTGTCCTTCGCGAGTGCCCAATTTTAATTAGGTATGTCCTTATGTTTTTAAAATCGTTATATATTAGTTCTAAAATGCTTGCCATTAATATGTGAACGATACTAATATAATGTATGTTTGTATACGCTTTATTACTATTTATGAGTCTAAAAACAATAGTGTATCATTTCTTAATAAATACTACCTGTCTTCCTCAGATATAAGTAATATATTTGTTATTTAATTCGATTGTTATTTTTTTATATATTATTATTATTATTAAGAGTTACTCACGATTTTGCACTTCCGCACTGAATACACTAACACTTTCACAATCACCTGGCTCTGCCTCAAGTTCATTGGAATTCGAATATTATCTGGCCGTTCCTGTATATTTCTAGAGCGACGTGAAACATCCTGCACTCATAGTATCGTTCCGTCGGCGCGTGTTCAGCAGATAGTTTAGAATAATTTTGCACGCAAGTAGTATTAATACTATTAACGCAGTGCTTCCTACTACGAATATTAGGTACGTGATAAATTTCATGCAACTGTCTTCGAATTGTTGTAATGCGGCACTATTATCCGTTTGGCACATCGTGTTTTTATGTCGTAATGAATTTAATCTGACTCAGGAAACCTCGTATACCTATTATTTTGACTGTTCACCTCCGCTGCCGGTGGCGCCTGCATGCGATCGGCGGAATGCTGATCTCCGAAACGTGTGACGATGGATTTCCCGTGTCATCCATTTAACATGGCATCTTTTATATATTTTGTATATAGCATAGAGCAATCCCAAAACGATGGCTAACACGATTATGGATAACAGTATGTTGGTCGTTGTAAAATGGCATTTTAATTCTTCCAAGGAGGCGTTATTATTGCCTCCCGCGGCGTTTTGTACCACTATTGTCTCCTCTGATTTGGACTGTTGTTTTCCCATGTTTCTGACAAACACACGTCTATCGCTACAAAATGATACAATTGTATTCGAAGCATTGTCACGTTTGCGCAATCACACAGCACAGCACAGTTCACAGTTCTACGAATCGCACCGCATACCTCAGTCTATAAATGGGCTACGGTTTCAAATTCGCGCGGCGCGTGGACGAGCAGCCACTGGCAGGATCGCCATGTACGGAGTGGGTTTTAGAGAGATGTGAATCAAACAAATATTAAGATCGAACTGGATTATATTGTCAAGTAAATGCGATTATAAAGAGTACATAAGGATGAGTATCCATTGCGAATAAGACTTACCACTACAATGGCATGAACTGCGTTAGGGACAAACTGTGTATGGGAGAAGTTTATGTAGAGAGATTTATGCTTACAGGTAAGGTGAATTGTGATGTGAACGAGTCGCCAGTAAGTCGATCCGCTATTCGTCAAGATATATGGACAAATTTCGCATTGGACCAGAAGTTTACTAGGCCAATAGCGACTATGCGAATAGAGAAATCGGCCAACAAATCATGATTTGTGAAAAATTAGACCCGGAATGTAAAACTAAATGACGAAGGGTACCTTATGAGATCCATATCAGTTCCAATTAAATTGTTGTACAGTCGCGTCTGTGCTTGTACTTTTCGAATATGCGTCATCATTTCTTGATGCTGTTTCGTGTTTGGCACAAGTTCTGGGAAAGGAAATTCTGGCCATTCTTCTGGCCACTCTGGCCATTCGTCTGGCCACTCAGGGAGAGTTGGCAAATCGAAATCTGGTTGAGTAAACGGGACATGGATCATGCAATATTTGCCCTCGATGGCTGAAGGCTCATAGTGTGCATTGATTTCCAAGCACTGGTGGTAGTTGCCAAAATCCATGAAGTTTCCTTTTAATATTCCTCGTGGCAACCTAAGGCCTGCATCGAGAACTGAAATCAAAAGAAGACCATTGAGGAAATAGTATTTCGAAAAAATATTAGGTTTTACCTTAGTCTACGTTAGGAATGGTGGCAATTTATGATCCTTTTTAGTGTCATCAAGTTTTATTTGCAGAACAATTTTGGGATAGATAAAAGTAGCAATGCGGAATTATTCTTATCGAATATGTCGAAGTACCCGGAACATAGTACGTCAGTATAATTTACTAGAAACAAGAGCCCACACCGTTTATCAAATTGATTACTTGAAATGAAATGTTTTTTTTTTTTACATTTTTCGATAAAGTTACGTTATTGGGGTTAAGAATTCAATGTTTAAGAGTTTTTAAGTTTATATTATGTACCTACGAGTAGATAATAATATGAGAGCAAAAATAAGTGAATAGAAGTGCTTGAAGTTGGAATTGGAATTGCATGGAGTTTGTGCATTTTTAGAGGAAGCTGCTATAAGAGTTACAGAAAAATATGCCAATGAAAGAATATTTTTCATAGACCAACAAACATAAAATGTCATTTTACATTTTTTTTGTTAGGTATTACTTATAGTGTTTTCCTCCATTACCAAAAAGTCTAACAGTTTTCTGCTGTTTGCTTCATTGAAAATTTTCCGTTTAAAAATTTTGCAGCACTGGCATGGCACTGATGGCACCAGCACACGGCTTTGTGGCAAATATTTCGAGCTTCCGAGATCGTAAAAATCACAGGTTAAAAGAACTGACTTGCGGTTTGCAACACTGTAATTCATTGTTAGAATTAATATTTACCCGCGATACGCGTTTTCGCTACGCGCCGCTATTGTGCACTATATTGATCTTAATGCTAATTTATTAAAAGAATCTAGAAAATGTGATATTATTTTGCTTAACGATAAATATATCAAAAGGCAAGTTATAAATTTAATGCCGGGCCAATGTTCGAAAAAAACTCCAAATGAAAGATTAACTCCAGTGGTTATATTTTTTTGACTACCTACCTAATTAATTTATCTCAATGAAAAAGAAAAGCAAAAATTACAAAGAACAGAAAAACTTAAAAATAGTGGTTATACTTACATTCCGCTCTCAGCATGACATTATCATTCACAATATAACTTAACTGCTCCTCACAGAGCTCTTCATTTAGTACATTTTCATACAAATCTGTATCAAACACGTTATTCTTAGGTACTTCAAATTCAATGTAGGCATTAACAAAAGTCAAAAAGATGACGTTTAAAATTATGAAAATTGCTTTATTCATTTTTGAAAATCAATATTAAAATCAAATTATCACAGTGTTTATTATTTCAAAAGTTATGTCACTTTTGCACTGACAGGGTGGCTTTTTGATAAGTACTGTTGTAGTTGAAATTGGAATCGAATATATATTTGATAGTCGCACTTTATGATTGTAATTAGGTATTGTTGTAGATTATAGATATCCGGTAACACCTTAATCAAAATGATAATCTAATTATTATACCACTAGCTGTTGCCAGCGACTTCGTCCGCTAAAAAATCGTTTATCGCTATCCCGCGGGAACTACGAGATTTTCTGGGATAAAAAGTAGCCTATGTGCTATTCCAGACTTTTCTCTATTTATGTGCCAAATTTCATCCAGATCCGTTGGGCCGTTCTGGCGTGATTGAGTAACAAACAAACATCCATCCATCCATACTTTCGCATTTATAATATTAGTTAGATTAAAGGGTTCTGCAGTCTGTCTAAGTGGCTGAGTCGTAATAATAATTTATTACTTAAATAAATTTGATATTGTACTTGAGAATCCTTCTTATAAAAACAAAACTTTTATTGGTCTGGCTTTTGTTAACAAAAACTTGATGACATGTCATGTGTGAGTGGGCATTGTTATTGAAGATTATTGTACAGAAAATCATCACACTTTGTAGGGGAACCCAGTTAGTCTGTTTATCTATTTTATGACAAAACAGTTTTTTATCCAGATAAACAGAATATGGCATTTGCAGACTGTTAACTGTTAGATTCTAATCTATTAACAAGATTTCGAATGAAAAAGACGTACCTAATACCTTTTACTGTCCGTAGTGTTTAAGAATAAAGTTTATCAGGTTTTGTCGGTTAGTTATTCAAATTTTATTGTAATGTAAGATGTAGTTTTAAGCAATAATTGAGTGTTACTAAAATCAAGCAAATTAAAAACATGAAAAATAATCCAGAGTAAGACCGGAACTAAAATTAACAACTGTTGTGCAAATTAAATCATTAAAAATTAAAATTACTCATCGTGTAGACATTAAGAAATATTAAAAAGATTAAAGTGTTATTTAATTTCGAAGAAGCAGATAAAGATAATCGTTGACACGAACATGAATCATACGCGTGCACTGTATCAAAAAATTACGTTAATAAATTATTAAATTAATATGCTATAAAACTTAATTTACTTGATAACAAAGATTATTCTTACGCAAGTCATAGTTGTACTGTATAATTTACTTTTTATATTTTGTATTCATTCTGATTCATGAATGCTATTATCTAAAGCAGTTTTATCTATGTGTAGGTAATAAAATTGACTTCTCTGCTTTGTAATATTTGCTTACATGGAATTCCAGTAGTTGGTATAATGTAAAAGCCTTAATGAGCTTTGCGGTTTGTTGAGGGACTGGGGCGTTCTTTAGTGTGGGACGCGACGTATAGTTTTATAATTGGTAGTAGTTTTAGTTTTAGTAACTAACTAACTTGGCTCAGGGACCCAAGGTCTTGGGCTCCGAAACGAGAGCACGCCATCTGTCCCGATTGTGCACAGCTTCTTAGTAGTTGCTTTTTAGTTTTAGTATTAGTCTCTTTTAAAATATTGCTTTGTTTATTTAATTGTTTTTGCTTAATTTACTTTGTGACAACTACACTGGTTCGTTCGAAAATTATAAAGACTTACGAGTTCGAATTAAATTTTGCTTCGACCTAATTTTTATACCAGTGACTCTATTAATATCGTCTTCAAATTTAACGTGACTCATGGCTACACAGTCGAGTTTTCAAACAATAAAAGTACACTTTTTTGGATGGAAGTTAGTAGTTATTAACTAGCTTCTGCCCGCGACTTCGTCTGCGTATTATACATAATATAAACCTTCCTCTCGAATCACTCTATCTATTAAAAAAACCGTATCAAAATCTTTTGCGTAGTTTTAAAGATCTAAGCATACACAGGCAGGGACAGACAGACAGCGGAAAGCGACTTTGTTTTATACTATTGTAGTGATTTTGTAGGTTTACGTTTTGGTTATCCTTGAATAAATGTTAGCTAGCAAATTAATGGCAAATTTGCTTGTGTTAATCGATAACTTATCATTTAAGTACGTGACGGATAACAAATAGTTAGGTACATGTAGAGATTGTTGATTACAGACGTAGGTAATATCTGATGTCTACACAGTTTTAAAATTTCTAGCCAGAACGCTAAAACTTGACGTAGGTGTATTATGTCGTGTCCTTTCCCATCGTATTATCTCGGTAATTTTTGTATTTATATGGTACTAGCTGTTGCCAGCGACTTCGTCTGCAAAGAATTCGTTTATCGCTATCCCGCGGGAACTACGCAATTTTCCGGGATAAAAAGTAGCCTATGTGCTATTCCAGACTTTTCTCTATCAGTGTGCCGAATTTCATCCAGATCAGTTGGGCCGTTCTGGCATGATTGAGTAACAAACAAACATCCATCCATCCATCCATCTATCCATCCATCCATACTTTCGCATTTATAATATTAGTTAGATTTGTCATGCTACTACAGTCAGACTCATAGACATGTCAGCATTATTCGAAAGTGATTGTGTGTTCACGATGGTAAAAGGATTATTAAACGTCTATAACAGAACTATAGCTTTACTTCGAGAATGTAGGATGGGATGACTATGAATTAAATGCATCGAGCTGACCGTTCGAAACCACTTTACCACACGAACTTTATGTAACTAAATATAAAGTTATTGATGTGAAAACTTCTTTAGCGCCGCTGATCACTTTTGGGATGGGTAAAAAACATTAAACTCGCGTCATTGTTACTTTACCTTTAGACCCTGATCAAAAATGCGCGAGTGTGCGTGTGTCTGCCAGTACTCCCGGAGTGCTACCCGGTGTTTTTTACATAACTGAAAATAAAGCCTTAAGTGTAGATATTGTACCTAGTCGTTGGCTATATAAATATTGAAAAATTTGATTAATACTCATATTATTAACTATTACTATTATAATCACCTACTTCTATGCCAAATTTGAAGTCTAGTAATTATAGTTCATAGGATTTCGTTGAACTGAATATATAAATCCTGTTTTTTCCTTATCCCGTGAGAATTTCCAAAAATCCTGAAATTATTTTCTTAGTTTTGTAATCATCTACTTGTGTACGAAATTTGAAGTCTATATTTATTAAGTATAGTTACTGAGATAGGGTCACTCGGAATCGAATATAATAAATCCCGTTATTTCTCGTTACCGTGGAAATTTGTGTGTGTGTGTGTGTGTGTGTGTATGTGTCAGGTAGGTATGTGTGTTGTTGTTTTCGTAATCAGCGACCCGATAAACCGTACAAACAATACTACCCACTATAATATAATAATAATAATACCCACGTTGATTTTCAGACTTTGTCACCCCCCTATCCCCTTTTAGGGGTTGAATTTTCAAAAAACCTGAAACAGGTATTTACTCATTTATCGTTAGGATTACTCCTGTGAAGTTTCGAATAAAATAGTCTAACTAATCTTGTTTCCCCATACAAACTTTGGACCCCCATTTAACCCCTTTAGAGGTCGAATTTTGAAAAATCCTTTCTTAGTGCACCCCTAGACCTTATAAGGAACCTACGTGCCAAATTTGGAATCTCTAGAACCAGCGGTTTGGGCTGTGCGCTGATATGTCAGTCAGTCAGTCAGTCAGTCAGTCAGTCAGTCAGTCAGTCAGTCAGTCAGTCAGTCAGTCAGTCAGTCAGTTTCTTCTTTTATATATTTAGATTACTGTTATGAACCTTTGAAAAATTGCACGGTACAATCAAGGCAAATCAAAACAAGTAAGGTTTTATGAAGCCCATTTAATTTGAGAATTCATTTTTTTCTGTGGACGGCCATGATTTGTCCTGAACTAATTGACCTTTAGCATTATTTATAATACCTATGCCCAAAACTCGATAACGATTATGCGTAATAGGGAAATTTGTTTATCACTCTAGTGTTTTCTAACAATTTACGACTAGGTGACTAGGCTGTAAGTGAACTAATCTGGATGATGAACATGAATCCGTGTTACGGAGTGAAAAACATAATTTTATTACGTGTAACAGATTATTGGATTTTTTATGACTTGGATAAGTAAAACACTTGTTGGAAGCAGGTTATGAATCATAGGGATTATCAATAAAAAGTTTCAAGCCATTGGCTCAATCTAGATGCACTTATTCTATTTATACTTTGTCACCATTACTTAGGTACTATTGTTGTGATAAAAATGGAAACAAATTGAAGATAACAATTATTTTAGCACGATTGTTTTCCTCTTCTTCATTTATTATTATTAGGTTTGTATTTTTTTAATCAATGGCATTTGCATCTATTACAGACGAATTATTAGCGTATTGTCTAGGGCGTATAGGATCAGATCATAAAGTTAACCGTGTTTAATAATTTTTCTTAATAAAATAATAAAACCCATTTACTCGTTAATAATACATCCATCCATTCTCATGAACTTTTATTATTTACTTATAATAAAAAAATTCGGTAAGTACCTATAATTAATGAAAATAACACTTGAGGTACTGGCTTTCAGCAATGACTGTAGTAAATAGGCCTACATTTATTTGAAAATGGGTATACTTAAATAAAAATATTGTTTACTTACAATAAAATTTATTTTATAAGATAAGATAGATAAAAAGATAAAAGATGATTTATTGCCACAAACAACAATTACAAAAAACAATTATATTATGTAAGTACAAATTTAACCTTATTTTTACTACATAATAATATTAATTTAATGTTTCTTTCAACATAAAACAAATGTGGCAAAGGGGATGCACTCAGCTTTTGCTGTGGGTTAGAGCTCGCACAGGAGCCTCCAACTGACACAGCGCTGATTTTCAGTACACCCCCTTTATTTCGAAGACGTAGGTACCTAGCCTTCGATGTTCACCGAAAGAGGTAATAATGAACACTTGATATTATTTTATAAGTACCTAGTTACCTATCATAAATTATTAACAAAAAAGGTGCGTTCAAGTAAGGAGTAAAATCAATTCATTTTCTATCGCAAAAATAATTTAATTTTAAATTTTGTTTTGCAATTAAACATAAAAATACCTATTAGCAAGTACAAACCCTAGTATTTGTAATCAACATAATTGTAAACATTATCTGACATCAACAACAAACAGTTAACCTAATACTTGCCCCTATTATCACAATCGCGTCACAAAAAAAATCACCACTTTTCTTCAGAAACAGTAAGTAGGTGAATAAGTAAAATAATCATATTTCCCACAATAACCGAACCGTCTTTTAACTACAATTGTCAAATTTAACTACCCCTCTTTTCCAAGTCAGGTACAAAAGCAGGGTTATCTACTCCGTTTTCCCCATTTCCTCCATTGACTTCTTTGTTTTCTGATATTTCTTGCCTTGGTCGCTTTGGACCTGCAAAATACAAAATTATAATTTAGTAAATAAAAATTGCATAGTAATTTCATGACAAACAAAATCAATCGAACTACACGTCTTAAGTATTCTTTAAACTGAGGTGTAAATGTGCTAGGTGCGGGCGCCAGGCGCACTATCCGCCCGCACTTCTCTCGGTCTCAGCGCCCCTGTGCCCCGCGGGTGAGAACTCTTAAGCGGTCGGTCTATAGTTTAGATCATGAATTCACACATACCTCCACCTATGGCCAGTTTGATGAGGGTAGAGCAAGGCGAATCTATCAGCAACGTGACTACGAAAGCAGCCACAAAAGATGCCACGAAGTTGCTCAGGAACTTGTAAAACTAAAATGCCAAAAACAAATTCAATTTAAGTACATGGAACCGTTCGGGGTAGAGACGGATTGGAGAGGCGTATGCCCAACGGTGGGCGTCTACAAACTGAAGAGACTTCTTCCATGGCCGGCAACTCGCTAGCAGTCCCAATGGTGCTGTGGTTGTCCATGGGCGGCGGTGATCACTTACCACCAGGTGCACCGCATGCCCGTTTGTCGGTTTTAATATAAAAAAAAGATACATGGAAATAATAATGGCCGTGAAGACAAGAAAGAAAATATATTAATTAATAACAATCGTAATCCTGCTGGCCAAATTTTGGCGACGGTGAACATTTTTAACACTGTTTACTTGTAGTTTTAAGGCAAGGAGACAGTAACAATTATTTCGTTCTAGTTCGTTCAATCCGTTATTCGAATGTCCCTTGTTCTTCGTTAATAACCAACTTACATTAGGACATTCTAAGGTAAAATAAAGACCATTTCTAAAGTAAAACAAACATGTTCGCGGCTTAGGGGTGGCTTAAGGGCCACCCCGCCACACACTTAAACCTAAATTCTGTCTATCTCTCTATCTATAGCAGCCCTTAGTTCGTCCGTCTTCGGACATAGGCTTCCTCTCCATTTCTCCACGCCTGGTGATCGACAGCCATATCAGCGAACGTTGGGCGAGGAGAACACTCGAGTGGAGACCTCGTGAAAACACTCGTAGTGGTAGAGGGAGACCACCAATGAGGTGGAAGGACGATATCTGCCGACAGGCGGGTGGAGGATGGATGCAAACTTAAATTAATCCAAATTAATCATCCAACGTTAGTCTCACCAGTGCTGGTAATGTAACTTGGTTATGGAAGAAGAACAAGCTTCGAATGAATGTACATTATTTAAATCTGGCGTTGTTTCGCTTCTCATATTCGAGCTTCGCATGACTAATCATTCCCAAACAAGAATTGCATCTCCTTCCAACGCATAAGCCTTGTTCTTTTCTCATTCATTATGAAACTTACGTAAGCTGCAACAGTGAAGTAACCGGGGGCTACAGCAGAAGCGTTCACGACGTGCATTATTGGGTAGTGGAAGATGTACATGGCGAAGGAGATCCGAGCTGGCAGCTTCCACATGCGTAACGACAGGAACCAGTTGATTGGACCTTAAAACATTTTGGAAAAGACAAAAATGGCAGAGTACCTTGCTTATATCTAAAGTAATCTAGGGGAATGTGGTCACCATGCGTACACTTTTTGGATTTAATTTTTAATTTTTTATTTAATTGACAAATTTAGCTAGTTTATGTAACTAAGTGTAAAGTGTAAAAAATATATTGTAGTTTGTTACAAAAAATTCCGAAACTATTATGTCAAAATGTAAAAGGGTTATAGCCATTTTTCAACGATAAGGTATGTGTACGAATGGTGACCACTTTCCCCTACGTTAGTTCAAGATTCTTGGTATTACTGCACTGAATTTGTTGTGAAAATTTATCCTCCACCACTACAAATGAAATGACGGGCTCTGTACGCCTCGGGAAGAAAATGACAAACTAGCTTGATTTTTTAATTCTATTGCAGAAGAATTTATTTGAGTCGAATGTTGGTCATTTATAGATGACATTGGAGTGAGAGCCTTGTTATTAGCTGTCACGATTAAATGACTAGGGCGGTACAAGGGTTAAATAACAAAGAGCATTAGCAGCAACAATGGTAGTGGTAATATTGACATCCGCAAAGTGACGCCTAATTCAATCAATTAAGAAAGGTTTTACATTCATCGTATGTATGGCAGTAGCAGTAACAAATTGCCTATTGTCAGGCTTAAGAATATTTTTCAGCAGTTTTTTATTGGCTTTCCGAAATTACACTACCTAGCCTGAAACTTTCCATTTAGGTACATAATATTACACTTGCCTCCATAACCATGAGTGCATGCAAATATCATCCAGCCAACACAAGCGGCCCAAACAGGTCTTGAAAAGGAGTTGATAACACCGTTCAGGAACTGACTGTCCCAATCCAGCTGTATAGTTGGATACACGGAGTAGATGATGGCTGCTGACACGAAGAAGGAACAAGCCCAGCAGAAGGATACGAGGTACTGGAAGAAGTTGAAGTAATTATAAGTGAGTAGCTAATTTGATAGGAGAAGTAAAATAAGTAATAGGAAGGCTGAAGATAGGTGGTTTAATTCTAATAAAGAAGATAATGTGTGGGTATCAAAAAGATAAAAAAGTTGCAATCAAAAGAACAGGCTGAAATAAATTGTTCTGCGGTCAATCTTAAATAATATTAATAATGTCGCAAAATTAGTTATAATTTGTCAATTCAAAGTTAAATAGCAAAAATTTGTTTTAATATAAATATTAAATTTCTAAACGACACTGAAAATTAACATGAAAAAATTCAAAAAGTAAAACTAAGGCCGGGAATCGAACTCGGATCTTCATCATTCCGTGATGCGTGCTATATTATATACCTACCGCTAAACCACACCACTAAAACAAAAATAAGTATGAAAAATTAAGAAGGAAAATTCTTGATTCTTTTAATAGTAGGTACCTATAATTTATATGTAGATTACCAATTTATGTTGTTAATTTATGTATGGATACCAATGGCCAATAAAACTTAAGAAAAGCAGCCAGTAAATATACGCCTAACATAAAGCAAATAGCAAACTTTCTTATCCTCTAGTTACAATCAAATTCTACATACCTAAATACAAGTGCCGGCACGTAAGTCTAGCGATGACCGTTGATGCGCAGTAGTCGAAAACAAGGTATCGCGGGGAGTGCAGGGGACGCGGGCGGGCGTACTCCGCGTTAGACTTACGTGCCGCCACCTGTACCTACGTTATAAACTTTATTAATATTCTTACCACGGGCATGCGGATCTGTTTTCCTTTACAAATATGAAGAAGGTAGCCAAACAGCATGCCGACGAAGAACGGCGTGCATCTTGTTAGTGTATTCGTGTAATAGTGTCGATGGTACCGAAGGTTTTCTTCTTCTGTAACCCTGTGAAAGTAATCAAATTTAGAAAATAAAATAAGGTGGATGTAGCTATAGTTAAATTTATTAAGATATTCCCGAATACATAGATAGTATAGATACCGAAACAATTTTATTGACAATTTCAATTAGAATGCAGCGCTGTTGCTTTCACAGCTTAAAAAGGCATTAAATTTAACTGCTACAAAATTACGTAACATAACAAAACCAAGGAACTTGGGATGCCTAGCTTTGAATTTCAGAAGTCAAATCAGTAAACACCATATTAATTTAAAAAACTACTATTGCTAGCGGCGCCATCTAGGGGAAACGAGCGTAACTAATTAGTGGAACCGCAAACACGTATTCTACACTCCGCTATCAATCCAACAAGGCGACTTAATGTTTGCGAGGTTACGGCCCGTCCCGATAGATGGCACCACAGGTACTGTTTCAAATGGCTTACTTACGTAAACATGACTGGGCCGGGCTGGAACTTCATTACATAGTTGTAGGTCGTCGATGCTGCCAAAGTCACAAGCAAGACCAGTGTCAGAGCAATCCAGGCGGATCGCTTTTTCCCAAGGACCCAGAACAGGACCAACGGCGAGAGGATATGGAGCTGGACATCCACGGCTAGGTACCAAGTTGGGCCAATACACTAAAAAAAGATAAGTTAGTGATTTTTCATGAGATGACTAAGTTTAGTGTAAAGAGCCGTGTCTCACTGGGACGCCATTGCGACGGCTCCAGCTAAGTATCCTATAGATACAAATCAGTCGTAGCTAAAACGTCGCCAAGTAAATGACAGCTGATTCTTAATGAACTGTTTGTCTACGGCAGCTGGCGATATCGCCAGTGTTTCCAAAATAAAAGTCAAATGTGTCCTAATCTAATTATCATGCCAATAGTAAAATATTTTGTCGCAGAGATTTAGAGCCCCAGCCCACTGGGATGCCAAGACGACGTTTCCAATATCCACCTCTTTATATTGACATCTACGGCATCTACCACACGCACATGGCGACGTTTTGATAATAAGATACGTAGCTGGCGATATTACAGCGTTCCTATGGGCCCTAGTCTTTATGACAACAAATCCGGTTTTCAACCGACTTCAAAAAAGGAGGAGGTTCTATTTTTTTTTTTATCTTTATGTTTCTCCTCCCACTTTCGAACAATGACTGTTTTTCTCGATCAATGCAAAATGCGAATCAGAGTTATCTCAGTTTATATTATTGCAAACTTTACTTACCCAACTGTCAGTCAAATAAATCTGAAGATATGTCAAGGTGGACCACCAGTAGGCTCTGCATCTGTCCACTTTTGCGGCGACTATGTGCCATTGTGGACCATCAGACATGTGGTTAAACAAAGTAGCCTGGAGGAAAACGCCGGTAGCCAGAATTGGAAACATCCGAAGTAGGCGATTAAGGTAAAACAAATGAATGTTCTGGAGAAGACGTACTGTGAAAATAAACAAGCAGAATAAAAGAACATGAATTTTAATGAGACCACAGATAGACAGTGATCTGTAGTGAAGTGAGATGTTCAAACAGTGTCAATACGCTCGACATGGCTTGATCCTGCGACGCTTGGGGCGTGTGCAAATAACGACTCTATGAACACAGCCTTAGAACAAAGTGCAAATAACTGTCTGTGTCTTGCAATGGTAAATGACAAAGCGAAAGACAAAGACAAATAAATGAACAGTTAAAAGAAACATAATGAAGTGTCTATGCTGCAGGAAATATTTAACCATCTCATTAAACCACCACCTTTATCGTAATGGTAAAATTATTAGCAATCTTTTGGAAAGAACAGGTAGGTATTTATCATGCATTTTGCTGATTTGAGTAATGTAAATGTAGTACTTACTTCTACTTAATTTTCCAACTGTGGTGTAAACGACAAGCAGTCCACTCAGCAAGAAAAATGTATCAACTGTGATAGGCGCAGACAAAATCCAAATTGAAGAAAATGACATTATCCACTGAAATGAGAACAAATAATTTAAGGTACTTGAACATTACGTCATCGATAGTTTCATACCTACAGCGCAGGCGCGGTAGACCGTAGACACGATACGATGTCTCAGTATAAAATATTAAAAATAATACTATTTTAAGCAATATTGTATACATGTAGCGTATAAACTAATCGAATCGTTTTGTTTTAAAAATATCATCATCTCCAGCCTATATACGTCCCACTGCTGGGCACAGGCCTCCTCTCAGAATGAGAGGGCTTGGGCTATAGTTCCCACGCGGGCCCAGTGCGGATTGGGAACTTCACACACACCATTGAATTGCTTCGCAGATGTGTGCAGGTTTCCTCGCGATGTTTTTCCTTCACCGAAAAGTTCATGGTAAATTTCAAATGAGATATCGCACATAAATTCCGAAAAACTCAGAGGTGCGAGCCCGGGATTCGAACCCACGACCCTCTGCTTGAGAGGCCACAGATCAAACCACTAGGCTACCACGGCTTTTTTTTTTTAAATATAAACAAGCAAAAATTTTATTTGTCGAAAATAACTGACAAATACATTGAAATTTTGTACAAGATTGTTCGTATCGTTGTCATTAATATTAACATGTTTGATACCTACTAGTTTTTACAAAATATCACTACAACTCTTAAATTGTTCAATTCATTCAAAAATTCCTTCCAATGTATATGAATTAAATACTCACTGTGAATATTTCTGATGCATTATAGAACGGCGCAGTCAAGTCTGTGGAGTAGGTGTGACCAAGTATGATCCACGCCATTGCGATGGCTCTGATGCCGTCCAGGCATTCCAGCGCTCCTGGAGTAGAGTTGAATGTAACCAGGCGGCGTGTGTTTGTGTAGAGGGAAAATGATTTACCCAGGGTGCTGGCTTTCTTTGGATCTGAAGAGAAATAAAAATAGGAATAATACACCTGCAGTGTCTGTAAGTTGGTTTACGGACGATAGTTTTACGTGATATCGTCATAAAGAAACATTGATGAAAACTGCTAGCTCTGACGTCACCCGGAACGTGACAACGTGACACTTTTTCGTGCGTGCAGCCGGTGTTCATCGATTTATAAGACGTTATCACGTCAAAAAGTAATGAATCATTCCCCTTAGTGGAGGTCTTTGGGCTTGGGGTAGCGAGCTATGTTAATAATAGTGTGTCATAATCTATTTGTTGTTAATACTCTAAAAAAAAAAAAAAAAAAACAATAAGTTTAGTGTGTAGTTCTAAATGCTTAGAGAAGGGATAAGTATAATGAAAATTTAGAAATTAAAATTAATGAATTGTTTATAGCACGAAATAGTGATTATCAGCTTGAGAATTAAGGCAATGTCTTACCTCCTTTAAATATAGAGAAGTAGAGGTCGTAGCACGTGGACACAATAGTTATAAGCACAATGAAGCCGAAGATACCCCTGAAAATATAAAAAACTTATAAAGTAACGGACTAAGGTGTCTTCTATCAAAGATTTGAACTTTGCTATGGAGCTGACATGGTTAAACATTAAAAGCCCTAAGATAAAAACGATACGTAATTGAATACAGACCTTAATAAAGCTGGTAAGATGATGAAAATGAAATCTTTAAATCTAACTAATATTATAAATGCGAAAGTATGGATGGATGGATAGATGGATGGATGGATGGATGTTTGTTTGTTACTCAATCACGCCAAAACGGCCCAACGGATCTGGATGAAATTCGGCACATAGTTAGAGAAAAGTCTGGATAGCACATAGGCTACTTTTTATCCCGGAAAATTGCGTAGTTCCCGCGGGATAGCGATAAACGAATTCTTTGCAGACGAAGTCGCTGGCAACAGCTAGTAATACATATAAAACAAAGTATTTTAATCCATGCAATTTTAATGCGGACTTAATCAACAGACAAAATGATTCAAACGGAAGGTTCATACGCTCCGTATACTTTTAATACCTGTGCGAAGCTGGGACTGACCACTAGAACAAAATAAAATAAGTTATTAAGCGAATACTTACATGGCTGTATAGTCTCCAGGAGCTAGTGGTTTGTCGTTCTTCAATCTACAGAATTCTTCCGTAAACTGAAAACCTACGGCAGTGGTGTTGATAAGTAACGTATCGATAGCTTGCTTTGATGTGCATGCTTTGGGGAGACACAGTGCTAACCTTAATGACATGCCTGCCAGTAGGTTCTCTTCTGTTGAACTTCTGTAGACGATAAAAACTGTAATTAGCTTATATTTTGACAGGATATTGGATAACGAAAGTAAAAACCTTCTTGGTCTGAAGGTATAGATTGCATAAAAACCAAGACTAAGTACTTATAACATTGTAATGTGATATTAATCCCTAGTAAGTAAGTAATTGTATTACTAACAATCTATGGACTTTGGGTCTGCAATAAAATAAATATTATTATTATTATAAATCAATTATCTTTATCCCTTACGAGGTAGACAGAACCCAGGATAACAAGACCTTAAGGTCACGTATGTAGCATGGTTGTGGGCATATAGGTGGACAAAGGAATCACAATATTAATGGGTTATAAGCCGCATCATCGCCTATAACACAATACCTAAGATTTTCGTCGAAGTTTCGAAAGAACAGTTTTTAAGTATGACCAGGGTGCCTTACCACGACGTCTTAAGTCCGACTCAGTTCAGGTTTTAGCTGTCATTTTTAGTATGGATCTGACAACGAGCGAACCTAAACTGAATCGCACTAAGACGTCATGGTAAACCCCTAGATGAAAAGAATAGAATGATGAAAAGTAAAACCAACCTAATCATATTGCTATCAGTTCCAATTCGGAAGAATTGTCCCGACTGTTTATTCATGGTCTGAATATCCCTTATCATTTTTCTATGCTGCTTTGTATTTGGTAGGAGTTCTGGCCAGGGAAATTCTGATTCTTCTGCCAATGCTGGGAAAGTTGGCAGTTCAACTTCTTGAGCTATGGGGATGTTGAGCAAGCAATATTTGCCTTCGATGGCTGACGGTTCAAAGTTGGCATTGATGGCCAAGCATTGGTGGTAATTACCGAGGTCTATGAAGTTTCCTTGTAGGATACCTCGCGGTGTTCTTATGCCGGCATCGAGAACTGAAATGACAACTTTTATTTATGTATCCGTGTAAAGTTTACTTAAAGTAGAGAAAAGTAAGGTTGAGGTTGATGTTTATTTTCTTAATCACAAAACTTCTTGTTTATTTTTTCAAATTGGAGACTAATTATGTTATTGCGGCATCTTGTATTTATTAATAGTAAGTAATAGTAATGAAAATTATGCGAAGACGCCATCCAATACTTCTCAGTTTTAAAATCAACATCTAAATAAAAATCCAATGATAAGTAAATTGAACAACAAAAATTACAAGTTAACTTTAATTTTGATAATTTTAGTAGTATGTAAAAAAATATACAATCATAAAATAATAAGGTCAAATATACCTTATTAATGCTTAATCCAAGGTACTTGCTTTTAAAAACTCCTTTTTATGCACCCATTGTATAAAAATCAAATTATTTAAAAGCAAATTATTGAAAAAAGATGTTGTAAACGGATATATATTATTTTATATACTTACATTGGGCCATCAGAATGGAATTATTAGTCACAATATGATTAAGTTGCTCCACACAAAGCTCTTCATCCAGGACACTTTCATACAAATCAGTATCAAAAGCATTTCTTGGCACTTCAAATTCTAAGTAAGCTTTGACATAATTTAAACTGATTAAGTAAAAAAATAAGAGAAAGATTTTCGCCATTTTAAGATTGATTTTAGCGCGGTCAGTTAAAAAAGGTATTTTTTTATTCTATTCCGTACGAAGCTTATAGAGGGAATACTTTTCGAAGAGAGATTTGGGTCGATTATATACTTGGTATCTGCGATTTATATTGATAATAATTACACCAGATTATGGTTAAGATAATAGATAAAAAATATAAATCAATAAACAGTCGAAGGGTTCTGGCTGTTATTTATTTGTTTCACTGATATCTGTGACACTTTTATGTCCCTAACAAATGATAAAAAAACTTAATTTTTATATATCAGACAAAATTAGTGCTTTTCCGTTTTTTTAATTCCTTCTTGCTAGTGGATGATGGGCAGATTAATATTTTTGATTCAAAGGCATAATAATTTTATCATGATGCTCTATGCAGCCTATTTAGATGTTGAATTTTTACTAATGAAAGCCTATATTTTCTTATATAGGACTCAAATTTTACACGGACAACCTATTTAATTAGGAAGGTAATAATATTTTGATTTTGAAAAGGAATTCAGGTTCCTGACGTTTGATTTATAATGTCTTAAATAATTATTTATTCATGATACATCATTTTAATGCCAATAATTACGGAATTAAACATGGAAATGAAAATGAACTCAACATAATATATGTTAAGATTTAAACGCCGTCTTAAGGAACCTTATATAATTACGTTTATCATGACCTGCGAAGTACGCACTTCACCTATTTTAGCGCACTTTTACGTGTGTATACTTATCGGTCAAATACATGATTATCTGTTAAGTCGAGGACGGTCATCCACCCTGTATCTCATCTACGTCAAGGGCAGCCGCCAAACGCCAAAAAACACGATTATTTTATGCATTGTCAAGGTAACCAATATGGATACACATGAATCTTCATCACTATAAGGCTTCTTCATTGACATAGAGACATCCACCCGCAAATTCTTCAGTCAACCCGTGATCATGATATTCATGATGCATGCAATTGCGTCGAAATATCGGGAGCAAAATAAAGGTAATCGCGGTTCATATCCTGTCTATAATCTAATTAATATTATAAATGCGAAAGTATGGATGGATGGATGGATGTTTGTTTGTTTGTTACTCAATCACGCCAGAACGGCCCAACGGATCTGGATGAAATTCGGCACATAGATAGAGAAAAGTCTGGAATAGCGCATAGGCTACTTTTTATCCCGGAAAATTGCGTAGTTCCCGCGGGATAGCGATAAACGAATTCCTTGCAGACGAAGTCGCTGGCAACAGCTAGTATTTCAATATGACAGAGACGTGATTCAAGCATTGTATCGATTAGCTTGGAAGGCATGCATACATAATATATTTGTGACTTTGTGGTGTATACATTATTATATTGATAACCTTGACTGTAAATTGCTCTATAAGTCTTCAAATACTGTCGAGCAAAGCGGGTCTCTTTTTCTACAACTTTGTGTGGCAAGTGTCTCGCTATTTTTTCTTGTAGGTATTATACAAGCTTTTAATATTATTAAACGTATGTAAAGTCACGTATAATTTAGAACATATAGGTTGAGTTGATCTTGTACGACAATTTAAAAAACTTTTTACAAAATAGGTCCTAAAAATCCACTGGAAACTAAGCAAACCATTTTTCAACCATCTGGTCTGATTGAGTTGAAATTTGGCATATTTGTATATTAAATAAATAAATAAATATCTTGGGACAATTGACACCAATTGACCTAGTCCCAAACTAAGCAAAGCTTGTGATATGGGCACTAGACAACGGATAAATATACTTATATAGATAAATACATACTTAAATACATATTAAACATCCAAGACTCGAGAACAAACATTCGTATTTTTCATACAAATATTTGCCCCGACCGGGGATCGAACCCGGGACCTCAAGCTTCATAGTCAGGTTCTCTAACCACTAGGCCATCCGGTCGTCAAGTATAGATTGGATTATAACTTAAGGATCCTCGGCACAAAAGTAAAGTTTGCGTGAGTTCAAAATGAAAATGTTGGACCTTTTTTTATTCTTTGTTGTAAAAGAGGCCACAGCAATACGCTGTGTTTAATCCTACTAATATTATTAAATGCAAAAGTTTGAGAGGATGAGTGGATGGATGTGACGATGTGAGTGTGTATTATGTTTGCTCCTTCTTTCCGCTAGAAAAACTCTAGATTAAAACATAGGCTACTTTTTATCCCGGAAAATCGCATAGTTACCACGGGATAGCGTTAAGCGGATTCTCCGCAGACGGAGTCGCGAGCAACCGCTAGTAATAATCTAATCTAAAGAACAATATTATAAATGCGAAAGTATGGATGGATGTTTGTTTGTTACTCAATCACGCCAGAACGGCCCAACGAATCTGGATGAAATTCGGCATATAAATAGAGAAAAGTCTGGAATAGCTCATAGGCTATTTTTTATCCCGGAATATTCCCGCAGGATAGCGATAAACGAATTCTTTGCAAACGAAGTCGCTGGCAACAGCTAGTATAATAATATATTTGGCGATGGTTTATCTATTGCGTATCGGATATCTGGATTCATGTTATCGTTAGTCCCAATGACCTTGTTATGGATTAATTTATCATTGACGTCTTTCGGTCAGTGACCTATTTAGTAATATTTTTCAGGTTAGGTCAATGACCCCTCATTTTTGCTGCTTCCTGATTTATTTTTGTATGTTATCGCTGAGTTGCTTCGGTCAGTGACCTATTTAGTACCTAATTTATTTTAGGCTAATAACCTCTTTTTTTTTACTTACTTTTTTTATCATTGACGTCTTTCGGTCAGTGACATATATTATTTAGTAATATCTTTCAGGTATTAGGTCAATCAATAACCCCTATTTTTGTTGCTTCCTCCTTTACTTTTTGTATTATCAACGATGTCAAAGGTTGAAAAACTGTTCTAAAAAAAAACTCTGTACCGGGGTTCGGGGGGGGTGGAGGTTATTAAATAGGTACCTCATTAGGTAGGTAGATATTTAAACATGTACCTATTGCGGATTAATCTGTACTACGGTACAGCGAGACAATGTTGCCAGCATCTTTGGCTCTTGCCGCGGGGAGTGCTTTTTAGATTTATTTTAGTTTTAATTTAATTATTTATGTATTGGTTTTAAAGTGTCATGTTAATGTTATTGTATATAAATACTTTTTTCTTTGATAAATTCTTGATTTTTAAATAGTGAATCACTACACATAGTATAAAACAAAGTCACTTTCCACTGTCTGTCTTTTAAACTACGCAACGGATTTTGATGCGTTTTTTTAAAAGATAGAGTGATTCAAGAGGAAGTTTACATGTATAATACATATATAATGTACCGTTTGCAGCCGGGGCGGGCCGCTAGTACTTACATAAATAAAACTTATCATGTATGTAAAATTTTAAACACGTATTTTATCCATATATAAGTGTCTTTCCATTGCCTATTCCTCGTAGTACAAACTTGTCAATAGTCCTAGAATATAATTTATTTATATTCGTAATGGACCCATGGATCCATGGATATATAAAAAAAAAAAAAATAATAATAAATATGGTTATTGTTTATTGTTATAGTTATTACAGTCGATAGAACTTCGTCATGATCTTAACTCACGTTCCAATACTTGTAGGAGTATATTTCGCCATCTAAGTTATCTTTTATCAGGGTAAAGTAATAGCGATATCCTTTCGGAATCCACCCGCTGTATAGAGTGCTAATTGCAAGCAAAATATAGCCACAAGGCTGGCTATTCGATGGATCATTACTGGCTAACTTTCTCTACTAATAAAAAATAATTAAAAACTTTTAATCTGATGTAAAACCCCGGATTTTAGTCTATTTGCGGCAAAGACTTCAGCGAGACTTTCGAAGTTCGTTTACTGCCGTTCCGCTCACACATTCATTAATAAGAGTGAAAGGGATGGTACGACATGGACTTCAAAAATTGGATTTCGGAGTAGTTTCTCAAGCCCTTCGTAGGTACAGTAACTACACGGCCATAAAGATTGTACATTCGATCTGGAACCAACTTCCTGCTGCAACATTCCCTGAGCGGTACAATTTAGGGATCTTTAAAAAGCGAGCCTTCCTGTTCTTGAAAGGGTCGGCAACGCACCTGTGATTCCCCAAGTCTTGCAGGTGTCCATGGGCGATGGTGATTACTTTCCATCAAGTGAACCTCTCTTATATTTATAAAAAAAAAAAAAAAAAACCTACATCGGTCTTCTCGGCTAATTTCGGCTTCGTAGAACGTTGTCTCGCTCAAACTTCCGTGACGCCAATAATTGTCTCTTTCCAAAGACCGAAGTACAATCTTTATGGCCTGGTACTGTATATTCTGGTTCACTAATGTTTGACCTAAAAATTATTGACAAATGGTCATTTGACAAACAACGTTCAATTGGCAAACGAGACATTTGACTCACTTAGCAAAATATGATCAAATTTATTAGCAAACACTAATCTTGGTAAATGTGTTAAATAATAAAATGTCAATTGACCTTTTTCCATTTCACCAAATAATATGTTTCGCATAACATTGTAAATTTCAAAATTTAGGTATCATACGCGTGCACAGTTTTTTCAGACTGTTATAAAAAAATAACCCTAACCTAACCTTACCGAGTCGCTCCCGCCGGAATGGGTCTTGCTATGGTGTAAAAGATGGTGTTTTAGACCAATAGTAGTTTTGTCTGATAACTCGGTTGCTAAATGTACATTTTGTCAAATAATTATTCATACTGTTGATCATTTGGAAAAGTGAGTCATTTGTAAAATGACTATTAGTAAAATGATCAATTAGTGAAACATTTTTTTGCAAAACGTTGTTTGTCAAGTGTAATTTCACCTAATGACTTTCGGTCAAATGGCAGACAGGACACTGTATATTCTTCTCATACCTTCCTTTTCCATCGAATAGTTCCCCTTACCCCGGCGGGCCTGGTCGGAGATAAGGCCTACAAGCCAAAGAGATCCGCCCGCGATACCCCTAACAATTAACAATGCGACATTATACTAGGGTAATTACCACAGCCCTGCGATTTGCTTGCCCCAGTAAGTTATTGCTGCTTGTTTTGTTTTAATTGAGGGTAGACTGGTTTTTAGTAATGACGAATGAGGGTTTTTTGCAAATAAATATCCCTTAAGTATATGGCTTGGTGCTGGGACGTAGGTATTAATTGGAGTAAAAGCAGGTTTACGTAAAGGTTGATTTGAAACTGTCAGACCGCGGGTGTGAGTGACAGAACATTGCATAGCAAACCTGTCAGTGTTACAGCTATAGTCCATACCAATGCATTATGACGCTATTGTAAACAAACATTACCCCGAGTTCATACAAAATTTTAATTTAAAGGATCATAAGTATCAAATGAATCAAGAATTTTAATTCTTAATTTTTTATGTTTTCTTTTACGGTTTTAGCCGTTAGAAATTAAATTTCTGAACGACACTGAAAATTAGAAGACAGAAAAATCCGAAAAGTAAAGCTATGGCCGGGAATCGAACCCGGATCCTCATTATTCCGTGATATACCGATATCACGGAAATAATTATAACATAATATTTTTAATAATATTTATTTATTCTTATAATATAATTAATAATATAATAATTTAATAAATAAATAAATAATAAAAAAAAATAAAACATTTCATTTTTTTTTCATTTCATTATTTTTTTTTTATTTATTCTTATAATTTTTTTTTGTAGCGGTCTACACCACCCGTAGCAGGGTCCCGGCCATAGTTTTACTTTTACCTGCTATGGGTGGTGTAGAAGTATAGCACGCATTTTTATGTAAGTTTGTCCGGGTGGAAGCTTGCATCTCATTTTTGAAGCAGATAACTTTAACCGATTGAGCTCAAAGTTTGCATACTTGTGGAAGTCGGATGACAATACAACAATATACCTACATTAAAAAAATTCGTTTATTTATTAAATTAAGTGTTTGTGTGGTGTTAGGGATAATTATGTAAGTTTGTGGGATTTATGTGCGTTTTGTGTGGCAGTTGTGGAGGGAGGGTTTGCATGCAAAACATAGTATATTTCGCACAAGCTTGGTTATCTTGCACGTAAGTAGCGGAGTAGCAAGGTAAATATTTTGTGTTCATTAAGTTTAGGATAATTTAAGGTTTCAATGTTTATTTTATACATACAAATACATACATTAATCACGTCTTTACCCCTTACGGGGTAGACAAAGCCTAAGGTAAGACCTAAAGACCACGTTTAGGAAGATTGTGGGCGTATGGATGGAAAGGGAAATTAAAATTAAATAAATAAATAAATATCTTGGGACAATTGACACCAATTGACCTAGCCCCAAACTAAGCAAAGCTTGTAATATGGGCACTAGACAACGGATAAACATACGTATATAGATAAATACATATTAAACATCCAAGACTCGAGAACAAACTTTCGTATTTTCATACAAAAATCTGCCCCGACCGGGGATTGAACCCGGGACCTCAAGCTTCATAGTCAGGTTCTCTAACCACTAGGCCATTCGGTCGTCAAATTAATGATGGGTTGCTAGCCACATCGCCTATAACTTGATTTCTAAGATTTTCGCCCATTCCCTCGATGGGTTTTTACCATCTGCGCGGGAGGAGAAGCAACTGGTACGATCTATGTTTTTTCTTTGCTTCCAGATCAGCATGGAATTTTATGTGTTGTAATTTTATTATCTTCCCTATGGTCCATACCATACCGGACCATAGGGAAGATAGGCGAAGAAGAGGAGAGGCCTTTGCCCAGCAGTGGGACACGAAATAGGCTATTTAGATTAGACTAGCTGTTGCCAGCGACTTCGTCTGCAAAGAATTCGATTATCGCTATCCCGCGGCAACTACGCAATTTTCCGGGACAAAAGTAGCCCATGTGCTATTCCAGACTTTTCTCTATGTATGAGCCAAATTTCATCCAGATCCGTTGGGCCGTTCTGGCGTGATTGAGTAACAAACAAACATCCATCCATCCATACTTTCGCATTTATAATATTAGTTACATTAGAATTTTACTAAACGGCGCTCTGGAAGGCGGAAGAAATCATGGTTGCGGAACATTAGGGGGTGGACCGGAATCAACAGTGCAGAGCAACTGTTCCGGATGGCTCAAGACAGAGAGAACTTTTCAGAGCCATCGGCCAGCCTCCAGTAATGGAGTGGCACTTTCAGAAGAAGAGAATTTTATTATAAATTAGTTAGTTTAAGGTGCGACCACACCGCCGCTTAAAAAACGGTGACGTTACGGAATCGCAACAAAATGTATGAAGAAACGTTGAGAAAACGTGCCGCCTACGACACGTCACTGCGTATACGCGGCGGTTTGGTCGCACCCTTAAGAGGCTAACAACACCAAATTTTGTTGAAATTGATGTTATTTAAGGCTCCTTACAAGCTCAAAGAGCGAATTTAGCTAAATTCTTAATTTTTCTTCAAAGACTATGGCGTATGTGTTCATAATGTCAGTAATATTATTAATGTACAAGATAGTTCACTTCTTAAACTACGATACTGCTGTAATCGGCGCTGAATGAGGGTGCGGCGTCAGTCCGCCGTGATATATAGGTGATATTTAAAAATTTATACTGAATTTAATTCAAGACCGATACTAATGTTTTTTTTTTCTGAGTCAAAATAGAGTTGAGCATTGCTAAATAATTATTTTTAGAGCAGAATATCAACACTGTTTTCGAGAATCAAATAAAATGTAACCCTCTTTTTCATCAAAAAACTAGCTAACATTGAGTAGCTATTCTATCTATTAATTAAGATGAATCTTCAAGTTTTTCACGATGACTTTTTAGTTCAAGATATACTGAATTGAATTGAGTTCACTTTAGGCGAGAATGAGATTCCGTTTCACTTCGAAATTGAGAATGAAACTTCACCTTTTAGAGCAAAATTTTAAAAGCCCTCCCAAGGAAACACCTTGTTTTAGATTTCACGCCAAAAAATCAATAATTTAGCACAGCAGTATCTTAGTTTAAGAAGTGAACTATCTTGTACATTAATAATATTACTGAAATTATGAACACATACGCCATAGTCTTTGAAGAAAAATTAAGAATTTAGCGAAATACGCGCGTTGAGCTTGTAAGGACCCTTAAGCACTTTTTTAAGAAAAATTACACACAATAAAAATCCAAAAAAATATCTATGTCAATTTTCATCATATTTCAAACACGTTGGACGGACTCGATACATAATTGAACAAAATCGGCTCGATAGAAAATAATTGCAAAGATTGGTCTTAAAATCGTCATTAAACGGTTCTATGTCTTTATTTTTTCGACGTATGGGTCTGCAATTAAAAACATGAAGTCAAAATATTCATACCTACACGGCTAACGAGTCATATTTCACAAATAATTTATACTTTTTTTTATTTCTTATTATTTGTGTCTTATTTGCAAGATTTTAGACGCGCGCCAAGCTGCCGAAATTGTTTCTTCTCTTTCACTAACAGGCATGCGATCCGTATGTGTGAAGAGTGGCGCTGCTCAAGGTCATTTGCTGTTGACAGCGCCTTAAACAAATATGTGTATATTATACAACAATCAAACTCGACGACTGACGGCGACACAAACCAACAGGCTTAGCCTCTCACCGAGTTTGTAATGTGAACAGAATTGACACTTATCACCGACAATTGTCGCTGTAGTTAAATAGGGGTCTGGTAGAGGAGTTCCGGTGTCGCGGTCAGGACCGTCTCCGCAGAGGGAACTGTTCATCAGTTGATCGAATTGACTTGTAATTAGGTGTACATAATGTAAAATTTGATGACAACGCAAGTACAGTTAACGACAAAAGTAGGTCTGTACGGTCAGAAAAAAAGCTTGTATAAGAATGTCATTTTGTGACAGAAACTTATGTTCATTGTACTCGTAATTAGGTAAAGTTCTCAATAGGTACATCGGTTTAGGTACCAATAAAGAAATACACAATACCACCATATTGTTCATTAAACAGGTATAATATTCACATTATCTGATTGTCGGTATGTTTGTTGCTCGCGCTCGATGTTATCTCGAGATGATATCAGCAAGAACTGATTACGATCTACGTCCTCATTATCACTTAAAAGGAGACGTTATGTCTTTAAGGTTCATTTAGGTCTTAGGAGCCATAAGGCCCCCCGCGCACTAGGCAGCCATGGCTGCGCAGCCAGGTTTCGGCAGCCAGTAAAACATATGACGTTGTATGGGAGCCCTTCATTGATTTATGGAGCCCTCACACTGGGCAGCCACGAATTCCTGGCTGCGGCAGTCAATACAACGCGTCTACGCGCACGGCAGCCAGCTGAAGAATCTCGAATGTCGTCGATTGACTGCAGCAAGATTGTCATGGCATGATTATCAGCTATGGCCAAAACTGAGTACACGACTTTTGTGACAGACTCGTACTACAAGGAATGGTAAGCAAAATTAAAAAAAAAAATGTTGGTGGGTTAAGACACTCAAAAAAATACGATTCAGACTTGTTACGCATATCTCATGTATCTCAAGTTAACTGACATAGGTATGATACGGCAGTGCTATAACTGGTTGCGCAAATATCCTGGCTGCCTGGTGCCACTAGTGCGCGGGGGGCCTAAGAGTCTTTTCAGACATTAAAGTTAAGTCATGTTTATCTATCTAAAAAAAGCAACTTCATGTATTTTGAACTGCAGCCAATAGTTCCTTATCCCAAGAATTGACGTACACGGGCCTTACCATGACGTCCTAATGCGATTCAATTACGATTCAGTTTAGATTCGCTCGCTGTCAGATCCATACTAAAAATGACAGCTAAAACCTAAACTGAGTCAAAATTGAATTGCATTGAGACGTCATGGTAAGGCCCCAGTATTCAGGTCAACTTCTCCGGAGCCTTCGTTTAACCGAATTTCATATGCCATAATGTAATGTTTGCCATAATTATCATTTGCCATAACTCTATTTTTCTCTGAAACCGTAAATTTTCAGGAGCATTGAAATGGCAATCCTGTAGAACTCTATAGGTTAGGTTAGGTTTGTTTCATAACAATCCTGAAAAATTAACAGTTAAAGAGAAAAAAGAGTTATGGCAAATGATCATTATGGCAAACAATACATTTATGGCATACGAAATTCGGGCAAACGATAGAGAACCCAACTTCTCACTACCTTTCATTGGTAATTTGGTAATTGATAATTAATCCTAATTTTAGCGGCCTTCTAAGATCGCAAAGCCCTATTATTCCATGGCTTCGCTCTGGCGCCCATAGAAGCCTCATTGAAATGACATCGCCCCGCCGAGCAATTACCGGGATTATTCAAGGGGCAATTATCGAGATTTATAAGGATTTCAATGCCTTATTTGTAATTTTTGCGTCTGTTATGGTCTAATTGCTTGGTCCAATGGGTGATACAATTATGTTAGTTTTATGGGATACGCAGTTTTTGGTTTTGGATTGGATCGTTTTAGGACTAGTTGTAGCTTTTGTCAATTGATGGCCACCTTTTTTATTTATTTATAAGCCTTTTTATTCCGAACTCGCTACAATTTCAGTAAGTACATGTTGTTGTTGTTGTTATTGTCGTTTTTATTTTTTATTTTTTTATTAAATTGTCGCGAAATTCGGCGTGCCTCATGGCATAGGCCTCCTCCGTGTATTGGAGGGTTTGGGCTATAGTTCCCACGCGCGCCCAGTGCGGATTGGGAACTTAACACACACCATTGAATTTCTTCGCAGATGTGTGCAGGTTTCCTCACGATGTTTTCCTTCACCGAAAAGCTCGTGGCAAATTACAAATGTAATTTTCGCACATAAATTCCGAAAAACTCAGAGGTGCGAGCCCGGGATTTGAACCCACGACGCTCTGCTTGAGAGGCCACAGGTCAAACCACTAGGCTACCACGGCTTTTTGTTTTTATTATTTACTGTGTTGTCTACAACTTTGTGTTCCGTTTCATGACATGTATCCTTTTGTCCCTAATGTTCAGTAATTTGTTTGAAGGTTATCTGGAAGAGATCCCTTTATGAAGTAAGTCTGCTTTTGTACATCTGTTTTGACCTGTCAGCTTCCTAGCGTTTTTCCCGACATTTGCCACGGCTCAATGAGCCTGGGGTTCGCTTTGAAAACCTAATCCCAAGATTTGGCGTAGGCACTAGTTTTACAGAAGCGACTGCCATCTGACCTTCCAACCCAGAAGGGTAACTAAGCCTTATTGGGATTGGTCCGGTTTCTTCACGATGTTTTCCTTCGTCTGTTTTGGCCTGTAACCTGTTAAATTGTTTTTCGTACAATAAAGAGTTGACGTAAATAGATAAAGTTAAAAGCATCATGAAAGTGATCGTTACGATTTTAAGTAAGAAATAATAAATAATACAATAGCTAAGGAAATAAACAATAAAATTGGCAAACAAATTTACCGCTATCTGACTTTTAACTCAATCCCAAACGAAATTAGTTACCGGGAGTAGAGAAATAAAATATTTAAATTTTGCTAATTTGGACACGAATCGATAAAACAGTATGGGAATCTGTTCAGTAGCAATAGCCCAGAGCTACAGACATTTAAATTCACATAAGAATTCCAACCAAAACCATACAAACAAAAAGAAAAGAATCAAGTTTATATCTGGCTTGTTGAAAATGATTCCGTGGGCTTTTAGTTTCCATCTGAAGCTAACTTAAAGCCTCGTTTGCTAGACATTGTTAATGTCTATGTTCTTAAGTTATAGGGTAGGCGAACATTAGATAATGCATTTGTCACATTTTGTTCTGCTCTTACTCGAGGACCTAGTAAACAACACAAGATCATGATCAAAATCATTATGATCAAGTTTTTTGTTTGGCAGAAGATAAACCACGTTAGCCATAGAAATATCATGACTGTTAAAGAATAGCAGAACTGATTAAAAAAAAATCACAATTTTCGCACTATTGAATCACGCTCAGGCAGGAAAGTAAAGGGTCAAGTTCCTCAAACGAAACCCTAAAAAGAAACAAAAGCAGATCACGAATCGTTCCAATTTCCAAAACATTCGAATCCGGTATCAATTTAGAACACCTAATGCTGGCCGTAAACGTTTCTAACTTTGCATATGCGATTCTCATTCCATTTTCGAATCTGATTGGCAGTTTAGAATACCCGGGGCAAGAGCAGTCATCAACGAATTGGCTAAGTGAGGGTTGTGATTTCATTTCCGTAGGGAATGAGTCTTTGGTGGGTTACAAAACGGATTTTGTGTTAATGTGCACTACAAACGAAGGTAAAAGTAAAATTATAAGCCTAGGTTTGTTGGCTGGCTTGTAATTGAGCATTGCCTTTGCCTCTGCTCTATTATTCTCGGGTTGTCTATGAGGTTTTAATAAGGCACTATGGTTTGTAGAACAGCTGTTTCTAAAGTTGTTTATAATTTTTATTGTTGCTGGCCAGTACCTTAGGTTAGCCAGAACTGTAAATTAACAGAGGGCTGAGGTACTTATATGAATTGAAAATTCAATTCAATAGTACACTATTAGCTAAGTCAACACGCGTAGTCAAGTCAATTGCCGGACGAGTATACGTCGGAGGGCCGAGCACATAATGAGTCCTCCTATAATACGACCTGAACCTGGTTTATATGTTAACTGCTTTTCTCGTCCATAAATGTGTAACTTATATCTTTTTTTAAGTAATGTGAATATTACTCAGTATTTAAGTTTGAAATAAATGGGTATGTTTGATCGCTATGCCCATTGCTGGTTTTAATAAAATTAAAATGTCACATCTTGTAAGTAGAGCACGTACCTACAAGTTACATAGTGATAGGTTGCTAGCCGCATCGCCTATAACATGATTCCTAAGCTAGCCTATTCCCTCGACGCGATGTTTACTAAGTAAAACCAAATATTGCCGAAATATAACGTATTTACAATTGACAACATTTCATATTTCTAAGCCTATAATTTTAATGGTTCTCTATATTTTATTTGAAAAGATGAACATGCTGACAGTTTAATTTTTTCGCTAGGGTTTGTATTTAAATTATAATTAATTTATTAATTTTTGCTTATTCTAAAAGGGCGTAACTCCGATACTATCGCAGAATAGACACTTATCCTTTTGTCTTTTCTTTGTAGAAAAAAAAACTGACGTCAATTTCAAATTGTCAATGTCAGACCCTATTCTCCAATATTCGATTTTCGAGGTTCGCTTCGTGCTGTTCCGCTCATACTAATAGTCATTATCTTGAGAGTGAGAGAGAAGGTATGCAACGAACTTCGAAAACAGAATTTTGGAGTTGCCCCCCTTGTACTTTGAAGTTGTCAAAAATACAAAATTATGATCGCTTATTTTTTCTCGTGAAAAAAGCAAAGGCGTTTCACCTATCCTGTGGTAGTTTTGGTAAAATTAGGACATGTTTTTAATTATTTTTTATTTTTTATAGTAAGCGATATTAAAATTATATAAACATATTGCAGTGATCAAGAGGCAAAATGCTTTCGAACCATATATACAATTTCAGGTGTTATAGAAATGAAATGTTGTCAATTCAGGTAAAACTTTTAAGGGGTTTACAACCTAATCAGTTACCATACATGAAACATCATAACCATGTCGTCAGGTTTTTAAAATTGAAAATTTCAACGACATTTTTAAACGACAGCTAAGACCAAGCCTAGGCCAGCACCACCATTAAGCCAAACCCATCATCAACTAGCGCCGCAACAAAAACTTGAAAAATCTCCATAGCCGGCGGTGGGTGTTTTTAATGAATTTATAATTTGCACCGAACAGCAATTAGAGTGCTCCCGCACCGCCTCGGGAGCAAATTTAAATGTTAAATCAGGCGTCGTTTACGGGATCATCCCACTGCATGCGTTATGGATTTCGTGAGTATTTTTTTGATTGTTAATGAAATTTTAAATGTATAGTGTAGGTTCTTGAGTACCATATGATACACGTGGCTTGTAAGATTCTATTTCGTTATAGAACTGAACGGTTTAGACGTCATCGTATAAGACTTTGGTAGCCCTTTACGTACCTATGATCAGCATTGGACGTTCAGGGGTTAAGAGAAGAACTTTTGGAAATTCAATTCGTCATCACAGGCCACTTGAACTATTTGCATTCTTCTATTGGTCAGGTGTTAGGCCACATACATTTTCAGCACCTCTAATGATTAAATATGTTCGCAATTGAATGATGATGATTCAATAATGCTAATGATTCAATATGTAGGAATGAATGTGTTTACAGAATGATAGACCGACAGAAGGAATGATGACTGTGTACAAGAACTGAACGAACGAAGGAATGAGAGGGAAGACTGAATGAAAGAGGAGGAATGCTAAGACGGATATGAACCTAAAGAGATCGCTTACTTTAAAAATATTTGTAAAAATCTGTTATACTTGGTTGTGGGATAAAATAAAATCATATTTCGTTAGAAGAAATCGTTTTATTGAAGAGGACGCTACATATAAGGATGTTCACATTTGTCATATTCCAAATTGGTCATTTTTCAAGTTCGGCTTGACCAGATTCGTCAATGTCCAATATGTTAACGAATTATTCATCATCGTCTTAATTAATAAGAGGATTGGGCATAGTGACTGTACAATGACAAAATGGCGAATTCAAGGTTTAAACCTTCACAAGGAACATAATAAGTACCTTAGTTATGTTGTGAAAGAATAGGAATATTATTGCTATTTAAGAAAACGTTGTTTTTTTACATAGCAAATAGCAATACTTAACAAAATAAATGATAATGATATTTTGATTACTATGGATAGTTATTAAACGTAACAATTACGTAAGAAAACGTAAATTATCCAATTAATACCTTATTAACCTAATAAAATGTCGTTGACCGGCAAAGTTAAGCAGAAGTTGATTAGATAACCTCTAGATATTATATCTAGGTATTTTCAAACTGAACGCGTCTTTTTAAGGTCATTCGCAATTTTTAAAATTAATAATGTCACGATAAAATTAACAATGGAATATTTTAAAGGATAAATTTCATAACACTTTTTTCTGAAAAACGAATATAATTGTTACTATAAATGCGAAAGTATGGATGGATGGATAGATGGATAGATGGATGGTTGGATGGATGGATGGATGGATGGATGGATGGATGGATGGATGGATGGATGGATGGATGGATGGATGGATGGATGGATGGATGGATGGATGGATGTTTGTTTGTTACTCAATCACGCCAGAACGGCCCAACGGATCTGGATGAAATTCGTCACATAGATAGAGAAAAGTCTGGAATAGCACATAGGCTACTTTTTATCCCGGAAAATTGCGTAGCTCCCGCGGGATAGCGATAAACGAATTATTTGCAGACGAAGTCGCTGGCAACAGCTAGTAATTGTTATAAATATGAAGAAGTAATGTTTAAAAGGTGGTTTATGTTTGCTACGCTCTACTGTCACCAGAGATGCGAGAAAAATATCCACAAATAACAAAAAAACACTGAGTGACGCTAAGAGAATGAAGTGATCCAATTGGCGAGTTTTTTCCTCGCACACAACTCACTTCCTTACACAAGCTTGGTCTACTGTTTTTTTGGCCAAGAAGAATATTCAAATCACGGTAGCGTGTCGGAATGTGTGCCTCTGGGCCGGAAGAAAGGACCGAATTAAATGGGAGCCGTATGCAAAACACATAATGACAGGGAGCACTCTCGCGCACGCAGTGCTTTGTAGTGGCTCTTTGGACTTTAGTGTTACTTAGATATGTTTAGTGTCTTCACAGTGTGTATTTTGTGTATCGAGCAGCAATGTAACGCAAACTTTTTCTTTTTTTTTATGCGAATAGGAAAGCAAACGAGCAAGTGAGTCACCTGATGGTAAGCGATCACCACTGCCCATAGACACCCGCAACCCCGGAGGGATTGCAGATGCGTTGCCAACCTAGAGGGCTAAGATGAAATGCCTCTTGTGTCCGTAATTTCCCGGCTGTCTTACTCTCCACAGCGGAACACAGCAGTGCAAGCACTGCTGCTTAGCGGCAGGATTAGCGAGTAAGATGGTGGTAGCTATCCGGACAGACCTTGCACAAGGCCCTACCACCCGCATTTCAATGAACAAAAAATATTTACTTTGCTACTCCGCTACTTACGTGTAAGATAACTAAGCTTGAGCGAAATATATAGGTACGTTTTGCATGCAAGCCCTCCCTCCAGCATCCAGCAGTTTTGTGTGGCAGTAGTGGAGAGAGGGCTTGCATGCAAGACCTATATATTTCGCACAACCTTGGTTATCTTACACGTAAGTAGTGGAGTAGCAAGCTAAATATTTTGTGTTCATTCAAACTTATTTTGGTTGACACATGTCAAACTTATGTTAACCTCACTGTTTACTGCACATTGCTTGCCGGTTAATTTTGTATTTTTTAATAAGAGGTACCTTGACTCTTTCGGACTTAAACTTAATAATGTTTTAAGATTCGCCCTTACTCCAAACCTACGCTGTAGATAACATGATTCCATGTGACTATTTCAATGATCACATTTTTAGAAGTTACATGCCATCCCAATTACCAAAACCGGAGCACTCGTTCATTTAAAATGTCAAACGCGGCCACATGTCATCTGCCCAATGAATACGTCACAAAATATAGATTTATCTCGTTTAAAAAAAGTCACGATGTCGGCGTGTCTCTTCTTTTTATTTAGCAGATTAGGAACGGCTCGAAGTCGGTGAAACTTGAAGGGATTTTGTTGATAACATTATTACCGTAGACTACTATTAGATAGAATTAGTAAGTGTATGCAATTTTATAAAAAACGAGTAGGTATGTGAGTAGGTAGGTATTCTATCCTAGCCCTCTAGGCTGGCAACGCATCTGCAATCCTCTAGGTTGTCCATGGGTGGTGGTGCTCGCTTACCATCAGGTGACCCACTTGCTTGTTTGCCTTCCTTGTTGTGTAAAAAAACATCGTAAAAGCAAAAACAAAAAATCCTACGTCAAAATTGTAAAACGTCAACACAGTAATGGCCATGTATTTTTTTTTACAGAACCTCTAAATTTTACAATTATAATTAAAAAAACTTTTTTCCATGCTTGTCTGGGAGCAAAGAAAAAACATAGAATGTACCAGTTGCTTTTCTGCCCGCGCAGATGGTAAAAGCCCATCAAGGGTAGACAAAAATCTTAGGAATCATGTTATACGCGATGCGGCTAGCAACCCATCCCTATTTTGATACGCTCACAATCACTCTAAACGTGACCTTTAGATTCTGTACTCCGTAAGGGATTTAAAAAAATGCCTTTTTTTGCGCGCGTTATAATTTTCATTTCGAAAAGTAAAAGAGCCCTCTACAGCCAGCTTAAAAAAAATGAAAAATATGTAATACTTTTTTAATTTGTAATCCCTCGGTTCTATCAAGTCGGCATTTTAAAAATAAAGCATTCGTACAATATTGACGTGTTATACCGTCAAACCAAATGATGTAGAAATTAATGACAATTAATCCGTGCCCAATCGGGGCTTGACGGGATCGGCTCACGTCCGTTTCGCGGCGGATAAGGACAGACGGAATGACACCGGGAACGGGGAATGTTGTGGTTTTCGTTTTGTTGTTAAGCTGATTAAGGTGTTCTTGTCGCTGCTTAAGGTTGAGTAAGTTGTAAAGGTGATCTATGATCAAGTAAAGTGAGTGATGTTTACATTCAGTGAGGCTAATTTGTAAGTTTAAAAAAACTACATTTTTCAATTTGTCACTTTTTTTATTTATTCAGGAGGTACCAATTTACGAAAATAAAGGCGTTTTTTTTTTTGAAGACGGTCGTTTTTTTTTCTAAGTGATATTTTATTGCTTAATTATTGTGAACGATAAAGCTAAACAGTAGAAAAAGATACAAATAAAAAAAAACTTTTATTTTTCAACAATATTTAAAAAGGATGGCATGGCAGTTAGTAGGTATCACACGTCTTTTTTTTCACTAGTGGTGCCATCCACATCATCCTTTTAAAGTATTCCTTATTCAAATCACAATAACAAAAGACAACGTTTATGAATATGACAACATCTGACCAATGGCAGTAAGGTCGAACAATAGTGTGTCGGTATGGCACGGGGGCCGGCCGGCCGAGGCCACGCCCACGCCGAAACCACGCCCCGTGTACGTATTCCATATTTAGGAAAATAGAATTTTGGATTGGTTCATATTGATTTGAAAGGGAACAACACTACTTAGGTATTAGAATTAATCCTACTATCCTACTAATATTATAAATGTGAAAGTATGGATGGATGGATGTATGGATGGATGTATGGATGTTTGTTTGTTACTCAATGACGCCAGAACGGCCCAACGGATCTGGATGAAATTCGGCACATAGATAGAGAAAAGTCTGGAATAGCACATAGGCTACTTTTTATGCCGGAAAATTGCGTAGTTCCCGCGGGAGAGCGATAAACGAATTCTTTGCAGACGAAGTCGCTGGCAACAGCTAGTACAATAATATCTTGAATTTCTTAATGGTTTCGACAGAATAAAAAGGATTCACTTAATGAGGGTAAATTTCAAGCGTTTATTTTTATTTATTTGATGTGTTGTGATTGTCATAATTAATCTTTTTTCTTTCTTTCTTTTTCTCATTACTGTAGTACCGTAATAGGTATTCAAAAGAAAAGAGTGATGAATAGTGTAGAATTTTATATGCAGGTACCTACTCAAATTGATTCATTGACCTTTATGAAAATTAACTTTGATTGTCAAGAAAATAATCATGTATCATAAAGACGGCTGAACCGTTCTTGAATAATATCATAAATAACATAAATAAATAAAATAAGTACCTATTTTTTTGCCTAGTACCCCAGTGGGAAAGAGGCGTGACGATATGTATGTATGTATATATTATTTTGAAATACAATTATGCCGAGAATGTAATATGATGCAGCAAGCATTAGAATCTAATGATTAGATGATTATCGTCTGCTTCCAGTGAAAATTTTACAATTATGCGGGATAAAATGAAGCTAGGATAAAACAATGGTGGTTATTAAAAACAATAGGTCCAGTATTATGGGCTTCTTCATGGACACCATTTGACGGGCAAGGGGCTAGCACTAGCAGTGACGTTCTTGGCGAGCGATTTAACCAGCATAGCAGTCGAGAGCACGAATACTGTGCCCACCGACGTGAACATTCGGCTGTTGTACAATTTGAAAGCTATTGTAATAATTGTAGGATAATGATTGTAGACAATGTATTTTATTTAGTTAAAAAATTGGTTTAAGGTTTCCCGAGCTCATTCCGAACATAATAGAGACACAAGGTTACAGACGAAAGCTTTAAGTATCTTTTGACGTAGAACCGTAAAAAGACTGCCTTTTTGTATTACAATGACAAGTGAGTAGGTACTTACCTAATTTAGTAGTAAAACGAACAAGATGTGTGAAGTTGTTTCAAAAACCAACCTAGCAGGTACTAACAAACAGTGTCATTAGGTACAAGAAAGTTAAACACGTGTCAAAAAAATAATCTATTGCAAAATCAATGGATTAATTTTATTTTTAGACACGCGTTCAACGTCTGTCTAACATTTTTGTATTAGCACCGTAAATGTCTATTATTTTAGCGTTTGCAGACACAGAAAGTTTGCTAAATGCAATAGGTGTCAAACGACGCATTTTGCGTCAGTGTATTCAACTACTTCTTTTGCAGGTAATACTATCGCAGCACAAGCATCAAATCCCGTAGTAGGCAGTTAAATCCCAAAGCCACACAACTTAAGCTTGAACTGCATCAAAACGATTGCACGATAGTAAAGGGATATTAGAATAAGGTTGAATGTGACATGCATTTCTGTTTGGATTAAAATTGAAGATAGGTATGATTAATAAAGTGATATGATAACTAATATACATAATGATTAGTTAGTATAGTATTGTATTATGGTATCTATAGTTAGTAGTATTATAGTAACTATTCATCGAAGATAATCGGTTATAAAAATAAATATAACAATAACAGAAAATATTACAAAAAGCGAAATTATTACATATATTGTTATATAGGTATTGGTAACTGATAACGTAGAAATAAATTTGAATGTTTTGTGCGCTAAATGTTGGCAACATCGGAACGTCACCAGCAAAGAGTTGGTATTTCTGGTGTAATAATAAGCAAACAAGAAAAAAAACGATTCCAATAAAGATTTAGGTACTCGTTTAAATTAAACGTTTTAACATCCAGTAAAAAAGTCGTGCAGAAAGCTGGGTAAATATGCCGATGGAAAAAATAAAAATACATACCTAATTATTATGATTGAAAATTTAATACACGGATCTGGGGAAACACTCTCAAGACCAATAATTTGATTAAAGTGTGCAATATTTTAAACAATTCCGTTTACTAATCATACCAGTTTTCATTACTTTAAACTATAATTACTAAGCCTGTATCGTTCTAAAAGTATTGTTTCATACATTATATTAAATACCAGCATACAGTACGTTTGCGGTAAGGGCAGGTGTGCGTCGGTCGACGACACGCGCAGGAGTGGATTAAAATTATAATCTGAAATACACCATGCGTAGTTGACGGACGGTTCATTTTTGACCTGAAGTTGGTATTCAGTGTTGAGGCTGCGAACTTATGCAATGCCGTCTGCGGCTATTGATTTTCTATCTATATTAAGTTTTTGTAATTAAATTAAAGCGTAAATCAGATGTTGTGAGAAATTTTTAGACAAGAGTTTTTTTGCGGGTGGTAGGACCTTGTGCAGGGTCCATCCGGATCGCTACCACCAGTCCACCATCTTACTCACTAATCCCACTGCCAAGCAGCAGTGCTTGCACTGTTGTGTTCCGGTGGGAGAGTGACAGACGGGGAAATTACAGGCACAAAAGGCATTTTTCATCTTTTAGCCCTCTAGGTTGGTAACTCATCTGCAATTCTTTGGTGTTGTAGGTATCCATGGGTTGCGGTGATCAGGTAACCCCACTTGCTCGTTTACCTTTCTTTTGATATTTATATAAACAAAAGACAAGGCAGTGTGGTGAGTGAATTTGGATATTCCCGTGCAAGTTTTATTAGAAACTCTGGAAAGGACTCTGGAACAAATGTAGCACCCCTAGAGACTTCAGGACTTTGAAATATATAACATAACTAGCTTTTGCCCGCGATTTCGTCCGCGTAGAATTAGATTTAAGAACTGATGTTGATAGTATATTCTGCAATAATTATTAACGTCGCGACTCTAGGCAGCTTCGACCTATGACATGTTTATCGCTATCCCGCGGGAACTATGCAATTTTCCGGGATAAAAAGTAGCCTATGATTCAATATAGGGTGCCAGCTATCTACATTCTAAATTTTATCCAAATCCGTCCAGTTGTCTCAGCGTGAAGAAGGAACAAACATACACACTCACTCACATCGTCACATCTGTTGCGAACTCTTTACCTTTTTGGTACTTTTTATGTATATTTTTAATTGTTTTTGCTTTTGGAACTTTACTCTTGTCATGGCTTGTCAGTCTTGTTGAAGAAGTATTACGTGTTTTCTTTCTTCTTTCTAGAAGTATTACGACTGATCCTTTACAGGATCAGTCGTGTTTGCTGGTGTTCTCATTTATCCATTACTTATTCCTTAATATTCATACAGTCCACAGTTCGTACGCTTCAACATCGTCACAAACTTTCGCATTTATAATATTAGTAGGATATCGAAATCTAAAGATTCCGTTTTTAATTGGCGAACCGGACATTATTGATTTCGTAAAAAAGGTAAAAATTTGAAACCAATTACTGAATAACAGACAGAGTCATCTGCAGATTGTGCTGCAAATTGATACAAATACTTAATAGGTTGTGTTATAATGGAACTGATGGGCACCTGCTTGTCATTTCTAATGGATCGCTCTACAAGCCCGTGTGGGTGTGGATAGTAGATAGGTAAGAATACGATGGCGAGAAATTATTCAACTTTATTACTTTAGTTTATTTTTTACACGACTGTCTTAAGAAAAAGAGTGGTTTTGTTTTCAGGTTTTATGTGTATATTCATAATGTCATCATAAATTTATACATACCGACACGCCTCTTTCCCACCAGGGGTAGGCAGAGACTACTTTGTTCCACTAATCAATAAATATTCATTTAAATTATTTCATTACTACTTATCATAAATTTATGTTTTATATACAGCATAGTCGGATCCCTAACATAAAAGTAGTAAAGAACCTACTTTGCACATCATTATTAGAGATCAGGTGTATAAATATTAAATATAAAACAATGATCAAAATTAACATGATACTACACCCTAAAATTATGGTAGAGTCCAGTTTTTTTTTGCTTGCTCACAAACTTATGCTCGTGTAGCATTTTTTTTTTCTAATTAATAAATTCCTTCATTTACTTGGCAAATCACGCGAAAGTTAAAGAATGTAATAAAAAATAAAAAAAATGCCAAGAGTGAACCCGTACTCCTGTATACATGTACATTACGCAACCCGACTCTAAAAGACGCCGCCTTATTGTGTCAATAACGCACCCAATTATGAAACGGCGTTAAAGTACACCTGCCGAACAATACCGAAAAAGTCGTACGCGCAGGTAGCGCGTGCGGCGAGCTGCGGCCTATGCCGCTCTGACGGGCGGCGCGCGGGCAAGCAGGTGCCGCCTATGGTGGGGAGAGCACCTTACGTCTTACAACCTTACCAAAACACACAGCGAGCACTCTAAAGCGATACCATAAGGTCCTTTTCGAACCACGAACGTTTGCCAACTTTTGCAGGGCTTTACTCCTCTCCTTTTTATCGAACAAAAAATGAACTGTAAACGCGATCACGGCCGCTACTAAGGTCAATGTTAGCGCTTCCTTCAGTCTACGTTCAGAGACGGCGCGCGCATCTTGCGTGAGCTTACCGATACAGTACTGCGCAGATATTGCCAGGACAATATCGAGCCGGGTTGAACGAACTTTGAAAAAAAATGACCATCTAATTTCACGTGATTTTTTTTCGGCTTTAAGATTAAGACAGTGTTAGACTTATACGAGTTGTGATTAATCCGTACTGACGTTTCACCGGGCGATCGATCACGCACCCAACCGATATTTTGTCGGCGACATCACCGACCGATAATCGGGGCGACGTCCCTTTTTTCTCGTAATAAATTATTTATACTCATTAACTGTGATGGACGAGTCCGGTCACATTCTCGGGGATTACTCATTTGTGGCATGTTGACTGTGGGAGGACTAATTTAATCCTGATTAATTAATCAACCTGTGTGTGATTAAGATGGAGACTTTGGTTTTGATACCGCAAGAGTTGAGTCTGGCCCTGAGGCCAGGAGGTGCGAGGGGGAGGGAGGCTTCTGTCAACGTCTGGACATCCCAGGAATTGCCAAGAGGCGCCCTACTGTACCCCTTCCAGGGCACGATAAGGATCGACAAGCTACACGTCTATTCCTACGTTCCTGATCATGATGTAAGTATCAAAAAAAAACTTAAAACGTGCAGTTTCGTTGGTTGTTGGTATTTTGTTTTCTCGGTGTTTTTAATAGGAAATGCAAATTAGGGTTATTAATTATTATTGTATGCAATGTTTGATGTATTGAGGAAGGTCTATATAACCACTAGTAACAGAGTAATTGAAGACAGTGCCTATTGCTAACGGTAAACTAATGTAGGAAGTGAATTATCAAGTTGAATTGATTTATTGAAACAAAATATATGAGGAGAATAAATTTTTCGAAGAATTTTTTCGAAAGAAGAAGTATTTAATCCTTATTAGATATTAAGAAATAAAATAACAACATGAGGTTCTATAACACGAGTTTCGCGCAAAAATGGCACGTGTCACGTCACTATCCTAATTAATTGAATTAAACTGATATCATTATTCTCATCTTATTCCCTGTCTTGAATTTTGTTATGTGTAACTGTTTTTATATTCAGCAATTATGTATGTATGTATGTATGTTTTTTGGATGTTTCGATGAAGAACATACTAAACTCAGTGTAGTGGGTATAAACAATTCCATCTGTCCAAACGTTGTGCGACTAACCAATTAAGTAACCGAGAAAAAAAACAAGAAATTAATATATTGCGTAAGTATACAAATCATCACTTCACCTAAACCAGATATATATCCTTACAAATAGCAATAAAACCAGTACAGATTCAAATCTAACATCAATACAACATATATAAGCCCGTAAACCGCTCATTACATTAGAATAAATTAAATCCAAGCGACTGTGATTGGTCAATTAACATTTTAATTATATTTTGTTCGCGTGAATATGGAAATATATTGTCCTTGGCGGCGTGAAAATGTCAAATATTTGTCGTTTGAGGCGCGTGGAAAAAATTGTAGACGTGAAATACCTACGTCAATAGTTTTAAAGATAATTAGGATTTCCTTTATATTTATAACTAGCTGTTAACCGCGACTTCGTCTGCAAAGAATTCCTTTATCGCTATCCCGCGGGAACTACGCAATTTTCCGGGATAAAAAGTAGCCTATGTGTTATTGCAGACCATAATCTATCTTTGTTCCAAATTTCATCCAGATCCGTTAAGCTGTAGGCTTATTGTCTAACTCGCTCGCAATCGCCATCGTGTTCATTTTGACAGTTCACGTATGGGCTGACAATTAGCATCGGAATCAGCTAGCTGTCACATTCATACAAGAACTGTCAAAATGAACACGATGGCGATCGCGAGCGAGTTAGACAATAAGCCTACTGTTCTGGCATGAAAGAGTAACAAATATCCATCCTCACAAACTTTCTCATTAATAATATTTGTAGGATAGTCGATATATACTTACACGGTGGAATCAACTAATCAATTTCCAGTTAACCTCAAATCATCATTCGGAAGTCTGGATCATGGACGATGCTAGCAATCCATCACTATTTTGGTTCCCCATTCCACCTATACGCCAAAAATCACGCTAAACGGTCTTGTTACCTTAGGCTCTGTCTACCCCGTAAGGGAAAAAGACGTGAGTTATATATTTATGTAACTAAAGAGGTGTTAAATTTAAAAATAGGTACATTGTAGAGAAAATTAAATGTCAGTACCTAGTCGATGCAGACAACATCAACATCGTTATTTTTTGCTGTCGATTGAAAATAATATAAAACTCGTAACCTGGAAGTCTATGAAATATCAGTTTTTTTTGGCAGGTGAGCAAACATTCCGTGTCTTAGCCACAAGTTGTGACATACCTACAGACGGTGCAACCGCCCGTGACGCCCGTTTAGCAAGGCTAACTGTTGATTAACAACATAATGCTCAGGCGCAGGAAGTTAATTTTATTCAATTAGATCTGTTTGTTACGGTTTTTATGACTTGGTGGAAATGTAGATGATTGTCACCATTTTAATTAATCATGATATGACCTGGAGCCTTACCATGACGTCTTAATGCGTTTCAGTTTAGGTTCGCAAACTGTCAGATCCATGGCCAAAGTGACAGCTAAAACTTGAACTGAGTCGGAATTAGGACGTCATGGTAAGGCCCCTGACTATGAAGCTAGGTGCCGGGTTTTAATCCGAATTGTACCCCAGCCATGGATATTCTCTTGTTTTTTTTTTACATAAAATAGGCTTACGTTTGACCTCAATCTCGCTTGATGGAAGGCGAAGATGAGGCCTAAGATGGTACACGTTTACCTAGAAGGTGTCTGTTCACTTTGACCTTAAAGACGTCCAGATTATAGCGTTCCGGAAAAACTGACCTCGGCAGAGAGTAGGATTAGGTATTAGTCTATCACTTGTCCTAGTAGCCATAGTACAAGCTTTGCTTAATTTGGGACCAGGGCAAATGGTGTAGTGTCCCAAGTTTATTTTAAATCGGAAATCGCAAGGGCCGTCCGTGTCACTACTATCAAAATTACTGGCTGACACCCAGCTAAGTAACAGTTGTCGCGCTGCTGTGTTCCAACAAATATGTACAATCTAACTATCTAACTAATATTATAAATGCGAAAGTATGGATGGATGGATAGATGGATGGATGGATGGATGGATGGATGGATGGATGGATGGATGTTTGTTTGTTACTCAATCACGCCAGAACGGTCCAACGGATCTGGATGAAATTCGGCACATAGATAGAGAAAAGTCTGGCATAGCACATAGGCTACTTTTTATCCCGGAAAATTGCGTAGCTCCCGCGGGATAGCGATAAACGAATTATTTGCAGACGAAGTCGCTGGCAACAGCTAGTAATATTATAAATGCGAAAGTATGGATGGATGGATGGATGTTTGTTTGTTACTCAATCACGCCAGAACGGCCCAACGGATCTGGATGAAATTCGTCACATAGATAGAGAAAAGTCTGGCATAGCACATAGGCTACTTTTTATCCCGGAAAATTACGTAGTTCCCGCGGGATAGCGATAAACGAATTCTTTGCAGACAAAGTCGCTGGCAACAGCTAGTTATTATATACATGGTGACTGGCAATGCATCTTTAATCTCCAGTGTCTGAGTCGGGTGGATACGTGATGGTGCTCATTTTCCATCAGGTGACACGTTTGCTCGTTTATTTTAAAAATTATATAAATAAAAAAGAAGGCTTACCAAAAACTTGAGCCACGCGTTGACATCTTTTCATAATGAAAAGCTTAAAGACAAGATCATAACACATTATTTGAGTTCGGAAATTGATTAATCTAATCCTTTGTGTTTTTCTTAAGAACTTTTTGTGCCAGTAAGTAACTAGTAGTTATAAAACGTATAAAGTAGGTACCTATAGTAGCTTTTAACTGACCTAGAAAAACAATTTTTTATTTGAGGCACCTAACTTTTCTCGGATTACTTTCGAACAAGTGCCGTGTTGATGCCGAAGCGAGGTAATTTAAATAACATTGCACTTATTTAGCACATAATTTTCTGTTTTTGTTTTATCCACCTTTAAATTACGACTTTATAGCAAACAATCGCCATCAGCGTCATCATTTCCCACGATTCTTCACAAAACTAACAAATCACATTGATTATAGAAACATTTTAACAAGACAGTAGCTGGGCCCAAAAAAATCTTTTACTTTCTCATTACCGATAATCCGTACTTATGGCGTTGGTAAACATCGTGATTCCGAAGTAATGATTCCCTTCCTATGTTATTTGGCTCTCGTTAGACAAGCTTCAAACGAATACAAACAGAGATGCTGTAGGAAACCGCAGTGATTTCAGTAAATTTGAGTGCAGGTTTGAAAGCGGTGGAGCTGCCAACAAGATGACAATGTATCCTAAAATACACACATACATACATAATGCATACTAATCAGTATTTTTCTTTTAGGGTACGGAGTAAATTGAGCCTAGATAAAAGTTGTGGGCGTACAGCACGTCTGGCACGACAGCGCACAAGATTCGCGTCGCGCGCGAGATAGGTTGCCCGTCTTTTTCTTACTGTTCAGTCTAGAAAGAGACGGGTAGTCTATCTCGCACGCGACGCGACTCTTGTGCGCTGTCGTGCTAGCCGGGCAGGTGAAAGAGAAATCAAAATAGTGATGGGTTGTTAGCCGCATCGGCAATAACATGATTTCTAAGATTTTCGCCCTCGATGGGTTTTTGCTATCTTCGCGGAAAGGGAAGGAACTGGTAGCTTCTGTAATTTTCATTTGCTCCCAGACCAAGCGTTGAAGGAATAAAATAAAATACAAGGCGTTTAAATACAGTACCAAATTGAAGACTATGGCTTAAGATATCTCTCTAGATAAAAACGTGAGAATGACGTGTTAATTATACCAAAGTATAACTTTATTAGACTCGCTCTTGGTCCGAGCTTTGCTTCCTTAGAAATTGTTTTTTTAACCCCAACACAAAAATATAATCCTACTAACTAATATTATAAATGCGAAAGTATGGATGGATGGATGGATGTTTGTTTGTTACTCAATCACGCCAGAACGGCCCTACGGATATGGATGAAATTTGGCACATAGATAGATAAAAATCTGGAATAGCACGTAGGCTACTTTTTTTCTCGGAAAATTGCGTAGTTCCCGCGGGATAGCGATAAACGAATTCTTTGCTGACGAAGTCGCTGGCAACAGCAAGTATTATATGTAAATTCGAAAGTTTGTGAGTGTGGATGGATGTTTGTTACCCTTTCACGCCAGAACGGCTGAACAGATCTGGACGAAATTCGGGACATAGACAAGTCCGGAATAACACATGGGCTACTTTTTATCCTGGAAAAATGCGTACTTCCCACGGGATAGTGATAAATAAATTCTTTGCAGACGAAGTCGCGGGCAACAGCTACTTAAATATAATTCAATTACATAGTGCAGCATTTTTTAAAGCATCAATAAGTGTCTTTAAAATATTCATTGACGTTGTAGCCATTAGAAATTTTTACTTAAAATTCCAGTAACCTCCACTCTTCGATATACCATGGCTACCAGTCCCTCACGTCCGTCCTTGGTTACCAACGAGATGAGAGTTTAAGGCGGACGGACAAAAACTAGATCATAAGCAACCGCAATGAGCTTTCCGCGCCCGTTGGTTTTCTAAATAAGCTCACGCCACAAACTTCCATTGTAAAAGCTTCGCTGTAAATGGACCATTATTATCCAACACAGCCTTATATCTTTTTATCGGACCTTTTATACTGAATCTTGGAATAATGGTATCGTGTTTTGAATGTCACTTTTGTATTAAAAATAAAACAAAATTATAAATGTCAAATTATCTACTCATTATATAGTCAAGATTATTTTAGTTGTTTTGCACTTTAAAAAAACTTGGTCTGGCGGTGTGTTGTCTTAAGTTGTAAATTAATAACAAAACAACTTAATTGGAAATATAATAAAACTAGCTGTTGCCTGCGACTTCATCTGCTTTAAAATTCGCTTATCGCTATCCCGCGGGAACTACGCGATATTCCAGGATAAAAACTATCCTATGCCCTTTCCCGGAATTGTAATTAGCACTGTACTAAATTTCAATAAAATCGGTTTAGCCGTTTTGCTATGAAAAAGCAACAAACATCCAAATATCCAAACTTACAAACTTTCGCCTTTCTACGAGTAAGAAGTAGAATTAGTAAGAAGATAAGATTAGTAAGATAAGATGATACATAATTGACATCAATTTACCTAACTCAAAATTAAGTAATACTTGTAGGTACTATGTGTAAAGCTAACGGACACTTAAATAGGTTCATATAAAACATGCACATACCTACCAAAATCTGATAGCCTATCGGTTTGACTTATGGTCTCCCAAGCACGTCCTAATTCCGACTCAGTTCAAGTTTTAGCTGTCACTTTTAGTATGAATCTGACAGCGAGCGAACCTAAACTGAATCGCATTAAGATGTCATGGTAAGGCCCCAGGCCGTTGTTCAAACAAAGGCAAGATCTGGATTTCTCTGAGCTGAGGAAGCCTGTGCCTAGCATTGGACTTATATACAGACTGGAGAAGAGATATAAACATTGGATACACAGCTGTCGTGTCGCTGTAACATACTAGTTTAATAACAACTTACTAGTAATCGACTCCCAATCAGCGACTTCCTCTAAAACCGTATTAAACCGGAAACCATACTTGATAGGCACAATACTTTCACCGTAACTTTGTAGGCAGACGCCGCGTGCGCATGTATATTTAGATCAACGTATGGCATTGTTAGATGCAATGAGAAAAAAAACTATGATGATTGTATAGATTATAATTTTAACACAAACATGATGTGCCAGTGCTTGTGCAAATTGCGATTGTATTTATTTGAAAAAAACTTCAAATAAAGTGTTCGCATTTTAATTATATTGTTGAGTTAATGTAATTAAGGAATTAATATAAATTAAAACACTTCAATAATTAAGCAGGGTGTGAAGAATTAGCGATTGCTTTTAATTTTTACAGTCAGTTTATTAAAAATATGCCAGGATCTTAGCTAGTGGAGCAAAGTAGTCTCTGCCTACTCCTGTGGGAAAGAGGCGTGACGTTATGAATAAGAAAAAAACCAAACAAAATCTTAAACAAGGTCGTCAACATAAAACGAGTCTAGATTCTCCTTTGAAGCAAAAAAATCTTGTGTCAGTAGCTGCCTACTAGGTACACTTAAATACACTTCCTTTTAGCTTTTTAAATTAAGCAAGTTCAAACTGACAAATTAGTCTAATTAATCTTTTAATAACTTCATATAAATTAAAAAAATAACTATCTACAAGTCTGCCCACATCTTCTGAATCAGGCCACACAGTCCTTAGCGTTAGTGTCCGACCATGGGAGAGGAAGCGGGAGAGAGAAAGAGAATAGTGTGCATTAATTTTATGATTATACTTACTAGTCAGTGCACTTTAATACACTTGCTTTTTTTTAATTAAGCTAGTTCGAACAGACAAATTAGCCTGATTAATCTAATACCTCTATATCCGCCCACATCGGGCCACACAATTTCTTAGCGTTTTCGTCCGGCCTTTATGAGTACTTTGTTTTATACAAGATCTTGAAGAGAGACAGACAGAAGAAGTAAGAGACAGACAGAGAGGGAAGGGGGAGTTATGTGACAGTCACTGTTTTTTAAATTAGGCTAGTAGTTAAACGGCATATGAATATTACAACGGGATCATGATGCACGCAACTGCGTCGAAATATCGGGAGCTCAATAAAGGTAATTGCGGTTCATATCCCGTCTATAATATTTGAAATGAAATTAACCGTGAATCATTTAAAACTCTTAGGCTAGTTCAGACAGACGATTATAGTCTGATTAATCTCATAATATCTCGGTGTCCGCCTACATCTTCTGAATCGGGCCACAATTTCTTAGCGTTTTTGTCCGGCCAACACGCGCTACACTTCATAACCACTACTTTGTTCCACACAAGAACCTAATTACTATTGTACTGGATATTTTGACAACGGTCATTTATAATTCTTTATACAATCTTTATTGGAGCAGAATGTATTAGCTGTGTTGAAATATAAATTGGGATAGATACGTTAACTTGAGCGGCAACTAGACATTGATGGAATGAAAAAATCTTAATCACAGTACGATATCCTTGGTTTGTTAGGTTACATAGAGGAAATATCCAATTAGAGTGGTAACAAGGCCTATAAAATTATGGCAACACATCTGACTCTTTCGACATAATACTATACTAACACATTTTTTTCGCAATTGTTTCTCCTTTATCTTCCACATGGAACAAAGCATTTAAGTAATTATAATTTTGATCACATATTTACTTTTTGGTTTTTATAAACCACAACAACTAAAAATTAACTATCCATATCGACCATGGTAGCTGCTTGATCAACCCTAGTGGCCAGTTTGACGCCAATTTCGGCTTGGCTTTTTATTTCGTTGAATTACATGATATTTATACATGATATTACTCTATTAGGTTGTTTGTTCTAAGGGTTTGTGTAGCTGTAAGTAAGAGAATGCCATTGCAGCAAAAAATGGTTCAGTCAATTAAATACTTCTCGCACTGTAATTAAGTATCGACATTATTTTATGCTGGCATTAATCTCGCGCGCGATTTAAGGCGACACCAGCCGCAAAACTAGCGCCACTTCGGAAATGTTCTTATATCTCCTAAATTATATCAATTTTCAGTAATTTCCGAATGTTAGAAATACCTATAATATGTATAAATTCAGTGTATACAATTTGTCGCTCTGTAGTTGTCCCAAAAAACTTGCATAAAACTAAAACAGCCGCTTTTTGTTCGTCGATCATAAAACACAAATGAGCCATCATGTCATCGACGTACACCTTGTTTTAAATACACAAAATCCGTTGGCTGATCTCTTCAGAATTAATGGAAGCACTATCATCTGTCACTATCATTATAATTAAATTATCAAAGTTCGCCTACGCATAATACGGCTGTGTAAAAACAGTATAAGTTACCGCAGTAGAGAGTGCAAATCGCATTGTTTTAACACAAAAGCGAAAGTTCATTCTTCGCTATGAGATAATTAGGTGTTTCACCTTGCATGGATTGCGTCACATGAGGTTTTTCCTCGATTGTATTGGACAGTGAACTTGTATGGAAAGAGTTTTTATTACCATATTGTTTAGGTGACGGAAGCGATGTATATTATTGCATGGAACTTATGAAGAGCGACTGTTAAGACGTTCTGTAGCAGGTATTGTGTTCTTCTTGATTGCTCTATAAAATTATGAGTGTTTGCTGTTGGGAAAACCAGCCTTATTCAAATGCCACAGATCTATAATTCTGTTTTATATATCTACGGTACGTGATAGGTACATTTTTTTCTAGTGGGTAAGATCCCTTAGTCACTGTAAGCAAATTTCACTAAATAGGTAATGTATTTGTTTTAAATCTTCATGTTTTATTTTATAACTCGCTATTACCCGCGACTTTGTCCGCGGAGAATTCGCTTTGTTTTATTCGCTTAATGGTTGGTCTTTTGTTTATTTTGTACAATAAAGAGTTTACTTACTTAATACGCAGTGTATCAAGCTGACTCCATATCAAATTTGACTGCAATCGGTTGAGTAATTTACCTGAGAAAATGTAACAAAAAAAGCATTTATAATTATAAGTTAGGATTTCTAACAAGTTATAAAATCCCTGATAATATAAGGCAGCACGCCTCCATTCATCTTGTACCGTACGCTGTCATCTACACCCTTGAGCTTAAAACAATTAAAGCATGTCATATCAATCTTGATCAGATCTAAGTTCATGCGCCCACACATGTCATCGTTCCTTCATAATAGCTTCATTTTCATCCTCGCCTATGCAGTGAAATTGTCTGAGTTTTCGCACGCTTTGCTTTTGTTTCGTACCACAAGAATTACGGCAGCGTTCATTTCCTAAAATATTTTGACGACACGTAATTCTGTGACGCGATTATTTAAGTAGGCTTTGTTCTTTTGTTGCTAGTGAAATTCGTTTTTGTAATCACATTTCATATGCTGTATGGAGTAACGAGTTGGTCTAAGTAAGCCTATACGATGTTGGTTTGGTTACGTAGAGAGGATGGATGAAAGAAGATTAACTAAACAGATTTATATGGGGAGCGTGAATGGGTGCGTTGGGAGGGGAAGGCCTAGGCGGACGCTCCGTGATCAAATTGGGGACGTTTTGGAAAAAGGCCAGGTCAAGAGTACCCGAAACCGACGAGCATGTATGTATGATGTTAGGTATTGTCACGAAGGACCAGACGCAAAGCATGATAATTTCTCTATCTAATCAACTGATAAGAAAAGGATGGATGCTTTGTATCCACTAAAAAACCATGCTAGGTCTTCATGAAACATTAACTAAAATAAACTCATCATCATGCATGTAAGTATGTAGGTATGTCTAGATAGCAAGCATAGCAAGTCCGACAAAGCAGTCTCGGCCTACCGCTATATAAAAGAGGTGTGATGATATAGATATGTACGGATATCTCTCAATTGCCACCAAATTTAGAAAAAAATAGAATTTTGTACATACAGTAGTGGAATGCCAGTCAGTGCTTTACCGAACTTTACTTACCTAACCATAACTTAGCGCAAGCACTGTGCCTCTTGGCGGCAGGATTTAGGAAGTAGAATGGTCGTATTTAGCGATCTGTATGGATCCATCACAAGGCCCTACCACCCGCAAACAGAAACGAAACTTAACGAGATTTAACTCTGTTACAATTAAAAGCTATGTAACAGCGCGCTAAACGTATGTTAACTGACGCCGAACTAACTAGTACAAATATACATCGTAACAAATTCTCATTTAAAATTCATATTGGTCTATAATTAAAAGCGCTCATAATCAGTTCCCAGTAATTGCCAGCAACCGTTTAATTGATGAATCACGGAACGTTCAAAAGTGATTTATTTGAATATGAATATTTTTTGTCGGGAGTTTTACGGGGGTAAGATTGATATAAAACCTAATGGACTTGCTTGTTTAAGAAATTGCATTAATTTTTCTAATAATATTATCCTTTAACTTAAAAACAAACAAAGGCGGCAGAAGTAAAAACTTGAACCGCTCGGTAGAAAGAGAGGGGGATATTACTTCGTCTCCTAAGCCGCGGCGGCGGTCTACACTCCCTCCGTCTTACGAATTTTCAATCAGGTCACGTGTTCTGACGCGAGTTTAACATATTTTACCCATCCCAAAAAGTGCACAACGCCGCTAAAGAAGCTTAATTTTACTTCAGAAATGTTTACATGCAACTTTGACTTACATTTCCAATTGAATCTAAACAAAAAAACGAAGTATCTAAAGTTTGCAGTGCGTTTTCGATCACAAAATACGTCAAACGCGTTTGCGGTTAAATTACCAAAATAGGTCATAATGAGAGCAGATTGTCGCTGTTTTGCTTAGGTATCAAAATAAACATACCTGTGTATAACACATACTTAAGCAACAAATATATGACGTAATTAACATTCCTGGCTCAGGTGCAAACATTCAACATTATTTAACAATAAATGATTGAAATGCAATAATTGTGCAAACATTTAACAATAAATAAATGATTGAGCCTTGGGGGAGGCCTATGTCCAGCAGTGGCAGTCTTTCGGCTGATATGATGATGATGATGATGAAATGATTGAGATGATTGAAATGATTTATCAATTCGTATAAGTGGCTGCCCTATCGGAATATGAACCCGGGGTCTCTAGCTTCAGTCAGGGTAACTAACGACTAGGCTATCAGGTCTTCTTTAAACAAAGTATGTTGACAAAGAAATAACCCAACAATCCTCGAAAAAACATTGAACAGTTCATCATTTATTCCACTTCTTTTGATGAACATCACTCGTTGTTACATTTACTCAGCCGCCGAACAAAGTCAGATCGCATAAAAACAGGACCATAAATAAGTCAATATTAACATAATACAAAACACATCATTACAAGTTTATGGCATGCTTTCAAAATGGAAAGCGTTATGCGCAAAAGACCCAGAAGCGGTGCAAGTGGCCGGTCCTTTATATTCATGTGGATGGTGCTATGCAGTATACCGATTGATTACGTGATAGGGAAGTTGTGATTCCTATGTTCTTTTACTTAAAGGATAGGAACCTATTATAAAAAATAATATGACTTTTTAGAATCTCGATATCAGTGGTTTAATAAAATACCTAATTTATTATTGTATTTTTTGGCAAGATATAATAAAATTGCATTAAAATTAAAACAAAAGATATATTCCTAGCGGTTCTAAAAATATCAGCTATATGATAATATATATAGTTTTTTTTTATATAGCTAGCTTATTCAATGAGCATATTCAACTCAAAACTGTTGCGTGACGTAAAATATTGTAACTGCAGTTGGTGAACCAAATAAAATAGTAAATAATATTTTTTACTTTTATTCTGATTTGCTAATATACCTACCTAATTATATTGGTTCACTAACGTTTGACCTAAAAATTATTGACAAAATGATCATTTGACAAAATTTTAATATCTGATAAACAGTAAACTTTTTTAAAAACTTATAAAACAAACCTAACCTAACCCTATGTGAGCTACGCATAAAGGTTTTTAGATTTTTTTTAAAAGTTCACGGTTTATAAGATATTTAAATTTTGTCAAATGTTCATTTTGTAAAATGATGCTTGAAGGACACCAATTATATTACATAATTATGATGGAATTTAACAACCTGTAGCAACTTTTAGTTAATGTCTAATTTAAGGTGTTTACGAGTACTCTACAAATTTTATTTTACATACAATTTGAACCTGGAAATTTAACATTTTTATCTTGGTTAATGTTGTATTACACCGACCAGCGGTTTCACCTAGCCGGGGGACAAAAGATTTGAATAACCAATCGGCACTTCGGACATTCATAAGTTTCTTGCGCGTATAAGTAGTACGTGTTTTATGGGATCGCCTTAAGTGTAGTACTATTTTAAAGTAAGGTTATGATTATGTAACTTAACTTTAAATGAGAAAAGGTTGCATTTGTTTTGTCAAAATATGGCTGTTTTTGTAGGTACTACTTAAGAAAGTTAATTACCAAAGTACGTAAGTTTTGCAGTTTTAATTGTATTTATCGTTTTACATTCAAGTTCATAAAGGAGCTAGATTCATCTCTCTAGACTTATCCTGAAAAGAAAAAAAATATAATAGTTTTTTTTTTTGTACAAAGTGATCTTCGGCGGTTTTAAACCGATTTCGATGCTAAAAAAATATATTTTACCTATTTTATTTAAAATTCCTATGTTTCGGTTTTGAGAAGGAATGTGAATTATCATTTACACACAAATATTATGCCGCATAATTATCAAAACATTCGATTCGTGAATCGCAAATGATTCGAAACTGTCGGACCTTTTCCGACGTAATAAAACGTGAGTTATCCGTTTGTTTACATTAATATGTCTGAGCCTCACGGTAGTTTTATATTAAAAATCAAAACTGTTACTTAATAAAATAGTTCCTGAAGTTCGTCACCGTTGTCATTCATAAATAATTAATCCTTACCCATTTAAAAAAAAAAATATTTAAAATCCTTACGTTATTAGAAGTGTATTACCATACCACTGTATAATAGTACTAGTACTGTATAGTAGTAGTGTACTACTGCTGCTAATATGCTGTGCACAGCAGCATAAACAACTCCGTTCCGTTATCCCATTGCGTACCAGTTCATGATTGAACCAATATCTTAGCGTGTTTATTCAAAGCGAGTACCTCGCGGCTTCAATTTATTGATTTGCACCTATCGATTAAAAAGTTATTTTGACGTTTGATTAAAAAAATAGGTGAAATGTTCTCAGTTGTTAAACCAACCGTACTACATCTGTTTTATATTATATGCAAAAAATAAAATTTCGTTATTTACACCATTTATAAATTACAAATTTTTGGATTTGTCTCAACCACGAATAGTAGAAACTAATAAAAAATATGTACATAATTTGTCGAAAAAAAAAGGAATATTTCGCTTGCAGCGCCATCTTTGATGGCATGATAGGAACTGAATATACGGCAGAACAGAACCAAGTTTGCCGGGTGAATTACATAGAAAGATTTGCAAAAAAGCGAAAAATAAACATGGAAAAATTATTAAATTCTATTTTCGTACCGTAAACCTTATTCGTTTCGTCAATTTATCACTACAAAGCACACATACATTTTATGCAAATTGTAATGCGACCCTTTAATTAAAAATATTACCGACAAATGTATATCAATCAATTAAATTATTCTTACACGTTTACACGGACCATCAATTTGATGCACGCCCAATCAATTATACACTTATATCATTCACAAATCACATTAAACATTTCACTTGAGCGACCCGTCGCTTTTATTTTTAGAAATTTAATTAATCGAAAACAGATGGTTCCTTGTTAACCGATCGTATTATTCGGAATCGATTCTTAATTGAAAAATCGATAGGCGATTCATGGCCTTTTGAAAGATCGCGCAAATACAATGCGCACACGCTGCGCTTTTGACTTTCTTCAAAGGACGATAATCACCTATTGTTCATAAAGTTCATAGAGTCACTTAAATGTATGATAAAATGTATGAGTTGATACGTCGTATGAAAGCGTAAATTATTTTTTTGGGTCGCTGAACGGATCCATAGATTAAATGAATTAACAACAACAATTAAATTCTACGCTTTTGCAATTAGAATGAAATGGAAAATAACAAAATGTATAATAGTAACAGGAAGTTAACAAAAACATTTACCTCGATACTCGCTACTCACCTTCTTTCTACACATCACATTTTACTCATCTTTTATGAGTAGCGGAGTAGCAAAGTAAATGTATTTAGTTAATTGAAATGGATCTCCGCAAAGTAACGCCACGCCAAATTCAATAAGATATTAACAGGAACTACAGCATGTAAAAGGTGATCAAAAGTTAGTATTACTACGTTAAAAGATAAATTAGACACAAAATTTCATTGTGATGGCAATAGACACAGGGTGCTGCGCGAGCCACTACTTACTGTGCTTCGTCATTATAGAAAATTAAATCATAGGTACATAAATTTTAAGCAAATCACAACTATCACTAATACTTTACTCTGACGTCTTCAATTGTTTTGCACCACATTTCAAACGAGCACCTCGCCTAAATTTCAATTCATCGCATTCCTTTTTTAATTCCCACAAATTAGAAGAAAGTCCAAAAACATAGACATCTTTTTATCGCCGCCTTTTTGTGCCGTTTAAGATGTACACAAAATGACTGCTACTTTTTATCACTCAGCGTTGTAACAAAGTCCGCTTTTCCGATTACAACTGACGGCCTAAACAAGATTTTAATTTACAATAGCGGCACCATAAATAAAACATAAACGCTAACTCTTTGAGCATTTTTATAATTTGTCCGGTTTCTAAATCTGAGGAGGTTTGCTAGCGTGTTTTGGAATCCCATTGCTGCTTTTCAAGCAGATGCTGTGACAAGCTTCCCGTATTAGGCATTCCGTCGAATCTTTTTTTTTTACATAAAAATAGGCTTACTTTTGACTTCAATCTCGCTTGATGGAATTGCAATCTTTAAAATGCACAAAAATTGTCTGTGAAAACTTAACTGTCTTCATCCTGTACCTATTATCAATATTCCGAAAATGTTTTTCTTTTTTCAGCATCCCATGGAAATACTGCACTTTTTTGGATTAGGTACCTAATAAGTTTCCTTTAATAAGGTCTGTACTTAGTCTCCTATCAATTTAGAAAACAATTTTAAAAAACGGTTCTAACTTACACTTAATGATATTATTACAAACAGATTTATTGAAACATTTTAAGTCGCTTACAGCTAACGAGAAAAAATTAATAAAATAACAAAAACAAATTAAAAAATATATCTTAATCCGAGAAGTAAGCTATTTAAAGGTATTTTAAAAGCGTTATAAATTCTATCTGACCAATTAATACCTCGTAATATGACTAATACGCGTAAGCTATAAAAAACAGTAATTGATGATAATGAAATTCTAATCTCCTCAAAATGATCGATAGACTGACCAAATGCAGACATCATCGTATACGGAAAGATTTTAAAATAAGAATGTTTTTTGAATCAAAAATGATTGATTTAGGAATGCTTGATTTATAAATTTGTTTCATATTGTGCGCTTTATGCGTCCGTAGAAGTAAAATTGTCTACTAAAGTTATACATACATACATACAAAATTGAGGCATGGGGCATTATTAATTTAAATTTTCACTTGATTTAGGGCCTGTTTTACCACTTTCAGTTAAGACCATGATAATTAGGTATTTTAAGTGTCAGTTATCTATGCTGTCGTTTCTATTTTGTAGTTAGACAGAGAAGGAATCATAGATAATTGTTACTTAAGATATCAGGAACTTAACAGAGAGTGGTGAAACAGGCCCTAAGTACTTATTTTCAAATAATTCTAGAATATTCCAGCAGGTGCTTTGGTTAGTTAAAATGAAATGAAAAATGAAAAAAAAAATGAAATTTATTTTTGGCAACAGACATTACAAGTCAAATAATTATTCAAGCTATTCTGTGAGTGGCAGATCAAAAAACCACCCCTTAATAAATTGATCACCCCTGTAAAGGTTTTGTTTGTAATTTTTATTTCAAAATTAATTCGTCCCCTTCACGGCCCCTACACTTTGAACTTCGACCAATGTAAGAAAACATTCGTTGACCATCAAAGAATCCTCACATACATTTACAGGGGTGTTTAAACAACCTAACGTAATCACCTATGAAATCATCATTATCATCACCAGCCTACATACGTCTTACTGCTGGGCACAGGCCTCCTCTCAGAATAAGAGGGCTTGGGCTATAGTTCCCACGCGGGCCCAGTGCGGATTGGGAACTTTACACACACCATTGAATTGCTTCGCAGAAGTATGCAGGCTTCCTCGCGATCTTTTCCTTCACCGAAAAGCTCATGGCAAATTTCAATCGTAATTTTGCGCATAAATTCCGAAAACTTAGAGGTGAGAGCCTGGGATTCGAACCAACGACCCTCTTGAGTGGCCACTGGTCAAACCACTAGGCTAGGTGATAGTAGTGCCTACGGCAATTATGATTGTAGCATTTTGCAATGGCAACAGCTACCCCAAAGGGTATTACAGTCGTGCAGTTCTATTGTTATAATTAAACTTAACACCGATCTGGACCGGTTGAACCAGTTAGTTAGTACGGCAAAGTTATGTGCGTTCCCTTATCTCGCGGTTTGCCATAAAATATTATTGTTTGCAGGAAACCAATTTGTAGTTTGCACTATTGAAATTGTGATTTGTGTACAGTTGGTAAAATACGCGTTGGTAGGTAAGGCACTTTTGTGTGGCGTCCCGTGTTTAAAAGGTGTCTTCACTAGAGAATGAAATTGAACAGGTTTAGGGTACAATGGCTACATAGTTGCAAGAACGTGTTACTGAAGTTTTATTTATTTAGTCTGTTTTTTTTATAATCCCTACTTCACTGCATAGTATAAAACAAAGTCGCTTTCTCTGTCCCTATGTCCCTATGTCCCTATGTATGCTTAAGTCTTTAAAACTACGCAACGGATTTTGATGCGGTTTTTTTTTAATAGATAGAGTGAATCAAGAGGAAGATTTATATTATATGTATAATACATGCATTAATATACCGTGCGAAGCCGGGGCGGGTCGCTAGTAATATTATAAATGCGAAAGTAGCTATGTCTGTCTGTTTGTTACAATTTCACGCCTATACCACTGAAACGATTTCAATGAAATTTGGTACAGAGATTATTTGAGTCCCGGGGAAGGTCATAGGATAGTTTTTATCCCGGAAAATCGCATAGTTACCGCGGGATAGCGATGAGCGAATTCTGCGCAAACGGAATCGCGGGCAACAGCTAGTCTAACTAATATTATAAATGCGAAAGTATGGATGGTTGGATGGATGTTTGTTTGTTACTCAATCACGCCAGAACGGCCCAACGGATCTAGATGAAATTCGGCACATAGATAGAGAAAAGTCCGGAATAGCATATAGGCTGCTTTTTATCCCGGAAAATTGCCTAGTTCCCGCGGGATAGCGATAAACGAATTCTTTGCAGACGAAGTCGCTCTCAATAGCTAGTGTTTTATAAAGTGATGTACTATCGAACAAATTGATTCCGTCGAACGTTCTCGCAGTAATGTCGCAATGATTTTACTTGGTAATTAATGTAACGTCGCTATAATATTTAGTATGAAAATGTTCCTCAATGGATCAAGAATAAAAAAAAATACAGTACTTTCTTGTAATTCTTTTGTTTAAAGTGACCTCGTCCAGTCATCCAAACAACGCAGGTAAATTTAAGACATAGGAGAATCAAGCAAAACTGAACGCTACAGAAAATTACCTTGTTTTGGGCAATATCGTATTCGTTATCAATGATTCCTATCAATGGATAACATATGGGCAACACCACAAAAGTCACACACAGTCGATATTTTTTTTTCTAAAAAAACCGGAAACAGACGATAGCTCACATCGTTAGCGAAATTATATTAAAACCATAAAAACGAGCATTATGGTTCGGTGCGAATTCGAATGCTTTTTTTGTTGTAAAAAGGCAAAGGGAATATTGACATGCGGTTTGTTAAAAAAGGTTGTACTAATGCGTTATAATGTCAGGTTGCGTGAATGGCTCGACAGAATTTGCGAAAAAAAGGGCGCTTTCGTGAATGAATGTAAGTAGAAAAAAAACCTTTGCCTTATAGCAAAGAATAAATAAATAGTACGAGACCCGTGTAGTAAACCTTTTTAAGCATTAACAAAAAATTAAGGGCTGAAAGTTTATTTTTTAACTTAACAAGAGTATTTTTGATTAGTACAAAGTCTATGCCTACCCCTGTGGGAAAGAGGCGTGACGGTATGTATGTATGTATGTATGTATGTACAAATCGTGACGGTCTTTATTTTAAATTTAAACTTTTTCATTACCTACCTATTATTTTATTTTGTGAGCTTTATAAGTTATCCGCATCAAAATTAGCAAAAAATTTTTTGAATATTTGATTTTCAGTGATTAGATTGAATGACATGCATTTGGTATAAGTACAGACCTACATTATGTTTTACATGGCAAGGAAAAAGCTTGTAATAAAAATATTTTTTAAGCACAAACTTATTTCTCTGACAGCAAATCTTCAAGATTTCCCGACTAAATCTCATGATGAGTTGGTCACACGTACTATTATTAGACCGTCATAGAGTATAAGTTTACGAAATTTTCTCTAGCCACTTAAGCGCATCATGTACAGACAGCTCTGTGAAGGCATGGGAAAGCCATGCGAAGTTGACCGTGACTTCTTTGGTTACAGTCTCCGATATCAAAGAATGCTCTCACCCTGTATAGTGGGTGTCATTCACGACGACACCCGTCGTGGTTCTTATTACTATGCCGCCAAAGATGTTGATAAATTTCCGTGGATTGTACTATACTAAGCTAAGCCTACTAAGCCTACTAAGCCAACAAATATTACTTAACAGTTTTAGGACTTCTTGTATATTATTTCGATCAATACTAAAGGTTGTTGCAACACCCCGCATGCAACCTTGTGTCACCAAAACTCCTTTGTATCCTTTGCAACTTCGAAACGTCCTTGAGATTTGAGTATTGGAATAAAAATGCAAACTGAATGAAACTCTGTATGCACGTTAGTCACTTTTATAATATTAAGAGTTATCGGCCAAGTTTTCATACACGATCTTAAATCATAGTTCAATGCTAGTTCTCACAGTCAACGGAAGCAATTGTTAGGTCGATAACCCGGCTAGCCAAGACATATGGGTCCGAACCAATATTTTGACCGCATCACGAAAAAAAAAAGAAAAATGCAAAACTGGACCAATAAATTACTGGCCAGTAATTTATGTTAATCAGTTTAGAAACAACTAAGACTTCCGTAGTTGTGGTTCACACCATAAATGTATAATAATGTCATGGGAAACCGGCATAAGTTCCATAGACATCTTTTTTTTAATCAGATCGATTTTGTCGCGATTGACAATTTTACGGTTCCTGAGCGAGTCCGCTACCGGTGTCTTGGACTTAATGTGGCTTTTAGTTTTTATTGCTGATTATCTTATCAATATCGTAGAATATTAAGTTCAAGTTTCGAAGTCGGTGTTGTTTTGACTTATATATTTGTCAATAGCTTGTCTTTATTTGCGTATTGAATTTTCAATGAACCAGCGTATTTTTCTTTGACTTGTGTCTAAAAAATTGATAAGCAAGGATTTGTGCGTCTCAGAAACATAATTTAATTAGACTTGAAAATTAATAAAACGCTTTTTTAAGGTAGGCACTACAGTCCAAGACGTCTAAAATATCTATAAACCTTTATGCAACAAACAATAAGGCCGGTGACACGTTATATTTGATGGCTGTATCAATATTAATGCCATCGCGTCGACTGTAGATACTTGTAGGTTTTTAGTGAAGTACCTTCTTAGGACCTAAACGATTCATGTAACCCGTTAATCTGTCATAGAAACAGATTTCGCATCATAAAAACCAAATTAACATTAACCAAATTCCCATCATTAACTTTCATATTATTTTGATCCATCATCTGTAGCGTTATTTATTTTATTGGCACTGTATCATTTGATGTATTCACATAATAATCCATTTGATAATTAGATTTATGGTGTTGCTATTGAAAATTGACGTAAATTTATTCAAATATAGTCCGTTAATTGCGAAACTAGTGTTTATAGTTATAACGATTTGATGGCTGACGTATGTCTATACATCACACTATTTCCTGTACTTGAAACTTGCACATTGAACCGATATAATTTGACTTAGATATCCCTTGCGTCTTCCCTACACTTCCTGCTTAGCGCACCTTCTCACACTGCAGCAATGGATGATGTGGCTATTGAAAACGCCTGTTATGATTGATTATCGTGACCACATCGCATAAGCTGATGGGAATCGTTTGGCGGGTGATTTGTGAGTGAGTATTAGGAGCATAGTTCAAGCGCTAACACCCGTGGATGGGAGGTCAAATGCATTAGCCACCTAGCGGGTATGCGTATGCAAACGCTTATTAATCAAAGTTACTTAGGTTCTTTTTTTGTTGACCAACTTTGGGGCCTGAGAACTTCGGAAGTGGGAAATTTGTTTCGGAGCTAATTTTTCAATGGTTTATGCGCTTGTAATGTTTTATTGGCAGCTATATTTTTTATAACGACATAAAACGCGTCGTAAATAGCTTTATGGTTAAAGAGATTAGTAGTTGGAGCAAGAAGCGTAATTAGGATTTGTTGAATGGAAAAAGGACGTAGGTACGTTATTACAATTAGAACTACGATCAAGGGTTGTTTAGTAAATGTTTAAGTCTCGTTTATCTTCTTATTTTTATTAATATATAGACTCTTAGTGCAGCGGTTAAGAAGAAGGAGTTCAGTATTTTTATCAATGCAATCGAGGTCTATCAGTAAAACAATTAACTATTATACTTCGCTAACCCAATACCTAGGTACCGCGATATTATGGACCTCCGCAAAGTAGAGCCCGCTTCAATAAATTACTCGAATTTGAAATACAAAAAATGCTTCGCGTCATTCTGGTCAACACGTCTCGAGACCATTATAAAGTTTCGGTATTTATTAAAATGTAGATCAATTTATCAGCGCTATTTTAACAAGCTAAACTCGAAACGTGTTTCCAAAACTCATTCCCACATGCAACGAGAAACCAACAATCGTTATTCAAACTTGCTCAAGAAAGGAAACATTTGTTGACAAACTGCCTCAAACTCGATCGTCTTAGCCCATTAGACCCATTATATATTATTAATACTATTTAACTATATTAATATTTCCTTTGACCACGGAAGCGGCTTACATCTCGATGTTATCGTCTACACTTTGTCACCTACCGTTAAAGGTATCAGTAGTAACTTTATAATCCCGCTCTTTATTGAACTATGTCATTTCTTTATTAAGTGATAATGAACCTTATCTCGCATTAGTTAAAGTTAATGATGGTTTGAAGGAAACTAGGTTATTACGACGTTAAGTTATGGCGCCCAGTTCATAAATGTATGCATAATAAAATTTGTTTGGATGAATCTTGATAATAAAATTTGGGAGTAATTTAAGGAAATTTCCGTGTATCACGGAAGGGAGAATAAAGTTAAGGTAACATTTGAGGTAATTTAATAAGTAGGTACCGGCCAAGTGCAAGTCGGCCTCGCGTACGAAGGGTTTCTCAATACGCACGCGATCTGTGAAGAAATTAAAGGATTAGACATATTTTGCGTTTTACATGACACGTATGCTCACAGTGGTTAATGTAGCTAGAGAGATAAGCAACCGCCAAGTTCCAATTAGATAAGAATTAATTAACATTCTATTAGTAGGTACCTAATAACAGATTTAAAAAATCACGGGAAATAACTACATTAGGTATACAGGATGTATCAGATACCCCTTAATAATAATCCACTGGGGTATATAACCATATATTTTTCTATGGGAATGATTATAGTTAATACTACCATTCCTATAGAAAATTAAAAAAAAATTACTCCAATTTTTTTCAAAATATTTTTTTAGCTTCTATAGCTATGGTCATATACCCCAGTGGATTATTGTTAGGGGGTATCTGATATACCCTGCAAATGTTATTAAACGGGATATGGTCCGCGATTACCTTTAAGGCGGGCGCACACTAAATGCGTGCTGCGTACAGTGCTGTGTGCGCGTGTCACGCAGCACGCAGCACCCATTTGGTGTGCGCGGGCCTTTAAACAGCAGCAGATATTCCACGCGGTTGCATGCGTTATGATCACGGGTGTCTACCGGTGATCATAACGCACAACTTAACGCACACTTTAGTCTAAAGTGTCCGGGGGCAGGTAGGTAATGTACCATTTATACAACATTTTTAACCCTTCTGGTTGACGATGGCTCATTGGCGCTAATCCATTGCCATTCACCACAGCACCAAAAAAAGGCAGATGTCAGCGACAAATGAAATTTTTTGTGGATTACGGCTTGGTCTTTTTATTTCGTTGTATTTATTTAACCTTCCCGGTGCAAAATCAGTACCTAGTGTACATTTATTAATACGGACATTGTTTGTGATTGGTCTCTGGACATTTATTTTGAGTAGCGTTTTTTTAACACGGATTGTTAAAGTTCATCATCATCATCATCAGCCTGAAGACGCCCACTGTTGAAAAAAGGCCTCCCCCTTAGCACACCATACTGAACGACGTTGTTAAAGTTAGCAAAATGTATTTCTACCGAAGTTAATTGTGGCGCGTTCTTGGCAATATAGCGGTCTTACCGAAAGCGCGGGCATTATAAAAAATACAAAGATCCCTTTGCGTTAAAAGTATACCTTTTAACATAATATTGATACAATCTCTTGCTGAAGATGTGATTTTTATTTCGTCTTCTTAATTTTATAATCAAGTGAGACGAGGTTACATCAAAAAGGTATCACATTGTGCGAGGAAAACTCAAATTATTGAATGATGAGAAATCTGTATTGATCAAAAATTTAAACTCTTCGTCGGCTACCTTATTAGGGAATGCTCCGAAACTTACAAATTAGTCGTTCTTTTCCACGCCTACAGCGTTATTAAAACTAGCTATCTAATCAGCGTTTCCTCTTATGATTATCATTATCAAATATAAATATAACACCATACAAAATCATGGCCAGATCCAATAAAACGTCAATTAAAAACTGACTTCCTTCAGTTTATTATCGGAAGTTGTGAACAAACGTGAGATTTTGGTGTTTACCGTAATACTCTATTAGCGATAACACGATCTGGCATCGTAAAGTAACGGTGATATACATCACTATATGAACTGAGATAGAATATCAGTCACTTAAGACAAATTTGATTATAACAATTTATTTAAGTTTTTCGAGAGAGTATTTTGCCATCATTATTTATTTTTTCGATCGGCCGATGTGCAAAATTAGGCTTATTGGATGAAAACATTCGACCTATAAATTATCATAAAAAAAACTGTTGCCATTAATTTGCCATGTCATATATAATCTTTATCAATATGTTTTCTATAAAGGTAACAATCATGTTTTATTTGTTGTAGATATTCGGTATTATATATTTTCAGAAAGTGATTTAATGGAGTTTTAAGAAGCTATAACATTATAGGTCACAAATTGCCTGAATTACAACTAACAATAAATCTTTATATTAATTGAAATAAAATCAAAATTTTGGCGCTTGTATTATACATTGGTTTCAATTTAATCTAAACACCACTTTAAAAAAAAACTTACTAACAGTAATTTGATTGTAGGGAGCTTGGGAGCGACGTTTACTTTGTTTGCTGTCGTGGCAAATTAACAGAAAATCACTAAAAAAATTTTTTTATTTTTCTACGGTTTTCTGTTTTTCAATCAATAAAAAAAATCAAACGAAAATGCCTTAAAATAATGGGAAGGTAACTTTTCGATGTTGTACCCAACCGGTCTAAGTGAAATTAATAGCGACATTTCGTTCCACCAATCTGTACATCAGTCTATCGTGTTTCGACGTCACCGGATATTGAGCGATGCGTGTGAATACTATACATAAGTAGTTAAAGACTAACTTCCGCGCCTAAAGCTATGAGAATTATGGAAATTTGCATGGTAACAAAACTTCGTTGATCGGACTAAGTTGCTTTGATTGTAGACCAAAACGTGTTTAAATATTGTGTATCTTACAAAAAGTTACTATGCATTAACGTGAAGAATTGGATTCATAATAATTATTATTTTAAAAAAAGAAGTGGCTTATTTTCCTAGGCATGTAAACACAGCAAAGCTATTCGGTAAGCAGGTTTAAAGCGGCGCGTGCATGCAAAGGTCTGGTGCATACCGAATAGCTTTGCTGTGTGTACCTATTGCAATATTATTTTTTAGCACATTTTTTTTAAACTAGGTAGTAATTTTGTTACTTTTGAAAAATAAAATATTGCTTTTGAAATTACATTATCTCACATTAAATAATTTGGTAATTAGAACAATGTCAAGTGTCATCCAAACACTAAGCAAGTACAGACTTATATAGCTTACAAAAGTTACATAAGATCGACCGTCTAAGTATTACCGGTAATTATACGATTGCTTGAAAACGCATAACTCCGTATCAACGTCTTTATAATGGACTTTGACATTTTAAACGATTTTATAGTTGAAATAAAAACGACCAGTTCCGACGTGAAATCACCGTAACGATTTTATTTTAGTGATTATTTTGGGGTCCCATTTTATACCAAAATTTTACGTTATTTTTACAAGTGCACTTCTAATTTAGATATTTTTGTGAAATAGAGTGACAAAAAAGTGGGTCACCTGTAGGCTTATTGTCTAACTCGCTCGCAATCACCATCGTGTTCATTTTGACAGTTCATGTATGGGCTGACAATTGGCATCGGAATCAGCTAGCTGTCACATTCATACAAGAACTGTCAAAATGAACACGATGGCGATTGCGAGCGAGTTAGACAATAAGCCTACTGGCCCCTATTCTACCAACTCGACGATTGTCGGTGACCAGTGACAGTTCGAATTGCAATGCGTATTCAATATGAAGCCAACCGGCGTAGATTCTCGTCGAGTTTGTAATGTAAAGAGAATTGTCACGTGCTCACGTGTCACTGATCATTGTCGTATTGGTGAAATAGGGGCATGTATGCTTAGTGTAGGTTTTCCGTCACAAAATACGTCTCGAATGCGTTTGCGTTAAAATGTCAAATACTGTGAGAACAGAGCCTCTAGTGTAAGTTTTTGACATGAAAACCGTATCGAACGCGTTCACGTAACCGTCTCAATTACTATGGAAAAATTGGCAGCGCCACTTGCGGATCGAAACGGCAACAAATTGTTCTTGTTCATTGTTCACATTTTAACGCAAACGCGTTCGAGACGTATTTTGTGACTGAAAACCTACGCTAAGCATACAGTTTGTTGTCGTTTCGATCCGCAAGTGGCGCTGCCAATTATTCCATAGTAATTGAGATGTTTACGTGAACGCGTTCGAGACGTTTTTATATGAAAAAACGTAAACTAGAGGCTCAGATAGTAAATGAGCAGAACCACTCACCGAGATAACAAATGGATTTGCAGATGCCATGCAAGCCTAGAAGGTTAAAATTGAATAGAACAGGTACATGTAATTTAACCGTCAGTCCTACTCTCCATACCAACGTCTGCATTTTTTTTTAATCTACTCTGTTTTGAAATTTTGAGACTGCGAAATATTAACATTAGTACTAATAACATTTATAGATGTTAATGTTTAACAAAATTAACGTTACAAACTTCAAAATCCACGGAACCTTTACTGTAACCTTCAACTCGTAAAATCCACTTACCTGTTTTTTGTTAAACACAAGAAAGCTCTTAATTTATGTACCACGGTCACTAATGATTTTAGTAATCAGTATAGTTTCGAGTAATCATCGATACGTTCGGAATCGAACCCGCAATCTCCGTTTCCGCCCGGCTGACCTGTTTGCATCGAAATGTTTGTAGTCCGAAGTTTATTACATATATTCAATGTTATGTCTCCATCATTGATTATGTCTGACATCGAATGCTATTGCTTACTGGTTTTCTAATCGTTATGTTCAAAAAATTCTTGCTTATTGAAAAACAGTAACTTTTTGTTACAGTGACAAGCGATCACAGAAATAACGCTGCACTTCGAAAGTATTTACATACAATTTTATAATTATAACTAGAGGATAAATTGTAAATAATTTGTCATGTATACCGGTACAAGTTTCAAATTAATTTTAGGTAGTTAGGTACTCTTAAATGGTCATTTATTCAGCAACAATATACAATAAACAGTTTCAAATCTATTACAAATAAAAATACAAAAAAAAGCATATCCGCACTAGGCTTCATCAAAATAAACAAGTGTAATCTACCGCAAGCTTCGTCAAAACTCTTAAATAACTTTTCTGGTATTTTTACACTACCTAATAGCTTGAATATATCTCAGGTAGCTCGCCAATCACTCTTACTTCAGATATATAACAAAAGCCGCTCGAAAATGTGCTGGCAAATCGACCCTTGACCACCAACATAGAACGATGTCTCAAAATATTTCTGGCAATGTTGTATTTAAAGTAGCTTTGACCAGTAAAGACTTTATACATCTCTACTATAGACCAATGTAATTTAAGGTACGAACTTAACTTACGGACCTTTTACATCCCTTTTATAAAATGTATTAATTGTATTATAGGTAAGTTAAGTAGAATTTAAGTACTATTGTAAATCTATTTTATTTTGAAAAAATGACTTTCTGCCAAGTTTCTTGCGGCGCATTCTTCTTGGCAATGATGGTCTTTCCGAATGCGCTGGTAGATTCAAAAAAAGACTTGTAAAAGAGCGGTCTATTTGCAAAATAAACTTTTGACTTTTGACTTTTTATTAAATGACTGAAGCGAATACTACGTGGAAGAGTAAATATGTAAATCAAAACAGCCCATATTCTCGTATTACTCACCTATTGCTGATCTATTTTCATGTCAGTGTTTTATGTTTCATTTTTGTACAATTGTGTGTATGCTCTATTTCTGTGTCTTTCAAAAGGGAATAAATGTCTTCTTTCTTTCTTTCTTTCTATATGAAAATAGTTCCATACAATAAATGCAGGAGGTAGACCAATGACCTGGTATCGGGTTCACGGTGGCTGCAAGCCGCTTGCAACTGAGGCAACTCCTTCATGGGAGGAGGTCTATGTCCAACAGTGGACGTCCTATGGCTGATATGATGATCTAATATATGCGAAAGTATGGATGGATGGATGTTTGTTTGTTACTCAATCACGCTAGAACGGTCCAATGGGTCTGGATGAAATTTGGCACATAGGTAGAGAAAAGTCTGGAATAGCACATAGGCTACTATTTATCCCGGAAAATTGCATAGTTCCCGCGGGAATTCTTTGCAGACGAAGTCACTGGCAACAGCTAGTGATACAATAAATGGAAGTGACTTTATTCTATCACTGATGCGCCACTGTTCTGTGGTCGACCTGTGCCTCTACTCTCCGAGGTCGTGCTGATATGTCAATAAGCACTGCGGTGAAATATGAGTGAATGTCTGTGGTAGGAAAACGAGATCTTGCGGGCGAGGCATCTTGATGATTTATTTTTAAATATCATGTAACAATGACGCGGACTGTATGATTTTGTTTTAGATCAAAGAAACCTTATTTTAAACATATTTTATTTCAATTTTTGTATTGTACCTAATGTACCCAGTTTCCAGTCGATCCAACTTTAGTAGCGGTTTTCATTTGACTTGCAAGATTTAACTCAAAACACACACACTGAAAAAAAGTAAAAAAAAATTAAAACTTGTAAAAAGCAAAGTTACGACTGACTGTACTGAGTGACTGCTCAATAATATTAGTTAGTTAGCACTAAATTCGTCACAATTTAAAAGGCCCGTTTTGACATTTGTCTTCCTGACGCAACTAGTGATGTCACCGTACGACTCAGTACTCGATACTCACGATAAATCGATTCAAGTTTGCATGTGTATTTGATCGATTTAAATATGTATTGTAAAGACGCATTGGATTAAAGTTCTGATTAGAAAGTGAATCTTCAGTCAATCATTTTCTTCAGATGATGAAGACGAGCCATTCTATTGAAATCAGTGTTGCCATTGTTTAGGGCTTTGAGCTCCAAGGTCATAATTTTCAGTAAAGATCACTACACAGCTGGTGAAATTCAGTAATTAATTGATCTAAATAACATAAATAAAACCGGCCAAGTGCGAGTCGGCCTTAAAAAAAATTATCTTGATCGATTTATTTTTTCCTTAACCGATTATTAATAGTCTGTGGACATATGAAAAAATCGTTATGCACAGCACTTAGCTGAGTGAGCGATACCCATCAATGAAAAATGCAATTACCTTCAGAACATTTCGATCGGTAAAAAATAGAGAACTTCATGGGCGTGAACTGTCAAAACGGGCCTTTTAAATTGTGACGACTTTAAAAGTACTAGCTTGTGCTTAGTTTTCAAGTAAATCGAACATAATAAATCGAAAAAAAATAGAAGAATACTGGGAAGTTTTCGAGACGCAATGATTTATCTTAGTATAGAGTAACTATGATACAGAGCTTCTGATATAAAATAACCGCTCACAATAAAATATTAGTTAGAGCCAGTAATTTAATCGAAGTCGTGTCGTGACGAGTTACGTCGTAAACATTGGCTGGTAAATGAACTCCATAACAACTTGGTGTAGCTTAAAACAGAGTAGCTAGATGCTGTAAAAAAACCGCTGTGTTTGTCGTAAACATAGTTCAGTATTGTAAAAATTTTACTTAATTATAGGTATTTTAATAATTGCGTAATATTTATAGGTATTAAACAAACATTATAATTACTTTACATTATAGTACTTTTTATCCCGACATTTGAAGTGGTCCTGACGGGACAGTTACGTCATGACATTATCATTAGGTAATAACTAGATCACTACATAGGTATTTTTATAATATTAGGTACCTACTTAATTTCAAGATTGCTCCGAATGTCAGTTTTTACTAGTTACAGTTAACAACAATACAATACAAATACTCTTTATTGAACACCACAAATCAGTACAAAACAATACAGAAACAAAGAACAAAGTATACAATAGGCGGTCTTATCGCTTGATAGCGATCTCTACCAGACAACCTTTAAGACAGAGAAATCACAATACTCAAGCTATTCATAATAATGTTCAAATAACATAAGTTTCAAGTGTTGTATTAAAGTTGTTAAGGCGGTTTTTTTTCAAGTGTATCCGCTGATATTAATACAGCTATGCCAGTGCTATTTTTGCCAACTGTTCAGCTAACAGTTGTATTAAATTAAACTAATAATACTACTAACTTTGGCTACCATTAACCTAAGTGTTAGGTATCATTACAATAATGTACTCGTACCATGATTGTTTGGATACAATAATAATTGCGCACGATTTCCTATTAAAGTCGTAGTGAATGAAACAGCTGGGTTTATTTACCACCAAATGAACTACAGTTGGTTTTCAAAGCAAATTTTATGCCCCTACTATTTTTTTTTCTCAGTAGGAACTTTATGTTTGTAATAATAGAATTATCTCACCTGCCTTACTGAACATCTTAGCTTTTGATGATATCACGAAGCCTTGTCTAATATCTTAACATCGTAAAGGGCTGGTCTATGCTAAATATTACTCTAGGTCTAAAGAGTTGATGAGTCAGGTAGTAAAGACTTTAAATCACTATATAGTATAAAAAAAGTCGCTTTCTCTGTCCCTAAGACCCTATGTCCCTATGTATGTTTAAATCTTTAAAACTACGCAACGGATTATGATGCGGTATTTTTTAATAGATAGAGTGAGTCAAGAGGAACGTTTATATATGTATAATACATGCATAATATACCGTGCGAAGCCGGGGCGGGTCGCTAGTAATGAATATACTGGATCCTTATAAGTATACAAAGTCACTAATGCCTCTAAGAACCCCATCTCAAATCAAACCCGTGAACACACTCAATCAGGGTCCCATATAAAACCGGCCAATTTCGCAGCGGCGCTATTTCCCCAAATGAAAAGTCGATCTCATAAATTTCGTCATAAATCAACTGTATCGTTAGAATACTAACAAGGCAGTTAAATCTTTGAAGTGAGCGCCCGGTGAGCTAAAAAGTAACATTAAGTAGATATATAGTTTTGGTTGGTTTCATCAAAATAAAGTGTTCAACTATTTTATCGCGTTTGTTTACATTATTAATTGTAGCTACTTATTTTTTTGAATGGTGCGTTATTCAAAAGCTGGTTTTTAATGACGGCTGATAATGGTTTTAGATGTGACTTGGAGACTTTTCTATTTTAAAAGTAACGAGGCTGTGGTGTTTGAATTTAAAACACGAAGGCCGGCTTTAACATCTTTTTAATTAAATCATTACGGCCTCGAGCTAGTCTCTGGTGGTAAGTAATCTGTGATGGTTATAGATTCCCGCGTAAATAGAGGCCTTGCAGATGACAACTATGAAATATAATGTTTTAAACTTCCGCGATTTTCACTCATATTTATTAAAACTTTCGGGACTTAACCGCGTATAAAATTGTTTTGCTCCCGAGTGGCTTATACAACTTTCCACACCGAACATTAAAAGTTTTGAAAAAATTATTCTAAATATAATTAACGAGATACCAGCACAGAAAATGGCGTGGTTTTACAATTACTTATCAACTTGAAAAAATTGCATTTGCAAAAAAACACTAAAAAAGCCTTGAACAGAAAAGTTGCACTTTGATCCCTCTCGACAGAGAGCAAAGCTTATCTTTTCTGAATGAGAGGTGGGAAAAACTATTGCCATTAATTGTTGCTGTTAAATGCTTTTTATTTTATTGGTGCGTTTGAGGAGCGTTTAGAACAGTGTGGCCGCCGCACGGTGTTAACGGAACTTGTTAAGGACTTCCTTTACACGTCGCCTTAGCAAACAAACTAGCGGTAGGCAAAGTGATGTGCATTAAGTAAAGTACTTTATAAACGTTGGTTAATCTGAAATTATAGTTTTTTAAATAAGATGTGACCGTGTTTCCGTACATGCTTTTGCTAAATAATAGGTATCATCACTGATTCTCGTTTATGAAAAACGTGTCCACAGGTCCATTTTGTTACTTAGCATACACGTAAATATGGAGGTAGCAAAACCGGCAGCGAAAATTATTATGGAAAGTTGGGGACACTTATTTTTGTAAGTATACGAAAAACGATAGTAGGTATTCTGACATCATTAATCAAAATCAAATCAAAGCGTTCTATTTTATAGAATTCCCCAAATTTACTTCTGCACAATCAAGTACACAGCTTACGGCAAACTTCTTGAGCAAGAACGACGTGAAAGGGGTAAGTTCGCGCATGTACTTTTATACCAAAGAGACGCTAAATTCACTTCTGCGCATTCAAGGTCAGGCTCAAGATGTTTGCCGGCAACTGTACAATGCATAAGAAGTTCTTATTTATTATTCGTTTTAGTTCAATTGTAGCTTTCAAAATTATCCACATTGCTATCCTTCTATACTTCCGTTCGTAATACGTAAGAGTGGCGATTGATCACTTCATACCTATTCGTGTTCCAGGGATTACTTTGCAAATACCTACTAAACCCGTCATACGGGATCTGGTTTAATATATGAGACTTGCACTGGAATTGCCACAGCGTATTATTAACAACTTTATTATAGTGAGGTAACTCGGCTGACTATATATGACATCAAGGCTCTACTCATTCTTTGCTTTAGGTGAGCCTTCATGGGTCAGCCTTTCGATGCTTTGCAAAACAGTAGGCTTATTGTCTAACTCGCTTGCAATCGCCATCGTGTTCATTTTGACAGTTCATGTATGGGCTGACAATTGGCATCGGAATCAGCTAGCTGTCACATTCACACAAGAACTGTCAAAATGAACACGATGGCGATTGCGAGCGAGTCAGACAATAAGCCTACAGGGCTGCAATTTTCTCCTACTGGTATTAGCAGCCTCTACTTTTGTTTTTGTCACCGTCGTGTTATCTTTGTTAAGACCTCTTTCATATTCTTTCAGAATAATCAGCGCCCAGGTTTAAAATCGTTTTCTTTCCCTCTTCGTTGCTTCCAAGAAAAAGCACTTCACGACGTGATTATCCGCTTTTCGAACTGCCAGTACATGATCGTATCAACGAGTTTAAGAGGCATCCCTGAAAATCGAGATAGAACGGAAAAGCACTTCACGACGTGATTATCCGCTTTTCGAACTGCCAGTACAATGATCGTATCAACGAGCTTAAGAGGCATCCCTGAAAATCGAGAAAGAACGGCATATGAAACTGGAGATAAGGGTTCCAGAAAATTCTGTACTATTTATGCATGTAACGACAGTTTGCAACGTGTTAATAAAAATAATGTAGGTACAAATTAAATAGACATGAAACAGCGATTGACGTTGAAGTGAGTAAAAAACAAGTTCTTGTTTTAGTTATAATGGTGCCTCCTAGTGTTTTACTAGCATAAAGCGCACATTAAAGCCGTGTGTGGCCACAGACAAATGGGATGGTAGAAAGACTGCGTGGGATAGTCAATTATGTAGTGCTTCCATGAATTACACCCATTCCACCTATACGCCTCCCATCATCCTAAACGTGGCCTTTAAGTCTTGTTACTTTCGGCTCTGTCTACCCCGTAAGGGATAAAGACGTGATTTATGTATGTATGTCTTGTAAAGGGTATGTTAGGATCGCTACTAAGTCAAGCAGCAGTGCTTGCACTACTTACTAGCATTAGTGTTCGACAATAGACAAAATGACTGGCACATGAGATGAGGTATTTTATTTAAACCCTCTCTAAAGCTAAAGTGGCAATGCGTCTATAAGATGTTGGTTGTTATTGGGCAGTGGTGATTACTTACTATCAAAGTATCCTGCTTGCTAGTTTGCTTTTACTTTTGAATGTCACTTATAATACGAGTTTTTTTATTGCCTCAGTGTGCCCGATCAACATTTCGATTCGTCTTATTTCCTTAATGTCAACTAAATAGTTAATTTTCTTTACTTTCTCACAATTTTATGTTTTTAATTGCTCTCTACATCAAGTTTAGCAACATTCATGCGTTCGGATGATACCGACTTCCTGTGTTTACTGGTTTTGAACAAATATTAAGTAGATTGTAAAAATGATCGAGTTTGAGCTTGTGACTCGAACAGACAGAGCTAATGACGACTTTTTATTAATTTATTAGTTGATAAGCGTGGAACTTAGGAAAGGGAAATTTTTCTTTGCTCCGATGATAAAAGGCGATTAAGTTAATGATGATTAATCAGGAGTTACCTATCTTAGTATAATAAAATATGCTAATTTCCAATTATGTTTGGCCTGTCATTTTCTTTTAACCTCTGACGCAAAAAGAGGGGTACCTATTATAAGTTTGATGTTGATTCTCTTTCTCGCTCTCTCTCTCTCTATCTCTCTGTGTGCGTGTGCGTGTGCGTTTGCGTGTGCGTGTGCGTGTGCGTGTGCGTGTGCGTGTGCGTGTGCGTGTGCGTGTGCGTGTGTGTGTGTGTGTGTGTGTCTGTTTGTGAAGTTCCCAATCCGCACTGGGCCCGTGTGGGAACTATTAGCCCCAGCCCTCTCGTTCTGAAAGTTGGCCTGTGCCCAACTGTGGGACGTATATAGGCTGGAGATGATAATGATTGATAATAATGATGATATTTAACTACTGTACATCAAACCTTAGCGTGAGTTGCACTTATTTACTTTAACGATAACCGACGCTTTTGACATAGGTACTTAATAATTATTTCATATATTTTTTTCTGTCTAAAATCGTTGGTCATGGTTAAAGTAACTCAGTGCAAGTCAATAAAATCGAACCCCGCATTATATTGAGAAAGTTAGTCTATTAATTTGGTTGGTTACCTACGAACAATAATTAATTATTTAATTAAGCAACAATCTTAAAGATTCACGTATAAGTAACGGCAAAAGGCATATTATTTAAATCGACAGCCTTATTCTGGCATCCATAAATCTAGTTTTATCACAATATTTGCCGAGACAAATCGTTGTTGAGTCGATTTTGGATTCCGAACGTCACTATCCGCTACATCAGAGAGGCCGCGTGACATTAGGCTGCCTTATTTATTAGGTACAGTTGAGTAAAAAATACTTTTTATATCATTTATAGATTTACAAATTAGTACGACGTTGGTTCGCATGTACATCGGTTGTGCTCTAACTTTGAAAATGATCCCGTAGAGGGATCGAAACGCGCGTCAGTGTTAGTGTTTGTGTCGTGTTAGGATTAATTAAGTTTGTGGGATTTGTGTGCGTTTTGTGTGGCAGTAGTGTAGGGAGGGCTTGCATGCAAAACGTATATATTTCGCACAAGCTTGGTTATCTTGCACGTAAGTAGCGGAGTAGCAAGGTAAATATTTAGTGTCCATTGAAATGGACCTCCGCAAAGTAACGCCTGATTCAATAAAATATTTAACATCACATCACACACCCATAACTGTCAGTGTCTTTTCCCCTCAACATTACGCATCCAAGCTTTTCTCCGCGACTGTCCGCTCCCTCTTAATTTTATTGCTTACTTCACATTAATGCCTCATCGGCGCATTTCCATCCAGAATCGGTAGCTAAATCGCCTGTTAATTTGTTAGAGCTGCGCCCAAAAGTGCCGCCTAAGAAATTTATGGCTTCATCTCACCATGTTTGCTTTTACCACGTTTTTTACCATTGACACTTTTGAAATGGCCGCCGACTTCGTTTTATCGGTATTTTAAGTATCAATGACGAGCGAGTCAAATTACTTCGATGATAATTTTTAATCACACCTTGCGGTGCCATGGGAAATTTGGAATTTGGGTCGTATCCTTATTTCCGAGTTACACTGTAAAAAAAAATTTGCTAAATGAAACCGAACTTTCGTCAGCCTGTAACTTATAAAAAGTGACTACATAACTAAGGCAATATCTTACCAAAATCTTTTTTTATGTTTTGTACTGTGTTAAAGCAAATTAACTTTAATAACGCCTTACCGAATCTAACTAATATTATAAATGCGAAAGTATGGATGGATGGATGTTTGTTTGTTACTCAATCACGCCAGAACGGCCCAACGAATCTGGATGAAATTCGGCATATAGATAGAGAAAAGTCTGGAATAGCACATAGGCTACTTTTTATCCCGGAAAATTCCAGCGGGATAGCGATAAATATTTTTTTTCCAGACGAAGGCGCAGGCTAGTGAGAAATAAATTTTCTGTGGCGTCTTGTTTATACATAATTAAAATAGACAGATTTTTACATAAAAATTGGACTCGTTAAACAAAACGAAACAGTAGTCTCAATTCCAAACTACACGTTATAATTATTTTCCATACTTTTCAAACTCGATCCGCAAGTAGCCGCATAAATTACAAACATGCAACATTACGCTGTCAAAAATTGAGTAGTAGTAGTTTAAGTAGTCGATTTGATAATCTTGAATATTTACGAATTACCTGTTACAAAAAAAAGTGTGCGTATTAATAATCCGGACAATCTGTACCAACTAACGGTACATTCCAGAATGCTAATTCATTTGGTAACGAGTTCGGACCTAATACTCACTTATCTCAACTAGACGCTTGGCTAAACACGAATTAGAGGTACCAGTGAGAAGCGAGCAGCGTTTCTATAAGCTTAGTAATGTGAACTTCATTCACTACTAGCTAAGTTACAAACCATCAAATTTACCAATTTTCTATGTGTTATTTCGATGACAGTGCAGGTTAAGCGCACCTGCCAAAAGAAAGACGTAAACAAAAGAGGGTGGATTGAACATTTTCACAACTTATACACAAACAAGGATTAAAGTTGACTGCAATGTTAGATTTGGTTTTATTGTTTGTTATTATGATATTTATCTATTTTACTCACTTCTGGTATTATAAGGTAAATTGTTAAAAGAACCTTCCTATTTATTGCACGGCCGGCTGTTTACACAAAAACCAGCAAATTTTAGTTTACAAGTAGAGTTAATTATTAGTATGAGTAACAAACCTAAGAACTACTTTAAGTTATAGAATATAAAATAGCTTTTTTATAATCACAGAAACAACAGCTTAATCAAAACTAAAACCGCTTTCCGCTTATCAGATAGAACATCCCGTAACTAGTGTACGCTTTAATTTGAAGCCAATAAAACTCAACCACTTTCCATGTAATAAAAGACTCTATGAAAATTACAAATGATTCCATAATCGCTTGTCTGTTGAAACATCGCGATAGTGAACCAAAACTAATCATGATCAGCCTTGCCTCTTAAATCTTTGATCACTTTTGCGCCTACAAATATTGAGCATCACGTTTCAATCAAAAGTTTGGAAAAGAAAATGAATATTTTAATAGTAAGTATCTCGTGGTAAAAGGTGTCAAAGATTATAAATATCGGACAGAGGCGACACTCTTTAACAACCTCATTAGAGAGATGAACATGATAAACTTGTGAAATAAGTCCAGTTTTTTATAAAAAAAACTTTGGTAAATTCTTTTTGGAGCACTACTATGATAGAGGTATTGTCTTTCATATTTGAATTTTCTAGCTCTGGTGCTGTAGAGTGTAGACTGTAAAATAGCTTGTGTGTCACACTATAAAACAGCTCGTATTGCAACAATTTTATTGACTACGCAATTATTGCCAAGCTATTTTTATTATTTGTATTTTATTTCTCGTTTCAAAATATTGCAAGTTGCAATGATAATTGTACTTTTCAGACCCCGTAAATAGAAATACATGCTAATTATACTATTTTACTACAGCAAACTTAATTCTCTCTCAATATTTTATTGATTAATTATGTAAATTAAGAGGCTATGTTATTAAAAACAGACAGGACCAATTTTAGTGTATAATGCAACATTTTGTTATTTCAAACACATTTCTCGCTTGCTTTGATCGCTAAATGATCGCGTGTTTAAAACACGCAGTGTACTTTGATTTTGTTGAAGCGCTCGCTAAGCATAAAGTTAATATTTTTATTCGATGTTGCATTGAGTGCGAAACATCTTACAGCATTCGTAATAAAATGCTTAATTAAAGATCGCAAGGATCGCAACTTCATTGAAAAAGGTTTTGTGAATGTACAAGCAAAGTGACTTTCGTGCATTTAAATAATTATATGTCGACTTTGTAAGAGAAATGGATAGAGCGGATCTTTCGATGAAGAAAAAAGTATATAAACTTTATTGCAATAAATTTGACAAAAAACTAAGATTCCAGTTTATTTGCAAACTTTTACTTCCTGCCATATAACATCGGATCACTTTAAAATTTATCGATAAAAATAATTTACGAGTTTACTTTGGACCAATCAATTTTAAAATTTGATGTTAGCATTTTAATGGTGGCTTCATTTATTTTAGCCGCGTTAAATATATTTCCTATGGAATTCAAGAATTTTATTGCAAATGTCACGTTAATTTTGATGAAGCAACGTCTATTTTAAAAAGCCATAGTTTATAAATTTGTGTCGGTTTCAAACCTGACTTCAAAATAAGAGTACTTGAATTAATTCTATTTTCGTCTTTACGTAAAACATGAAATGTAAATAAAACTTCAATTTAGAATGAACTTTTAATTGCTTCATTGATTAAAATAAACTGATTTGAGAAATAATTTTCCGAATCGGACCACAATTTCGTACAGTTTAAAGTTTTTAAAGATGAAGTAAGTAGTTTATATTGTCATTATCCAGTCTTTAGACTTTTTTTTTATCTGAGAGCTTCAGGTGCAATGTTGCCAGGCTTAATCCATGTATAATTGTGTATAATTCAGTACTGTATTACACTAACGCAATTGTAAAGCCATAAACTGTCTACTTTATCCGCCATGTTCCAATCTTGATGCCGATTCGTGTAAGTCGTACTTTAACCTAAATAACGACCCCTGCAACATCGAATAGGTACTGTTCTTGGGAATAAAACTGATTACATTCCTAAGAAATTATTCAAATAGGTAGGTACATTTCAAAATATATATATTTTTTTATAAACGATATATTTTTTGTGTAGGTACTTACTTCTTGCTTTGGACAGTGAAGTCAATAGAATACGTAGTTATTAGGTTTGCCCTTTGGGGCGTTCCGGGAAAAACTTAATGTGAGTTTGAAAGCTTGGACATTAAGTTTGCCTTTACGATTATCTTTTTCCAAGATCTTCAATTAGGATAGGAAACTTCTCAGAACCTTCGAGTAAAGATTGCTGTATCGTGTAGAAAGTAATCTCAACTTAATAATTGTAAAATAATGTAGTGAATACCTAATTAATTACTCGTTTACGGCTTTTAGTTCACTTAGTGATAGAATCAAATTGGTTATTAGTACCTAATCAAAAAGTCATAAATCTAACTAATATTATAAATGCGAAAGTATGGATGGATGGATGGATGGATGGATGTTTGTTTGTTACTCAATCACGCCAGAACGGCCCAACGGATCTGGATGAAATTTGGCACATAGATAGAGAAAAGTCTGGAATAGCACATAGGCTACTTTTTATCCCGGAAAATTGCTTAGTTCCCGTGGGATAGCGATAAACGAATTCTTTGCAGACGAAGTCGCTGGCAACAGCTGGTTATTCATATTTAATGCCGCTTCCAGAAGTTGTGTATTACGTTTTTTTCATAGATCTTGAAATTTGGTTTATTTTTGTTTGTTTATTACAAAGGCGACAAAGGGAACCGATAGCGGTGCGGGCGGGTAGTGCGCCTGCCGCCCGCACCTCTCTCGGCCCCCTTTGTCGCCTACCCCGCGCCCCTGTGCCGCGCGGGCGAGGACTCAGTTCAGCGGTCAGTCTATAGTTTAAGGCAAACAACAGCAGAAAATTACGGCTGAGCTCGCGGCATTATCGCCTTTGGTTACCGCGTCCAATCAGACCTAAAGTTGCATCCACAAAGCCAGATAGCATTATACATTACCATTTTGTTATCTATTCTAACTCGTAAGGGAATATGGACGTGATTTGTGTTTGTGTGGGTACCATTTTAATTTTGAATAACAATTTTTGTTTAGTTTTTTTTTTACTGAAAAAAAATAATTATTTAAGTGTAATTAATTAACACGTCATTTTGAATGTTGTTCATCATCATCATATCAGCCGAAAGACGTCCACTGCTGGACATAGGCCTCCCCCAAGGCTCTCCACTCGGACCGGTCCTGTGCCTTCCGCATCCACCGCGATCCCGCGATCCTGATCAGGTCCAGGTCAGGTGAATGTTGTTAAATAAATCTAATTACATTATAACACGCAAAAGGCAAGAGAATAAAAGTAATTAAACCATAAATACGTAAATGTCTTGAACTTTCATTTTATGTTTTTCAGGGGGGTTACCATGACGATGCGATTCAATTCCGATTCAGTTTAAGTTCGGTCGCTGTCAGATCGATACTATAAATGACAGCTAAAACCTGAGCTGAGTCAGAATTGAATTACATTAAGATGCCATGGTATTACATTAGTAAATTAAACTAGAAATATCTTATACAAAATATCGGGAAAGAGAAATAATCGCCATAGAAAATACATCTACTTCATTTGGTTTTAAACCTTTAATATTGTGAAAGAGAATTTTAAAGAATAGGTCATGAAAAGGACCACATGAAAATCGCTCTACCTACTGACAAGAGCTGCTCTCAAGTTAAAGAAAGAAGAATATTACAAAACTTGTGAGCACACCCTAACTTTCAATCCAACCTTAATCAAAACCCGTGATATATCGGCTACCGAGGTTCTACCTGCCCACTGATTACTAAATAATTACAAAACGTAACCTTTGCTACTGAAAAAGCTTATCTCGCGTACTCCTTTCGGCTTTTACGACCTTTTTGCTTTGCTTATGGCTAAAAGGAATTAAAGTAGGGCCCTGAATAATCGACTCGTGTGATTAAAAAACCGGCCAAGTGCGAGTCGGACTCGCGCACGAAGGGTTCCGTACCAGAAAAAGGCTAAAAACTACTCTGTTAACGTTAATCTGTTAAAACGCCAACAACTACTCTGTTGGATGGGAGCCCCCCTTAATTATTATTATTATTTTGATTTTAGTATTTGTTGTTGTAGCCACAATAAAAATACAAAATCTGTGCAAATTTCAACTGTCTAGGTATTACGGTTCTTAAGATCTAGCTCGGCGAGTGGTAGCCATGAAAAAGGACTAGCTAAAATATCACGTTTTTTGTATGGGAGCCCCCCTTAATTATTATTATTAATTTTGTTTTTAGTATTTGTTGTTATAGCGGCAACAGAAATACACATTCTGTGAAAATTTCAACTGTCTGGATATTACGGTTCTTGAGAGCCTGGTGACAGACGGACGGACGGACGGACAGCGAAGTCTTAGTAATAGGGTCCCGTTTTTATCCTTTGGGTACGGAACCCTAAAAGTATGAACCAGTAGTCGTTACCGGATTGAATGGTTGCATTTCCGGTTCTAATTTGTAATGATTTTAAATGGTGATTTGTATTTCGTGCGTTTGTTTGGTTTAGTCATTATGCATACACATACACACATATAACATACATACATAAATCACGTCTTTATACTTTACGGGGTAAACGGAGCCTAATAAAGCAACAAGACGTAAAGGCCACGTTTAGCATGATTGAGGGCGTATAGGTGAAAAATAGTGATGGGTTGCTAGCCGCATCGCCTATAACATGATTTTGAACATCTGCGCGGGAAGAGAAGCAACTGGTACATTCTATATTTTTTCTTTGCTCCAAGACCAGTATGGAAGGACCAGTATGTTAGTTTTGCTCGTGAGTATTATATGTAAAATATATTATATAGAACTTGGTAGTCGGTGATAAACTATTTGCAGATTAGCTTGATGATGGTGGAATCACATCCATCAACATCGAATTGCATTTTAATATAATAAATCTTAAGCACTAATTCATAATTCATCTTTTTTGATTTTCCGCTATTTCGATTCCACCCTAAATACTTAATTAATTAGAAAACAGGAACACACGACTAGACCAGACTATTTTATTTAGTCAGCAGGTACTGTAAAAGTAAAAACGTCTAAAATATCTCCGCCATTCCTTTTGGAACCATAATACACCAACCCAAACCTCAACCCACTGTTATTTGGCGCAATTATAACGTCGTGGAAGAATGCAAAAGTAAAAAAAGGCGATAGAATTTGCGGGCCCTTGATTAAAATTGTGACGGGAAGATTGTTAGCAACCGCGCTGGATTTGGTTTTATTGGGTTTATACAGAAGCTTAGTTACGGTTTTTTGTTGAAACATTATAATGCTTGGTTTCGTTTTTTGCGAATTTAGTTTGAAAATAAATTTTATAGCACATTTCGAAGCTAATCACTGCTATATTACATTCAAAAGTTTCAGTGTCAGGTTGCCTAATTAATTGTTTTTACTGTCAGGGAAACTAATAGTACAAAAGTATCTAAGACCGTCTTGCTGGAAAAGTTAACAAATATTCCTCAAAATACCTAGGTTAAAGTGAATTGAAATAATGTTTGAAAGCCTTCAATGGTTTTACGTGTTTAGTCTACGACTATCATCTAATTTTATTATTTCAAGGATAAAAATTTAGGGACCTGCGCTTTGATTTCTATAACAAAAACTTTTTTTCACCGAAATCATTGATCACGAGCGTATAGGCGCGTGCGCCAGTGGTGTGACAACAATCAGGTAATCCAATTTTACAGAGCAACGCGTAGCATTCACTGTGAAATTCTTATTGTATAGCGATAAGTATTATACCTGTGGGCCAGTTAGGAAATGATTATCATGGTTACTGAAATCGAATTAAATTACTTTTATTACTTGTAGTATAAATTAACAATAATTTTACGACGCTGTGATAATGATCAAAATCTTTACTAATTATTATAATTAAATTCTCTCTTTAGATCGTCAATGTAAAATCGTATATTGTGGTTAAATAACTGCAACTACAAGTCCCGGCAAACATCTTGAGCCTGACCCTGAATGCGCAGAAGCGAATTTAATGTCCCTTTGGTACAATAGTACATGAGTAAACTCACCCCTTCCACATCGGCCTAGTCCAAGAAGTTTGCCGTAAGCTGTACATAGTTTACCACACACACCTCCTAAATAAATTCACGAAAAATAAAAATACACAAACATGAAACAAGAGCCAAAAGGAAAATTCCGTGCATGGCGTGAAGAACTTGATAACTCGACTTACATGATTTTTTTTTTATCGTCGCAATGGCTTTCTACGGCATTGGTTTTGTAGGAAAAAAATTGACAGCTCGATATCTATGAAACTTTCAGAGATATGGGCTGTGACAAATATGAATATCTCAAAATTTACCGTTTATTATGAAACAAATCGAGATATAAACGCGATGAGACCAGGATAAGACACAAAAAAAAATCTTACGTCCTTATATCAACTTACACTCAAAATCGAAATAGAGTACGTAAAGTGACAAAACTAGATTTCTAAGTGACGATTATCATACTATTGCGTTAACAAATGAATATATCGTCTTATTTACTTATACTCAACTACCCATAAATAGTACCCCACTTGATATATCAATTTATACTTTTTTAGCTTGACGAACACAGTAAGTCATTGAGTTGACATAATTAGATATTAAGTTATTCCCAATGGATAGCTATTCACAAAAAAAATCTATGTCCTTATATCAACTTACACTCGAAAACCGAAATAGTGTACGTAAAGTGACAAAACTAGATATCTAAGTGACGATTATCATACTAATGTGTTAACAAATGAATTATATCGTCTTATTTACTTATCCTCAACTACCCATAAATAGTACGCAACTTGATTATGTCAATTTATACTGTTTTAGCTTGACAAACACAGTTAATCATTGAGTTGGCATAATTAGATATCAAGTTATTCCCAATGGATAGATTCCGTATACAGCGTGAATACCTTGATAAGTCACCCTAGATGAAAAAGATTGAATGCGTTTTTCATATCTGTATTAGCGACGACAGGATCAGGTCCTGTCGTCGCTAATAAAGATATGGAAAACGCACAAAAATAACTATACCTACATTAGGAACTTCAGTTTTATAGGACAAAAAAAATACATTATAGACTCTGTTGCGGACTCTTTTAGTAAATTGTATTGTTTATGTTTTTATACACTTTTTGATATGACTTTTGAACGCTTGTGTTCTTGGTATTGTCATTTGTTGTTGAAGAAGTACAGTAAAAAGAAGCAGTCAGTTTGCTGGTGTTTTCATTTACCCATTATTTAATTTTCCTTAATTTATCATACAGCCCTCATCGCCGCATCTTTTTGTAAACATAAAAAATTTAATACCTAACAATTATATGACAAATATGCTGTGGAATTAATGTAATTTGATTAATTTTCATGCGTCTTCTAGTTATCTAATATCTCGATTATCAACGTCAAGATCAGAATCTATGGTAGCACAATTTGTGGTATGATGTTTTATCAATTTGGGTCTTTATTTTGTCTCATATAATTTAAGTTCCGTTCCGAATGAATAGTTTGACACAAATTTTCTTTACTCATAACTCATAAAGCGTATTATTTCTGAAACAATAAGTTTTTTTTAAGATTTCACGCATTCCAGTGTTATGAAAGGAAAAATATTATTAATATTAATTATTAATGATAATGACCAATAAAATAAAATTATGTGACAAAGAGAAACCGGTTACAAACGATATTACAATTTATTGATACCCTTACTCTCTAACTCTATAGTGAATAAGTTGATAAGTCGTCGGTGAACAAGTTGATAAGTCAATTATTATGAATAATGTGATGGTTAGAAAGAAACAAATATATTGAATTGAAAAACCGCACAAAGTTACCCTTAACTCAATTTAAACATTTCAGTTACACTTAAAAACTTATTTTTAGGAATTAAATTAAACAACGTTTTCACTGAATTGAGTGCTAATGTATGGGGAATAACTAGATAAGTCTTTGGGGAACAAGTTGATAAGTCTAATATCTCACAAAATAGAATGATTTTACCAAATTACGTAAAACCAGTGAAAAGATAGCACAAAATTATCCATAAATCAAGCTATAGAGACGAATTCAAGATAAAAACGGATTTTGGAGAAAATTCCAAACTTTAAAATCGCCGCCCTGTAAAATTGCCATTTTAGACTTATCAAGTTCTTCACGCCATGCACGGAATTGTATCTTCAAAAAAGGTGATGTTTTTTTTAAACCTTTTTATAGTAGTCAGTAAGTGGAATACAACATAAATAAACACCGTTTTACACATGTTACAGGTTTATACAAATTAATTTATCGCTTTGCATTGTTTTCAAAGTGGCGCATGATAAAATTTCATAGGCAATTGCGATACCGTGACGGAGGGTAGGCAGGTAATTCACTTCACGCTTCGGTATACCACGTGTTGTGGGTGGGTGACAGACCGTGACATTGCTGTCAACACATTATGGTTTTCAGATTGACACTTGTTTGATAATTAATGTTAAAAGGGGGAAAGTTGTAATTAAAAAAATATACTAAAAACACGTTGTTAATTTATATCAAAGGTAATTATCATATACTTAATATTTTGTTGTACTTACTAAGTATACTTACCGAAGTTGGCGGCGATTGAAATGAGTTGGTTACACGATCAGATATTCGAAATTACCCAAAGTCAAACTGTCATTAGAAAAAATAATCATTTGGCAAAATAACTTTTTGCAAAAAAACTACTGGTAAGGGATTTTTGTAAAATTAATGTTTAACAATACTTAATGACTTGGTCATAAGAATACCAAGTAAAGTAACAACAGTTCGTTTAATAATTTTACACACAAAATGTGATCAAATATCCAACTTGTATTTATCTATTCCCAGATTCAACTTCAGTCTCCCTAAAACAAAAAGTCAAGCGTCACAAACCAAAACGTATGCAACATTTCAACGATACCAAAAATGCAAATCAGACGATTAACAAGCCAATAGACTGTAATAAATCATTCCCACTTATTCACTTAACAATTAACAACAATGCGGTAAGCATCGATTACACGGTATTTGCGTGCAATACCAACCGTGACGGTAAAGTGGAGGTATTGCACCGTGACGCATGCGCGTGGGGTGGCGTTAACACCTTCCTAATGGTTGTATTACACGTTTATTGGTTTAAGTGAGTCGGTCAGATAAGATCAGGGTACCATGACGTCTTTGCGATTCAAGTCCAACTCAATACAGCGGGGAAATGCTGCCAGCATCTTTGGCTCAATGCCGCGGGGGAATACGGTTTTAGATTTGTTTAGTTTTATTTCAATGAATTTGTCTTATAATACATTTATATTTAAATTGTATTTTAAGAGTTTTGTGTAATAAATAAACTATTATTCCGACTCAGTTTAGGTTTTAGCTGTCATTTTTAGTATGGATCTGACAGAGAGTGAAGCTAAACTGAATCAGAATTGAATCGCGTTAAGACGTAATGGTAAGCCCCAGGGCTACTCTGAAATTCGGTTTTCGAAGTTAATGTTTTACCATCCTTCTAACTCTCAAATGAATGACTATTATGAGCGCAATGGCACCAAACGAATTTTGAAAATCGAATTTCATGTAGGAGGCCTGGCCTGTCATAAACGTGACAGTTGACAACTGACAGTGACATTTCGGTATGCATTTTGTAGCCGATGTAGACTCTTTTTAACACGGAACTCCAAAAGCTATAAAATTATACATCTCGTTTAATCAGAAAATAAAAGTCCATCACGATCAATTATTGCATTAGACACATTAATACACTAAAAACGAAGTGCACTACAGAGGCAAATTTGAAACTTTCATTCAATTTCTGTGAGATAATCGCAAAAAATCACCAGAAATGCGACGTTGCCAGTTCAGTAGAGGTGCACCCTCTTAAACACACAGTTATAGATTATAGCTACGCATGAGCAATGTCAAATGTGTAAACATTGGTGTAGAACCGTTATAATCGGTAGGTACTTACCTAGTAATTTTATAGAGTTATCGTTATCGCCGACACAGTTTAAATTATTGTAACTTTTCAACAGTACCCACATGAAAACCGAATTAATATTATGTATTTTACTTGGAAAGAAGTCCTTAAGGTAAGATATTTTCATTCTTAACTTTACTGTCCTATTTGGTACAAAATTCTAACCTCAAAACATCTCATTTTTGGTCTTTTTTACTATTTCATCGTAAATAAAGGAACTGGAGATAAAATATCAGCAAAATTATGTACTTATAAAATATTGCCTCAGGTTTATTTTGATAACATAATACACCTTATTCTGTACAAAAATTTGCACATTGAGGTTAGAATTTTGTTTAAGTACCAAATAGGACAGATGAATGAAAAGACCTTAGACATTGCATGAATAGAGAAACAAAACATAAGCCATCATACAGTAACGGGCACAAGTTCCGATACAACTCATTCCGTAACCTGTCCAGGCCTATGGTAGCTGTCAAATTGGTACACAATCAGTGCAGCGTGGCGCGGGACGTAATGAGATGCAATTTGAGATCATGACTGTACCATGTGTGGCCGCGAAAGCCTGGGGGACGTGTCTGGTGCATAATAGTGCTTTATAGCGGATATAAAGCACAGGTATGTTTTAAAATACTCTATTTGAAAGCAGTTACTCATTAGAAATGGTTTATCATCATTTGCAACAAACAACTTTTCACAAATGCATTTTTTCGCAAACTCATTATTTGACAACCTTCTAACCTTACCTAACCTAATGTGAGCCACGCCTAAAGGTTTTTCGGTTTTTGAAAAGGTTTACGGTTTATCAGATAATAATGGGTTGTGAAATGATGTTTTTGTGAAAAGTTGTTTAGCAGATGATGAGATCCCTTAGAAAACTTTAAGAGGGTGCATCCGTGCTGAGCTCGCAACGTCGCATTTTTGGTGATTTTTTGCGATTATTTCACAGAAATTGAATGAAAGTATCAAATATCCGTCTGTAGTGCACTTCGTTTTTAGTGTATTAATGTGTCCAATGCAATGATTAATGGTGATGGATTTTTATTTTCGTATTAAAGCGATAAAATACTATATCTCGTTTAATAAGAAAATAAAAGTCCATCACGATGAATTATTGCATTAGACACTTTAATACACTAAAAACGAAGTGCACTACAGACGGATATTTGATACTTTCATTCAATTTCTGTGAAATAATCGCAAAAAATCACCAAAAATGCGACGTTGCGAGCTCAGCACGGATGCACCCTCTTAAGGATGGAAATTATGACGCATTCGCGAATATTGAATTTAGGTATTTTGTCTTTAGATTGCTATCCACTTGGTAATCTGTAGCAAATTTACAGGATAGGATTTCTTCAATATTTTAAAGAATTTTGAAATTGTAGTAAAGACTCGCTCACAGTAGTCATGAATATCAATAGATAAATTATCAATTCCAGTTACATTATTACGATTGAATGTATGAAGTGAAAACAAAAACGACTTTCTAATCTTGTGTGTTGATAGCCTTAAATTTGGCACGTGTCAACATACCAGTGTAATTAAGCGCATCCAAACTTTACCTAAACCATAGCAATAGATTTTACAACTATACTAATGTAATATTTTGTAAAGTACCGCTTTCTCCTACACTTTACATTGCAATACGCCGCCAATGTGTCCAGTTGTCCAGTTCTATAATGCACGGTTATTACGAACCCCCGGCCTTCACGAACACACTCCGTTTTAGAAATTGTTTCTACCTGACTGAGAGCGTGCGGTATTGGTAGCCGTTTCGTGTTGGTAATATCATTATTTACTTGCTCTTAATACAGGGGAAGGGCGGTGCGTAAAATGTATATTAAATACCTAGGGCGGTAAAATTAAATGTTCGTATTGAAGGAATTTGTCACATGAGTCGAAGGCGAGGGCAATTCAGATGCGTTCTTTTACTTTCTATATCGTGTAGTGTGTTATTTCAAGCCATTTTTAAAACTTTATTAAAATTACATTTGATCTTTGTTTACCTACACTTTAGAATTATTTTTAATAAACACACTGAATGATTCAACCGAACAAAATTGCGTATCAAATTCTCCAAAGTAATAAAAACATGCCTGTATGAACCACATACCGCGTCTAATCAACGCAACTGTCTAATTGGTCGTTTCGGTATTATATTACCGGTATTATACCGGTATATTGCCAGTATTCCGGCGGTATGAAACGCGCATGCGCGGGGCTCAATTTGGTGGAAGTGCGGCAAATAATCGCCTCCGGGCTTACCGCAATCAACATTTTCACAAGAATAAAACGTTAGCAGACGCGGTGGATCCATTTAAGAATATTTTGGTTAAAATAAACTTTCAATTTTATTCTAACGTAAAGTAGTACCTTAACAGGCTGGCTGCTCTAGTGATTGTCTCTACTATTTTCTTTTTATTTTATTATCTACTTAATTATTATATCGAAGAAAAATGCTTCAATACCATTTTATGATAGTCACTTGCATAAATTTTAATCAATGTCTAACTAAAGCTTGCGATTTTTACTTAAATTAGTTATTAAAACACTAAGTTTTGAAATTGACATTCAAAAATGGTAATTTTCAAATTCAAGTATAGTCAGCTAGTACAAAATTACAAACATCTTTAATACACTTCGTGAACTGACTAGTCGTAAATCTATTACGTTCTCCTGCGTTACTCTTTTAATCGCAGGTTTATCCGATCAAAATTTGCTAAACACTAATTTTTGCGGTAATTTTAAGCCCCTCTATGATTGGTTGTCTACTAAGCATGTTAGGGTTGCGTTACACATGCCAGTTGACGCAATTCTTATAAAATTGTACTACCTTTGTTCCCCTGCGTTACGGGGCAGAAAAATCTTCCACCCATTTTTGCGATTAACTATAAATACTAAGAAACAGTCCCAAGTTTTTGCCAGTTAAAGTAGATATCACGAAAGATCTCAGTGAATCCTACCTACAAGTACACTCCACTTAAAAAGGTATCGTCTTAACGCACGCAAGCCAGGCGCATAAATTAGTGGCAACATGCGTCCCCTCAGGCCCGGACGTACGTTTCGGCTTCTGTTTGCTGCACGATATTAATGCATTACTCGAGAATTTTCATACAATAACGATGAGTTTAATACTGGCTGGCTTTTACAAGGGACGCTTGGTCGCTTAATGCTTTGCACTGCGCCAGTAACATTTGTATCAAACGTGCCATTAACAAAAAATAGCAACATTAGCTGCAGTAAAATACAAAGTGCTGTAAAATTTGATTATACAAGAGACAAAGAAAATATTTTTTGTCTGATGTCATTGGTATATAAGAAAAAAACTGCAAGTATTATATGACTCTGACTTGTCTAAAATTGCGAGTTTAAGGGCCACTTGCACGGACTGAATTAAAAAAAAAGATATAGTTGGGTAATAATAGGTACACTAGGGATGACAGTTCCATACACCTAATTTGACACTTCTTAACCTTGATTTAACAATTAAATCGGAGTTACATGGTTAACACTAGTCCACGTTAGCTCAGTACAAAGTTTACAGAACCAATATAAAAGTGAATAGTTGCAAGCAATCTATTGTGTTTATGGATGTTATTTCCGGAATCTCCAAATGAACGAGTACAGCAATATGGTTTAACTAGAGAAATTGAGTAGGTACTTGTCAATGGAACTCGTTATCAAGATTATACACTCGAGCGGCGCCGGGTCGGTAAGCTAGTGACTTGACTGTCGGTATTCCACATCTGTTTGTACGCATTAAGGAGTGTTCAGAATGAGTGGAGTCGTTGTAAATATGCAACTGAAGAAATACTAAAAGAAATAAAAGAATATTATAGGTTAATTTAATTATCGTTTTCTATAACGTTAAGTTGCACGGTTAATCATTTCGACGTAAGCCTCCTTCAATTTATGCCATTTTTCTCTGTATTTAGACTCTTTGCATCCATTTTATTTTAGAGAGCGGCTGGAACGATATAGATACAAAATGGAAAAGGGACGTAATATTACATTTACATAATAATAATAATAATAAAACATTTTTTTCAAGTCACCTGTTTGGGTGAGTCATACAATTGCGTTAGTAAGATCTTACAAGCTAAAAGCTAGCTTTAGACAATTAATTAATTTTAAAAATTAGGTAATTTAGTTACATTATTCTTAAAGTTATTTTTTTGTTAAGCTTTCATTTCTGTGATAATATCAATAATTAAGTTAGTTACAAGACAGTAATCACTTCCTCAGTTTTTATTAATAGCTGAAATCTTAACAATGCAACAAACGCCCATACAAAAATAAACTTACGCAGCCATTATAAAGTCGGAGAATGTACAGTCCGCTTTCTAAGGAGCGTGCGCAGTGAGCGATTTGACGCCTCGGGCGCGCTTCTGTAGATCGTGACTGGAGCTCGCACGCGCAAGCTACTCTAAGTACTTCCATTCGTTTCGTGCTGTCCTGCTTACACAAATAGAGGTTAATAGGGGGGTGAGAGGGACGATATATGCGAATATCGAATTTCGACATGCGGAGTAGCTCAGTATAGAACTTATTTTAAAGCGTTTAGAGTTAGAGCTGTTTGCGTGGCGTGAAGGGCTGGATAGTTGGAGAGGTTTTGTTGTAGCTGGATCTATGTTGCGTTATACGGGGTGTTGCAAAATTAGTACGGAAAAAGGTGAAATTATGAAATTAGGCAAGCGTGGTAGGGCAGATTATACCACGTAATACTTTCAGCATCGACTTTTTTTTTTAGGTGGATATTTTTTTTAGACATCTATTTCAAAGTAAAGTAAAAGTAAAAACTAGTTTCTATGCTAATACATACATACATACATACATACATAAATAGTGTTATCACTTACTATGCTACGTTAATTTTAATATCAAATTAAATAAATACATCTTCACAAAAGCGACAGCTATGTAGAGACAGAAGCGATCTCGGGACGTTTTCCATTATAACAGAAGTTAAGTTCTTAATCTTGTTTGTGTGAGTGTTTTTCTGTGTACAATGAACTGCATATGATTGTTTAGTTGCAACTAGTATACTACTACAACTAGTATAAGTACTGTGTGCTTGAATTTTGTCACATTACTCTAAGAGGTTGAACTAAACATAGGAATTAATGTGATCAAGCATAGGAGCATGGTTTTGTTCATTTTAATTAAGATATCTGTTACTCAAGTACCGTACTCGTAACTCAGTGGACGTGGACCTATGAATCAAATCGATTGTACAAGGTACAAATTGTTGAGTCAAATATTTTTAAACATCACCAATTATCCAATCACGTTAAATCCCCAATATGGTCAGTGTAGTCCAATTTGGTATAATAATAATCATCATATCTGTCAGATGCGGTAAGCTAGCCTAACTTATTGATTTATAATACTTTTAGTGAAATGCGTAAAACACGGATTACGGCTATATAGGTTCTGTATAAATTCGTACAGTCCGTGTGATCTTAGAATGCTATTCGAGTTAGTCTTGCTGTCTCACTCACTCTTATGGGTTTTATACTTGAAGCGGCCGAGAGAGACAACAAGGCAAAACCAATTAACTATTTGATTAGCATTCATCCGAATAACAGACTTACACTTGAATAAAAATAAATTATTTTGCCATATATTTGCATTAATCATTATTAATTATAATATAAAATACCTATATTGCACAATTTACCATCGAACAAATTGATTCCTGACCCAATGAGGAGTGATTGAGTTATCAAACAAGCCTTTTTTATGTACATGCAGGCCAACGGTAGAATTTTTAGTTTCTTGAAAATTGGCCTGCAGCTATCAGGTAACCCAACATTCGCAATTGCCCGTAAACATTTTCTTTGTAGAATAAATGCTCTCTCAACATCAACGAAATTTCCCCACAAGAGGAGTCCATAATCAAGTGTCGACAACACGTAACCATAATATGCAGTAATCGCTGCCTCGATAGAGACTGTGTTCCTGAGTTTCCTTAACGCGAATACAAACCTATCCAATTTTGAACACACATAATCAATATGGCATTTCCAATTTAAATGTCTATCAACTGAGTAAGTATATTAATGCTGTTACGTAATAAACAAATTTGCTCCACACATTCGATTGTTTTTAAATCTGTTTCACAAAAATTTTGCAGACTTGCGTCAGGTCTCATATGGTCTCCTTGCCGCAAGTCCTTACGTTTAATTGGTAAACTCGTTACGCGGCAGTACGTCTCAATAAGCTCTCGAACCGAAAACAACAACGTTTTTTAGATCCCGATTCACGATTGACGTCAATTAATTTTGATAGGCCCATTTGGGTGATTGATTAAGAATCGATTGCTCGTTGAATTCGTATCGATTGTTCGCATTGTGAACGTTGCAGTCGAAAGTGGACTACTGAGCCACTTTTTATCGAATGGCAATTTTGGTTTAATTGCTTTTATAGACGCCATTTCGTTGGGCGTAAATGTGTGGTTTGATTTTTTTGTAATTATAGGTTGCTATTGCTAACTATTCTGCGCAGACGCTTGAGTTGATTTGAATAAAATACTCGTACATAGTTCAACAGTTTATAAACCCCTCGTGAAAAATAAAATATAAATAAGTATACAGAAGTCCTTTTGATGTAGCAATACTTATTAAACTAATTACCTATTGCTTAAATTTCAATTCATAATTAAATTACATAATTATTTTGTGTTCAAATAAAAATAAATAGATAAAAATATTAACCTATTATTTTTTAGTTCAAATACTCTCAAGTCAACCATTCCATTTTAGATCTTCTTAAAAAGTAACGACATGGACAGTTTGAAATAATTCAGAAGAATCGATTATTTCAAGTCAGTAAGAATTCATTCCAGATTTGGACAGGCAAAATTACTCGCTCTGGACCACCAAAGAAGCCTGCCGTATACTACGTAATTACATATTTGCCCACAAAAACTTGTTGTAATTAAAAGGGTAATAACTCTATTTAGTTTACCCGGATGACCGAATTAAACCAAGTGGGATTTAAACACCATGTTTGGTATTTTATTACAAAAACAAATATACATTTTAATTATTTCAATTGACATATTTATTTGCGTTTAAGGATTCGCAAAACCATTATACCTGCGTACATAAAATGGCAAAAAGCGCAAAATATACACAACAATTTAATGAAGTATTCTCTTGCCAATGTTACTTAAAAAATAACGTAAAAATGAACTATAAAAAGTTGCTATCGATTATAATAATTCTATTAAAACCTCTCAAATAGATTATTATGTATAGTCATGTCACTGTTAAACTGAAACACAAAACCTAGCAAACTCTTTTCAATAGCAAAAACCTTTACAGTTAAATAAGTTCCCTAAATGGACCCTAACTTTCTGCGCAACGAATACGGTATTTCGTAAAAAACATTAGGACACAGCCCTTGTCCGAGTCATTGATACAAAAACCCGACATCAACCGACTCCGTCGCATTTGGGCGAATAACGGTACAATGATTTATGAGATCGGGATACTGGTTTAGAATCAGTTTTTGTTGCGAATAAATTTCACTTTCAAGGTTATCAGAAGGATACCTTAACATTGTAATAAAAAAAAGTTCTGACTGACTCACTGACTCATCAACGGAGAACCTGGAGAGCTGAAATTTTGCAGTTCCCTTTGCGATGTTTTAAGCTGGGAACTTCACGGGATGGATATTTTTCTATGACAATGAAAACGCTAATATGTATTTGGAAATTTCGCAGGCGCCAGGTACCTACTTAGAAATTTAAAGATATTTATTAAGTACATTTAAAACCATTTTTAAACTAGGATTAAGCCGCGTTTTTAAGCTAGCCATCAATTTCACTATAAAAAAGTTTTTTTTTCTGTCTTGAACCTTTTTAAAATTATGACACTGCAAACAAGACTCGGACTCTACATAATACATATTGATGACATAATTGAATCTTAATCTTAGCATTATAGGATTTAGATATTCTAATTTAATTCTAATAGCCATCCAATATATTAAAAAACTACTGATGCGCAGTATTAGTATAAATTAACATTTTTATTACATTTTAACATATTAAACTATATGGCACCTATCACCGATTGTGTTTACATACATCTTTCTTGGCTAATTTTGTATAATTTAAAATAAATATGTGTTAAACAAGATTAATAATGGCCATAATTTGGTGACAATTTGTTAAATGACAAAACAAAATGCTCTATCATAATTTTAATTTATTTAAATACCTATGTAAATTTATTTCATTGATTAAATTGATGTTTTTTATACATTTCTTCGTGAACAACTTTATGAAACGAATAGAAAACGTAAGACGAGCAATTTTGCGAGAAATATGCATACAAATCGAAAAGTGGTACCCCACATCATAAAATATATGGCGTGGGCGTGGCTACGGTTCGCAAGCTCTAATAATTAATGGCTTTTAATAAAAATAAAGTAATTAAATCACTGATCACTATTGAAGCGCAACGAAAAAAAATATTTAATAAAAACACTTTTACGACGCTGCAATTTATTCGTTTATTTTTATTGCGCGCTGAATACTTTTCTCACGATTCTAAAATAAATGGGATTGAAATATGCGACCTCGTCTTTTAGTATCGCTGTATGCTTCAGGCTATTTTGTATTAATTTGTAATTCAATATTAAATTAATTCCAAGTTAATAATTAATTACCGTAGAAGTACGCAATGAGTGCTTTCCGCTGGCATTCATGTCGTTACTGGTTTTTTTTTTTGTGATTAGTTTTTAGTTTTATGTGGGTCCAACTGAAAGCAACATTACGCTGAGTGGGGCCCATTTTTACACCATGTCGGTACTATCGTAAGCATAATTGTATTTCTTCTTTTTGTATATCGAATGTGTGTAAATAAGAGTTTCTCTCTCTCAAACCATATCATATCATCAACCACCTGCTGAGATATTCCAGAATAATTTCAAAACACCCTGTGTATTTTTGACATAACATTGTTATTGGGCTCCTATTTGTGAAACTGAGCGTTTTTCAAAAAAAGTGTACACGTGACGAAACGGACAAGATTTTTTTTCTCGACCCCAATTTTGAAATTTGTCTGCTTACCGTTTTTAGCTTTTTTCGTTTCAGGATTTCTTTAATGGTGATTTTTTTTACATGTATGTGTAGAAATACTGCATAAACAAGATAATGGCAGCTGTAGTATCACCATTAATTTGTAAAGTAGTGAATTGCATTTTGTGGCTTAGTGCTAACACAACACACAGAATTGTAACAGTAAGATAACGTCAAACAAATTATTTATTAATTTAAATGAAATGTAAAGTAAAGTAAAAAAATGTGTACTAAAATGTTGTTCTGTTCCTATTTTATTTGACACCCACATATTATTCAAAAATACCGGTTATTAATTATACTTACTACGAGTATCTTCCCCGAGATGTTTAGTGCCACGCGCACTATTAAAGTTTTGTTTTAATGTACCTAACATTTTCAGCAATGATTTCATTCGTATAAATGCAGAATGTCTCTTTAAATAATAAAAGCTTTTAGCAGTCTATTGAAATAATCTGTGCACCGTGCGCAGGCGCATGCGAGCGGCGCTCATATTTGTTGTAATTTTCACGTCATTATGCGTAACCCTGCTGCACTGGCGGTTAGTTGAAAGCTAAGCCGGCATCATAGATTAACATTTCTAATGGATCAGATATGCCAATGCGTTCAAATCTCGCTCTCATTACGTGAATTAAACATCATCCGGGAACTTTTAAAATCTAGCGGTAACATTATTTTTAAAATCTTATCGTAATCATAAACGTAAGGGGGACGGATGACCTGTTTAAAATCGCGGGTTCACGGTGGTTGCAAGCCACCTCTAAAAGAAGTAACTGGAGGTCTATGGGGGAGGCCTATGTCCAACAGTGGACGTGCTGATAACATATTATGCTAATGATGATCACAAATATAAAATAATAAACTAGTTATAAATTTTGTGACCAAGTAAACAAGCGGCTTTCTCTTTAAATACAACTTTCTCTGGCGTTATAGACAAAATAATGGCGCTATATTAGATAACACAAAACTCGATTTTATTCTTAAACACGCCAAATTATGATTTTACATAAGCGACAGTTTAATACATTCCACGTATAATAAACTACGTATTTAACGAATCAATAGTACGATGTAGTAGTTGAACAACTCTCAACACCTCAATTAAAATATTTCTTAACTGCGGAACAACTTATCTTAACGCTTCTTCCTATAAGATCTCAGGATGGCCGATTAGGGGAATGAATGCAATTTACATCGCGTTATGATAATGTAGCTATGCATATTGCACTGATGCTGTTCCTCCGTTAATGCACTTTGATATGGAACGACTATTAAGCTTAATAGAAACGCGGAATATTGAGTATCGTTTAAGATCTAGGAGATGGCCTGAGTTTTAAAAGGATGTATAATTCAAGGGAAGCAACTGATAAAGGCTTTGAAATTTTCTTAGATATCGTGCAGCGAATTAGACGTGCAATTTACTAGAACAGGTCTACATATTCATGTGTTAAAACATCTGCTTGAGAAATACTGTTGGTATTTAAATACGGCTTTTATACTAAATGTCTCGAGCCTTTTATTAGATATTCACATAATGGTTCGGACAACATATTCACAGATAATTGTTACAATATTATATTGAAACTACCATATTTACTACTGTCCTTTTTGCATATTCTAAGGGTTTAAATGAAGGCACGTGTAATAAGTAGAAGTGCAGTACTCGGCAATTAATACGGGTATAGTCAACTAGCGGTTGCCCGCGACTCCGTCTGCGTAGAATTCGCTTATCGCTATCCTGCGGGAACTATGCGATTCTTCGGGATAAGAACTACCTCTGTACCAAACTTAATTTAATTTAATGACTAAATTTAATTCAATTACTAAATTTAATTTAATTACTAAATTTTAATTCAAATACTAAAATTAATTCAATTACTTAATATAATTAAATTACTTAATATAATTTAATTACTTAATTTAATTTTGCATTAAATAGCGTATTAAAAATATTTGAAACAATGCTTTCTTTAACCCGTATGTTGCTTGTGCACCTTTTTAATCACCTGTCCTGCCTTGCCCACAGATTCGGCACCGGTTCGGTTTGTTTGACGAGGTGTGCACGTCGGGCGGCGTCCAGGTGCGACATTGCAATTGGGTGCGGTTCCTGCGGGTCTCCGAGAATTATGGACCTCAAGTAAGTCAGTGGCAGCGTCTTGGAGCGCTTGAGAATTGTTGTTGACGACGGAATTTAAAATCGCTTCCGCTATGTTTCAAGTGGTTTAATTACATAAAGTCATAAAAAAAGAAAGTATCTAGGAGCTTAATAGGAATCAGCTGTTTTCGGTAACAATCTGACTGAGCAGCTGTGTCAAAACTTGATGTCATCACAGACAAAAGGTGTTTTAAAAATGGAACTTAAGAAATATACAAACTGTGATCTAAAAGGAGGCTCCAACCCAGCCAGTCGCCAACAATATTGTGTTCTGGCGTGATGAAGACAACCGGTGAAATTACCGGCAAATGATGTTCAGTCGAGGGCATAAATATCGATACAGCCATCACGTCAAATATATGTGTCAGCGGCCTTATTGTTTATAGCATAAAGGTGTATGTGTGTTTTTGACGTCTTGGTAACGAACATTTATGCCCTTGACTGTGTTACATTTTATTGCTTTAGTTGTGGATGTTCATGGGTGTGTGTTTAATTTACCATCAGGCGACACACCACGTTTTCCATCCCATATAATAAAAAAAATGTTTAATGATTTTAATTTGATTCACAATTTCACTAAACATATTTTCTATGGGACGCACAGACTATAAAGCGCTCCCGATATTTCGAGCTCACATTGATGAAAGACCACAAGTCAGACATGCCTCGACTAAGTTCATATTGTACCTGTGCATATTAACTGCTAAACTATTAAAAACTTGAGTTTTTTAAAATACATGATTTTGAATCGTCACACTTTAATTATATATTTTTTAAACAGGTCAACCTAGTTTGTACAAAAGTCAAAGGCGAACCTGTATATGAAGCAGTGAAACCCGTGTCACCGCATACCGAGTTAGTGGTCTACTACTTACCTGAGAGACCTGAGGAGTTATTCTTCGTAAGAATGAGGAACAACCTGTATAGACAGACCATGGATTCCATATTGGAAGGTAAGATTAAATTTAAATAGGATGCCTTAGAATTAATCTAGAAAAATTCAGGAGGTGGTCAGATTAGATTTCTTGAACTCTTCTGTTAAGGTTTTTTTTCAAAGTTGTAGATTCAAAATTATTCAGTTCTTTCTTTTACTTTTTCTGTGTGTCTACTCTTGCTTAATACCTATGTCCTGTCAATCGTTCAAAGGGATACTGGGGGAAATCTTTTTAACCGACTTCAAAAAAAAGGAGGAAGTTCTCAATTCGGTTGTATTTTTTTTTATTTATTTTTTCTTTTTGAAACTCAGTGCATTAGGTATTACACAGTAACTTCTTTATAAAATTTGCTCATTTCAACCCATCTCTGATTATTCGTGGCTACTTCTGAACGTTAATATTAATAAACTGAAATGTTCACCCATCTAATATTTTATGATATCTTCTATCTCCTAAAGTGCATATAAATTCCTTGATAACCTGTCATAATCCAATATCAGCGTGCAACATTGTTGTAACGACTTCATTTCTCAGCTTACTGGTTCTGAAATATATGTGTTATACCACCATTGTAAACTGATACGTAGCGTATATCAAACTGGTAAAAGCCGGGGTTCTGATTATCTGGTTATGTTTAATGAGCGTTATATTATTTAATGGTTATACAATACAAATATGGACAGAGGAAATTGAGTCTATTAAATTTTATTTGCTATTTATTGCTACTATGTTTTAGACATTTTTAAAGTGTTTACCTGGTATTAATCACGATGGACTATATTCTGACATACAACTTTAGACTACCTACCTTTAAGTAGTAGCCAATGACAGAAATAAATTTAGGTATTATTTTAAAACACAATTCACACTAACATCTTATTAATACAAAACAGCCATTTTTGAAGAGCTAGCCAATTATACAACATAATGAAAAATCATCCATCCATCCGTTTTAGCGTAAAAAATAACAGACAGGCAGAAGATGATCTAACAAAGGTGTGCTTTATCACGAAAAGTCGAAAATCTCACTAAAATCTCACTTTCGCATATCCCACGCTCTCATACAATACATCTCATCCCGTTTGAACGTCGCAGCCGGATGAGACCAGCAGATTTACCGCCAAGATCTAGCGAGGATCGTATCGTTAACAAGGGGTAAAGTCATGCCTTGGTTGCGAATGGGCAGGAGCGGGAGCGGAGCTAAGTACAAAACAAAAAAGTGCAACCCTCGGCGATAGGGACACCATTTGAACAGAGTTAGATGACACAAATATGTTTATTCAAAGAGCAAGAGTTAACCCTTTATTCGTAAACATTTCTTAATTCTTAACGTCATCCTAGCTCGATTGTAAAACATCTCATGATTACACTTAAGTGTAACACACTTGATAAATAAAACTCTTGCATGTAAAAAGTTTATTGGAAAGATATTTAAAAAAGAACTTTTAGCTGACAATACTATATAACAGTATTGTCGTCAAATTTCTATACCCTACAAGTAGGTCACTAAATTATTTTAAGAATATTCGAAACAGACAGCTTACCGTTTGTAAAATTATACATTACGCGCTTTCTCAAATCAGCTGTGCACAAAACCCGTCCTTACCACGGCAGATCAAAGGACATTCCGCTGCGCTCGCGCTGGTTCGGTAGTCGACGGTCGTGATTGGTTTTTTATCGCACTTAAGGAGCCAGTGAAATGGCGATATCAGTGCTTCAACGTGATTTATGTGTTTTTACTTAATTTAGTAGTGGTTTTTGGTTGATTAGAGAGTTAATGGAGATTTTTAAGGGGCACATTGCTAATATCTCCTGATGGCATTTTGTAATACGACACGCAAATAACCTCTCCAGTTTTTTTTTTAAACTTGGCTTATGTTTTTTATTAGTGGAATTTTACCTTAGTATTTTGCCGTATAAAGCCGTTGTTGCTGGGTTGTGGGTTCGAAATCGGGCTCGCATTTTTAAGTTTTTCAAAATTTATGAACAAATTACAAATTCGAATACCTACAAAATTCAAAGGACTCTTAGAACTGAAAACCGCAGAAGACGCAGTGTTGGTAGTCCTCCCACTAGGTAGACCGACGTGAAATTTGCGGGAAACCGATGGATGCAGGTGGCGAGTTGTTCATTATGGTGTGCCTTTGTTCAACAGTGGACGTATCCAGGCTGATGATGAACTCAAAGGGCACCGCCGGACAATACCAAAATTATCTCACGAAATAAAAACAGAATGTTATTCACCTTAATACCGGTTAAGTTACATATGAATCGATAGCGCAAGCGGCTTCGTTTGCCGATTGGATCGCGACCATATTGATAACCAGCTGTCCGCAAGTATGAACGGATGTGTTCCGTACAAAAAGTATTCAATGGATATAGAAATACCAATTAAAACTGATACGCATTCTTTCGAAATTTAAGCGTATTTGAGACAACCACTTTTATGTGAATAGACTGGCTTTTTACAGTGAATTCATATGCTACTTAGGTATTTCAAGAAAAATCATTTATTATAACAAAACAATAGTACTGAGTAGAATAAAATGATGATTATCACCATCACCTTGCCATTACCTTGTCTTCGGCTTGTCGCATCCAATCACTATCCGCTGCCTTACGTGAGGGCGTCCAACACTGCACTACGGCCATAGAATGATGATGGAAGAGAAAAAAGTAATTGTAAATTTTTTAAAAAATACACGTAGATTCTGAAAGATTCAGAGGAGTGGAGCCGGGGTTCGAACCCACGAACCTCTGATTAAGAAGGCATAAGTTCAACGATTTGGCGTTTTGATATTAGTCTGTAGGAACGTAACGAATTTTGAAAAAAATAATCCCGCGCGATATGTTGTAGAAAAAACGCAATGAAAAGATGAACAAGTCTACTCTTGTTGTAAGCATTTAGTAGCGGTATGGGTATGATACTTACCAAATTGTGCTTCAAAGAGAGTAATAACCTAATAAGGTTATTACTCTCTTTGAAGCACAATTTGGCACAACTAAATATAGTTGACTGTATTTTTTAAATGCACTTTTATTTGTCATCCATGGTATAAACCATGGTATATACCAAATTGCAAGTCAGTCCAACGATCAGAAGTGAGTCAAATTTGAATCGCAAGATTTGAACCGCACAATCATAATAAAAACACGGCGAGTAAAAAAAGCCGTGGTAGCCTAGTGGTTTGACCTGTGGCCTCTCAAGCAGAGCGTCGTGGGTTAAAATCCTGGGCTCGCACAGAGGTGCGAGCCCAGGATGATATATCGCACATAAATCCTGAAACACTCAGAGGAGTGTTTCAGGATTTATGTGCGATATCTCATTTGAAATTTACCATGAGCTTCTCGGTGAAGGAAAACATCGCGAGGAAACCTGCACACAACTGCGAAGCAATTCAATGGTGTGTGTGAAGTTCCCAATCCGCACCGGACCCACGTGGGAACTATAGTCCAAGCCCTCTCATTCTGAGAGGAGGCCTGTGCCCAGCAGTGGGACGTATAATAATATAGGCTGGAGAGAGAGAGTAAAAAAAACTTGTTAAATTAAACCAAATTATGATTGTACGAATTCGGATCGATTGATCCAAATAATAATGTTCGCAAATCGATTGTGAACACATTAATTATAATTATTAAGAGCGCGCCTTCAGAAACACTGTTCCAATCAAGCAGAGATTTTAATGAACCTATTTCTCGAACAACCGTAACGTAGTTAAGGAAGTCTAGACAATTTATGTTTATTGCCCGTTTTAAACCCAACCTGTTCTGATTTGGAGGCGAAAAAAACGTTTTTCCACTTTTGTTCTGTTACAGGCCGCATTTAGATTGCGCGGTATATGCACAAAGTTATCTAGAGATTGGCTATAAATCTTCATTGCTTTAATACAGTGTCACTATTGCTGTGGATTAATTAGTTGCCGCGTTCTACTTGAAATCGACATTTATATCTTTGAACCTAACATTTGCGCTAGGTATATGTAGTTTGAGATCACGGATAGCCGATGCAGCGGCAAACAGACAGATGGCAGGCCGATAACATCTGTAGTTAGCTGTCGTTGCTACATTTTGCTTACTTTATCTCAGAACTGATTTAAAGCTAGTGCCTGTTTTAATTTCATTCACTAGTAGAAACTTTATACCTATTTATTTATTTTTTCTCTAGTTTTATCAGTGATTAGCTCAAACATTTTTAACGCAATATTTTTAATAATAACGTTAATTCATTTGTTACTCAATCTATTTTGTATCCGAGTCTTCAATGCCGCCTTCTTTTTCAGATTCACCATTAGACTTATCGACTTCCCTTTTATCAAGAGTACTACTACCAATATCTCCGCCATCAGGACCAGACGATGAACATAAGTCAGTATCTGGAGATTCTCTTGCATCATCATCTGCTGGGTCATCAAGTGAATTATTAGACATGACTCCGAAAATCCAAAGAAAAGCAACCAAGTCTGAAAGAGCACTGCTGCCTTGTGAAGTTTGCGGAAAGGCGTTTGATAGACCGTCGTTATTGAAGAGGCATATGAGAACACATACCGGTAATAATTAGAAATACTTTTATATCATTATAATAAGAATTTGTTTTCACTGTTGCGAGTTAAGCTTTATTGTGTTTAATTCAAGCCATACAGTCAGTCCAAGGAAATGAATACTCTTGCAAATAGAATCAGATACCAGAAATGTTCATTCTCGATGATCTCATTACTTTGACACGTTACTCTTTGAATATTTACAAAATGTACTGAAACATTCTTCGCATCGTCATTACCTTCTTGTTGAACCTTACGAGGCTTCTGACGTCATTAAACTCTTACATTTCCAAATATTTTCTTACCATTTCCTTTTTTATAACCTTGTTACGAAACTTTTACTTCTTTATCAGGCGAAAAACCCCACGTTTGCATGGTTTGCAACAAAGGGTTCAGTACCTCAAGCAGTCTCAATACGCATAGAAGAATACATTCCGGCGAGAAACCGCACCAGTGCCAACATTGTGGGAAGAGGTTCACTGCCAGCTCCAACCTTTACTACCATCGAATGACGCATATTAAGGTATGTTTCATTAAATTTTTGATATACAATAACTACCGGTAATAATTAGAACTATAGCCCAAGCCCTCTCATTCTGAGAGGAGGCCTGTGCCCAGCAGTGGGACGTATATGGGAGTATATAGTATAGTATAGTATACAATAACTAAAATTAGACAGTGGACGAAGATCGCGAGCGTGACGAGCGTCGTTTGTCCTTATCAAAGGTAAATGTCAAACTGACAGATAAGGACAAAATGATTGCTAAGTTATCAGAAGCCTACAGAGCGTTTATGAATAGGGAAAGTTTTTAACCTTATGATTTCAGAAATGACCACCTTCCAGGAGTTGAGCGATAAGTATGGCATTGATTTCTTTGTAGTTAAGTTTGAATCCTTCTGCCAAATTAGCAACAAAGAAAAATACAGTCATAACTTCAACCGCCAAATTTCCACCCATATTTGAACCCAACTTTACTTGTATGTAATTACAAAGACCACAAAGAAGTTTGCGTGGCCGGGCAGGGCAGCGAGGCGGAAAAGTCATGCGTCTTAGACCACCGTGGGAAATAACTCGCCGAGGGGATATATTTTAAAAACAATTACAAATTATGAAAGTTTTCACGCAATAAATTATACTTTTAATAGTTGTTTCAATGTTTATTACGATGTGTTTCGGTTATGAAATCGGAGTATCTCACAGCATTTAACATTACTTGCATAGTATAACTTATAACCGAGAATCGGTTTAGACAAATTGGGTAATGAATGGGCTTATTATTGGCGTACGTTTTATTTTTTATACGAAATAAAATTTGATGTTATCCGCTAGGTTGTCCAAGAGTCTGACTATATACTAAACATAATTTAATCAAACAAACGAAAATTTAATCAACTGTCTGCATCGCAATCACAGAACGTGTTATTCTCTCACTTAACTTGAGCAATTGATTTTTTTTCCATTTAATAGTCATAGTTCTGTCCGTAATCACAACACAAGAACAATACGAAGCGTTACACATAATTGAACCATTTTTTCCCATTGTATCTACTGTTTTTCAATCACGCATATTATGTCCCATTCAATGTCCACTCACGGATATAATATCTTTGCGAAACCGTAATAAAAAAACATGCTATCCTTGATGGCAAAGACAATGGATACCATTACAGTTTTTCTTCTGATAATTCACATGCAAGACGTATCCTTTTTATGTCGCCATAAGATATGACTGTAATTACATTTGTTGTGAGCTCCGTTGCGTGATCACTTATCTGCTTATTGGCACATTGGCTCTATGAGAGAAAAAAAGAAAAAAATGACTTTCTGCCAAGTTTCTTGCGGCGCATTCTTCTTGGCAATGATGGTATCGATGGTCTTTCCGAATACGCTGGTAGTTTTAAAAAAGACAGTATGTAAAAGAGCCTTTGCCGGCCTATTTACTAAATAAACTTTTTATTTTATTTTATTTTTTGAAAGTCCAGTTTCTGTTAACCACCAGAGGTAATATCCCAAAATTTTTACTGAAAACCCTTATATTGTCATTGCGTAATTATCAACCATTTTTCTTTCTAAAAACCTCCCGCAGCTGATTCTTAACAGCTCTAAAAACATAATAACAACGTCTAAGTGATGATAATATATTCAAAAGTGCCACATTACGGGTCGGTAAAGCTTGGTGCACATTATACGGTGATGTTACCGTGCTCGTTTCCCATAACGCCCCACCTAAGTTTTTACTTTAACTATGACCTCATGTTGTCCGCGACTTAAGAAAATCACAAGTGCACCACGGTCCGTGGGCACAGGGGTGGGACAAACTGTTTATGCGATTCTTTTTTTGAATTGTTTTTTTTTGTGGAACACTTTTAATTTTTTATCAAACTGGCTGGAAAATAGGTCACCCAATAGACAATTTGGCGGCCTTGAAGAAGTGTATTAAATACCCTTTGAACAAACTTCGTATCCCACACTCAGGCAATAAACAAGCGCTTTTCGATAATTTAAAAATAATGCGGTGACAAAGACTTAATTTTATTTGTAACCTAGTACTGGAGTAGTGGAGTATATAGCTCGCAAAACTGTTTATCTTGCAATTTAGGGACTATTTTAATCAATTAAAAAAACTTGCTATAGTAAACCCTTGCAAATACAAACGATTTAAATGTACCATTCATGACTTGTCTAATTCACTATGGTTTGTTCTATAAAATTTCGATTGCAACGAATGTATTCATTTTATCTCTGGAAACCCTGAGACGCTCGCCAACCCTCAAGACACCTGCGGCAGCCATAGTTAAGGCGTCCAAGGGCCAATAAATTACGGGGTCAGGTCACCGTGGGAACCCCTATGCGCAGGCGACCATGACGTAGTAGGTTAATTTGATTTTATACGCTTTACTTCTTATAGGGGTTGGTGATGCGTGTTTATATCTTTGATATGATTTAATTGGTGTGTTTATGTGTGGCAATAAAGCGATAGTAAACTCATTTGCAAAAAAACGGGCACTAGCCTCCTCTAGCTGTAATAACTGCTGCTATTCTTTGTGATATAGATAAGGTTTGGATGCCCGTTATCTTGGCAAATAGATTTGTTTTGTAGAAAGCTCACAATTTTCGATGTTTTTTAAAGATACCAAAAAATTCGGCTTCGAAAAAAAAGGTTCTACGTGATATTTACAATGGTTAGGTAGTTACTTACTTATAATTAGATAGTAAAAAAAAACTGGGGTTTTTAGATTGTGGTAAAATTTGAATCGAGAACCCACTTTTCATTTTCTTCCAGCCAGCATTATTAAAGGGTTGACATTAAAAACAAACAACTCTACTTATCTGTGGCGCTTAGAACATTGTTTCTAAATTTAAATTCAGATCATAATTCCATACGGCCAGCATTAAAAAAACGGTAGACATCTCATATAGCAGTTCACACACTGGCGTGTGAAGCCACGGTCTGGTGGCGTCGTCTTCAGTATCGTCTTAGCCGATACGGTTCCTTGACCAGTCGTGGGAACGTGAATTTGGGTGTTGGTGTGTTTGTTCAAATGTTTGGTGTATTAGTCATTGTGTTGGGAGAGTATGGTGACAAACTTTTAGAAGGTACTTCCTGGAAGACAATCAATGCATTTGTCAGTGTTTTTGCAAAGCATAATTTTTAAGGTTTCGAATTGGCTCCACTGAAACTATAAAACCAAAGTGAACTGACCCCAAAAGTCGCCAGATAATTTGGCCACTAAAACATTTCGTTGCTAGGACCTAAACAAAAGTCACGATTTCTAGCGAAAAAGTTGCTAAGTTGGCAACATTGGTCAAGCCACGTATTTAAATTACCAGTCAAAACGAAAATATTGCCAGAAGCGTGGTAAAAAAGAAGTAATTCTCGATAAGATTGGCTATACAATAGGAGTAATGTCCTGATTGATGGGCTTTATTTGCTTAAGGATCGTTTGAGCTGTCCGCAAATTACGGCAGCCACTACGATATCATTGTCCGGTGGCTTGATATGTGTGCGTGGCTCACAATAGACACCATCGGACCTCAGGGTTGCCAAGAAAACTACTTAGAATAGTCAAAAAAGGTATTTTAATGACCGTTTTGTGGCCATTTCTCGGCGTTCATAAAATATCGTTTACGTCGCCCTGGGCCGTAAGTAGCAGTTTATCGATTTCCACCTCCTGGAAGTGGTAAAATTGTGCACACACCGGCGGTGATGAGGAAAGCCTCAAGTCGCATGTTTATCGCCCTCGCTTTTGGCTTGTGTGGCAAGTTCCTGTGATCTGAGGCATTCTTTATTTCACCACCCTCGAAGTGTAATGTATCTAATTATTCTAGTTGTGAGATCCTATAGTTAGTATGGTAATGGGTTCCTATAGCCGCAAAGCCTATAACTTGATTTCTATTATTTCAAACATTTCTTCGATGGGTTTTTTTACGCTGATGCCGCGAGAAGAGAACGAACTGATACATTCTATGATTTTTCTTTGCTCCCAGTGTTAAATTTGAAATGGAGTGCTGGGAAAATAAATCAAAAGCCAGATTAGTGGGCCGACCGTTTGCTGTCGGTGGCGTTGAAAAAGAGGATTTATTTCTATACAAACAATTCTTATATACTAGTTGTACAGCGCCATCTCTGAGATGACCAGTAAATCAAAACAAATTGCAGTTACTTGATATCTTATGGATTAATGATCTATACATAGGAAGTGGTACAACAAAAACAAAATCATCATGGAAGACCCGGCATAGAACACTGAGATTTTCTAGAAAGACAATAAAACTGTTTTGAATATTTTCATCAGTAATTCTAACCCTAGTAATGCCTCGTTAAAGTGTACTTGAGTCTGACGTGAATGAACATTGTTTTTCTATCAAGCTTTGTCTTCAAAGCTTCCTAAAAGGGTTGATTTAAAACTATTCCAGGTTTTGGTATAACCTCTCACCATGGTTTACTTGTGAATAGTATGTTGGTGCCCAAAGTAGTCAAAGCGTCAAAGTGGCACCAGATAAAACGTTGTACCGTTCACCATTACCCATCTCAAACCTATAACGTCCCACTGCATGCCTCCTTTCACACAAAAAAAGTTCTTCGGCTATTGTTGACGACAGACAACCTTTTTTAGAAACCTCGTTACTTAAGTACACTCTTCATGTTTTGTATTGTCTTTTTTAAAGTGTTCTTTGTTTTCCTTCGTGTGTCATGTGAATCCTTTGTCAGTGCTATGTAAAATGTGTGATTTTATTATTAAACTTAAATAATAACAGAAAGGAAATGGTAAGAGATTTTTCTTCCTTGTCATTATTACCCTTAACAGCTATAGTTCCCACACGGGCGGGATTAGGATTGAGAATTTTGTCTAACTCAAGTTTGTGCTAACTAATATTATAAATGCGAAAGTATGGATGGATGGACGGATGGATGGATGTTTGTTTGTTACTCAATCACGCCAGAACGGCCCAACGAATCTGGATGAGATTCGGCACATAGATAGAGAAAAGTCTGGAGTAGCACATAAGCTACTTTTTATCCCGGAAAATTCCGTGGTTCCAGCGGGATAGCGATAAACGAACTATTTGCAGACGAAGTCGCTGGCAACAGCTAGTATAAAAAAAATGCAGATTTGAGTAAGTGACAATCGTTATTTAAAAAGGATAGAAAAGAGTCTTAGTTGGTTTGGCCACGTTGCGAGCATGGATCAAAGACGATTAACTGAACAGATTTATATGGGGAGTCTGAATGGGTGCGTTGGGAGGGGAAGGCCTAGACGGACGTTTCGTGATCAAATTGGGGACGTTTTGGAAAAAGGTCAGGTCAAGAGTACCCGAAACCGACGAGAATGTATGATGAGATTGATGACATGTGGATGAAGCGAAAGAGGTGTGTCAGGATCGTAGCAAGTGGAACAAAGTAGTCTCTGCCTACCCCTGTGGGAAAGAAGTGTGACGGTATATGTATGTATGTTACTTAAACTCCATTCACAACGGGCATCCGACCATTCTCAGTACTGTCACTTGACACTTTTCTACTCGTTAGTTTGTTTGTTGTCACTGTCTGTCCGTCTGTCGCACCAGCACTCCGCAACCACAATTGCTGGCCACACAAAACATTTATCTTACGGTTTACGTGATAAGCGAAAGGCGGAAAAGTAAATCGAATTTCGTTTAAACAAACGGTCATAGTGCAAATTTTTGTACAATATTTAACAGGTTATTTTCTTCTCTGATCTACATACGTCCCACAGTTGTTGGGCAAAAGCACGTTATTTAAATAATATTATTTTGTCTTTGTCTGCCATTTTGTCATTTGCGTACGTAAGATGCTGATAAAACATAGATATATAGCTATAATTGGGCTGTAATTTTCTATGAATATACGCAGTAATTTTACTTACAATCTCGTAAAAATTTACAATTAACAGTAGGATTAACTTCAACCATTGCATTTAGCTTTAATAAAACATTTTATGGCTAGATACGCATTAGCTGTTGAAATTAGTTTATTGGATACTAAACCTTAACTGGAACTTTTCTGTAATGAAATAAAGGAATGTCGACAAACGCATTTTATTTTTATACACGAGACCTATAGTGCAAACGACGAAGTAAGTACTTTACCATTTATAATGATGGTTTTTACATTAAGAAAAAACACTAAGGCCGGTTGACACATTATCTAGCAAGTGAAGAGTCTTTTATGTTTTAAGCAGTACAAAATGATATTAAATATCAGAGCGGTAAAGGAGTTTCTTAGACGACTATACAGTCATGATGCTAAACACTCGCTTTTTTTCTGATAAATTATAAAAGACATCAGAGGCATATAGACAGTCCGGTAAAAAGATAAATTTTTAGTAATAAATCCTTTTTGACCCTCGACGCAAAAAGAGGGGTGTTATAAATTTGGTGTCGATGCCTGTGTACCTATGTGTGTCTGTGGCATCAAAGCACTCAAGCCGATAAACCGATTTCATTCGAAAGCCAAATTACTTGCGGTGCTTCTTAGCCATGTCTGATAAAAATCGGTCTAGCAGTTTGTAGAACATCCAGCTCTTTTCCAATGTGATGTAACACATTTTTGGCAAAAATATGAGTATTTTTTAAATAACGGTTTGATTATTCGATCAATTTTTTTTTTTTTTTTTATGTGAATAGGAAGGCAAACGAGCAAGTGGGTCACCTGATGGTAAGCGATCACCACTGCCCATAGACACCCGCAATCCCAGAGGGATTGCAGATGCGTTGCCAACCTGGAGGACTTAGATGAAATTGCCTCATGTGCCCGTGATTTCCCCGGCTGTCTTACTCTCCACACTGGAACACAGCAGTGCAAGCACTTCTTGTTTTTTTTTTAAATTTAATGTTACCTATTTAAGTCTTGAAATCGCTCCGTGTACAGTGTTTGTGCCACACAGCAGAGTAACGAGAACCATCGAAGATTGGTAGTTGTTTCAAATCAGAATCCGATTTGCGTTCGTCAACGCGTTCTGTGACGCTGACACTTTACCCTGGATAAATTGCACCCGATATGTGCTTCTGGAGAGTGTATGCTTCCGCCTTTGTTTTGTGGGAACAACTACAAGTCCAACAGTTTAAAATAGCGGCAAATAGTTATTGTGGCAATTGTTTCGTAGTTGTTTTTTCGAATATTGTTATTTTATTACTAGCGTGTAGTATCCCACTGCTGGGCAAAAGCCTCTCCTCTAGATTTCCACCTCCAAAGTCCAAAAAAATCTGCAGTATTTTCATACGTTTGGTTTAGTTTGCAAATTTTACAGAAATAGTTTAGATAATATACATACTACGTCATAAATCACATCTTTATCCCTTACGGGGTAGGCAGAGCCGAAGGTGACAAGACCTAAAGGCCACGTTTAGCATGATTGTGGGCGTATAGGTGGAAAGGGGAATCAAAATAATGATGGGTTGCTAGCCGCATCACCTATAACATGATGATGATGAATGAGGGTAGTTGTGCGCCGATGTCAGCTGCGCCGAGTAGCCGCATTAGCAGAGCGTTGGCGCGCAGTGTTCGTTTCGCTGCCGCCGGGGCGAGCGCTCCCTGATGAAGGGCTACGAAATAGTCCGAAACAATTGTCGGAGCAATCCTTCGGCTTTTATACGTGAGTTATCCGGTGTGTTGTAGTTATGTGTGAGTCTCACGTTAGTTTTAAGTTGAAAGTATAACATGATTTATAAGATTTTCGCCAATTCCCTCGATGGGCTCAATCACGCGCGATCAAATCTCACTAACTACCTACAGTATTAAAATGCATTCGCCACCAAAGTATCGAGATATCGCTCATACTATGAAACCTCTCTTCTTTGGCTTCGGGATTAAAAAAGAATAATAATACACGTAAAAATAACACCTGTGTCATAGTGTCTGTCATAACGTTCTATCATTACCACGTCAAACCCATTCATTTTTTATTACAAACAAAACAACATTTCTGCTGTCCCAAGTAATTAAAATCAACTTTACAACTTGCGGCAAACAAAAACATAGGACAGTCGGGATCCCAAATTGCACCTTTACCCTACGTCATATCCAAAGGATTATTTTTTTATACGACGCATAAGACTCGGGTTTATGGCCATATTGCCTCCATAATCTCATTAAAGCGGTATTGCTGTTAAATGAAAGGTTGTATAGGCTCTTATTTGTAGTAACGCTTACGACCTTTTGGGTGCCAGTTGGAGTTATAGGAGACCGGTGGATCGGCGCCTGGGCATGTTTCCATGCACCTGCCTTGTATGGGGTTTAAAAAACGGATTGTTGCAACGGCTTTTTAGGTTGCTACTCAATGGGAGTGTTTCGAATTAGAAGCGGATAGCTTTGAGACAGGTGACAAGAGAGATTTTATCGTAGTTTGATAAGAACCTTCATCCACATTTTCTATACAATAATTTTATAATAGGATAAAGAGGCAAACTTTGTATATTTTGCTTATTTTGTGTTGTGATCTTGTGTTCGGGTTTGTTGAATTGAAACGGCACCAAAAACATACTTTTTATTGAGTTTAATTTCCATTCCACTGAATCGTGTCAATTTTTATCGTCATAATAAAATATTAATGAAATTAGATTAATTTAAGAAAATCTTCTATCTTCAAAATGTATAGGTAACGAAATAAAAATAACTTCATTTGTCACAAAAACATTCGTTCCAACCACGCTGTACCAAAACAGCTTTACACAAAATTGTAAATAAAAATAACCATAAACCCAGAAACGGTAATTAAGCATAGACAAACGTCGATTTCATTTCCTGATCGCGCCAATTAGTTATACTTGAGAGCCAAAAATATTGCCTTATCTTTGGGGACAGTAAATGTCAGGCAATCAGTAAACTAGTTGCACTGTACAGGTTACATTGATCCACATAGGTTGGAAAGTGGGTAATAAAATTCATTAATGGATACCACTTCCTGCCGGCCAAAATTGCCAGAGGCCAGAGCATTAGTTGACTGATTAAAATTGTCGGCACGGAGATTCTATCACCTTTCGCGCCTTCACATTAACTCCCAAGCAGAGCCGCAGCAGCAGCGTAGCCGCAAAATATAAGAAAGAAAGAAAGAAAAAGTTTATTTATGACAATCACAGTACCTAGTTAAAACAAAAACAAATTAAAAGCTACATAAAATTAGTTTCCCTTTTGGCTGTTTTAAGCAGGAAAAGGTTATGATATCGATAGATATGATAATATCGGTAGTTCGATACTACCCAATATCAATCTGTTATTTAAGGCAATATTAACGATGGTAACGATACTATTGCTTCTACTGAAATAAAGGTAACAATCAATTGTTTAAAGCTTTATCTTTATAATATTAGTACAGATATTAATAACTTAAACTTTCCCGTAACATTTCAATATCAAACCGAACCCAATAACAAATCATGCGCAACAGCCCCCACATCTTTTGCATCATAAATCCGTATGCTTTCTCATACATTTTCCATCGGCCCGTAAACAATTCAACACAGCTTTGTGCTTTCATTTGGTCCACATTATATGCCGAAGATATATGTATCACCGTATTGTTTGCTATGATTAAAGACGGCTTTCTCGCTCGCCTCATGAGTTCCTTATGAAATATAGTATGCTCTATATGAAGGCGATGTCGATTGTTGATCTTGTGATTGACTGTTAGAAACTGGATAGTTCATTAACTGGGTATCGCGGTCGACCTGATTTTCTTATAATATTGTTTTATTCAGATGTCTGTAATATTTGATCAGAACTGCTAGAAGCACAATCAATATCTTACATTATTATGTATGGATGTTTGTTACTATTTCACGCCAGAACGGCTGGACAGCTCTGGTTCAAATTTGGCACAAATATAGATTATAGTCTAGATAAACAAATCCTTTGCAAACGAAGTCGGTGGCAACAACTAATATTACATGTAATTTAAATACGTCTCCTATTTCGCTAACAAGTAGGTATGTAACTAACTAAATTTACTTTCTTGAAAGCTTTCCTAAAAGAAAGAAAACTCTGCTATTCGGATTCAAAAATGACTTCTTTAATCATAATAATCATAGACAACAGATAACTGGCCGCATGTTTTTAATAATAAAGATCGCGTGCCAGCATCTGCAAGTGATCCGGATGCCGTTTAAAAAAAAACAATACACTTGATTTACAAATAATGACCAATGGCGTACTCACAATCATAATTTAATCAGCGCGTGCGCGGGGCCATTTTGAAAAAGGTTTTTTATCGTACAAAGAAATGCGTGCAGATAATGCCATTTTCCGCCTCAGTTGTATCGTGGCATAATGATGAGACGTTGACGGCAAAAACAGATGTGTCAATAATTGTGGCTGTGATTTTATGAAACTGTAATGACACGGCTGGCAGACTATTGTTTCTTTTGTAATTTTCACACGTAACTATGATTCAAATTGTACTCGGAGGAAATGTGGCAACATTGGATCTGGATAGTGAACTATTAAAGGAATAGTACAAAGCCGATTTTTATCCTCCATTCAATTCCCTACCATTTGTCATTTATTTTTACAACTAGATACTATTCTATTGCGTACAATCACAGCCGTGCTTCCTACTTTAAAAGCTTATAGTAACTATTAATAATTCCTTCCAAAAAAAGAATATCAGATTCCATACCAAGAAAGCGAAACTTTCAACGCGTACTACCAAAAAACAACAATTATGAATATAATAACACACTACGTAACAAATAGACGATCACATCTTGACGTTATCTCGCACTCACGACTCCATCAAATGAATATTAAAATATATTGCTCGCCTGCTAAGTACCGGCGTCTTAGATGTGTCACTCAATAACAACACGATAAAATTGATACGACACCCAATACAGCTCATTAGAATTTTCGACTTACGACAATTTTAAATAAGGCACTAATTCAACCGGCTCAATTCAGCCCTTCTTCCCCTAATGACGTTTCAAAGTTTTTTTTTAATTATGCTTGAATTTATTTAGATAAACTAAGACCGGCTTAAAATAAACTAAGTACGTTTCTGCAACGATAATGACTGATTGAGCGGAGGAAAAATCATTAATTTTGTATCTGTCATCAGAAAATGAAACGTATAAATACGTCGCTATTTCTGTCCTTCAGTATGCGTGAATAACAAAAATAACTTGCATGGTGCGGCCGATTGCATCGGTAGCGTCGGCAGCGCTATCAATCATGCTTTATCGTTCTTTTGCTGGCCGTACTGATTAAATTATTCCCGAGAGGTGACTTAATGAAATAGCTAGCTTAGGGTGTGTTCATGTGAGACGAGTTTTGATTTTTTTCTAACCGAAAGTAATGTACAACTGAGGCTTCAAGATCCCAATTATTTTCCTTATTCATTGACAAAATATTGCTAAATTAATTTTTTTTTGTTTGTTTGTCATTTGACTATTTACACCAAACAAACATAAACGTGAAGGTTGTTATGTTGTTCAGAAAGGATAGAATATTTAAAAAAACTTTTTTTTGTGATACAATTTTATTGTGGCTACTGTTTTTTGGGTTCAAGACTTTTAAAACGATTCCTAAATAACGGTAATTGACTCTTTGAAAACAAAACGCAGATGCATTTTTTGTGACAATCCTGTCATTGATAAGTGTCAGATGACACTCAAACATGCTTGATTGAATGTTTTCAGACACACATAAATTATTTGTAAATGTCAAGAGATTCTCGCCTAAATACTAGAGAGCTAGATTTGGTGTGAACTAGTTTTGACTGCTCCAAAAACATTTTTGAGATATTGTTTCTGTCCATGCAATCAAATTAGGTGATTAATATAAGAACTAATGTGTAACTTTAGCAACTAGTTTGATGTGAAGATTATTAAACTTGTTAGCATTATAATTATACTAGCTGTTGCCAGCGACTTCGTCTGCAAAGAATTCGTTTATCGCTATCCCGAGGGAATTTTCCGGGATAAAAAGCAGCCTATGTGCTATTCCAGACTGTACTCTATCTATGTGCTAAACTTCATCCAGATTCGTTGGTCCGTTCTGGCGTTATTGAGTAACAAACAAACAAAGATCCATCCATCCATACTTTTGCATTTATAATATTAGTTAGATTTGGATAATTATTCGTACTAGTTTTAGCTTTTTGGCCCATTTTTAGTCATCGCATCACCATGAAATTTAGCATACCTACATGATAGATAACAATGCAAGTACAGTTAGCAAAAAAAAAGCTTGTTTTATATTTATTTTTGTAACAAAAACTTATAAGATTATAAGCATTTTAATGTGTCTCTTTGTAAACTCTCTATGCACTAGCCTTATTGCACACGCCTAGGTAGCATCGCTATCTGAGTATTGGTCTGCCTGATAGCCTGATCCATTTAGTGTCTATTTTTAGGACTTCACGCCATTTTCGTTCGCCAGACTTGTCTAGTGCCAAACTAGGTATGTTATACGAGTTTAAAAGAATAGTCAGCTTACAATCGCGTCTCGGACCAATTATAGAACTATAATTTTATCTTTATTTAATTGCACAGAAACTGTCGTTGTAAAATCTCTATCCAAGGGTTTGGGTCTGATGTTGATAGATCAATCTGTAAGGCACTTTCTTTGTAGATCATCGTCATATGCGTCTATATGCGTCCCACTACTAGGCCTTTACCTCCTCTCAGAATAGCTCCATAGATAGTTCCCAAGCTGACCCAGTGTTAATTGGGAAATTCACACAACTATCAAATTGCTTCGTCGCTGTAAGCGACTGTCTTTTGTTTATAGTAAACATTTTAATTAACGCCTGTGTGTGCTTCCTTAGCCAAGTTGTAATCATAACGTAGCTATATGAGTGCCCAATTAATTTGCTCCTTGTCTTCGGCCCTGATTCGTCCCACAATATTGATAACCGACCAGTGTCGATAATTGGGCCACGGTTATTAATTGGTTCGTCTATTCTCGGAATATATTAATATAAATTGACTGTAATTTTATTACTCAGTGTTAGAAAGTGAACTTCGGTTTTATTGTTGTAGTAGTATAATGTGGAGCAAAGTTTATAATAAAAGTAGCTTTTATTTCATTTCCAACTTTCTTGTTATTAAAATTAACTAATAAGATTCTTATTCAATGTGTACTTACTCATCTGTTTAAATAGATTAAACCTAATCCGTCAATTATGTACGATCGAAGAAACTGAATCACGTACATCAGCGGAACCTGCAGGCTTATTACGTAACTCGCTCGCGATCACCATCGTCTTCATTTTGACAGTTCATGTATGGGCTGACAATTGGCATCGGAATCAGCTGGCTGTCACATTCATACAAGAACTGTCAAAATGAACACGATGGCGATTGCGAGCGAGTTACGGAATAAGCTAGCTGTTCTCATACAATATCTCAGTGATTTCTTTGGCAGGTGTATGGTAAGCCATTATGATACTTTTAGTAAAAAGGTCCCACAGAAGCACGCGACTCAGTTTCTTTTACTAGGTATGCCTCAGATCTGCGCCTAGGATTAAGTGTCACTTGAAGTTACTTTTCGGACTATAGTGTTAATAAAGGGGTTTCTTAAGGAACTCCAAAAAGGATCAATTCACACTTCGAATAATTAAAACCCTATCGCGAACATGCAGCGGGCATATCTCGACTCCCGATAATAAACAGTGCGAAGCTAACGAGCATACCAAAACCTAATAGTACCTACACACGTTTGCTGGCACATCAATTTATTTAGTTAAATTAACCGAAGCAGAGGCCATTTGCATTTGATTTCCATAACGCGAGCGTATCGGCTGGCTATACCTCACCGGGTTACAGGCGGATCTGCAGTGATTATGCTGCCGATATTAAAACGATTTAGCGGATGGTTTCATGTATTTGTAATAAATCAACGGGCAAAGATTTGCTATCATAAATTCAGGTATAACATAATGAATACCATAAATATCTATGGAAAGTGCTTCATAACGTTTATCAACTCTCGTCTGGAGTCCCTTATAAGGGCAAAAATTAACACAACATGTTTTTTCACGTCATTGTTAATTAATATTCAAGATGTCATAACAATCGGTCTAATTTTTTACCACGCATGCTATGAAAGTCCTTATTTGTAATGATTTTCGTTAAGTTTGGATTTTAAAAAGATTTTTTGGCGTTTGTCATGTTAAATCTTAAGGAAACTGGAAATTTGACAAAGGCGCAATATCTTAAACTTAAGCTAACAAATGAAAGAGCAGTACATGTTTTGGGCATTTTTAATTATTTCTTAATCAAATCGCATCATTGTCGTCCTAATATCGTCTCGCAAATCTTCACCCTTCATTCTGATGTACATAAGCGGCCGGTTTTTACTTGCATCGTGATTTATCCAACGGAAATTGTCTGACAACTAATGGCTCTTTGTTTATTGATTTATATATCGCAATATTCGGTAGCGAGAAAGGTCGAAATAATATCGGGTGTCGTTTTTTTGCCCCTTGATTGAGCTACCGTGGATTGGGATTGTAGCCCGGCCGTTTGAAGTTGTCCGTAACCCTCAGCAGTAGTCGCATTGTGAGGAAGACTTCTTAATTTGGTCGGGATATCTTTATTATATTTCTTTAGAGGTAGTGGGCGGTGAGCGAAAATGAATGGGAGGGTCGGTCCTAGGTAATCAAATTCTGGCAGTGGCTCGATTGAGACTGGTTCTAATGTTTTTTAATGCTCCGTAGGAATCATAAGACATATTGATTTCCGTTCTGAGAATAGTAATTAGTGTGGTTCGTTACAATTTCTTCAAATAGTGTGTCAGTAAAAAATATAGATCACATTACATTTTTGTCTAATATAAAACTAAACTAAGACTAGGTAATAAAAATTATAAATAAAAAAACTTTCCAAGACAAAAACAATGACATATTGTGTGTCAGTTACAAAAACGCGACTTTAATGGTTTTTGACATTGACATTGTTGTACTTTCTACGCTGCTGTTGCTTCAATTCATGTACAGAAACATGATTAATAATTATGTAAAAATTATTGCTATAACAGTTATTATGTACTAGCTGTTGCCCGCGACTCCGTCTGCGATGGATTCGCTTATCTTTATCCCGTGGGAGCTATGCTATTTTACTCGTATCTCTGTAGGTACCAAATTTCAATAAAATTATGTTACTCGTTTCGTCATGAAAGAGCAACAAACATCCAAAGATCCAAACTTACAAACTTTCGCGTTTATATTAGTAAGATAAGATATTTAAGATGTATATTTTTAGTAATTATGCATGTATTTTTATAGTAGAACATAGACACACGCACAATAGTTAGTAAAAGTCTTTCAACAAAACGCCGCCTATTCACACTTAATGTGACTTTACAAACAATAAAACTCCTACGTTTAATAAAACCACAAATATCACCATCAGCTACAAAGAAACTTACTTGAAATTCAATCTTAGTGCAATCACTATTAAACGTAGAATTAAATCGCTACATTTTATGTCTGATTCTCTTTTGTTTTATACTATCCACTAAATTTTTATAACAAAAAGACTCTATATCAATCTTAGTTTTTGCCACAACAACCTGGTAGGCTGTAGCTTCATTGTTTAAAATACATCGACTCTAGTTGGCTGTTAGTCCTTTTTGATACTGAACTGTTGAAATGGTCTATCATCAAAATGTTCCATTAACACGTTTATCGCTATGATAATTGAGTCCACGACAGCCACAGCGGAACGACGGTATGGTTTATTCAATTTGTCTTGATTTAAAGTCATCAGCGGTGTGTTGTGTGACGGTTTGCTTTACAACTGTACTGCAATAGGGATGTCCAAAAATATCGATAGTAATACTACTTAAGATCTCTACCATGTCGGTGTCATCTATTTCGGCAAATGAATTGAAGACTGAAGTAACATTTCCTTAAACGTTTACCTGCAAGTATTTTTAGCTTTAAAACTAGAAGTTTTTGAAGCTAAAAATTAACTTTAATTAGCGAAACATTTTGTGTGCATTTTAAATAAAATTTGAAAGAGTGATGTAGCGAAGTGGATGTTTCGTAAAAACTAAATTCCTATATCGATAGTTTTAAGTTACAACACTATACTATTCATAATACCCTGTGCTCTCAAAACGACAGTAAATGTCGTTTTTCGAAGTGCAACCGTACCTAATTCAATATAATGGCACGCTTATTAGGCTGCCTACACGTTTTTATCTTTACCGAAAATAAAACATTCTTGCACACGTAAATTGTGTCTAATGGATACAGAGTTTTGTTTTAGATACATTTTTTGTCTGGTAGGCACATCATTTAAGAATTCTTATGTACTTATTTAAACTCTTTATTGTGCAAAATAAACATAAAACAAATATAATTGACAAACACTGAGAAACATAATATTATACAAAGACGGACTTATCCCTAACGGATTAAGCGGATTTGTAATAAAACGTCTCTTTTAGATTTGCTACACAAACCATTTTCTTGCAGATTAAGTGTGGGCTTCAAACAGAATTAAAATTATAATACGTATTTTATTTCATGACATAATAATATAAATAAAAAAAAAAAAATACAAGTTACAAATACTTAACTTACTACCTACTTACTTACTTTATACTTAAGTTTAAAAATGCCTATTTTCTCAAAAGTACCAAAGAAAAATCTCAATTCTTAATTTATTTCTTGTCTCCACCTTCCACGTCAAGCGTAAAGTAACAAATCAATGATGGTCTTACTTTTTTTAATCGATACACATGGAACTTTTTTGTGCTCGTGCGAACATCCTTATCAATCCAGTGTTACCAACATATTGTATTAAAAACAATTTTGTATCAAATGAAACTTGTCTATGATGTTTGGGAGCAGCCGTTTAACAAAAGGCTCATTCGCACGAGCTGCGGAGTCATGACTTTGATCATCAGAGTGATTATTGTTTTCTTATGCTGGCTGCATTGATTTTTGTTAAGCGTGTATTGGCCGCTTAAATGACCCATTTTTCACGATCTGTTTGACGGATTCGAATAAGGCTACTAAAAAAGATTTCAGTAGTTATGTCTCAACAATACTTGTATTTACGTCGGAATAGTTCACGTCTGACATTATTACTTCTAAACTTTACTTACTTCTTTAAAATATAGAATGCAACTTATGAAACTTTTAAATTAGGTACCTACATTGATTGTTTAGATATTTAACTAGATATTTCTTAAAATTTGTGTGACTGTGGTACTAATCAAAATGTAAATTTTATATCACCCTTATTATTTAGTGACGAATAGGTACGAATAGTCAGAAAATGAAATCCAAATAAAACCAATTAAATTTCCTTTAGTACTACGTTCTTTTCGATTTTCGAGCATTGAAAAATTAAGAAAATAATAATACCCTTGTTATCAACGTTCCTACAATACACATAGAGCAGTAAGCCGGTAATAACCTGTCCCTTTCTTTCCCAGGAAAAGCCACATAAGTGCAGCCTTTGCTCGAAGTCGTTCCCGACTCCAGGAGACCTCAAATCACACATGTACGTCCACAGCGGCTCCTGGCCTTACAAATGCCACATATGTTCCAGAGGGTTCTCGAAACATACGAACCTGAAGAATCATTTGTTTTTGCATACTGGTGAGTATTAAAACCGATGTAACTTTTTTTTAAAATATAATTCGCTGGACAAAAGCCTGTTGTTCTTTTGTGCCACTAGTTTGATGTAGAACGCCTGTTCTTAATCATAATATTAAGCTAAAAAAAAATTTATACAGATAATCTATTCATTATTGTCATTCTTTTAGAGCTCTAGCCTCCATTAAGAACCATGATGTATGATATCTCTCTCTAGACTTAAGTCATGTATGGCCCCTGTATTGTCATGTATTCGTATTTGTAATCACAGCTAAGTATATTATGAAGCTCTTGGTAAATACTTTAAAAAAACTAACTTATTTTTCTTTTGTTCTAGCTAAACACCAGAGAAACGGTACCAGAGAAGCAACTTGAAACAAATTTAAAATTAAAATGTCATAAATAAACGTCAAAATTATGTCAATTCATTAGAAATTGACACATCAAAACAGATTCCTGAGCGAATATCATCTGAGATGTACAAAGTTGCTTTTATAAGTAAATTTTCGATTGACTAACTGTACATTTTCGAGTTTAAGGTATATTTTTCAAATAAGAACTGTATCGGCCAAATTCTGAAAATGATTTTGGCTCATATTAAAAACATCGTAATGTTAAGAGGTACGATACAAAACATACAAGAAAACGTGTGATATTATTTTTAATTAGTTATAAGTGTTAATTTATTACTATGATAGTTGGTATTTTATTGCGATCGTAAAGTCTTAGGATTCGCAAAAATTTTGACATAAAAATAATATTTATTACAACATGACAATTATAATTAAGCGTCAGTTATAATTATGCTAAATAATAGGCTGTTATTTATTTTTATGTTGAATAAGGGATTTAAAAACTTTAATGAAATTGGGGTTTTGGACGTATTAATGTACTTATACACGGAAATAAAATTCATTATGTACGATATAAATATACATTTAAAGTCTTCATTTAATAGACCGTATGATACAAGGCTTGTACCCGTATAGGCACAGACGTCACAGTTGTTATCTATACCTATTCACGGATACGCGTTTGTACACCTCACATAGAAGTATTAAATCTGCAGTAAGCTAATTCATTTGTGTTACGCCACGGTGTTATTCTGACATGATTTGACTATTTGATTCTTCACCCACCGTAGAACGTTCTCATAGTAAACGTCACACATGATTTTCGTTTGCAATTCAATTTAACATTACTATGACGTTTACTGAGAGAGGGTAGGTACCACAGTGGGTCAGGAATCAATTTGTTCGATGGTACAACCGCTAACCGCCGCCTGCACACACCCGTCGCAAACGAATGTTATCTGTGTCTTCTCTTTCTCTGGGAGACATTACACGAAGTCTTCCAAGTTTTGCCGTTGGTCATGCGTAACGCCAAAATGCTGAGACATCTGGGGCCTTACCATGACGTCTTAATGCAATTCAGTTTAGGTTCGCTCGCTGTCAGATTGTCACGGTAAGGCCCCTGATCTCATGTATTGTCTGCAATTGAATGGGTAAAGCGAGTGTCTCCCGAGCGCAGCGATTATTTGATGTTTTTTCATATAATAAGGCTGGAACATACTGATTGTAATACATACTATTTTTTTGCACCGATCACGGATCTTTGTATAATACGGTCTATTTGGTGAAAACATTTTATATCGATGACTGTACATTAATAATTTGCGAACTTATGCTAATTATAATAACTACATAGTTTTATGTAGACTGTACTTATGATATACTTACATTACGTATGTGTATTGTGATGAACGATTCCGTCCATGTAAATATTAATTTAAGGTAAATAATATTTAAGAAAACTATTTATATTTTTGATCAAATAAGTATTCGAGTAATAAAACTATTTAAAACATACACTTTAGTTTTATTGCGACTACCTATAGTAGTATATGAATAAAATAAATAAATAAATGTGCCGGAAAACTTTTTTGCTTTAGACAATTGAAATATAACCGTAGTTTTCTTTTGTTTTTCTTGATTTTTGAACCTCTTTAGTAAAATCCTCTGAACAGTGGTAAAATTACACATACTGGTCCAAAAAGGTAAATCTGAAAGCAAAATTCAAGTTGGGTTTTTGTAAGTCACGTAAAATTTACGAATGGGTTTTGACATCTTATAAAAATACATAGGTACCATCAAGGTTTCACAAAAATGTAAGTACTTGGAGTCCTCCAGATGCCTACTCAGACTTAAATAAAAAACAACAAAATTACACTAGATACATTTTATGAAACTTTGCTGATGGTATTAACCATAGTATGTAAAGCTATAGACGTGACTGTACGAGACTAAATAGAAATAAATCGACAAGACATCAAAAGCTCAAAAGCCATTGAATTAAAAAAATACACCACAGAGAACCTTGGTGAGGATATTACAAAGAATATAATACTCAGATTTGGTTGACTAATATCACAACAAATAGAGAATTCTTCGTGTTTTGCCATTAAGTGTACAAATATTTTGCTTTAACGACATTTAAATAACAAAAACATAAGGAAAAAGTTATCAGTTAGTAAAATTATTTGAGATGAGACAATAAAATCTAAGTTGGCATAGAACACAGTATCTAAGTACTTTCATGCTGATCTGGAAGCAAAGCTCTAGCCATTAAAAAACTCGGACGTATTTCACAATCTGAAATAGTGTGGCAATAATTTGTTGCCCAAAAAGATGCTATAGGCGCAATTACCGTGACGAAAAAAAACCTGTATTTTGGCTGATAGTACCTTGCCTTGAATAAAGCGAGCCGAGAAATATTTCCACCAAAAGAAGATAAATCCAAATCACAAAATATCAGAGAGATATTATAAAATCAAAATATCCTAACCCGACGAGCATGTATGAAGAGATTAATGAATGTGGATGAAGCAAAAAAGGTATGTCAATACCTATCGTTTCACGTGGAAAGTAGTCTCTTCCTACCACCATGAGAACGAGGTGACGGCATGTATTTACAAAATATCAGTGTCCCGGAAAGAGGCAGATGACATAATTGAAAATACTACAGTTGTCATTAAACGACGCGCTCGTGAAAATTATCTTTCTTCCTTTTCTGAGCAAAAAGGCCACCAATTTGAATTTATCGCACCCATTTTAAATATAGACGGCAGAGTAGGCGTCGTAACACGCAAGCCTCGATTCATTTACATAATACAACTTCAGTTGGAGTATTAAGTCTTAATTGTGTAGCGTCCTGTGGGACGGGACATGCTCCTGGACTATAAAAGCAATTCTAACATTTCATTGCTCGAAGATTTACTGGTCTACGGAGCTTGAGATTTGTTTGTTTAGACGGAACGTTGGGATTGCGGGAACAAATCGTTTCACCGACCAACATTTTGACATAATACCCACTTCACAAACTCGGCATTAAGCTAATCTTTATTATACATAGCTGCCAATTCGTTAACTTCAAAAATAAAACCTGTTTAAGTTGAAAATAGGTAGGTAAGGTTATTTTTTAGGTTTTTCATTAATAACATAAGTAGCAGATAAGGAAGATTTGCCAATTGATGAGTTAAAATGTTTCAGTCTGGGGCAAATTTATTTATAAAATGAAACAACACACCCTAGTTGCACGAGATTATGGACGAAATACTTTCATTTCAGAGTTTTTTGTTGGTCAATGTCGACTTTGACGCTCGACCAATAAATATCAGGACCCCTGACTCTATATTACGCCTACGAGCGAACGTGTCAAGTAAAATTGTCTTTCAATTTCGTTCCGTGTACCTTAAAACTGATAATTGGTGAGTAATGAAAGTGAATTTGCAAAAAAAAAAATCGGGCACCCAATATTTTCATGCTACGAAGAGTTGCATCAGTAATTTCCACCAGAGGAGGCAACACTCAATATTATTTTTAATTTATTGATTATAACTTTAAGTAAATAAAGGACATAATCAATTGAAAATAAGTATTGTACTTTTTGTCGAAATGAGTAAATTCCTAAAAATAAAAATACTTAAAAGTGTCTGTTTGCGAAGGAGTTTTTTACTCTACTGTATCAAACAAAAAATATGTAATTCGTTTAAAAAATCGATGGCAATAATAAAAAAAGTTTCAATTTAGATAACTTACTAACTTTGTGATGCCAGACCCCACAGTTATTGATTTACGTAATTATTAAAGCTAACTTTCACTTATTAAGCGATATAGTGTAATAAATTAAGCTCATTGGATAATAATTAATTTGGACCGTATATTGATGATTGATATAATTCACTTAAACTGTTTAACGTTTTCCTGTGTATATACAGGATGCTCTAGTTTTGGATAAAATAACTGTACCAGCTAGAGTTTAAGAATGGTCATAAACATTAAGTTTGAAGAGTATTAAAGTTCGATGCCTGAGTTTTGACAACTATATGTCTTAAATTTTATATTTTACCTCTGTAAATAGTTTTTTGAAAACCACTAAAAAAAATGTCTTTGTACATTTAATATGTTTGTAAAGCAAATACCTAGTCTACAAAAAGTGTTTACAAAATGAAATGACAAAGTCTTGATCATCATAGTGACTGACCATTTATATTTTTAAATTTTGGTTTATAATAAGTAAACATAATAATCAATTTCATAACTACACTAGTCTTTTCGCGCGACTTTGCAACCGATGCAGAACCTTAATCCGTTCCTGGTACGAAATAAAATCATCAGTTAAAATTGCACCTTTCTAGACTTTTGACTTTAGATGAACAGTCCTTGCCAGGATTCAAGATTTTTAACCGACTCCATTGCGTTCATTTACTCTTGTACTCATTTATTTATATTATCACAACCAAGAATCACAATGTTAGCAACTAAAAACAATAGATATAGTACAATTGGTTGTACAATAACAATAGGTACATCATATAGTAGGTAGGTAATAGGTAATACAGGTTATAATTTATCGTCTAAGAAATCAAATACGGAGTATTAGCAAGTATAAATAGATTGCCGCAAAATAATATCATCCTCTAGCCATGCTTCTAAGAAAGCCGTCTAAAACGGCCGGTATTCATCTCGAACATTATAAATCTTTACAAGAAATCAATTATGACCGCGATCGGCCACCCAACTGGTCGAAATTGGACCACCAATTGTTCTATTACCTGATTGTATACTTCGGTAGTGCTTAGTTACAATAATAATGTGAAAACAGCCCACGCGTACGTACATACTATGTTGTGAACACCATGTAAGTACGTTGTTTTTACGATAAGTAAAGTTAATGATACATGAAACTATATTACACTAGTTTCGGCTCGCGGCTTTTTCCGTGTAGAATTAGACTTAAGAACCGATGATTATTATTATTATGTACTAGCTATTGTCCGTGGCATTATTTGGATGAACCTTTACAGTTTACATATCCATAGAGTTAGAATCTTGTCGGTGGAGTAATTATTGTCACTTCTCTCGTTCTTCCTCCAGTTTTTTGACCTCTCGTACGACTGGACGTTATTTTCAGTGCTAAATATCATATTTTATTGAACCAGGCGTTACTTTGCTGGGGTCCATTTTAATAACCTTGCTACTTCGCTACTCACTCGTTCTCGCTCGTGTAGCGGAGTAGCAAGGTCATTATTTTAATGTTCATCAAAATATCATGTTTACACTTAACGCTCGAGATTTCTAGCTTCTGCAAGCTTGCGTCTCGATCCCGTAGGAAAATCGGGACGAAAATACCCTGTGTGTTATTGTAAAATTCCATCTATTCACGTACCTTTCATCGAAAGTCGTCAGAACCGACATAATCACAAATTCTCTCATTCAGTCTATACACCCACAGTAGGTTTCTTTTTTTACAAAATAGTCTTACGACAATCACGTCTAATAGTAAATAAAGTAGAGCAGTAGTAGACGATAGCTAATTTGTTATTACAGATTTATTGCTTAAAGTCACCAACAACAGTTTACTCGGTCCATTCCAACGGTGCTTACAAAAAGGCCTATTAAACCAACAATTTAGCTCTCGAGGCGCAAAAGGCCATAGATCGCACCACGGGAGCCATACGAACTATTCTATCACCAGCATCCAATAAACTATGATTTCGTGACTAATGGCAATAAGGACGGGTCTTGTTATAATGGTTGATTGCGCAGACCTATCAAGACTAGACTTTCTGGTGTGAATTTAGAGGAGCGAGCGATTTTACTTCGATGATAAATGCTCAGTTGCTTGGCGCATATGCAAAGGAAACATTCTAAGTAAGTACTACTTACCGTTTTGGCTACCAGAAACCTTAGTAAGATCTAAACAAGTGATAGTATTGAAGTATATAAACAAAAATATTTAAGGTGTTTGATGGTATTTCTAAAAAGAAATAGCCACTTTATTAAGAAATAGCACCATTTACTTTTCTATATCTCCGTGATACAGTGAAGTCAAGTCACGTAAGCTTAAAACCTTACGTTATTACATTGTGTTGTTGCCCAAAAAAATTATGTGCAACCGTATTCTCCAAAGTAGGTATCGCATTATTTGTCTTCATCACGCTTTTGCTCCGCGTTTACGCCAGCACGTATCGCAGCAAAAAATCTAATAAGGTTCAAACAAAATAGAGAAGTAGTTTGGATCAATATGGAGTGTTGTTCGGAGCAAAACGCCTTGTCATAGGGCATAATCGACGGGACGGTGGCTCTTTGTGAGACGGCCGTCATCGGTTTTTGTTAACTGATGGGTATCTCTCCCATTTCGCCGACAAAAAACCCATTGGATATAGTGTGATGCTGTCCGTGAGCTCGGATAACTGGATGCCCTTGCGGCGTAATGAAGAAAACTATAGGAGTGAATACTTTGAAGTTTGTATCGTTATCAAATCCTACATTATAAATGGCAGCTTAGAGTTGGCAACTTAGAGGACTTAGATGAAATGCCTCTTGTGCCCGTAATTTCCCCGTCTGTCTTACTCTCCACACTGGAACACAGCAGTGCAAGCACTGCTACTTAGCGGCAGGATTAGCGAGTAAGATATTTCCCGCAGGATAGCGATAAACATAATCAAAGTTTGTAACAGCTTAGAGTCACAATGTAAATATTTATTGCAGAATATACTACGAGTATCAAAAATTCTTAATTCGCGAGTAGTTTATATATTTACAACTAAACTATTGTATGTGACTTGATCTGTGATGAATTCGTAACCCACGCAGTAACACATTCGAGCATTGAAATTACTAAGAGCAAATTTTAAGATAACTTCGTGTAGGTTCCTAAATGACGAGGTAATAAAAGTAAGGTAGTGAGTACCTAAAAGGGCTAATATTATCCTACTACTATTATAAAGGCGAAAGTTTGTAAGTATGGATGTATGGATGTATGGATGTTTGTTACTCTTTCACGCCAGTACGGCTTAACGGATCTGGATGAAATTTGGAACAGAGATAAATTATGGTCTGGAATAACACATAGGCTACTTTTTATCCCGGAAAATTGCGTAGTTCCCGCGGGATAGTGATAAACGAATTCTTTGCAGACGAAGTCGCGGGCATCAGCTAGTAAAAGATAAAGATATGATATACGAAAAGACATGGTGGAGGTGATAGCATGATGGTTACGGCAACACTGCTAAACTTTACAAAACTGTTAAGTAAGTACTCAAAATATTGTAAGTATTTTTTTTTAATAGCCTATTGCAGTGTCCCACTGCTGGGCTAAGGCCTCTCCTCTCGACCTCCACAACTCTCGGTCCGGCGCAATGTCAGGCCATTCCCCCATATACGCGTCCAAATCGTCCCACCATCGCCTTCTTGGTCTGCCTCGTCGTCGTTGGCCATTCTCTGGCACCCACCACGTGACTGGTGGGCCCACCTCTGTGGATGCATGCGGCAGACATGTCCAGCCCAGTCCCATTTGAGCCTAGCAGTCTTTTTCCTGACGTCAGCTACGCGTGTTTTTGAGCACAGCGTGGTGTTTCGGATTCTATCTGTCCTTTTCACCCCTACCCCCCTCTTTGGCATACCTTATGCCTTAAGTAATTTATTAACGCTAGCTTATTTCACAGCGTAATAATAACAACTAGTAAGATAACTCGGCTGTTTAGGCAGGACAGTTTACTCGGTTGCGTAGGTATAAACCCCCCCGCCCCCCTCCTGGCTAATTCACGGGCGATAGGGGTGTGATTCTCTAAAAGTAATTCGCTCGCGAAGTTATCAATTAGCTTTCATAATGTGACCCGTCTTCTGGCAGTCTATGGAGTTGGCAGTGCGTTGATCATTTGACCTGACACATGACTCTGTATAAAACCTACGACAGCAAGGGTCAAGTTAAGCTTTGGATGTATAGCATAGCGATGATTTCGTGGAGAATAAACTTTTAGAGAATAAATACCCTAGTCTTTCCAACCTTCAGTACCACGGCATTTGGCCGTTTGTATGGCAGTCGGTGCTGGAAGAAAGAAGTGAGCCCACTATTAGAAATTATTACACTGCACTCATTTCATTACTATAGGAGATTTTATAGGCGATACGGCTAGCAACCCATCATTATTTTTTGATTCTCTTTTCCACCTACGCCAACATCATGCTAAACGTGACCGTCCTTAGATCTTGTTACTTTAGGTTCTTTCTACCACGAGAGCAATAACCACGTGATTTATGTACTAGCTGTTGCCCGCGACTCCGTCTGCGAAGAATTCTCTTATCGCTATCCCGCGGGAACCATGTGATTTTCCAGGATAAAAACTATCTTATGTCCTTTCCGGGGACTTAAACTATCTCTGTAATAATTTTGATAAAACGGCCCAGTAATTTAGGCGTTAGAGCGTAACAAATCGACAGAACACACAGGGTTACTTTCGCATTTATAAGATACGATTTAAAGGCCTTAAAATTCCATGTTTACTTCTTATAATCTACTGGGGCTCCAAATTGGTACTCAATGTTAGTTGCTTCAATTCCGCCAACAATGCAGTCGAATCGTAAAACGAATCCCTTAAAATACATCATCAATACTAATTGCCATGTTACCTCATGATTTACAATCCGCGAGTCCGCGCATTCAAATCGACTCCTTAATAATATCGATTAAACTTACGATCGCTGCTTGAATTAATCGGTAATTGTCGGTAAATCATCGGTGTTCGCACAATGCGCGAGGGTGCGAACAGTTAATTTATAAGTTGCGTACGCGCTGGATGGCGTGCTAAAGGCACATAAGTCGGGAATGAGCGATCCCACTGTTTACGACGCTGCGAGAGTTGGGAAGTGTAATTGTGTGACTTATTTTGTGAATGGTATGTGGTAAGGGTAATTTAATACCGCCTATAGTGAGTGGTTTGGGGTATACTTATTGAAGCGAATAATGAGTGGATTGTATTAGAAATATGGTTGTGAAGAATGGATCACAAGGAAAAGCAGATCCTCAGCTCAGGACTAGTTTATTGACACTGACTCATGCATAAAACCAAAAAACACCACCCACCTGCTATGGGTAGTGTAGGGGTATAGCACGCGTCACGGAATGACGAGAACCCGGGTTCAATTCCCGGCCATCGCTTTACTTTTCGGATTTTTCTATGTGTTCTAATTTTCAGTGTCGTTTAGAAACTAAAAAAATTATGACTTACGATTATTATGACCAACCAAAATTATGGGACAAAAAGGGATCCGATAGAAAATACTGCATTGCATATTGGATTCTGTAAACAGAAACAAATGATACTCGCTTCAATTCCATCTAATTTCGCAAAAACAAGGTTGATTGTTTTATCACCACACCGTTCGATATTATCCGGCTGATACTCGTGTTAGGGATGTGCTATCGATATTTCTAAAAGTATGAATGGGGCCTGGTTTAGACGGTCAATGTACTCATACTTACTCATCATACTCATACTCATTTATTCATATTCATAACAATTATACATAGTTAATTTTTAATTTGTAAATAGGTATAGGTTATTTTAATAGTTAGTTTTAGAATTAGTGCATTTTTAAATATTTTTTTAATTATAATAAAAAAGCCGTGGTAGCCTAGTGGTTTGACCTGTGGCCTCTCAAGCAGAGGGTCGCGGGTTCGAATCCCGGGCTCGCACCTCTGAGTTTTTCGGAATTTATGTGCGATATCTCATTTGAAATTTACCATGAGCTTTTCGGTGAAGGAAAACATCTTGAGGAAACCTGCACACAACTGCAAAGCAATTCAATGGTGTGTGTGAAGTTCCCAATCCGCACTGGGCCCGCGTGGGAACTATAGACCAAGCCCTCTCATTCTGAGAGGAGGCCTGTGCCCAGCAGTGGGACGTATATAAGCTGGAGAGAGAGAATATAATTATGTAGAGTTAACATGTAAAAAAAAATGTGTGTGAGTCATGACTGTGTAGTGTGTGTAGACAAATTGACGTTGCAAATTATAAAAATGAATTAGAGTCTCAGCGTTTTAACTATGTAGCGAATCATTACTTTCCATTTTTGTTTTATTTTCATTATCTATTTGTTCGGGGAGTGTGAATGGGTGCGTTGGAAGGGGAAGGCCTAGGCGGACGTTCCATGATCAAATTGGGGACGTTTTGGTAAAAGGCCAGGTCAAGAGTACCCGAAACCGACGAGCATGTATGAAGAGATTGATGAATGTGGATGAAGCCTACCCCTGTGAGAAAGAGGCGTAACGATAATGTATGTATGTATGTATCTATTTGTTGTTTTAGCAATCAAAGGAAAACTATTCAATTTTCAGGCTTCTAACTTTTACGGTTAAAACATACAGCCTTGTAATAGACGGGCATACAGACAGCTAAGCCTTAGTAACTGTTAACCTTTGGGTACCAGAATCTAAAAAAATCTGAATTGAAAAAAAACAACTATTTCTGATGTACGAACTCTTTTTGTTATTAGCATTAACTCGAGCGCTTAAATAATAGTGGTTTTATCTAAAAAGATAAACACAATTAGAATATTAATTGGTCATCATATTGACTACATTACTTTATCCAAGTAAGTAGTTCGTTTTTGTACCAATGTGCCTCAGACCCAATAAAATGTAGACAGAGTTCTTTGCCTAGGTGGGGCTTAAACTACGCCTCGCCTCGTGCATCGTGCAGCCATGCTGTATCTCGACCAGTATGCTTGGTGTATGTTTGCGGTCACAAAATACGTCTCGACCGCGTTTGCGTTAAAATGTCAAATACTATGAGAAATTTTAGTTGCCGTTTCGGTCCGCAAGTGGCGCTGCCAATTATTCCATAGTAATTGAGACGTTTACGTGAACGCGTTCGAGACGTTTTTGTACGCGAAAACTTACACTAGAGGCTCAGTTTACTTGAAGTTTGGTTACGTACAAAGCGTGCACGAACACGGCGAAAAGTAATTTTTTTAAACAAGCTAAATGTGGCCGTCAGCAGAATCTGTAATTTTTATTCAGTCTGAGAATTACGCTTCTTAAACGTACAAAATTTGCATGCTTATTGCGACAGTTCCAAAAAAAGTTACCTTAAAACTAGTAACCTGACATTAAAACACCCAATTATTTATGAGATTTATCCGGCAGACATGTAATAAATAATACTGTTGCAAAAAACTAATTAAGATTTTATGCAAATCGTGTAGATTATTGAATTAAATGGACCGTCAAATATATATACATATTCACAGAAAAACAAGTAACTGGCTTATTTGGAGGCGTTAATATTTTTAATTTTCGATAACTTAAGGACCTTCAAACACTAGAAATCATAGGTATCGATTAAAATATCATCATGGGTTAAAATGGTCGTTATAACAAAAATCTTACTTGTAAATCTTTGACTTGTCTGCTAATCTCTGTTAAAATAAATGCCGTTAGCCTTTTTGACCCAATTATCTAATAAATTTGGATAACAAAGCTTGCAAGACATTGTTGACCGCTGCCTTAGATGTGGTCATAATTATGACGGTCTTTTGATGAATGATAAGTATATTCAGTTCGACAAATTATTTACGAGTGTTTTTACTAACACGGTACAGCGACATCTAGTGACAAATAGAATAAACTAAATCAAAACAGACTACCGTTTACATACACCGCTTTGCAAACCGACTTGAGCAAAATATGAATGTGAAAAGGAAGATGCGAACTCTATCAAGTAGCTGGCTCTTGCATGCGATGTCGATCGCGCAGAGTAAAAATTTCTATCGAAGCTCCTACAACCACCTTAATCCGGCTCTGTTGCGAAATCGTCTAAGTCATAATAACTAGGTATCTGTGTTCTCAATTTTAGCGCAATCCGTTCAGTTGTTTGAGCCGTGTGTTGATCGATCGAGTCACGGTTGCCATTTCGATATACAGAAGATACTGTAACGCCCCTGACAACAAGAAAATAACATAAAACTACAAAATAAAATGTCTAGTGGACCCTTAGCTTTAATAAAGCAATAAATTGTCGCCACAGTCAGTGACATTGTAGAAGTACCAAAACTGTCTCAAACTGTCAAATAAAACTTATTAAATGTTGCTTGTACGAGTGTTACCTCAACATTGTAGCAACCCTGCCAACAAATCACTTCGAAGTAGGCTACAGGGCGCGTGCCGGTCTCAGCAAAAACAATTTCTCTATAAAATATTACAAAGTTCAACCTGCGTTTTAAGAGCACCGTGTAGCGAGAGAGGCTGGGTTTACAATCGGCTCTCTTTATGGTAAAGCTGCGTCTCTGTTAAAGATAGTGCGATCACGATTGGGTATTATTGTTATTTGTTTGTAGTGCTGATTACTGGAGTAGAAATGGTTTGTGGCGCCCACAGAGTTGTGGTTAAGGAGCGTTTGAACGAATTGGTATAGATTTTTTAAGATTTTCAAATTATATTGTTTGCATAAGGTCCGATGTATTGGAGTACCTTATTAAATGAATTGTCAATGTCTCTTCTAGGTATTGCGAAAGGTCTATATTGCTGTAAAATAACTGGAAAGTAAAGTAAGCCTGGTAGACGGGAACAGGCAACCGTTCGGGATGGAGACGGATTGGAGAGGCGTATGCCCAACGGTGGGCGTCTATACGACACGCTGCAGAAGAAGAAGAAAAAAGTAAGCCTCAAGTACTTTATACGTTTTGGCATTACTAAACGTCTCGGTAACTATGGAAGGTAGGTCCGATTGACTTGAAACCTAACTATAATAATATTATAAATGCGAAAGTATGGATGGATGGATGGATGGATGGATGGATGGATGTTTGTTTGTTACTCAATCACGCCAGAACGGCTCAACGAATCTGGATGAAATTCGGCACATAGATAGAGAAAAGTCTGAAATAGCACATCTTAGGCTACTTTTTATCCCGGAAAATTGCGTAGTTCCCGCGGGATAGCGATAAACGAATTCTTTGCAGATGAAGTCGCTGGCAACAGCTAGTTTGGTATAAAACTCAGACAATGCAGCCAAATACTTTTTACTAATACTTATTGTCGTATTTCAAAGTAATTACATTTATTTTTAATTGCAATTAAAAACAATAAACCGAAGTATCGAAGCTCGAATCAATAGCACCCCACATCTAATCTAACCATCGTAATGTCAAACGCACAAAGAAAACGACGGTTGATGCAGGTGTCATTTCACCTGTTGCCTCTGCGCATAATTATAACATCACAACGCCGTATAAAAACCATCTGAACTTATACTCACAAGCAGTCAAACAATCAACTTTAACACGACGGCTATAAGGTTTCAATGAGTGCAGTGCTTACGTGGTTTTTTGACATGAACACGTGGTCGCTTAAGGCCTTTTGTTTTCTCGGCGTCTGAGCATCCCCGATGACCGTTAACGTATGACGTAATTTGATTTGGGAGGTTGTTACGTAAAAGGTGTTTTAATTTGGTGTTTTTTCATTGCAAAAAGTAAGGTGGATTCCGTTTTTTGTGTAGAGAAACAAACAATCGTTGAAATTTACAAAATTTGATCACCAAAATTTTCTTCATAAAAGCTATAGGCTTAGTAATAATAATGAAAAATAAGATGTTGCCCGCGACTTCATCTACATAGAATTCGTTAATCGCGATCCCTCTGGACAACGCAATTTTCCGGGATAAAAAGTACCTAGTATATGTGTTATTCCAGACTATGATAGATCATATAGACCTTACATCTATTCTTTTCAGTAGTTCCACCTCACAAGTTTTTAATTAATGGGATAGATAAAACTCTGATATTCTAAAATTGACATCCAAAATGACTTCACAACTAAATAATTTCTTAATTTTCTCAATACAGTGAATGATCCGCATGATTTTATCTCTATTAGAGTATTATACGCTCCCATTCCTTGGACGAAGACTAATTAACATTTCAGAAACGTAATGAAGCGCCTATAAAGTAGCTAAGATCGCGATTATTATGACAAATTGAAGTAGTTTCTGTGCCATTAAAACATTATATTTATGCTTGATGCATTCTTACTTCTTATAATACCTTGCACGTACGTTTATTCTTCTTCGGATAAACTTGAAATTTGGTTTGTTTGTGTTGATTGACAGAAAATTGTTACCATTTTACATATAACCTAAAGCTAATTTAAATAATAGAAATGTAATTAAACCTCCATTAAGTCGTTCTTGGGTATAATTATGAAACATAAATAAGGCTTTGATTGGTGTTTGTGTCTTTTTCACTCGCGTTTAAAAAATGTAAGTATATCGATTATATATACTTACCCAATCGAAAGCGTGTAGGAAAAATAATTTTCAGGCGCTTCAAGAGCTGTTTTCAGGTTGCAAATATAAAAAAAAATGTGTTACTACCCCGCTGCTCTTGCTAAGTATATTTGAGCAGCGGCGTAGCAAGGAAAGTTTTTTCTTCATTAATTCGCAAAGTAACTCCTGAATACAATAAATTAATTGAAATATTTTTTTAAAATATAAAATTATAGGCAAGCTTTTGCCCGTCACTCCGTCTGCACAAAATTCGCTTATCGCTATCCCGCGGTAACTTTGCAATTTTTCGGGATAAAAATTACGAACTTTCCCCGGGACAACAAATTTCATTTAAATCGGTTCAATGGATTAGGCGTGAAAGCATAACAGACAGACAGACAAACCGATTGACAGACAGAGTTACTTTCGCATTTATACCTAAATATTCGTAGGGATTGTATATCTACTTTTATTTAACTAATTTTATAATACTAATTTTGAAGTCACATTTCTCAATACATTGATGACTCTTTATCAGCACATTACGCGCTCCCATTTCCTAGAGTAAGGCTCATTAACATTTCAGAAATGTAATGAAGCAGCAGCTAGGGTCAGGACAGGTGCGCGGCGCACGCGCCGACCGTTAGCGGTAGAAAGTACGCGACCGCGCCGGCACGCGAATAGGATGACCATAAAACTGTTGATCAGGGTTATACGGCCTTTATTGAATTGCGATTGGGAACAGTTAATAGATATATATCTACGCGTTAAATAGTTCTCTTTTTCGAAAATGCAAACGTACCTGTGACTTTTTTCTACGCCTAGGGGGACGTGTCCCCCTGGTAGGGAAGTTCTGCTGTAGATACAGGGTGATCAATCCAAATAGGTCAGTAAGGAGAAGTCATAAACTATAGGAGATAGGTGAATCTGTACTTAGGAACCATGGCATCAATGATTTTTTAAAAATGGCATTTTTTTTTTTTATCAATACTTATTTTTCATACTTACTAACTTTTTCATTTCTGCGAACAAATCATATCGGTTCTGCGAGTTTTTCGTTGTTATTGTTGATGTTGTTACTTATTACTCAGTCACAAGGAAAGGAACACATTTTTAATGGAATGTCGTTAGGTAAATAATTAAAAGAAAAACTCAAAAATTGTTTCATTTAAGCACATGTTACTATTTTAACCGGTTTCAATTCCCGGTTATGTATGTTTTTTTTTTTATAAAAATTGAATAGGTGTCATTTTTCTGAAATATAAAATCGATGCCATGGTTCCTAAGAACAGATTTATAACTTACTTCTCCCTAATGACCCATTGGGATTGATCACGCTGTATACTCGTAGCTCATATTTTCGACACAAATTATACTAGTACTAAAAAACAGTTCAATCCTAATACGGTATCCTAAAAAACATATTCAAAACAACCAGCTAATCTAGTCTCATCAAACACCTGAATGCTTGTCGCCCGCGCAAACGAACATACTAGTGTGATTAATGTCAAGAGGAAATTTGACGGCTGCTGTTGTTTTATCTACTTACCCGCACGCCTTAAGGTTTTTTAGTCTACACGAATGTGGAGCAGTTGTTAATGTTTTAGAAAAATTACATACCACCTCCTAGTGAATGGACGAGGCTAATGAAGTAACGTTGCAGCAATCACGGTAGCGCGTGTGAGTTTTTTTACGGTGGCATAAGTAGGGGTTAATTTTGATGAGGAAAAGATGATTTTGCGGTATAGCTGTTCGTGATTGAATGCGGTTGAGGATTATGTATTTGATGATCAGTAGTATCAAGGCACCAAGTGCAATAATATTTTTAGTTGTGCGCATACTTTGCAGACGTTTCGTGGACAATTTCGTGACAATTGGTCCCAACGTCATAATTTCTATAATATTGTTTTTATTATCTTGATTTGTTACGAATAACTTTTATTTACTTCTTTTTTTCTTGACGAAGTCATAGACAGCTATACATAAAATAAACATTTGGTATAAGAAATTATAAAAAATAAACTAAAAAGTTCATTAATAATTCTAAACACAACAAAAACTTTAGTAACACCGCCAAGCCTCATTTAGCAAAATTAAAAACTAACATAGCCCAGAGGTGAAATACAACCATTAAGATCAAACCGAACACCGAATCAGGAAACTGATTTCTCACTAATGGCCTCTACATTAATACGCCTACACCTTTCGTTATTAGTGACTAATAACTTTATCAAAACGCATTTGTTTTAAAAAGTTAACTTTGAACATCGAACACGTGGCATCCGCAATTATGTTCAAGACGGAAATGGACCAACGGACAGGGTCTTTGTTACCCCTATTCCCCTTTTAGTAGCAAATGTTCCATGCCACATAAAAACCTTGGAACTTTATATCGATTAGCATAAACGGCAACAGCATCTTGAGTACGTTTAAGTGTTTTTGTATGTCATTTTTCAACATTATTCTTTCACAGTTTTTAGTAATATTTTTATCTTCAATAGAAAGCAAGATGTTAAGAAACTGATAATTATTATCGTGTTATCAATGAGATTGTTTGTTTATTTATTTACTTATTATTATTTATAAGAAACACACGACGTTTACACGTCAGCTCCGTTAAGTATAAGCCAAACATTCTCATTGCTTAGACAACTGTTGGAATCTACGACATGTAACTAGATTACATTATGCATTTAGTATACCAGGTACTTTACAGCCTCCAATAATTATCAATACTGTTCTCTCCAGTTGCTTCTTCTTAGCCTGCACCAACATGGCTGTAAAGGAGGTCCTTCAGATCTTCCACTTGAATCCGTCCCGTGCCATTTCCATCCAATAATTCGTCCTTCTCTTGACGTCATCCTTCCACCATATTTATGGCCTTATCTTTTACTAGCTTCTGCCCACGACTTCGTCAGCGTAGAATTAGATTAACATTCTGATTAGGTAGCTAAAACCTTTGACATGTTTATCGCTATCCCGATATAAAAAATAGCCTATGTGTTAATCTAGGATACCAAATTTTATCCAAGTCTATCCAGTCGTTTCAGCGTGAAGAAGGAACAAACACACTCACAACGTCACATCACAATCCATCCATCCATCGTCACAAGCTTTCGCATTACAATATTAGTAGGAAGTAGGATAGTATGATCATCATAAGGCTTCCTCCAATACCGCTTAGGCCCACAAGCCATGTTTTCGGTAAATGGTGAGCTACCGAACGAAAAAAAATAATTAAAATCAAATTACAGTGACCACGAACTGTCGGGTGGGTGACCAAGAGTCGGCGTGTCGTTTTTTCTCGGCAGCCATTACGGCGCTCGTGCCAGCACCACAAAATCTCGGTTCGTCACCGTCTAGTAGGTGATCAGTTTAGGGATCAACTGGTTTATGTATAGTAATGTTTTGGCGTTAGGTAAATAAATTTTCACTTTGAATTATATTATTATATTCAACCTATATAGTTTGAATTTGATTTTCAATAAAATAAGTGTTACAGTCATCTATTTAACAACGGTTTTGACGAATGGAAAGCCTGATGATTAGAAAAACTGACTATTAACCAACAAATTATACCACCGGTAGGAGCAAAATTATGTCTGTTAAATACGAATGTTTATACTCGATTCTAGGATGTGTATAATAAGTATTTACGTACGTTTTAATCTACATAAGTATGTTTATCAGTCGCTTGATGCATAGTACAATCTTTGCTGAGCTTAAGACTAGGTAAATTAATGACAGTAAAATTTCCCCACGATATTTATTGCCCGAGCGAGTGCGAAGCGGCGAAGTGTTTCAGTTTGAGCAAAAATACTTTCGTATGTTTATCCGCCTATAATTTTATTCTTCTCTACTAGCCGTTTATCTCAACCAGTGATGTCGATTGATGAAACCGAAAAAGTTTTAGGTAAGTATAAAAAAAGCCGTGGTAGCCTAGTGGTTTGACCTGTGGCCTCTCAAGCAGAGCGTCGTGGGTTCAAATCACGTGCTCGCAGCTATGAGTTTTTCGGAATTTATGTGCGAAAATTACATTTGAAATTTGCCATGAGCTTTTCGGTGAAGGAAAACATCGTGATTAAACCTGCACTCATCGGCGAAGAAATTCAATGGTGTGTGTTAAGTTCCCAATCCGCACTGGGCGCGCGTGGTAACTATAGCCCAAACCCTCCAATACACGGAGGAGACCTTTGCCATGAGGCACGCCGAATTATGCGACAATTTAATAAAAATAAAAAACAACAACATGTACCTACTTACTGAAATTGTAGCGAATTCGGAATAAAAAGGCTATTTAAAAAAAAGTATAAATAATTCAATCATTTAGAAAAAAAAATAAAGGACACGGGAACTGGTGCCCATCGTCTGCGCAGAATTAAAAATTATTTAATTAAATTAACTTTACATCGGTAAAAGAATTTTCAAGATCCAGAGATTACTCCCTACAACCTCACAAAGTCACAAACATTACCTCTTTATAAAATTAGTATAGACAATGGAACCCTTCAATGTTTTTTGTTTATAGCCGAGAGTGGAAGCAAGGTGCAGCCACCGCACTGAATCAGAACACGCGACAGCGTGACGGCAGGGTGCACGATCGAGAGAAAACTAAAAAAGCTCCGATCTTACAAGAAAACATTATCTCGGTTTTACGTGTTATGTTGAAAAAAAATACGAGTAGGTGCGTAGACCTTAGCTTACGACATTTCAAAAAATGCTTCATTATTAAATACTTAATATTATGTTAGTGCTTTGCACTACTTTTGATTATCTGCTTACCTATATAGACCGACCTATTAAATGAGTTCTCGCCCGCGCGATTATAGGGGCGCGGGGTAGGACGACAAAGGGGACCGAGAAAGGAGGTATAATAGGTCTTTGGCGTTCAACCTGCGATCCTTACATATATGAGTCGTTAGCGTCAATAAGGTTAACGGTTGGTCAAAAAAAACTAATATTTCTAATTCAAATACAAATCGATCTCGTACGGCAGCTAAATAAATTTATTACAACAAAAAACATTCACGATTTTTATCATGCACGAACCAATAGCTTCAATAGCGCCGTATGCGCATGCCATGTGTCGCCCATATGTTTTATAATAACTATACAGCCTTTTACACGGCGTATATGCATTAAATACAGGGTAAGTGCGATGCTGAATAATTCACTGGGTTCCAAAATCTTAATCTTAGGCAAATGTTATATGCATTATTATTTATTGTCACCCTCATCATCATTATACTTTACTCAATACTCTTCATGTATGGCCTTGGCGGTGTGGATCATTAGATAACGGAATTTGACTGAATTCTAATAGAAATCTAAAAAAAAAAACATGTATTTTTTATCCTATCGTAGTCTCACATAAATTGCATGAAGAACCTATATTCCAAGTTTCATCCAAAACCGTTGATCTGTTTTAGCCCTAAAAACAGAGACAATTCGCATTTATTAAATTTCTTTACTTCCAATGACTCTGAACCCTAAATTTCACATGTACTTACGACGTTTCTACCCGTATTCCTAATATTCATAACAATCGGTAATTTTACGTATAAGCCTTTGTGCCTTTTTTTCCACCCTTTCATGTGTCGACGGCAGAATGGTAGCGGACAGGGCGTCAATTAGAAGTATTGTGTTGAATGAAGATGATTGATCGGTTTAGAACTATACCATCAATAGAAATGGCGTAAGACTATATGTGATAAGAGTACACTTACGTCGTTTTGAAATAAGCTAACGCGTTTGATTTGTTTTGGATGCCGCTTGGAATCTGTTCTGTTGTGTTATGATAGAGGTGTAAAAAGTTTGATGTAACGTATTTACGAGAAAAAATTAAATAATTCTACGGTAAAAATGCAAATCACTCTCTTTCTTGTAATAAATGTTTTAAAACTTCAAACAAATTCACAAATTGAATATAAATCACAACGACAAATTAATATGAAAAATGTTAGACAAACATTTCTTATATCACAGTATTTTGTACCTAAACTAACACATTTTCCATTTTTGCGATAAATCTATTCTCCACCAGTAAGTTAGACCAGTAACGAGCCGAGTAATCAACTTTAAATGTATTTTAAATAAACTGTGGAGAAGCAAGTTTAAAACTAGCTTCCTCGTAAATTGCGGCCGCGTGAAATGACCACGCCCACTAACTGATTCGGTCTATATCATTCGGTCACCTTTATCATTCAGAACGAATGATATACCTCTTACAATCAGTAGACGTTAATTATTTTATTAATATAAACTACTACGTCTGTTACCTTCGTCAATATGTCCTAAGCGACATAACTTTGAAAGTGTGGTATGCTGTTTTGGATAAAATGGGTGGTTCATGTAAGATTTATGTCGTATTCTTAATTAATTTCTCGCAAATTCTTGTTCCTAAGGTATTATTTTGTGGTAGTCAGCAAAATTTAAAACGTTTCTAGTTTAATTACTGAATCACAGTTGAATGAAAATTCAAAGGCCTATAATTATTTTGGAGGAATCACCTGTTAAAACACCTGTGGTGTTCGTTTATTGTCCGTCAAATAAACATTTTTTTAATAGTCGGAAGTTTTGTAAAAGGTGCCAACTCAATATTAGAATTAGTGATAAATAACGAAGAGACAGTCATACTATGTCGCTTGTGGACATAAGCGACATATTGCCATTTTAAGTCATACAAAGGACATGGAATTGAAAAAAATTGACATGAAATTTCTAGGTCGACTATCCATTTCGAAGTTATTTGATTAAGCTCACTTGTCTCGCAGGTAAGATAATGATTTTATTCGTTACAGTTCGGAGCGTAGGCGATGGACGTTAAATTAAACGCCATGTTGATCTTTAAAAGTAACGTAGATAGGTTGCGTCCATGCGCAAGAGTTCGAATGTAGTACGTTTGGTAAGCTGAAGATTATCTTCTCAGGAGAAAAAATTAAAAAAACATAAAAACCAATACTGGCCTAAGGGCTAAACAGTAGGTATCTCAGTAGAAGATAAGTTTTGTAAACAATAATTACAAAAAAACATTAGAACCAATACTGGCTTAGGCCAAACAGTAGGTATCTCAATAGAAGATAAGTTTTGTAAACAATAATTATGTTTTTAAAGTTTGATTTTGCGTTTAGCATGGCAAAATAGAACGTCAAAGTAAAAATAAATTTTAAAAATTTTTTTAGACCTATCTGATATGGACTTCCTTCCTTCCTTACAGCTCTGGTATTCCAGTACCTCAAGATTCATAGTCAGGTGATCCAAGAAGAGATTTTGAACTTACCGCGAAACAAAAGGACGAGATAAGAAATGAATAATTACCTATTATTGAGAAGTACCGATTTCAGTACTTATCACCATAATATAATATTCCAATTAATTGCAGTCGCCATAGCAATAGTCCAACGCAAATACGATAAAAATCACCACAATTTTTTGATACTGCGCGGACGAAGATTTCATCACCCCTTTTTTCAACCAGTATGCCTACAGCTTTACCGTGATAGATATCGGTTAACGCTAACTTTAATTACTGATTTTATGTCGCCCACGCTCGGTTCTGCCGGGCCTTAAAACTCTGGTTATGTGGCTCCAGTTAAATGATTTATTGCTTAACATCTGCTGCTACCACATCGGACTAAGCGAAGCCCCGTTTACCGTTTTGGAAAACGTTTTGTCAAACTTTTACAACTTACATAAAAGGAGTGCGCCAAATTTTATATTTACGGTGTCGAAAAAGCAAGGGGTTCATCTGATACTGGTATGTAAGCATCATTTTAGGCACCCGCAAAGGATAGTTGAGATTCGTCAGTTTTGAAAATTCTGTGTTTTGTGACCTGGGGCCTTACCATGACGACTTAGTGCGATTGAATTTCATAACTAAAGTTGGATCGCTCGCTGTCAGATCAATACTAAAATAAAATTGTCAAAAATGACAGGTAAAACGTACAATTATTGAATCAAAATTGAATGCCATTAACGTCCCTGTAATATTGAGTGCAAATACTGTATCGATCGATACTGTTCTCAATACCAATATCTATCGTACCTGTTTGGTGATTTGCTAGTCGACAAAGGAACTTACGACAAAGGAAATTGTTCCTACAATATTGTAAACAAAAAAACCGCCTTCAAACATAGCCTATTTCCGCCCATAGATTTCATAATAAATTGTATTAATTACATTAATTTCAGATCAAAATTTCTTTCGGTGAGCATTAAGTACCTACTCTTTTGTTATATTTTTAAAGTCGGTACTTTTAACATGAAAAAACAAACAACTGAATAAACAACAACAAACAGCCTCCTCCTTTTTTTTGAAGTCTGTTAAAAAAAGGCATATTGGTTCACATATGTACAAAACGTAATAAGCACGCTTCAAACAAAAAAACACCTGGACCGATTTATAAAAATAAAAAGGCTGTAATAAATAGCAATAGAAAACAGCTCCCAGCTATTACGGTTCGTCGGCAATTCATAGAGATACGAAATTTTTATTATCCAGAATGAATAGTTATTACAACCAGATGAAAGCCGATAGACGGCGCACGCGTCGCTCAAATCATTTCGGAATGTTTCGCTAGATGCTATCTGTGAAAATAATGGGTTCGTATCGATTTTGTTGCTAATTGGTGGTGCTGGACTTTACTAGTGTTAGTAATTGGAATAATATGAACTCGAGGATCTACCCTACGTTAAAAATTAACTCGTAAAAACCTCTAAGCGAAATTTGACTTAAGATCCTACGTTACGATCATAATAGAAGGAAAGGTTGAAGGGAATTGGAAGAGAGGAAGGCCAAATTCTGCGCAGAAGAAGTCGCGGCAACAGCTAGTTCCTCTTCTTAAACTTAAGAGCTTTTTTCGGTGGAACAATTTCTATGTGGTTATTAACCAGGCCTTATACTCTGTAGTTCGATTTTCGAAGTTCGTGTAACGTCATTCCGCTCATACTAATAGCCATTAACTTTAGAGGGAAGGCATAATACGAACTTCGAAAATCGAATTTAGGAGTAGCCCCCAGGTGAAACACAAAGCTACAGTTGTGTCGTATCAGGATGCCAAAGAGCAGGCCCTGAAAAGGACCACATAGAATTTGCTCTACAGACAAGAGCTCTTAAGTTTAAGAAGAGGAACTAGCAGAATTTGTCGTGTACCATTTCAGAAGGGAGACCGCCCGCGGGGTGAAACCAGGTGGGTGTGGCTACTAGGTTGTCGGTCATTGACGACTTTCCTACCGTATTTAAAAAGACTGAGTGTCAACATCCGCTGAAGATGCCTCAGAGAGAGGTGAAACACGGTCCGGATCATTAGTAGTGGGTTTGATTGTAATTTCGGTTACTTTTTCGTTTATTATCACTGTTTCTAAAGCGTTGACTGCATGAATATAGAAAATATTAAGCGGGAGCATGGCCATTTTGTATTAACCTCATTATATCGCGGAGTAGCCCAATAAAATTATCCATTTTTTTTGTTTTTCTCTTCGAATATTACAATTTTACTGCACTAAAATAATGTTTAAGTAGGTTATTATGTATTGTTATATTTACTTTAGAGCATCGGTTATGTATTGTAACGAGTCTGCTCAACGCGCCGTGTAGAAAAAAATTAAGTACAATCCTAATTTTCATTTGGTGGTTGGAAACTGTACTAAAACTTCGCGAAAACAGAAGAACTTTAGCAGACAACTCAGCAATTTCTAACAATCAATCCGCCGTCCAACAATACATTATTATCTCGCGTGCCATTCCGTTTGAAATGCTAGAAACTAAACCAAACATTGCTCTATATGTATGGTATTATTTAAGGAATACATTATTGCAAGTAACAATTTGGCCCGCAGTACCGTTGGGGCTATAGATCAGTTCAGGTGTTGTCGGCCTGAGGGTGTGCTGTGGTGTAATGTAAGAAATGTGGCGTTCTTTGGCATTGCTAGAAGCAGAGCCTCTGGTCTAAGTTTTCGGACACAAGAAACGTGTCAAAAGTGTTGCAAGGCTTCAATAACTATTGCCAAATTGGCAGCACACTTATGACAAACCGTTCTGTAATAGTATTTTTTAAATTTTATGCATATGTACCTAACGTTTGTTGCGAGAAGCAAACTACAAGTAGTTACTGCTGCAATTGTCAAAATGCAAGAACTACCGAGGAATGCAATTTGTACTGTTTTTTTACATGTCTTGATAGATCTATACAACCTAGAGCTTGTCGAGGCTATAAAACATAGTATTTGATACAATATTTGATATGCCAGACCACCTGTAGCCAAACACTATGATAATAGCGTCAGAGGGGGGCTTGCGATGAATGTAGCCGCACATCCGAAAATCGGCTACGTCACTCACCTGAGAGCATATCAACGACGCTCTCAGCGTTAGGTAGAAACTAGTCACTGTAGCCGAACACGGGTAGGAGAAGAGAGAGATTTGATGTTAACAGTATCGTATAAGATTACTCACAGCTGAAGGGTTATTTAGACAATCTCAACTCTTTTGATTCATCATCATCATCATCATATCAGCCGAAAGACGTCCACTGCTGGACATAGCCCTCTCCCAAGGCTCTCCACTCGGACCGGTCCTGTGCCTTCCGCATCAACCGCGATCCCGCGATCCTGATCAGGCCGTCGCTCCATCTTGTTGGAGGCCTACCGACAGCTCATCTCCCGGTCCGCGGACGCCATTCGAGAACCTTCTGACCCCATCGGCCATCGGTCCTGCGAGCAATGTGCCCCGCCCACTGCCACTTCAGTTTCGCAATTCTTCGGGCTATGTCGGTAACCTTAGTTCTACTGCGGATATCATCATTTTCTGATAGCCCTCTCCATAGCCCTCTGAGTGACCTTGAGCTTCCTCATGAGGCCCATTGTTAGCGTTTGATTGGTCAACAAAAAATATATGTACCTAATTTAAAACTTTCTTTGCATTTTGATTCAAGCCGTCTAACGCTGTTTCTAACATCTTTGGACTACACACCAATAGACTGGCAGGTGAGATCCAACGTTATACTGCGGCCACCACGCCCGTCCATATGGAGGTTGGTTTGAAGCTGTTGGTTAAATAATAACTAACGTTGTTTACGAGAGTACACTGTCAACGGGTATGGTCTGTTATAGGAATTATATAACTACATAGATTCAGTTGCGTGTGGTTCGCACAGTGAATACCGAATGCAGAAACTATTCAGTTCTGTTAGCAATAATGGTATTTCAGTTTTTTTTTTAATTAATCGAGATGATGGATACTTGGTTATACAATACAATACAATACAATACAAATACTCTTTATTGAACACCACAAATCAGTACAAAACAATACAGAAACAAAGAACAAAGTATACAATAGGCGGTCTTATCGCTTAATAGCGATCTCTACCAGACAACCTTTAAGACAAAGAAATAAGTTGGAGACAGTTTAAGTAGGTGGCGGAAACAAATAGACAGGAGAAAGGCAGGGATAATAAAACAATACTTACATAAATATAATACATAGCTAAATAAATAAAATAATACATAAACACATAACATAATTGTATATTATAGTGAACATCTCTGGCCTCTTATTTTATTGTTCCGAAAAAATAATTCATTCACTTAGATTTTTAACGCTACTTTTTTGATGACGGCACTTACGTTGTGGTATAAGAGGGTTGAATACAAGTTATTTTATATAAAAAGAATCTCGTTTATTTTACCTTGTTCCAGCATTTTTGAATCTGCATAATTATCGCGTGCAAAATATAACCACTAAATTTATTTATTTACTTAATCATCTTTCTATTAAGATAGACTATACTAATGAAACTTTCGATATCAGCCAAAACAGAAGCAAAATTTACGGCCATTCTAATCAAACCCCGCTTATTAATTACGTTTTTTCTTTTAATTATCAACGCGTTCCCGAAGATCAAGCGGAATAGCCGATTGTCTTTGAAATGCCGAATGCTGAATCGATTTCTAATTCGACGTATCACAACAATCTCGTAAAATAACTATCAATGATCGTTGAAGTAATTAATAAAGCACGATGTTAATTTATCAAAAAACCCGCGGTTGTGCTCTACGGTTGTGTACTTATTTGAGTTCTTTTGTTTTAGGTTAGACAAAATGCGGATACGGAAATATTTAGATAGGTACCAGATATTTTATTAATTTTCCATTTAAATCAAATTAAAATATTACCGCGCTCCCACACTGCGTATTTGTAGTGTTAAAATAGTGACATGTCTTTTTGTGGGAGCGCCATTATTAGGTTAAGGTTGTCATACTATATTGGTAGCTCATGTTTTCGTACAAACTACACACACCAAAACTCTGTTTTAAAAATGCCTTGTAACATAATTGATTATTAGGTGTATGGATTTTATGCGGTAGTTCTATGATATACTATTATTAAACTGTAATTATTTTATAGCGGTACAGTTAAAATTAGCTACGAGTAAATAGTCAAAGTATCTAACCAGTGAGCCTTTTGGAAACTACCCATCTAAGTACAATAAATTGATTGATTGACCGAAACATATCGGCTATAGAACAACTCAATTGCGTCATAACTCTAACAAAATGAAGACTTCACTCTTCGGAGAAACTGACGATCGCCTTTTGTCTAATTTGAGCTATCAAAATGTAGCTACGAGAACATTAACAAATTATTGCCCTAAGCAACTATCAAGTGACCGGATATGGTACCTCAGAAACAAACATAAGGCAAAACCAACCGTGTTTCAAAGATAATACGGTGAGAGATCGATTGGAGCGAAGGGTGATTTGCATGCACGAATTCAATGAGTAAAAATTAAGGTAGTTTCCGATTACTAAAAGTAATAACAATATTGCCTGGGGCCAAATAATGTCTTGGGCGGACTAAGGTACGTATTTTCAGTTCTATTAACTTTTTTTAGGTCGTTGAGGACGGTTTGTGGTTCGATGGTTTATTGGCTTCCTGTTACATTATTGGAAATAGGTGCAAGTAATACTCGCTGAGTTTAAAAATTTGCAGCAAGATAATTAAATGCTACTTTTGTCCCGATATTTCCACAGAATCGGTTTTTATTCAGTTAAATTCCTAAAATGTACTTAGCTACCTAAATATAAAACGCAATATCAACCTAGAGAAAATGGAAGTTATATTTGTATGCGTTTTTCTAACTTGCTTAATTTTTTTTCTTAGCGCTCGTCTTGAACAAAATATACAATGACTTTGTGTGGAAAGTGGTCAGCTTATAAGATTTCAACTATACATACAGTGCTCTATGCGCAGACGCAGTTCTATTGTCACGTAACGACACGAAGATTTTAATTAAAAGGAATTATACGTTTGCTATTCTTTATAACAGAAAATTGAATTGCTCTGGTGAAATAGCAAAACAGCAAGCATAGATAATAATTGCATTTCATTTTTCCTCATTTTTTAGAGTTCCGTACAAAAAGGTTAAAAACGGAAACCCTATTCGTGTGGCTCTGGCTCCGCTGTCCGTCCGTCCGTCTGTCACCAGGCTGTATCTCATGAACCGTGATAGCTAGACAGTTGAAATTTTCACAGATGATGTATTTCTATTGCCGCTATAACAACAAATACTAAAAACTAGAATAATGATTGTATATCTGTATTTATAAGTGACCAATATAGAGTAACCCCACACTGCGTACATTTCGCTTTGGAGCAGGGCTCTGCTGGAACCCTCGCACTCGACTCGCACTTGGCCGGTTTTTATTCAGGTAAATTCCTAAAATGTACTTGTTTAGGTACTTAAATAAAAAAATGTCCCCGACCGACGTGGTTCAATTAGTAATCCTAAATCTCGTTCTCGTACTAACCCTGTTACATAAATAATCGTGAAAAACTTTTACATTTTATGGCTATAGCCGCAAGCTACCGTTCATCATTCATCAATAATTATTTTATGTTCAATTAGACACCGTTCCTTTGTCTCGAGTCGGGTTTCTCATAAACGGGCTATATGCAAGTTTGGTTCACATTTGATTAGTTTTAGTGGTCGTATTCATAAAATTGGGGCTGCGAAAACTGCGGTTTTATCCGTTCCTGAGTTGTCCTCCATGCTGTAGGCTTATTGTCTAACTCGCTCGCAATCGCCATCGTGTTCATTTTGACAGTTCTTGTATGAATGACAGCTAGCTGATTCCGATGCCAATTGTCAGCCCATACATGAACTATCAAAATGAAGACGATGGCGATTGCGAGTGAGTTAGACAATAAGCCTACTGGTTTCGGAGCAAAGAAAAAAACATATAATGTACCAGCTGCTTCTCTTCGGGAAGAGATAGTAAAAGCACATCAAAAGAATGGGTGAAAATCTTAGGAATCATGTTATAGGCGATGCAGCTAGCAACCCATCGCTATTTTGATCCCCCTCTCTACTTCCACCTATGCGCCCACAATCATGCTAAGCGTGGCCTTTGGGTCTTGTTACCCCTGGATCTGTCTACCCCTTAAGGAATAAAGACGTGATGTATGTATGTATGAGTTGATTTCCAAAGCCTACTCATCTGCGAGCCGTAACCGTAGCTATTGCACATTAACAGTACATACATACATACATACATATCGTCACGCCACTTTCCCACAGGCAGAGACTACTTTGTTCCACTTGCTACGATCCTGACATACCTCTTTCGCTTCATCCACATTCATCAATCTCTTCATACATGCTCGTCGGTTTCGGGTACTCTTGACCTGGCCTTTTTCCAAAACGTCCCCAATTTGATCATGGAACGTCCACTTAGGCCTTCCCCTCCCAATGCTCCCATTCACACTCCCCGTATAAATCTGTTTAGTTATTAATAGTACCTAACCAAAAATTAAAAAAACCCTAGTGGGGACGCTGGAGTTGTGCTCGCGGTAGCCTCGTAGAGTAAGCACTCGGTTTAACCGACGAACTTGCAAAGAAATGAACTTACATTATTTGGTACTAGATAAAGTATTTGATGTGTGTACGAACGTGTGCCTGCTTGTGTGTACGTGTATGTGTGTGTTTACAATACATACCTAATTGGCACACTTCTATGAATAAAATGAGTTTATTTTGAGATACGTGAAACGTAACACACCCCGTCACACACACACACACACACACACCACATCCCGTTTATAATATTTGATAGGTGAAACGTAGCTGAAATTTACAGCTATAAATAATTTTGCCAACGACCCGAAAACTTAAGGGTGCATCCGTGCTTAGCTCGCAACGTCGCATTTTTGGTGATTTTTTGCGATTATTTCACAGAAACTGAATGAAAGTATCAAATAACCGTCTGTAGTGCACTTCATTTTTAGTGTATTAATGTGTCTAATGCAATAATTGATCGTGATGGACTTTTATTTTCTTATTAACCGAGATTATAGTATTTTATCCCTTTAAAACGAAAATAAAAGTCCATCACAATTAATCATTGCATTGGACACATTAATACACTAAAAACGAAGTGCACTACAGACGGATGTTTGATACTTTCATTCAATTTCTGTGAAATAATCGCAAAAAATCACCAAAAATGCGACGTTGCGAGCTCAGCACGGATGCACCCTCTTAATTAAATTTCAGCATTAGTTTTGTAGATTTTTCTCAGCTTTCTAATAATACCTATTTTCTGTTCATATCTGATTTCTTCATCATCATTATTATTATGACATAAATCCGGAACTGATTTTCATGTCGCTGTACGGCGGATCGGCCTTATAAAAGCGCTTCCAGAAATTAAGATTTTGTCCTTTTGGAGTTTGATATTTTAACAACTTGTTAGTATGTGTGTATGTAATCATTTTACTGTACAAAATAAAAATAAACAAACATAATTAACAAACATCAAGGTACATACATGTTGTACAAAGTCGAACTTATTCCTTTTGGTGACTTTACCTACTGCGAGCGAATTATCAGCTTATTAGCACAAGCGTCAAAAACCTCGGTTTTCGTGGCCCCACCGCCTCGGCCCACGTTACAAGCGAGCCCCCGTATTTATTGAGCTAATTGGTTGTAAATCGAAAGCAGATTGTTCCAAAATGGCCGGCAACGATTTTGTGTAGTAAAACTCATAAACCTCCCTACGTGTTCGTTGTCGGCTAATGGCTTCATGATAAGGCCCCTTTTATGGTTTAATTGGAGTTTGAAATGTGATTCGTGGAGGTTTTTTGTCTCAATCATTATTAATTTAAACGCCAATTAGTTGAATTAGATTGGTTTTTTTTATCGTGCGTTTTATTGAATTCCATTTCTCTTGGGTTTTGTGGATTGCACTTGTTTGTAACAAGCAACATGCACTCGCTTTAAAGATTCATTTTGGTCGTTCATCTTTTTCTGTCTCTTCGATGTTCGCCTTTGCGTGATAAAGACAAAACATACATATTACTGAGGTGTATAATTTTTTTATGAACGACGTAGTTCTAGAACCATGGTAACCTAGTAGTTTGACCTATGTCCTCTCAAGCCACCATTGGGGAGGCCCTCTCTCTGGTCGGGGGCTTGTACCCAAGGTCGCACTCAATTTAGCAATTCCCCAGAAGTCCAGAGTGTGTGTGTGTGTGTACCTATCCCTATTATGATTATCCTTTACACCTTTACCCCCCAATCATGCTAAGCGAGGCCTCTGGGTCTTGCTACCCTAGACCTAGGCTCTACCCCATCCTCCTAATCCTAATATTTATAAATGCGAAAGTTTATGAGGATGGATGGATGGATGTGATGATGTGAGTGTGTATATTTTGTTTCTTCTTCACGCAGAAACGACTGGACGGATTACAATAAAATTTGGAAAGGAAATAGCTGGTTACCTAGATTAACACATAGGCTACTTTTTATTCCGGGAAATTGCATAGTTCTCGCGGGATAGCGATAAACATGCCAAAGGCCGTAGCAGTAAGTCTAATTCAACGCGGACGATGTCGCGGGAGAAGCTAGTAAGGGTTTAGGACGTGATTTTATGTATGTATGTATATATTTATCTCCTTGGTATTCCATAGCTGATGGTATTTTAGGTAATTTTCCCTGTACAAGCCTGCACCAATTCGTCAGCGCATTATTACGTCATTACCATAATGCACCCAAATTTCGAGTGAACATTATGAATAATCCAACAATTTGTATGTATGAGACCGAGCACAGCCGAAAATATTTACATGGCGGACTGGTTAGTAATTTACTTGAAAATCTTCTCTTGTAACATGGAAATTGAATTTTGGGAAGGAGCGAGCGTGATTCAAAATCATGTTTTTCTATAATCCTACTATCGCGGGTAGTACGACCTCTTACTAGCTTATCCTGCCGCCAAGCAGCAGTGCTTACACTGATGTGTTACGGCGTGAAGACTACGAGTAAGACATCCGGTGAAATTACTGGCACAAGAGGTATTCTATCGCATGCTAAGCCGGCAACGCATCTGTAATCCCTCAAGTGTTTCGTGTGTTCATGGGTGGTGCCGGTGGTGGTGTTCGTTTACCATCAGGTGATCCACTTGCTCGTTTGCCTTCCTTATCGTATAATCGTATAAAAAAACAATATTATAAATGCGAAAGTTTGTGAGGATGTGAGTGTACATGTTTGTTCCTTCTTCACGATGAAAAGACTGGAAGGTTTTGGATTAAATTCAGAACGGAGATAGCTGGTACGCTAGATTAAAACAAGGGCTAATTTTTATCCCGGAAAATTGCACATAGCTCCCGCGGGGAAGGCATCTTAGCTCTCAAAGGGCCATCCCCTTGAGAGCTAAGAGACCACAGACACACACACAGACATCGACGTCAAACTTACAACACCCCTCTTTTTTCGTCGGGGGTTAAAAAACTACAGGGGCCTTATCATGACGTCTTAATGCGATTCAGTTTAGGTTCGCTCACTGTCAGATTTATACTAAAAGTGACAGCTAAAACTTGAAATGAGTCGGAATTAGGACGTCATGGTAAGGCCCCAGGACAGCTTAAAAAAGATGACAATCTCAACAAGAAATCAGACAGCTACTCTACAGTTGGTGAATTGGAACTGCTGTACCATTATAAATTTCATAGCTCAAATCACGGGACACAAGAACACGTTATGAATAGTGGATGCCGCGACCGGTACGCCGGGGTATAATTATTGCGAAGCCATGATTATGACGTTACGTGACGTCATTAATGCTGTCTAAGATTTGCCATAAATACCTTCATCTTTCTAAAAGGGTTGGTAAAACCGTAATTCCCATTCATTTTACGTCTGGTAACCCTATCGGAGCTTGTTCATCCTAAAACATGTTTTAATTATTCGAAGACTATTTTCGATTTTTTATTCCTAAGATTTTCTAGCTACCATCGCCTGTAACATGATTTCTAATCCACTTGTTTTTGGCGCGTTTATCACTGTGTTTAAAATTGCCTGACTGACTTTGTTTCGTCCTGGAATCAGTTTCGTCATGTCATCAGAGATGGGGTAGGTAAATAAAAAGTTTCAGATTTTTTTTTGCAGAGGCTGGTTGAATATTGCTAACTGCTAAATTTTTTATTGTCATCATTGTTACATATTCGACACTACATTGCGTAAATACAGACGTCAAAAAGAACAAGAATGACTCGTCATTGAGTACACAGTACAAATTGCCATTCCATTTTACTTAGCAGAAATCTATTTATTATCAATACAACTTAAAACTAGAGATAAATACTGATATTCTTCAGCACAATTATTATTAAAAATGTTAATTCTGACTGAGTTTTGCACAAAAATTTCATATTACAAAATTACAACCTAACAGTCACTTTAATAGTACATGTCATTACTAACACAAATGAAAATATTAAAATTGTAACACAGAAGATGTTTATTATTTATCAAATTTACTGTAATCATTGCAGAGGTACTCTTTGATGCTATATATCGTCTTATCATGCAGTACCTATTGCTTTTACTCGGCCACGGAACACGGCATCGCTTTTGATATCCTTTATGGCATACGGTAAGCTTATTGTATAGGATTCGTCCCATAGCTTTCGGAGTTCTTTTTGAAAGTTTTAATCGAGTAGGCGCAGAAGCGACAATGTTAAGGCAGTCTTTTGTCACTCTAGGATTATAATTTGCTCTTATATTGAATTCGCTTAAGATTTTAGTGTTCAGTCAGATCATAGTAGTTACAAATCACGGGATGTAAAACATGTCATAACATGTTTTACATCCCGTGATTCATTCATAAATGAAGGATGCAGCAAACTACCCGCGGGTATCAGCGTATGTCATAATTATTAAGAAGCTGTCATTAAGACGTTACGTGACATTGGAGCGGCGTCTGCGCATAGAACACGATATAAAGATGAGCCACTTCTTACAATTTAGTTGATTTATATTGTACAGGAGATACGTAGAAGAACAATTGGTCACCGACATAGCCAAGCGAATTAGTTCGTGGCAGCGGCAATGGGTAGGCCATATTATATCAAGGTGAACAATAGTTGTTGGGGCCAAAAAGTTCTCAAGTGGAGACTGTTGATCGGCAAGCGCAGCGTAGGACGTCCACCAACTAGGTGGACGGATGACCTGGAGGCTTATTACGTAACCCGCTCGCGATCGTAATCGTGTTCATTTTGACAGTTCACGTATGGGCTGACAATTGGCATCGGAATCAGCTAGCTGTCACATTCATACAAGAACTGTCAAAATGAACACGATGGCGATTGCGAGCGAGTTAGACAATAAGCCTACTGGTTGGCTCGCGGGTTTGCGGTGGATGCAAGCCGCTTCCAACCGGAGCAAGGGCAACTGGAGGTCTATGTCCAATAGTGGACGTCCTATGGCTGATATGATGATGATGATGATGGTATTGCATATTTAGATTTAGCTACAGTTCTTTCTTTTAGTTAAATACAAATAAAATATATAAATGACTGAAATATACAAGTGCAACGGAATACAGACTTCATAAGTAGTATTTTTGGTATAAAACAATTGATTAGGTAATGATTTGTCATAACTTCTGTAAGTTTATACATACTTAGGCCTCCCACAAGACAAGATAGAACGACAGGTAAAAATATAGCAGGATACCATTGGCACCATTAATAAATTAAACAACAAAATACACAATCGCCATTATCTTAGACTTTCATTCAATTATTATAATAAGTTACAAGATCACCACAAAATAGGTACTTTATTATAAGAAAAACAGGACTTAATCACGTAAATAAAATGTATATTTGTAAATACCTCGACGTTTCGGACGCGACTTTGCATCCATGGTCTCGAGAGGACTGTAGTGGCAGCCCTAATGAAGAAACTAATAATAAAGATCAAGTGTGGGTAGTTAGGAAAACTCGTGCAGCTAGAAGATGTTACCCGCCACTTCAGTCCTCTCGAGACCATGGATGCAAAGTCGCGTCCGAAACGTCAAGGTATTTGCAAAAATACTTTTTATTTACGTGTTTAAGTCCCGTTTTTCTCAAAATAATGTGTGAAAATCGCGAAAGTTTGAATCGATACAAAATAGGTACTTATTTGTAAAGAAACATAATACCTACCCATTGTAATGAGCACTGACGAAATTATCAACAAGCACCGTTATAACAAGCTAATATTTAAGGCCTTAATAAAGACACAAAACATTTTGTGCAATCCCATGGCGTGATTATGTTTAATTATATAATTCCTATTCGGGTGCTGGAAACAGTACGACAGTTAAAATAATGATAAATAATTCCCACCTTTGTCACAAAATGTTATTTCTGTGCACACACTTGTTATTATTTTTTTAACGAACGTAATGGCACTCCATTTCTTTGGACAATTATAACGATAAGTCTCATGTCGGCTCACTTATGGCTAACATGTGCTTTTATGTTGGCATAGCAATGTTTATTACTACTATTGGGCATAGGTAATAATGAAATCTTTCCATGCTGGTCAGAAAGCAAAGAAAAAACACAGAATTTATCAGTTGCTTCTCTTAGAGAATAGATGAAAAACGAGGAATCATGTTATAGGCAATGTGGCTAGCAACCCATCGCTATTTTGATTCCCCTTTATACACCCACAATCATGCTAAACGTGGCTTTTAGGTCTTATTGCCTTAAGCTGTGTCTACTCCGCAATGGATAAAGACGCGATTTGTGTATGTATGTGTGTATAAAGTAAAACGCGTGCGTGATGTTACCGAGATAAATAGAACAGATGCTGATGAATGTGGACGGTGATTATTACGAAAAAAAGAGACGCACGATTTTAACTTCACATTTAGAGTATTCCGTAGCGCAAGATGTTTTTCTCAAACATGAAATGAAATATTTATGTTGTGTTCCTTTTAATAAGCCGCAATGTGTCACGTGACGGTGCGGCTTGACAAGAGTCTTTAATAGGATTTCATACAAAATTACTGGCCAAGGCCGGCAATACCACCATCTTTTGTTTCAATGCAGAGAAATATATTTTTATTTTTCTCTTATGACTGTTTATTTGTAGGTGGCCAGTTTTATCAATAATTAATAAGTAAAAAAAGTAGGTACGTGTTAATTACAATTAAAATTGGGTTTAGTATTGCCTAAAATGACGAAAATATTATTTTTAATATGACTTCTTGGACTTTTTATTTTTTTATTGCATATGTGTGAAAAAAGCACTATAAATATAAGTCTTGGTTGGCCATGAACAGGGATTTTCGGCCTATCTCTAGATATCTGTAAAACTGATATGGGACTTCAGTCATTTTTCTAATTTGGAGCGCCATTTGTCTATTGGCACACATCACTCACACATACAGGTCATTTACTTAAGTTTTTCACCTTAATAGATTTTATTGATGAAGCATTCTAACTGAAAACAATTTCAGTCAGGCCAGTTATACACGAATCAAAGCATTATAAAGACCCTCCCGCGGGCACCCTGCAACGAGCGACTGCAATGAAACCGATTGTGATTACCATAATTTCATCCTCCCACGTGTCAGGCGACGCCGGCGCATAAAAACTGGTAGTAATCAGTACATTGCGGTACTGTTGAACGGAGAATACGAATGGGATGGATTTTGTGCTCAAGGGGATTTAAAGATATATTACACACATACATACATGGTAAGTTTTTGTAGTCCCAATGCCCAACTGTTATAAAAATCCTCACTAGAGACTTACTTACTAGAGGTTAGGTTTGTTAGGTAAGGTCAACTGGGGGTTAATGCGTCACAATACTTGAAACAGCAAATTTATTACATTATAACAAACCCATTACGTATCCTTAAAAAGCTATAACTTATGATACAAGTTAGCATATTTTATCTAATTTCATATTTTATGCCAATTTATGGCATTTTTGATAACTTCTACGTGTAAAATACGTTTCTGTAAAAGCTGGGAATTTTAGACGCTATAACCCCAGGTGGGGTATTGCAAAGCCAAACAAATACTTGGTCCTGAAATATAAGGCCAGTTACAGACTATTAACACTTGCTGTCGCGACTGTATGAAGGTGCAGTAGTCGCCTCCTCCAGGCAACGTGGGCTACCGTATGAAATAATACGTTTTTTGTCGGAGCATCGGCTTGAAATCGTTACATTTTGCTGCGTGCCCTCAGGCGGTTCTTGGACTTTTGTTTACGTTACCATTCACGACAAAAACTAAATAAAAGGCGTAAAATGGAGCTTGGCAAAGTGTGGCAGAAGTTGTGAATGAATTATTTCAAAATACGTCACAAGAAAAGTTCATCTATGCTTTTGGTCGCCTTACGAGAGCATTGCTACTGACTTCATATTATAAAAAATTAATTACCTTACGGGGTAAACAGAGCTTAAGGTGACAAAACCTTCAGGCCACGTTTAGCAAGAATGTGTGCATATGGTTGGAAAGTGGAATCAAAATAATGATGGGTAGCCGCATCGCCTATAACATGATTCGTATGATTTTCGCCGATTCCCTCGTTGGGATTAGGCATTTGCACGGGAAAAGAAGCAACTGATACATTCTATGTTTTTTCTTAGATCCCAAACCGTCATGGAAGTAACCAATCGATTTATTCATGTTTTACATAGAGGGCTTACATTTAACTTGAAATGTTGTTTTTTACAAGCAATGTAAGATTTTTGGACCAAATCAAATTGTAGGTACCCACGTCTAATGGTTTGATTGACTTGTTTGGTATCCATAATCTAGGACGAATAATAATTAAAACCAATTTAACAAAAAGTACAGCAAGCATAAATGCTAATCAAAACTGCCTCTTGAGTTGTAGTGATCAAAAAATAGTTTGTTAAATTAATATTTTTATTTTTTGGCATTGATTTTGATTTGACTTTGGTTACCAAAGTGCCACGAGCACGTAAGCGGCAAATGCTGCTACAATGTATACAGGACGCGTCATTAACGCGCGGCGATACCGGCGCGCCAGTGTGTCCAGGGTTTAATAAAACGAGACGGAATTATCAAGATTGAATATTATAGTACATTCCTAAATTACCTACTATGTGAATGTGAATAGGAGGAAGGCAAACGAGCAAGTGGGTCACCTGGTAGTAAGCGATCACCACTGCCCATAGACACCCGCAACCCCGGAGGGATTGCAGATGCGTTGCCAAACCTGAGGACTTAGATGAAATGCCTCTTGTGCCCGTAATTTCTATGAAAAACAATGGCGAAAACTGTCTTGCGTTTCACCTGGTGTTAAGTGATCACCATCGTCCATGGATACAGTACAGTACAGTATTTAGTTTTAAGACTACTACTATTACAGTTGAGGCTGCTGAGTGCGTATACTTACGTTTGGTCGATGTTAAAAATAGACGGTGTCCTAAGGAGTCGCTAACTCTTTATTGAACATCAGAACATCACATATAAGACATAATGTCTTGTATTGTTTGTGTAGGTGTGCTTTATTAGTTTAGGTTTAAATGAGGGTCATTGCTCTTCTAGCTTTCTAGTATGTCTACTCTCTATACTCTGGTTTCTGTTCTGTCAATCTTACGAAGGTTAACTGGAAGAGATCCCTTTAAGGGATAAATTCGCTTTTGTACATCTATTTGTCTGTGATGGGGTGCTAGCCGCAAGATAACAAGATTCTTAAGATTGATGGAAGAAAGAAAGAAATTTACTCATTTTTCAAGACACACAAATATAAGAGCATACACACAATACTCTATCTCTCTCTTTCTGATGCTGCGTTCTTACGACCATAAAATGCTTCCTTAACGTGTGGTCACCACAGTCGTACGTTATGAGTTATGAACCAGGAGCAAGTCGCAAAAAACGTTTTCTTGATTACTTCACAATTCACACGAAACATACATCTCGCGTCGCCTTGTGGATTTATGGAACTTATGTAGGTATACATCTTGTTATCTTGTTGCATCACAAAATAAAGCAGGCGTTTTATTGAATTTGAATGTTAAAGTAATCATACGGAATATTTACTTGTATACTTAAGGTAGGGTTTTTTGGGACATAAGTCGTTAAAAGAAAATAAAACAGAAGAAAATTGTAAAGTGTACATTGTGTCCAATTTTACCGGTAACATTTATTTATTTATAAGCCTTTTTATTCCGAATTCGCTACAATTTTCAGTAAGTACATGTTGTTGTTGTTGTTGTTGTTATTGTCGTTTTTTTTTATTATTTTTTTTTTATTAAATGTCGCGTAATTCGGCGTGTCTCATGGCATAGCCCTCCTCCGTGTATTGGAGGGTTTGGGCTATAGTTCCCACGCGCGTTCAGTGCGGATTGGGAACTTAACACACACCATTGAATTTCTTCGCAGATGTGTGCAGGTTTTCTCACGATGTTTCCTTCACCGAAAAGCTCATGGCAAATTACAAATGCAATTTTCGCACATAAATTCCGAAAAACTCAGAGGTGCGAGCCCGGGATTTGAACCCACGACGCTCTTCTTGAGAGGCCACAGTTCAAACCACTAGGCTACCACGGCTTTTACCGGTAACATTTAATGAAAGTTAAAATTAAAGCAGCCAATCACTGAAGTGACAGAAATGTCATATGGACCTCCCGAAACTAATGTAATGGCAGAACACAGAGTACCTTGATTGAATTTATTAGTTTTATCATGATACAGTGATGTTTATGTAAGTCAACACTAATTTAATAAGTACATTCCTGCTAGTCACTTTCATGTCGTCTTCTTTAAACTATGGGAAGAATAATAATATTTCATTTGTAACTAAAAACTGTTTAAGGATTTCAACAATATAGTTTTTACTACAGAATTATAAGGCAAATGACCAAATTTTATACAATGCATTTTTAATAACCAACATTATTCATGATATTCACCAACAAACTATGTTGCAGTTTGGCGATATAGTATTAATGTATTAATGCATTTTTATTTTTGATTAATAAATAAAAAAAAAAATAAACCATTCTCATGCATAAAGCAAAAATTAAAATTTTTGAAATATGTTTAGCTTTTTTATCACTCTCTATTCAACCTGTAGGTATTAAAATTTTCTGAAATCACTACTTAATTCAAAGCGTGCTACGTGCTCCATTAAACTGCTTTAATGAACGGTTCTACACAAGATGTACCCAACACGCTTTTTGTATTCATTCATATTTCCCTAATGGATGGTTTCATGCAAGATATACCCAACACACTTGTTCTCCAATCTCGTCTAGTTGGGTGCAAGTAATCACACGTCATACGGGAAGCGGTCCGGTATGATACGGGGCATATCTTCAATTATCGTGCCTTACTTAAATACACGGTTGCTGCGCCTACTGGTTGGTCATAGAATAAGAAAAGCGTTAGTAGATTCGACATTGCATAGTCCGTGAAAAAGGAAACTAGAAAGTTTTGATACGCCCAGTGCTCAAAACTTAATACTAGATGTTTTTATCTTATAACTAGCTGTTGCCAGCGACTTCGTCTGCAAAGAATTCGTTTATCGCTATCCCGCAGGAACTACGAAATTTTCCGGGATAAAAAGTAAACTATGTGCTATTCCAGACTTTTCTCTATCTATGTGCCGAATTTCATCCAGATCCGTTGTGCCGTTCTGGCGTGATTGAGTAACAAACAAACAAACATCCATCCATCCATCCATCCATACTTTCACATTTATAATATTATAGTTAAATTAAATTAAATTAAATACCTATTTAATGTACAGGTGACTAGATAAATACGTCATTTGATTACACTTTTATGAGATTATTTGAAACAATTTTGTTCCACTAGTTTATCTTGTATAGGTATGGACACCAAGCGCTCTGTTCAAATTACAGTTGAAATTCTCGCAGGACTGTAATAATTGGCATCAGAAGTAATGTATAAGAGAATCATTGATCACGTCTTTATCCCTCACGGGGTATGCAGAGCCTAAAGTAACAAGTGAAGGATGATCAAAATGGTGATATAAGGTGAATAGCGATTCTGTTAATTTGCAATTTTCTGAGAGAATCGCATTATATTATATTGGACCATTACGTATTTTAACCCATTATATACATTTTAAACTTTATGGATTTTAATACGTAACCCTATTGACCATTCTGCAACTTCAGATTCTGTGACGAACTTTTTACCGACACCGACACTCAGCCATCAGTGATCAAGCGATCACTGACTGATCAGTGATGGCTGACCGCTAATCGCCGGCCCACTGACAGCTTAAGAAGCCACTTCCTGCGTCGCTGTCTGTCTAATTCACAGCATACTGTATGCGTAGCATTGACCTGCGCTATAGTTTTTCTGACAATATTTATCTGTTGACTAAGTACGTTGGTATTATTTGGAACACGACTATTTTAATGAGCGCGAAGAATTCGTAGGAGGTGGTTTGTGTAACATATAAAAATTACAGTGTTGCCATAAGAATAATTGGTGCTCTTTTAAAAAGGCTTAGGTACTGAATGAGGGAGTGATCAAAAAAAAAACTTGCAGTAAATGAAATATGTTTATATTTTACCACTTATTTAGTTAAAATAAATTAAAAATACGAACTGCTTCGTTGTATCACTTATACGAGGTGACTTTGAGAGAGAGAGAGAGAGAGAGAGAGAGAGAGAAACATTTATTTACACACATTCGATACACTAATGTTAATGTTACTTTGATGAAATAGACTTTAACAACACAAAAATTACGTAATGCACCAGGATTCAAAATAACGAAATGGGGTGGCAACCAAGTCCTTAAGAGATCACCCGAAGATATTAATGTGAGCATCACAACCATAGATATCCAAAACGCCAGAGGTGTCAGATGTAAAGAAGATTACCGTCAACCTGGGGTGACTTTGGTAATTTTGGGGCTACTTTGATCGTTTAAAAGTTGCTATAAAATCGATATTATCCATATCCGGTGAAAGGCGATCGACGAAGACATTGATTGGAAGCAGTAAACGCAAATAAAAAATAATGGTTTTGACATTAAAACTACTTTTTAAAGTCACCCCGTAAATCAAAGTCACCCCAGTTGACTGTACTGATTTTTGGCGTACAGTAAAGAATATTTTGTATTTGTATTGTAAATCTAATTTAAATCTTACTTTTTTACATTAGGTACAAAATAAATGACACATTTACTATTTCAAAACGTTACGGAAACGAGGTTTACGTTGATTGACTTCATGCAAGCAAACAATTTGGCAATCCCACACTAGTTGATCGGTGCAAACGCACGTAATACACTCATGGTACACGGAGTTCCCATATTCGCATCTAGGCACTGAAAACATAAAATAAAGTCAAACGCCGAAATACGTCCACTGTTCAACAAAGGCATACCCTTCGAAAGCGACAATAAACGACAACTTGCCAACTGTATCTACCTACTGGTTTTCCAAAACTTTCACGATGTCGTCAGTCCACCTACTAGGAGGCCTGCCAACGCTGTGTCTACCAGTTTGTGACCACAGTTCGAGTCACGAAAAGGGACCATTTTTCGCCCCTTTAATGACTAAAAATTTGTTTAAGCATGATACATACATACATATCGTCACGCCTCATTCCCACAGGGGTAGGCAGAGACTATTTTGTTCCACTTGCTACGGTCCTGACATACCTCTTTCGCTTCATCCACATTCATCAATCTCTTCATACATGCTCGTCGGTTTCGGGTATTCTTGACCTGGCCTTTTTCCAAAACGTCAACCAAACGTTCCCTAATTTGATCATGGAACGTCCGTCTAAGCCTTCCGCTCCCAACGCACCCATTCACACTTCCCATATAAATCTGTTTGGTTAATCTTCTTTCATCCATATTATCCTCTATACGTGACCAAACCAACTAAGCATACTTTTATCCTAGTCACTATATCTTCTTTCACACCAGCACGTTCCGTTATCACACTATGATATTATGATAGATATCTAATCGTTTACGTATGTACTTACGATCTTCAGGACCTTGAAGAGGAACCCAAGGCTCTATACTAACAGGTTCTTTGAGGTAAAATTCACGTTCTTTATCTTTCATCTTTGGTCCCTGGACGCCAGAGGGATCCATTTGGCCATGATTAAACTTTTCCAATTTATAGAGATATGCTATTTCTTGGGGTGACCATTCGCTACTGTCATTGGTGGACACTGATGCAAATATCGTTGCAGCCTGTAATCATTTTTGATAAATTATTATTCGCTCGAAGAAAATGCGAGTTGAAGCAGCAATGGGTAGGCCACGTTGCTTGTAGAACAGATGTCCACTAGAGAAATGTCCTCGAGAGGCGACCACGAACTGGGGCCTTACCATGACGTCTTAATGCGATTCAGTTTAGGTTCGCTCACTGTCAGATTCATACAAAAAGTGACAGCTAAAACTTGAACTGAGTCGGAATTAGGACGTCATGGTAATGCCCCTGGATGACGTATTGTTGCCTCTTGACGACATCACGAGAATTGCGGGAAATCTTTGTTCAACTGTGGACGTCTTCTGGCTGATGACGATGATTTTACTACTATTATAAATAAGAAGTAACTTCCTACACGTGTAGTCACGGATAAGATTCTTGGTGTAAACGTTCTTAAGCATCTTTCCAAACTTACTAATACTATGAGACTGCTGAGAATCATTATATCGCCGTCCGTTTCACAACTGTTCATATAAATTAATAAGTCACACAAAAAACTATGGTTTACTTTAAGTACATCACTGTAACAAATCAATTCAGAAAACAAGTGCTGCATGAAATGGAATTATAATTCAGTTTAAAATAGCTATCGTTACACAAAGAAATTACGTTTATTCCAAACGTGTTTTTAATTTTAACGAGACGTGATAACTTGAATATCAATTATTGTATACGCTTGTTCAAAATATTCTGCAAGATAGTCTGAAAAAAATATATAAAAATAATAATTATACTACTATCATCACGATGCCTACATGATAATGAACAAGGATTAAGCATGGTTTTCGTAAAATTCCCACTACAAAACAGTAGGCGCACCCTTCTTTTTGCGTCGTTGGTTGAGAAAAAAACAATTCGGAAAGTGCCTTGCAAGAATAATGAAATCATATCTCAATTCATGCAAGCAGGAGACCTTTCATAAGCTAGCCCATAGAACGGGCTATAAAAATGAATATAGCGTATAAAGCCAAGATAAGGCGGAATTTTGATAGGCTCCGTCCAGTAGCTGGTCCACACCTTGATTATAGTAATCTCGGGACCATCCACCGAAGTGGTTATTTGCTCCACATTACTGCAGTATCGATTTCATTAGATCGCCTCCGATTTAATAATAAATCTAGTAGATGATAGATCGGGCCGGATGGATCTCTTTTTTATTTATTACGTAATAATCGGCGTGGTAGGTACTTAGGTTTGGTAATTTGAAAATACGGGTTTTATGAGACGGACGGTAGTGTTTTGTTTTTTGTGATTTTTATTTGTTACTTTGCTTGGGAGAGTTGACGGCTCTAGGAGAATATTTTTGCTGACTTGAAGAATAAAGGAGATTTATTGGCTTTGGCAATCTTATCCCGTTATTGATTTCGAAAAATCCGCCCTGTTGTAGCCTTGATAAATTGTAATAAATAAATAAACTATGCAAAATTACTCTTTTCCAGGTAGGGATTGCAATCCCGCAGCTCATTCAATCCCGCGGGATTGATATGCGGGATTACTCAATCCCGCGGGATCCCGCGGGATCCCGCAACTTTGAAATTATGTTATAAAATCAAATAGAAACTACATAATTTTTGTGTAAAAACCAACTTCTATTAAACATTTCTTACATTAAGAGCGTTTATCCATACCGAACTGGCAACGTCGCATTCCTAGTGCTCTCCACGACCACTTCACAGAAATTGAATAAAAGCTTAAAATGTGGTCTATACAAGTTCATCGTTTTTAGTGTATCAATGTGTCCAATGCAATAACTAATCGTGATGGACTTTTATTTTCGTATTAGAGGGATAAAATAATATAATATATCGTTTAATAAGAAAATAAAAGTCAATCAATTATTGCATTAGACACTAAAATACACAAAAAACAAAGTGCACTACAGACACACATTTCAAACTTTCATTCAATTTCCGTGAAACAATCGCAAACCAAAAATGCGACGCCGCCAGCCCAATAGGAATAAACCTTCTTAAGCAACAGAAATTATTTCTTCGCTATTAATTAAGTATAAGTAATTAGTTATCTGTTTTTTTAGATTCATCTTAATAGTTTTGTTATCAGATTTTAACAGATTTTTAACAGATCTTAACAGATTTAAGGGTCATCTTAATAGTCAGATTATAGAGTCATCTTTAATACCTAGTTTTGTAGTTTTATATTTTTAATTCAGTCTTATTTAATGACTAATAATAATCAAATCACAACTTTCTTTTAGATGCTATTACTATGTTATCAAACTATGGTGATAATACGCTCTTTATCGCTAGTTTGAGCACCAAATTTTTAATTTGCGGGATCCGCGGATCCGCGCTTTAAAGGTGCGGGATCCAGCAGATTAATAAAAGCTGCGGGATCCCGCGGGAATGCGGGATCCCGCTTTGCGGGATTGCAATCCCTATTTCCAGGTCCAATGTTTACCGTTTGGTAAGGTGAGTCGTTCAGTCAGTCCGGCATTATCTTTGGTACAAACTCAGATTAAACACAAACATAAATCTAGTTAAGAGTAAATTATAATGGAACGTGCGTAAGCATGTATGCAAAGCGATAAAAAACGTAAAGTTGACTCAATATTAAAAAATCCATCAAGTTCATAAACTACTTTTTTCCAAAACGCCATCGAGTAATCTCAAGTCCGTAAGAAGCAATTTTAGATTCGGATCAAAAAACCATAAAACGTGCTACGATAGCTAGCTTGGCGAACATTACTTTAGCTATGCTATATTTTTAGTGATGTGGATAAATTTAACTGGTTAGAAGTTAAGCAATTAACGTTAAATTAATAACGATAACGAAACCCTCGTTAATTAATCATTATAAACTGCAGGTGATTTCAAGGGAACAATGAGTGGAACACACTATAATAGGTATTATAGTATTTACCCATTCTACATTGTTCAAAGGGCTTTAAACCTGATAGGTTTAAATAAAGATAGCTCCCTTGAAATTTTTCTGAATGTACGAACTAAAAGTTATCGGGCTGTCTGAGGTTACGACAATTTAACCCACAGTATCTAGCTACAAGATTAATAGTTTCGTGCAGTTTTAGTTACAATTATCGTTATAAAACTAACCATCGTTTAGGTATAACTTCGTTAAAATTACCTTGCCCAGCTATTCAGCGGCGCTGATTCAATTACGATACGAGCCTCTCCACAACCAGGAGCGGGTCATTACAATAATAATTGTATCACGATCGATTAATTTATTAACGAGTGGGCCCAACTCTATTCATGTGTCGCATCCTTGATTTATGCTTGTCGTTATTCCGTTTGCAGGTATTATTTTCTTTGACTGGTTAATGAATTACACAGTTTTGTTGGTGATTTGATAGGTAGGTAAATATTCGATTTGTAACGTAGTAGATTCTGGTGTCCACTTGAGAATTTAGTAAATAGCGACTGGAGCATTTGACAGAAGCGATGAGCTAAAAAAAATACGGAAAAGAAAAAGAGGAATGTACACCTTGGTCTTTGAGGTACATTTTAAAAGGGTCAAGGCTAGGAGTGACAGTTTGAAAACAGAAGGTAATCTTAATCTGAAAAGGGAAACGCTAATGATCAAAATACACAATAAAGGCAAAAGGCAGTGGAAATGGGTGAGCCCCATTACACCACAAATCTGTGGTGTAATGGAATATGAAGAAGGAAAGGGTGGTAGAGCCTTGTGCAAGGTCCGTCCGGATAGCTACCACCAACTTACTCGCTAATCCTGCCGCTAAGCAGCAGTGCTTGCACTGCTGTGTTCCGGTGTGGAGAGTGAGACAGCCGGGGAAATTACGGGTACAAGAGGCATTTCATCTTAGCCCTCTAGGTTGGCAACGCATCTGCAATCCCGGGGTTGCGGGTGTCTATGGGCAGTGGTGATCGCTTACCATCAGGTGACCCAATTGCTGGGTGGCCTTCCTATTCGCAAAAAAAAAAAATGATTTTCTTCATCAAATCCCTATTGGAATCATTAGATGTAGGTATTTTCTTGAATAGACATTATTTCTACGGCCAGTGGTAACTTCATTAAGATTGGAATGTAACACGCCAACTACTCATCTAGACTGGAATAGGTAGCCGTTTGTCAAAGTAGTGACGAATTTCTTTGAACCAATTACTTTGGTGATCAATTTTAAAACTGCTTACGGCTCTCTCGTAATTGAAAAACTGTCAACGCTTACTCGGTCAGTTTTTACATGTTAACTTGTTTAATGATATATATTTTGGACTTTATGACCGTGGAATAAAGCTGATTGACTGTGTTCTGTTTTTAGTTTCCATATAACTAACTTGTATTAACTAATATTATTATTATAACTAACTTGAAAAAATGAAGATAGTATTTTTATCTAAATTGTAATTCCAGGTGAATAGCGCATTATAATATGACTGCGTCCCTTGAGACTATAACCTACAATTTTATTGAGTGCCCATGGCCTTACAATGACGTCTCAATGTGATTCAACCCCGACTCAGTTTAGGTTCGCTCGCTGTCAGATCCATACTAAAAATAACAGCTAAAACCTGAACTGGGTCGGAATTGAACCGCATTAAGACTTCATGGTAAGGCCCCAGGAGATAAGACATTAATTGCCTTCTGTCATCTTTGGTCTCTCCTTGCTCCTCATGTATACACTTGCTCTCAATTAAATTCTACATACTATTTATGTTTGTTGCTTGAGTGAAATGGTTATCGAACGAAGCTAATTTGCAAACTAAAGGCATGTGCGAGTGTAATGAAACCAGTAGGATTATTTGTCTAACTCGCTCGCAATCGCCATCGTGTTCATGTTGACAGTTCTTGTATGAATGTGACAGCTAGCTGATTCGGATGCCAATTGTCAGCCCATACATGAACTGTCAAAATGAACACGATGCCGATTGCGAGCGAGTTAGATAATAAGCCTACAGGTAATAAAAAGCACATGAACATTACAGGTGAACTCGTTGATAAAACCAATCTTAATATCAATATCAATCCCCAATAGCCACTTAAAAACAAACTGAATCATCAAACTGGATCACTCCGATCACTCCTTACGGTAAATGATTCAAATGACTCAACTAAGAGAAACAAAACGCGACCCTTTATTCATTCGAAAGGAAACAAAAGCAAATCATTAGCACTGACCTTGCTGGCACCGTTAGGGAGACCCTTTGAAAAAAAGATAGGGCGCTGTCTTCTGATCTTCAGACCCGCAAAAGGAGAGCGGCCTGCTACGATGTTAAGCGGCGTTTATACTAGCCGGAGTTATGACTCAAGGTTTGTTATTTGTCAGTCGACTCGAAACGGTATTTTGGAGTTTTGTATACCTAAATAGGCGTTGTAAGACGCTTACATACTTTTTTTTTTATTTATTTATTTATTTTAGGGTTAACAAATAACTGTACAATGGGTGGCATAATAAGAGTAACAAACTTAAGATACTAATAGTACAGTCAACGGCATTATCCACAGATTACTTATCGAAACAAAATGTGTTGACGTGTGGACGTCACAACAGCTGCATTTGCAGCGCTTTAAGTACAAACAAAAAAAAAAGAAAAGAAAAATTAGGGAAATAGTACCCACTTATAAATCTACTGAGACAGTTAAACTACCTACTTGTTAAAGTTGTATGAGAGGCATTCATGTTCGCAATAATTTGAGTAGGTACCTAAACTAAAAAATAGACTGCTGCTTGTAATATCAGTAATTAGCACCGGTAAAGCATAATATAATATGCTGAGACGCATTCCCTTTCAGTATGTGTGTGCTTGTTAATAGAATTTCCCGTCTATGTTAGGCTTCTTGATAGGAAATGCAAACTTCAAGTTTGGGGAACTTAAAAACGGAAGCGTATAATTTGCAGTAAAAAAGGTATCCTAATAGTCTATACTATTTTAAAATCAGTTGGCAACTACTTACTTTCAATGTCATGGAGCACAAAGCAATGATCTTCGATAGTCAAGTACCTACTTGTTGATAGTCCAGGTATATTTAGGAATAATTAATTGACAGTGTGAGCCAAAATAACTATCACAAAGGGTGATGGAAGAAAATTAATTTCGTGCCGTTCCGCTTACAATAATAGTTATTAATTTTAGAGTGAGAGGAATGATAAATACGAACTACGAAATCAAATTTCGAAGTAGCCCCACAGTAGGCCCGTAGCGTCGAGCATACCTCTCGACATCACCTTTTTTGCAACGATATTTTGTCCGTGTAGTCTGGAGCCTCCTTTACACTACGGGCAGAGGACGGTATGGCGTCGACATTTTGACTATAAATAAGTGTCGTATTGTATTCAATGTATGCCGCTACTGTTCGCCAGGCGGCGAACACAAAAGAATTTGGAATCTCATACCATAACTAGCTCTCAGTTTTGTCCGGGAGTCGGTTTTAATGCACTTATATAGGTTTTAATAGTGTATAATTTAAGCCGTGGTTTTCTGTACTAACGTAGCTTTCAGGATAAGGATGATAGTATTGACCAATCAGATTCGTTGAAAATCACGTCATATTTTCAGATTACAAGGGGAGAGGTGAAACACGGATTTTGAATAACGTCGGTCAGAATGTGCTTGTTACTGCTTCATTCCTAGGAAAGAGTACCTTCGCGCGTTTTGAACTTACAAAAGACTTAGCGCACTAAATTTGAAATGTCCCATGATACTTACAAGACTCTGTCTCAGAGTCAATACATGTGTTTTCTTGATCAAAACTGGCCAATTGAAAGATAGGCTCGAGTATCGTCTAAATTTGTAAGTACTTATGTCATCTAGTTTCATCATCTCCAGCCTACATGGCACCACTGTTCGGCACAGGCGTTCTGTCAGATTCATTTGAGGCTAGTTTCGCAAATGAATAATAGGTATATTTTCAAACTATTTTTTCACACGGTTGCAATTGAACAAATGCAGTCCCTTTGCTAATCCAAAACCAGACGTGCACCTACACCCACGTGCTACATCTGAGTGACACATAGATTTGCTTCAAAAGCCATCCTTTTCCGCTTCACATTATATGGAGTTATACATATAGGATTATGATTATTTCCTTGAATAAATCGTGAACAAACAACGAACTTGTTACAACTTTATAATACTTATCAGTTAACCAACTAACAAGCCGAGTCCGCAGTTTGATATAGCCGCAAGCCAGCCAACGCATGCGCATCGCTACACCAATTACGAAATTACGAATGATGTCAATCAAATACTATCGTTTGAGATATCTGGCGCGTTAGGCTGTGTCATGTTAATATGGAGTTTGAATGGTTGTGTGATCTTGGTAAGTAGATGTTGCGTCCATGTTGAAAGGTTTGCGGTTAGTGACCCTGAAGGATGCGGGTTCGAAGACCGATAGGGGTAGACGTGTGTACGAATGTTTGCATCCAAGATTTATACCTACATCTAACTAATATTATAAATGCGAAAGTATGGATGGATGGATGGATGGATGGATGGATGTTTGTTTGTTACTCAATCACGCCAGAACGGCCCAACGGATCTGGATGAAATTCGGCACATAGATAGAGAAAAGTCTGGAATAGCACATAGGCTACTTTTTATCCCGGAAAATTGCGTAGTTCCCGCGGGATAGCGATAAACGAATTCTTTGCAGACGAAGTCGCTGGCAACAGCTAGTAGATAATAAATTTCCTTAAATTGTTAATTTTAATTTTTAAATTGATGTTATCATCTGAATAATGGCATCGGGATTCGGCAATCTCTGAAATTTTCGAAGTTCCCTAGTTTATTAAGTAATCGAAGTTTGACAAAATAGAACAACAATCACGGCAGAGAGAGGTAAATAAATCGAGTGGTAAAAAGGGGTTTGTTCTAATGTCCATCCAGGGAGAAAATCAGAAAACGTTTGTGTTTAGAAACGCCAATTTAGTGTTAACAAAGTTTGTACCTTTTTATGAATATGGAGGCACGAGTAACAAGTTAAATGGTTCGTAAAAAAATGGAAAAACGATACCTTATACATAACGGCTAGATCTTTTCATTTCCATTTTAAATTATAGGCCTAGACATCCTAAACATATTATAACAGCGAATCATAATACGTTAACGAAACAATCCCACGTGATCATATAATTTGACATCGCAGTTTTGGTCCCAAAATTTGATGCCGGGGTAAAAAACTCGTTACCTTTATTATCCCTAATAAACGAGGGTAATTATGGACGGGCCATAATAGCGAAGGTAATGGCGCGATCATTAGCGTAATATTCAGCCTGGGGCATCGCCTTTGTGTCGCCAGGGACCATAATGCTTTTGAGGTCCTTTCCTGATATAGTCCAACGTGGTAACCATTGTAATCATAGCTTGTAACGTGGTGAACCGACGCTCAAAGCCTACAGTACTCACTCTCTCTGTCTTCTCTCTCTCTCTCTCTGGTACTCATCTGCACACTGTAAACGTAACCATTGCTCGTTACAGTAACCATAAACGCTAGTGGACTGGCTCGCGAGCTTGCCGCGAGCGAACCTCGTTGAATTTGCAGCGAGCCGAGAATCACTCTTGTACTCGTAATTTTAACCGTAGCATGCTACTGTAACCAAAACCCGGCTCAAGACGCGCACTGGCCGCTCACAAAAACTAAATTCATAATTCAAGAAGCATCATCATCATCATCACTTGATCTGCCTATATATGATATGTCCTACTGGCACAGGCCACCTATCGGAATCACGATTACCTTTTGTTTATTAACAAGACGCAAGTCACATTATTTTAGATCAGAATCAAAACCGCTCTTAAATACTACTTGATTGCAATGAATGAATAAAAAATATTTTTATGTTCTGCCTAATTTAACCAGGACTGCCACTATCTCAGCGCTTCCTTTCCTGCTTTATCCTTTCGCACTTATTCCGTCTGCGGACCGCTGGTGAAGATGATCCCCTTTTGGACACTCCGAGGCTTCCTGGACGTCATTCTACCTTCCTGCTTACCCGTCAAGTATCAAGCCAGTGTTCATTTTAAAACCAAGAGAAGTACGCGAGAGATTAGCTTTAACTTAATCAGTGAGCTACACCTTTTTTGGCCTCACGTCCACCTTCCATCTAGTGAGATCAGAATCGGAATTTTACTGCGCAAAATTATCGACCTTTCTCTTTTTCCTTTGTTTTTATTTCTCTGGCTATTATTCTGGGGATTATTATACCAATTGTGCTCCACTTCATTAAACATGTCTCACATTCCATTGGCAGCAGGTTCTTCAAAATAAAAATCAAACTTTTTGTAACACGTGCTACTTCATAGAAACTTGCACGCTCGATTTAAAATCAATAATGCGATCAAAAGATCACTTCTTAATCGCAGTCAGAGATCGTCCAGTGATCTACAGATCTTTTGTTGGACGAAATCGATTCCAATATCGATTAGGTACGTTGCGAACGAATCGGAATATTCCGAATAAAAGTGACCTTATTTCAACAGTATAAGAAACACAATAAGTTTTATGGTGGAGTTAACCTGTCGTTTGACATTTATTTTTGTTACGAAAGCCGAGTTTTTAAGCAAAGGATTGATTTTTAATGAATGAAATTTGAAAAAATATATCATAGGAACGCCGCCGGCAATTTGATGTTTTTTTTTATCACCAACTGTGATTTTTACTAGAAAACGGGTTTTAAGAATACAGCGCGCCTTACGTAACATTACGTTCATTATTTTATGACTATTTTCAATGAACACAAAATATTTACCTTGCTACTCCGCTACTTACGTGCAAGATAACCAAGCTTGTGCGAAATATGTACGTTTTGCATGCAAGCCCTCCCACCACTACTACCACACAAAACGCACACAAATCCCACAAACTTAATTAATCCTAACACCACACAAACACTGACGCGCGTTTCGATCCCTCTACGGGATCATTCTCAAAGTTAGAGCACAACCGATGCACATGCGAACCAACGTCGTACTAATTTGTAAAACTATAAATAAACTAAATGTACCCACATTCGTATATTATCAAACTACCCTCTTATTTATAATTTTAATTAGCCATCAACAACTACCTTCATAAATTTTTCCGACTACAACAAAAACAAAGAGGGTTATGTAAATACATAACCCTCTTTGTTTTTGTTGTAGTCGGAAAAATTTATGAAGGTAGTTGTTGATGGCTAATTAAAATTATAAATAAGAGGGTAGTTTGATAATATACGAATGTGGGTACATTTAGTTTATTTATAGTTTTACAAATTAGTACGACGTTGGTTCGCATGTGCATCGGTTGTGCTCTAACTTTGAGAATGATCCCGTAGAGGGATCGAAACGCGCGTCAGTGTTTGTGTGGTGTTAGGATTAATTAAGTTTGTGGGATTTGTGTGCGTTTTGTGTGGTAGTAGTGGTGGGAGGGCTTGCATGCAAAACGTACATATTTCGCACAAGCTTGGTTATCTTGCACGTAAGTAGCGGAGTAGCAAGGTAAATATTTTGTGTTCATTGAAATGGACCTCCGCAAAGTAACGCCTGATTCAATAAAATAAAATATTTAAAAAAAAAAAGACTATTTTCACTCGTCATAAGTTACACAGCTTTAGGGCTTAAATTTTCTTGATAATATATGTTGCCTAATAGGGCATCTTACAAGTTTTGCCTTACTTGATAATAGGTTTAAGAGGTTTTTAAGAAGCTGAGAAGAAGAAGACAATTATCTAACTGAGCTTTTTTTACTGCGTTAAATTTATTATCTAAACGTGAAAGTCCAGAGTTTATAGTGTAAGCTTTTACACAAAAAAATCTCGAACGCGTTCACGTAAATAAATACCTATGGCTTAAGTGAGTATAAGTATAAGTGAGTATTAATTAATGAAAAACTATAATTGTCAATCATATAAGTATCATAACTAATCTATGACAAAAGTACGTTCAAACAAAAAACAATGAAAACGTACCCCACGTATCTATAGTTCATACGAAATTACCGCGTAGCTCTTCCCCGGGACTTATTGTACGCACTTAGTTTGTCTGAAACCCAGTAGTTACCGGACGAAGGAATGGGACATATTAATCAGAGACAAATGCGTTATCTGCAGGGCGTATAACTCGGTACAGACGATAAATAACTGAAACAGAGGATTTCCGCTAGTCCTTTATTACCCGGTGTATTGAAGGGTGAAATTCTATGCCTGCGTCTGTGCGAAGCCTTACCATAAACTCTTAATGCGATTCAGTTAAGGTTCACTCCCTGTCAGATTCATACTAAAAATTGCAGCTAAAACTTGAACTGAGTCGAAATTAAGACGTCATGGTAAGGCCCCTGGACGCTACAATAAGGCCGTCTTCAATAAGTAGATGGACAGATGTCGTGTATATACCAGCGTTCAGTTTCCAGTTTTTTTGCCAAGCCGGGGTTTTTAAACTTTTTGAGTAAAAAGAGCGGGATTCTTTCATCGAAAGCGGGACATAGTAAAAAAAAACGTATATAATCAGAAGTTTATAAATACTTACCTTTTTATTTGAGTTTTAAATAACGTATACGTGACAATAGCAATAATAGCCATATAAATTGATGTTAATAAAAATATAATTATTTTAAATCAGATTTACCCTAACGTTAGCCTGCCCCGCGTGGGACATTTAATTTATATTTTTTAAATCGGGACGTCTGGCAACGCTGGTTTATACACTAAGCAAACGATGATCGTCTTGGACAACTTTTTTATGAAATAGAGACTAGTTATTCTCATTTCACTGCACCGTACCCCACAGTATCCTCCCACAACGTATTAATCTGTAACTGGCCTACGGCTCCTCAGATCTGCAATCACATCGCATGCGGTAGCACACATAGCAATGCGGCTGCATTAAAATTTGTCCCCCGAAGCGATACTATTGTGAACTAGCTCTACAAAACGGTGTAAAAGCACTTAGATCACATTGAACTCAAACTTTATAGGATAAACGTTAAAGTTCAAATTGAATTGTCCAGTGAAATTGGATTTAAAGTGTTTTGGGTTGTTAGTGGTGTAGAAGGTAGATACAGTGTGGATTGATTAGGTACTAAGAAGTCAAAATGGTGTCTAACGGTTTGGGATAGTGTGGCAGTGGTGGATTTAATAGCGCAAAATAGGTAATTGGAGGCGTTTAAGTTTTGTACCAATTCTCATATTTAGGTAAATTTGGAAAAATAAAAATTGACAGTTTCTTATCCAGTAAAATAATGATCTGAATCCTCTGTTATTTCGCAATGACATACTACACGACAGCTAAGATATTGCGACGTGTTATTTTTTAATTTACTTTCATCTAAAACAACAAACATAACACAGACTTCGTCATCAACAAGTGATAATATGCTTGTATTTTAAGATATACTCGTAAGTACAGCATAGCTAAGTATGACACTAGTTCCATCATCGATACATTTATCGATCTCATCACATCAACCATGTCGATAGGAATAAAAATCATTTTTCTATGCGCATACGCATATGACGTCACGACCACAGATCAGATAAGGCACGACTCATTATTCAGTCCCTGGACTACACAAATGCAATGTGACATCTTTAATTATTGATGTTATTTATTATTCCGCGTTATCAGTTTTGGTGGTTATAATTAATCATGGATTTATTGGTGTTATCTGGTTATTTATCTCGACTAATGATTTTTGTTTATGCGAAATAATTAGGTGCACACCTACACTGGTAGTACCTATCTAAAGAAATACAGTACAAACAATTATGTAGTACTCATTTTATTTTTGAAAGTTGTCAAGTCTCATAATGTAATAATATTATCTTACACGTTACACAAAATGTAACATCAATTAGCAGAAAGTAAAATACAATTCTGAACATTTTTAGAGGAAGCTTTCATTCGACTTGAATGTAGGTAAGTACTTACTTAAAAGAACTTACTTTAAATTCGCGCGGGAACGCCATCTTCATTCTTCAACCTTAACTACTTTACGTAATTCTCAACGATAAACCTGACTAAGTCTTACGCCACTGTTCCAGAAGAAAATTTTGTAAAGAGAACGTGCATCGTAGCTTAACCTTTAATCGCTAGATGGCCTACTCTACATTGTAATCATGCGCTGTGCTGCCATCTAGTTCATTTCTTTGTAACCAGGAACTGTGTTCCAAGAGTATTGGATCAGATTTCGTACTGTGTTTAGAAGAGTTCCTCGTGCAGTGGTAGTTCTATGTTTTAGCGAAGGATGGCAGGGAAAAAGTTTGTACTTGTTGAAAACACTAAGGCTGTCTTGCTGGAAAAATTTAAACCTCGGTTTAGTGTTAAAATCGATTTAGTAGTGTCAAATTGTATGGAATTGGAATTGGCTTTAAACCAGATTTAGTGACTAAATCAAGATTTATCTTTTATTGCAAGTGGGCCTAACTTACATAGATAATTATTGACGATTAGCGACCGAGGGGAAGGAGGTGTCCCCGCGGCCGCCGCCGCCGAGCACCACACATTCGCTTCCAACAGCCGGCCAGAACACACGCGTCTTGATTAATACCAAATCTATATACCTACCTTATTGCAATTATAGTTTATAAAAAAGTAATTCTTCGTACCATCATTTAACCCTTATGTACGCTCGTACAATGGTACTTATTTTCATTATTACCGGTCCTATTTGGTACACAAATAAGGTGTGTTTTCAAATAAACTTGAGGCAATGTTTTGTACATAGCTTTGCTGATATTTTTATTTAATTTCTAAACGACACTGAAAATTCCCCCCCTGCAACTCCCCGTTATCTCCAAGAGCGTTTTACATTCCTGACTTCTCTCCGGTCTGCGCAAAATTTCCTCCTTCCCGTTCCTGCTTCTTCCTCCAAGTTCTATCATGACTCCTTTACTATGACATCTATCCGTCTGTGGAATGCCCTTCCTGTAGACCTAAGGCGTGCTAAAACTTTACACCTATCTTTAAGAACCAGCTCAAATCTTACTATTTGTCACTAATTTAGTCCACTCCCTGTCTTTAGTCCCATTTATTTTCTTTCTGCTTCTGATCAATTCCTTTTCTGTTATATGGCCTTTTTATTCTTTTCGTTATTACATTCTCATATTTATTTTATCTTAAGTATTATTATACAATTATGTTATGTGTGTATGTATATATGTATTATTTTATTTATTTAGCTATGTATTATATTTATGTAAGTATTGTTTTATTATCCCTGCGTTTCTCCTGTCTATTTGTTTCCGCCACCTACTTAAACTGTCTCCAACTTATTTATTTGTCTTAAAGGTTGTCTGGTAGAGATCGCTATTAAGCGATAAGACCGCCTATTGTATACTTTGTTATTTGTTTCTGTATTGTTTTGTACTGATTTGTGGTGTTCAATAAAGAGTATTTGTATTGTATTGTATTGTAAAATTAGAACACATAGAAAAATCCGAAAAGTAAAGCTAAGGCCGGGAATCGAACCAGGGTCCTCGTCATTCCGTGACGCGTGCTATACCCCTACACCACCCATAGCAGGTGAGTAAGCCTTCGAATTTTTCTATCTGTTACCAACTGTCACGTGACCTTGTTGCTATGCGAATATTTGTCGCTAATGGTTGATTGGTTGATTGATGTGTCTGTACGACGACACAATTACAAACTCCCGTGGAACATGTACTGCTCACCAGGGACGAGAGAATGCGCTGTTTTTCAAATGATAGGAAATATCAAATGAAACAAGAATTTTTTTTTTCCACTTGCTACGATCCTGACATACCCCTTTCGCTTCGTCCACATTCATCAATCTCTTCATACATGCAATCAATCAATCAATTTTGGATCGTAGCAAGTGGAACAAAGTAGTCTCTGCCTACCCCTGTGGGAAAGAGGCGTGACGATATGTATGTATATATGTATTTTTTTTTTTAGATATTTTTATCTCCAGTTCCTTTATTTACGATGAAATGTATGATAAACAATAACTATTGTTTATCAAAGGATGAAATAGTTAAAAAATAACAAAAATGAGACATTTTGAGGTTAGAATTTTGTTTACCAAATAATGACAGGTAAGAATGAAAATACTTTACATCTATCTTACTCGTGATATGACAACCCAGCCCCAACCACAGGCTCACTGAGCCATGGCAAATGCCAGGAAGTAAACACGCTAGGAAGATGATGATGACTCGTGATATGACAAATATGTGAAAGTAACTGTTTCCTCATACGCCTGTTTGTTACCTCTTTGAGAAGAAAATAACCTCTGAATCAATTCCGATGAATTTTTATTTTATTTTTTCAAGTTTACACATTGTGGAATAAATAAAATAGGTTAGGTTATTTTATCTCCAAAACATGGCAAATTCCTTGCGGATAGGCAATAAACAAATTCTGAAAAGATGAACCCCCTTATTCATAAACGCACTATAGGCCTCTGCTAAGTTAGTAATCGTTTGTCCTTATCTGTGAAAGGTAAATGTCAAAGTGACAGATAAGGACAAACGATTACTAAGTTAACAGAGGCCTATAGTGCGTTTATGAATAAGGGGCGAAGTCGCGAATAACAGCTGATTTAACAAGTTTTATTTTGCAAGAGCGGCTGAACATTCTAATGTAAGCACCTACCTACTTAATAATTATGTACCTATGTATAACTCTCTAATGTATATTAATACATAAAAAAGATGAATACAGGACAACACAAATGCACAAAGGCGAACTTATTCCTAAAAGGGATTTCTTCCAGTTAACATTTGAACGATTGAAAGGACATAACCTACTCTACTCATAGGTACTCATTTATTCATTAATAATAATAGTTCTTACATGTCATGTCATTAAACATAGGTATTAAAAGAGTAGACACACAGGAAAAGCCACAATTAAACAGTAGGTATTAGTCTTGGTATTAGTCAGACCAGTTTTTTAAACAATCAATATATGTATGAGAGTGATCTTTTTGGAATTACTTAACAACCGACGGAATCAACATTTTTTTGATTTAGAGAAAGCACCAGAAGCTGTAAAGACATTTAGTCGCAATCTATGTTTCGTTCTACTTAATTGAATGTGGGCACAGGCTTGAAGGAATTCTCAAGATTTATTAATCTTAAATAATCTTAATAATCTTAACTCTCTCTTTCTTTTTTATCTTTTTTTTTTAATAATCTTTTTATTTGATAGTTTTTTGCGGCTATTGACGCAGAAAACTATCGAAGGTACAAAATTTACAATAATTTTACAAGTACCTAATGATTAATATCCACCAAGTCTAGTCCAATCACCTAAACAACAATGAGTTTTTCACTAATGTAGCTAGACCTGTAAAAATTTATTAGTTATTTTTTAGATTTGTAAATAGGGCCACTAAAGTCTGACCAGTCACGTCAGTAAAATTACAAAGTTAATTTAAAGGTCTAGTGTAAAAAAGTGCGTTCGCTTAAAGTCTAGACAAAGATTATGATATGGATGAATTTTATAAAATTCTCACGGGCTACAACTATGACGCGAGCGCAGGCTAGCTTTAAATGGTTATTTTTTTAGCACAATTAAGCCTAAACGTACAATACACATCAACAAATTTACACCTAGGCTCAAACCACCGCATAATAAAAAGCGTGATATTTTAATGTCGCTAACTCTAATATTTGTCTATGTTAAATCGCCACCCACAAAAAAACAACTCAACATCTTTACCTACTTAAAAAGATATAAAGTTGATTCAATGATGGCGCGTGACGATACGTTTATGATTGTAACCTAAATACTCTCGAGTTCAATAGCACGTCGAAACCTTCAAAAGTCGCACGGAGTTACATAGTGGCTAAGATGCACCGTTACTCTGACCCTCGCGAGCCAGCATCCGCAGTACCCAACGACGCTTCGCGCGGTGTTGACGCAAAATGTTTTTCGAAAGTTTCCTCCTCAACCTCAGCGTATTACTAATACTCATCGCTGCCCTCCTATTCGACTATGCTACAAAATTCTTCAGCTACTGGTACATCCGTCACATCTCCTACAAATTATCCATACCATGCTTCGGAAGCGACTACCACCGAGTGCTAGGACTCAGGAACACCACAGACGAAGTCAACAAGCTGTACGCCAAACATCCTGATGAAAGGTTCTACGGCACAGTCAAAAGCAGAATGCCGGACCTGATCGTCAAAGATCCGGATGTAATTGAAAAGATGTTGTGTACGGATTTTGCAAGTTTCCACAGCAGAGGCCTCAGCCTGGACAAGTCTCGGGATGTTTGTTTACGAAACAATTTGTTTTACGCCGAAGCTGAGAAATGGACCGTATTGCGCGAGGCCTTGGAGTCACTATTGAAGCGCATGCCTTATGAAATCGAAGACAGTTTACATGACTGTTTGTCAGGAATCAATGGAGATACGAACGTTCAACAGTTCTTGGCGGATATATTGGACGGAACTTTTGAGTTCTTACTTCTAAATAAGGATCTGTCGCGAGACGAGCGAGCGGTTATTCGTAACGCTAGAGCGGCCGTGCAAAAACCAACTTTAGCGTCAAAGTTCAAGACTTATTTAAAAAACATCTTTCCTTCTCTATATTCATTATATGGCTTGACAACATTACCTGAGGAGACGGTAAACAAACAGGTACTCGAAAAATCAAATTTGATGAGGGAAGTCAAGAGGATACGATCCGAATTTCAATTGGACATTAAAGAAAAACACAGCAAGCGTAAAAGCGACTCCGATGTAGAGTTCGCGTTTTCCATCTTCACTTTATTCATTACGGAGGGCTATATTCCATGCCTCAATATTCTTACCGCCCTGTTTTTTGAATTAGCAAAACATCCAGAGGTACAAAAAAAGGTGCGCTGTGGTACCGGAGAAAGCTGTGAGGCTTACTTAGACAAAGTTGTAAAGGAGACTATGAGGGTGCATCCAGCGTACTCTGTTGCTTCAAGAAGATGTGTTAAAATGTACAAGTTTCCCGATGAGCTCCTGCTTGATAAGGGCGTAACTGTTACTATTCCCATTGAAGCTATTCATAGGGACCCCAAATTCTACGACAAACCTGAAGTGTTTAACCCTGACCGGTTTAATGAAGGAAACTCAAGACACGCCTGTACATTTTTGCCTTTTGGAGCGGGACCTAGGAAATGTCCTGGTAAGCTTTCGAATCATTATTCAATTTTTGTACTTAATTCATAGCAATTCGTAGTAGCTGTAGAATATTGTAACAATGTTCCATTTTTGAAGTTTAGCCATTATAGACCAATCGCTTTAATGGGTCCTCGCCCGCTCGGTGCAGGGCCGCTGGGTGGGATGACCGCGGGGGCTGAGAGAGGTGCGGGCGGCAGGCGCACTACCCGCCCGCACCTCTCTCGGCCCCCTTTGTCGTCCCACCCCGCGCCCCTGTGCCGCGCTGGCGAGGACTCATTTAAGCGGAAATGTTGCGGAATTGAACTGCAACCATTTTTTGCCACTGGTAACGTCACATCTAATTTATTTGCGTCAGTTTGTTTAAATTGACATAAATACAATCTTCTATAGATCTTCCTACCAAAGATTCTAGGTAATTTAATCAAGAGCAAATTACCAAACGGGTAAGTATTCTAAGTTACAAAAGAAAATAATAATAACATGGTGTACCAAGCCTTGATATATCCTACGTGAGTTTGGACGGTAAATCGGTTATAGTTCTATGGAATTGAAAATCGAGGCCAATGTCAAACTGAGTTTTGTTACCCTTGGCTCTGTCTACCCTGTAAGAGATAAAAACGTGATTTATGTATCTTCCTATCATGATGTCCCTCTCACTCTTTTATTAATACTACTAGCTGTTGCCAGCGACTTCGTCTGCAAAGAATTCGTTTATCGCTATCCCGCGGAAACTACGCAATTTTCCGGGATAAAAAGTAGCCTATGTGCTATTCCAGACTTTTCTCTATCTATGTGCCGATTTTCATCCAAATCCGTTGGGTCATTCTGGCGTGATTGAGTAACAAACAAACATCCATCCATCCATCCATCCATACTTTCGCATTTATAATATTAATTAGATTGTTTGAGCGTAACGGCACCAAAAAAACCTCGATTTCTTATGTACCCTTACGTAGTAGGCCTGTTGTATATATTCTCATGAGCTCTCCATTTACATATCCGAATAAAATGTAAGAAATAAACGTATTTTTATTATCTACGATGAATGATTATCCCAACTAATTAGATACCTAACTTTAGGTATTCTTGTTTTGAGGCACTTTAATTTCAATAGGTATTTATTTTCTTACCAATCAATTATGATTCGAACCGGTTGGGAACTTTTTAAATAATAATGCAACTACCATCAATGCTCGTGAGTCAAATCTTATTTGAAAGTGTGTTAAGTAGGTGGTAATAAATGACAACAAAATACAATATATAACCAGTATCTACGGTATAAATGACCAATATATCTTGACCCTTTGGCGTATAGCGCTTTCTAATAAATAAAACCATCCATTATTGGTCATGGTGTGTCTATATTTTTATGATTGATAATAATCACTTAAATTAGAAATTTTATATTTTGCATGCTGACTCCAGCAGATATTGGTGCACTTTTAATATAAATTATAACATCTACATTCTGTAACCCATATCTAGCAAATAAACCATTTCATTTCATTTCATGTCGTATTATAGGTACTAATAAAAAAAAACTAAATTTGATGTTTATTAAATAAACAATTGGCCCTTTGCATAAGTAAGTTTGTGGTAGCCTAGTGGTTTGACCTGTGGTCTCTCAAGCAGAGCGTCGTGGGTTCAAATCCCGGGCTCGCACCTCTGAGTTTTTCGGAATTTATGTGCGAAAATTACATTTGTAATTTGCCATGAGCTTTTCGGTGAAGGAAAACATCGTGAGGAAACCTGCACACATCTGCGAAGAAATTCAATGGTGTGTGTTAAGTTCCCAATCCGCACTGGGCGCGCGAGGGAACTATAGCCCAAACCCTCCAATACACGGAGGAGGCCTATGCCATGAGGCACGCCGAATTTCGCGACAATTTAATAAATAAATAAAAAATAAACGACAATAACAACAACAACATGTACTTACTGAAATTGTAGCGAATTCGGATTAAAAAAAGGCTTATATATAAATAAAAATAAGTAAGTTCACAGATGGTACATACAACATGACACCCTGTCAAAAAACATTAACCCCAGTCTTCATAAACGCTCTAAAGGCTTCTACTAACTTAGCAATCGTTTGTCCTTATCTGTGACAATGTGACAGATAAGGACAAACGATTGCTAAGTTAGCAACAGCCTATAGAGCGTTTATGAATAAGGGGGTATTTACCATTTTCATAACTCTATAGCAATTAATTTGGTTGAGTAATTTTCATTTTCTGTTACAATCTTATTATTGTTAAACACATTTATTAGGTACGCCTCAGTACCGGTTTTTTTTATCTTTAAACAATATTTTTACTTGCTTCTGGCCACCACTTTGTATTCTGCAATAATTAATAAACCTTTTTTTGTCTTTTTTTCTTTAATTGTTTACGTTGCGAGTCTATAGGCAGCTACGACCTCTGGCATGTTTATCGCTACCCCGCGGAAACTATGCAATTTTCCGGGATAAACAGTAGCCTATGTTTTAATCTATGGTACATGCTAGCTTCTTTCCAAATTTTATCCAAATCCGTCCAGTTATTTCAGCGTGAAGAAGGATTAAACATACACACTTACTCATGACATCGTCACTCATATCGTCACATCGTCACAAACTTTCACATTTATAATTATTAGTAGGATATGATTTATGCAGTTCTATGTACCTACTTATAAGTCGTCCGCTCTTAGGTTATTCGGATTGGTCTTGCTGTCTCCCTCACTCAGCCGATTTAAGTATCAATAAACGGCATTCTAAGAGCTCACAGATTGTACTACGGTGACCGCAATAGAGTCCGTGAATCCAACAATTAAAGTCCATGATGGTACTCGTACTCAAGTATGTAACTGTAATGGATGGCCAATAAAATTCTTTAAGTTCAAATATCGAAGCGATATTTCGAGAAAGTTGTGACCGCGAATCGCACTGTCGTAACTTCTCTTCGTCCCTTTCTAACTAACTAAGTCAGAAGAGTGATTGATTGATTGGCTTTCGGTGCTGGTCGATGTTGTACCATTCTCAATACACTCATAAGCACCTGTTACTATGAGCAACTGGGACTGTTGGAAAAAGTTGACGAACGTTTTTATTTAAGTAGGTAATAGCCCCCGCCTATACTTTTGTATCTTCAGAGCCAGTACTTAAAAAAACTTCTTTGAAGTGAAAACTTCTTTAGAGGCGTTGAGCACTTTTGGGGATGGGTAAAAAATTTTAAACTCGCGTCAGGCGTAAGACGGAGGGAGAGTTTAAGTACCAGGATATCAGATCCTCTAACTGAGAGCTTATTTTGAAATACGAAAAGAAAGAAAGAAAGAAAGAAAGAGAAACATTTATTTACACACATTCGATACACTCAGATATAAAACAAAGGAGAAATACAAATGAATCAAATACGAATGAATCGCGTTCGATTTTTGAAGTGCTTTTTTTATCATCCTATTGCTAGCCTACTGCTAGGCAAAGGTCTCTCCCGTCGACCTCCAGAACTCCTACTCCGACGCAATCTCATTCCAACGACCCGATTTTTGAAAGAACATTAATGATAATGCCATTCTAAAATGGTAAAAGTTATGCTGAATTTGAAATGCGGTGTTGTTTAGACGGGCCCAAGTCCTCCAACGCGTCCAAATCCTCCTCGCCATCCTCTTGGTCTTAGTTTGTAAATGAAATACTTTTACTTGTTTCTGGAGTACATTCTAAACTATTCTTTTGATCATTCATAGTCCATAATGATCTTTAATAACATTCTCTGCAGAAGTTCAAACCATTTGTGTTCCTCCGTTCCTCCAACAAGCGCGGAAACCTCTGCGAAAGTGCCCGTTAAAATTTACCGCAAGTTCCATTGTAATGGTCTAATGGTAATTACAAGTATACCTTAGCATGGCCACTTATACCCCACACTTAGACGATGATAATCTTAATGATGCTGTTTGATGAATAAGATAAATATAATATACATACAAAGAATAGTAAACGTAAACAAGTTAAATAATTTTTAGGCATCGTATTTATGTTTATCATAGATATTAGATTTAGAATCGCCTATATTTATTTAACTTTCTTGTTTTTCACGGTTTCAACTTTAAGTATATTATTATGTACAGACTAATACTTACGTTTTGTTATGGTGTATTAGCTGTTATATATTTTTAACCACGACGGACAGAACTTTGGGGTTTGTGTGTTTTGTGTAGATACCTACCATAGCTGGGCATTAACTCGTTAATCCGTTAATCGTTAATTAACGAAGTTAACATTTTGATTAAGGGATTAACTTTTAAGTTAACTTTTAAAAAATGTTAACGGACACGTTAACTTCCGTTAATATGCAGAAGTCCGTTAATCGTTAATCCTATGCCTACTATTTACCGCACGGCACCGCGGCGCGGCGTGAAAAATAGATTCAGACAAGTATGAAACGACAAGAACCGGGCGGCGCGTGGCAGCGAGTGAAACAAAAACAAAACTAAACTAAAACTAGACACATTTTGCCGGTGTGTGCGAGTGAGAAAACTGCGAAGAGATTTGTTTCGTTTGATCATTTCATTATTTAGTGCAGAACCTAAACCAACAGGTTTTATAAGTTCACTAACGCAACGACATGAAAATGCAATTTTACATATATTAACGGATTAACGATTAACGTTAACTTGCGTTAATTCTTCCGAAATGTAACGCTTTAACGTTTAACGAAGCTAACTTTTTTTGTAGCGGATTAACGATTAACGAAGTTAACTATTTGATTAACGGTGCCCAGCTATGATACCTACATACATAATACACGCGATAACGGATAATCAGAGCCTCTAGTGTAAGTTTTCGCATATAAAAACATCTCGAACGCGTTCACGTAAACATCTCAATTACTATGGAATAATTGGCAGCGCCACCTGCGGATCGAAACGGCAACAAACTGTTCTCATAGTATTTGACATTTTAACGCAAACGCGGTCGAGACGTATTTTGTGACCGAAAACCTACACTAAGTATACTGATTGCAATATTTTCGACTAACGAACCGAAAACTAGACTCAAAATGTATCCGATAAAAATCTACAATGCCAAAAAAGGAGGAAGAAAGTTAGTAAGGGCGTCACTTTTATCATTAACTGTCACTACGCTTCACACAAACATCTTGAACATGACAGTTATGAATGACATATTATCTTAGTTTGTCTTTGTCCGTTATTTAAGGGGGTGCATCCGTGCTGAGCTGGCAACGTCGCATTTTTGGTGATTTTTTGCGATTATTTCACAAAAATTGAGTGAAAGTGTCAAATATCCGTCTGTAGTGCACTTCGTTTTTAGTGTATTAATGTATCTAATGCAATAATTGATCGTGATGGACTTATTTTCTTATTAAACGAGATATAGTATTTTATCCCTTTAGTACGAAAATAAAAGTCCATCACCATTAATCATTGCATTGGACACATTAATACACTAAAAACGAAGTGCACTACAGACGGATATTTGATACTTTCATTCAATTTCCGTGAAATAATCGCAAAAAATCACTAAAAACGCGACGTTGCGAGATCAGCACGGATGCACCCTCTTAAGCTTTGTGTTTAGTTCGAATAGTTAAGTAAGTACCTGCATAGATTATAGTATCCTAGTCAATTTGAATATGATCAGCGCTGAAATCATCGGCTCATTCAAAAAGAGTACTTCTTTTAATAATACATAAATATACAGGAGGGCTTTCAACCCAAACAAATTTAATGCTGAATGTAATCATTTATACTCTTGATTCTGAACAAACTCTTTTCAGGTTATGATTGGCTGATGTAACACGTTGTGTATCGGAGAGTTTTTAGAAAAAAGTCTACATGATTTCAGAATTTAACCATTTTGGGTTATTTCATTCCCAGAATCGTCGTACAAGAAAAAATGTGTCCCAAAGCTTCCATTACAGTTCGTCACTTTTTTGTTCGTCGTTTTTAATGCCTATGTATGGAACTAAATCAATAAGGTAGACGATTCTGAGTAAGAAGACCCCGAAATGGTCAAATTCTGAAAAAAAATATCGTAACTTATTAGACTTTTTTCTGAAAATTGTTCATGTAGACTTTTTTTTAGAAAACGCTCATCTACGGTTCTATGTGACTCCGGATTGACAACTCCGTAACTAATTGCACTTAAACTGGTTGTTTAACAGACCGACTCGGCCTCGATGCAACATGTATGCAATATGAATCCGTTAATCGGATTGGCTAAAGTTGACGAATTAGTCTTGCATAATGCCGCGACAAATGGTATCGGTGCAAGCTCAGATCAACAAGCATTAATACCATGACATAAACAGAGTTATGCTCTATCTTACACTAGTTATAATGTGTTGGAAAGAGTGAGATGTAATATGACTAAAAATGTATGTGCAAAATACCTAACATTTGAAATTTACTTTGAGCTTTTCGATGAACAAATTAATATTGTACTAAGTGAAGTTTATAATCCGCACTGGGCCCACGTGGGAACAATAGTCCAAGCCCTCTCATTCTGAGAGGAATCCTGTGCGTAGATGGAGTTGGTTTATTGTTTGAAATCGATCGCCAAGAAAGTTTTTAGTTGATTTATTACGAAAGAATAATGTGCACTATGAAATTTCACCGGAATGATAAATTTCTGATATTTATCATTCCGGTTGACTTTCGCACTGTTGACCTTCTTGGGGCCTGTTTGAAGAACGAATAGAAAGTTTTTGAATTTATTTACTTATTGCAATCTCTTTTTTCAATATTTAAATATTCAGGTCAGCGCAATCAGAGGTTTTTCCTTAAAATTTGAATGGTGAAATGACACAAACCTACTTATTTTCTATGGTCTGCTTTGGTAAATTATAACTTTGGTCTGCCAAATTTTATTGTTGATAACGCGCGTTTACTGTTCACCATTTATTTTATAGGGTAACACCAAGTGTTATAATATTGTCAATCTTTTTTCGCGGTTTGGCAAGCGTAGTGGGTAGTGTTAGGTGGTCTGGGGTGCGAGTCTGGATGTCTGAAATTGGTGATGATGGTGATGATGGTGATCAAGTCTCTTCTTAGCATATTTTGTCACAAAAAACTGTCCTCTTGATATCCACGTCTCCGTCTATTTATATCCAACCCCTCCTTCAGCTCGTCGTCAAGGTCTCACCATTTTGCCAACTGACTTGCTGATTATACTAAACGCAGGCTCTCGGCAGTCCGGGTCATCATCTAATCTAACTATCTAACTAATATTATAAATGCGAAAGTATGGATGGATGGATGGATGGATGTTTGTTTGTTACTCAATCACGCCAGAACGGCCCAACGGATCTAGATGAAATTCGGCAAATAGATAGAGAAAAGTCTGGAATAGCACATAGGCTACTTTTTATCCCGGAAAATTGCATAGTTCCCGCGGGATACCGATAAACATGTCAAAGGTCGTAGCTGCGTAGAGTCGGAACGTAAATAATTTTTGCAGAATATAACTACAAACATCCAGTTCTTCAACCTAATTCTACGCGGACAAAGTCGCGAGCAGAAGCTAGTTAATAATAATTATCATTACAGTGACGCCCTAGCACGTGCACGCGCAAAACTCAACTGTCAATAAAATGCACGTCATCGCTGCACAAATGTGTACAAATTTCTGATAAAATAATTGTCGGCGACGACAATGGTAACACCGACTGCTGCGAGTCTTTGCGTTCAGTATAGTGCTAAGTGAGAACTACCGCCGTTTACCTACTAGCCGTTTTCGGCTCTGTAGCCTCTGAAGTCACTGTTGACTTGATTTATTTTTTACTAGCTGTTGCCTGCGACTTCGTCTGCAAAGGATTCGTTTATCGCTATCCTGCGGGAATTTCCGGGATAAAAAAGTAGCCTATGTGCTATTCCAGACTTTATCTATGATCTATGTGCCGAATTTCATCCAGATTCGTTGGGCCGTTTTGGCGTGATTGAGCAAAACAAACATCCATCCATCCATCTTTCGCATTTATAATATTAGTTAGATTAGATTCGATTTTGCTAAGAATTTAGGAGCTTGAGATGTTCTGCCCTTAAGTGGCTGATGTACTAGATCTTTGCCGTGAAAGTTTTGCTGCAAACAACTATATAACTATACTTTTTCCTTTACAGGGGAAGACCTATCTACGCGTATCATCACCAGCATCTCAAGACAGATCTTACTAAAGTACCAAGTTGAACCGAGTTCAAAAACGCCCTCGCATCTTCCGAAAACAGATCATAACTTCGGAAGAGTAATCGACAGAGATATCTGGCTTAAGTTTTCTCCTATAAAGTAGAATAGTTTTCCTGAGGTCAGTTTAAAGCTATTTGCTTGGGACGAGTTGGCAGCTGTCTGGTGTGCCTTATTAATGTAAAGTGGGTCAGTATATTACTGATCGTAAATAAAGGGTCAGTTTGTAATCTTGTATTTATTCGGCTAGCTTCTTCGTAAGCGTAGAATTAGTAGTTTTCTAAGATTTTTGGTAATAATTTAAGCTTGTTTGTTAATTCAGGATAAACTAGCGGCATTCCAATTTGTATTAATCATAAACCATGTAGTTTTTACGTACTGTCACAGGCGTGATCTTACAGAGTTTAAAATTAGAAACATAATACAATTTTGTCTAGAAGAAACTAAAAAACAAAAAAGATCCAATGCTCTCTTTCAAGCACAACTTTCAATTCAATAACCCTAAGATAAAATAGGTTACGATTAAGTTACATAAAAAATCATTACTTCTAGTTTGACTGTCGCTTTCGTTGCCAGGTAATTTAGGAAAATAAAATTACCTATAGGTTACAACAAACTTTGTGTCACTCCGGGTAAATATTTGTGTCGTATTCATGTCACTTGATATAATATAATGTTTGTATAGTCAACAAAATAACAAGGTGAGTCATCATTATCTGTGTAATTCAAGATTTACACACACATATTCACTAATATGTTTACAGTAGGTATCCCAGTGAATGTGGGAGTAAACAGTTATACCTACGGACGTATGTACGTTTGTATGGAATCTTGTATGGAAATACTCGTAAGCCCGTTATCTTTGATCGGCAGTTCACTTTAATCGTTGATCTTATTTAGATACATTTTTTATCAATTTATGTTCTTAAGCACGCGTAGAAACTGTAAATAAAACTAGGTAAAAACTTAGTACAAAGTTAATCAAATAAACAGTAAATTTTAAAGTTTAGAAACCCCCACGCATTCATCGATAGGTACCCTTCAAACTACTAGACCAATTTTTACCAAACATGATCAAGATTACCAAGAACCACTGCAAAGAAACTGGCTTTCGAATGAAAAAAACCGCATCAAAATCCGTTGCATAGTTTTAAAGATATAAGCAAACATAGGGACAAACAGACAGCGGAAAGCGACTTTGTTTTATACCATGTAGTGAAGAGAAAATTGTGACTGATGGATTTCTGTTATGCAACCTGTATGCGGTTCCTTGTGTTTTATTTAATATTATTATGTTCTTGTATTTCCATTGTTTAAGATTTAGGTTATTATCTTCAAAAACTGACATTGCTTTATTTTGTGCTCTCTGATCTTTGTTTGACGCAGCCATAGAATATTTAAACTAGTTACTTGTAATAAGGTTCTCTCTCTTATTTTAAAAAGGTTACATGTTCATGACAATAAATGTGTACGTGAAAAGCTTTCAGCATTTTTCCATTCAATTACGGCTCACGTCATTTTGAATCATAGCAGCCATTAAAAAAATAAATAGGACCGACAATGATCGAGAGGGATCGAAAAAACGATGAGTGAAGGCAAAAGAGGGGTTCGGTACGGAAACGGAAATATTTTCCATGGCATCCCATCGGTTTGGTAAACAGTTTTGAAACAGTACCACGTAAAGCCGTGGTAGCCTAGTGGTTTAAACTGTGGCCTCTCAAGCAGAGTGTCGTGGGTTCAAATCCCGGGCTCGCACAGTGAGTTTTTCGGAATTTATGTGCGAAAATTAGTACATTTGAAATTTGCCATGAACTTTTCGGTATACATCATTCGGTACACATCTGCGAAGAAATTCAATGGTGTGTGTTAAGTTCCCAATCCGCACTGGGCGCGCGTGGGAACTATAGCCCAGACCCTCCAATACACGGAGGAGGCCTATGCCATGAGGCACGCCGAATTACGCGACAATTTACCTAATAAAAAAAAAAAAAAGAAAAAGAAAACAATAACAACAACCTGAACGTTTACTGAAATTGTAGCGAATTGGGAATAAAAAAAGGCTGTTTATTTATTTATATACCACGTATTAACCGATCGCTTAAATGAGTCCTCGCCTGCGTGGTGCAGGGGCGCGGGGTGGGACGACCGCGGGGGCCTATAGCAACGGCCTTTTACAACAGAGCGAGTTCAGCGCCCTTTGCTCGACGGTTTATACTCCTTCCTCAGCCAAGTTGCTTTTTGCGCCCCGCTCTTGCTCTACCCCAGGGCTTTGGGCTTAAACCACTAAATTTCATAGTACCTTATTCACTAATACCCCTAAATTTCAAATTAGCATGGGCTCATAATACCTAAAATGTCAAATTGTCTGTTGTAACAATTTGTCATTAGGTATTTTTAGGTATTTGAGCCCATGTTTATTTGAAAATTAGGGGTATTAGTGAATAAGGTATTATGAAATTTAGTGGTTTTAAGCCCAAAGCCCTGGAGCCGGTCCTGACTGCATTCAGTCAGTAATAAAGTCAGTGGTAAAAAAAACTAGCCTTTTAGAGTTAACAACCCATTGGTTGTTAACTCTAAAAGGCTAGTTTTTTTTTACTAGGGCCTTGAGGTCTTTTGGGATTTCTATCAGCATTTTAGCTGTTAATACTGCCGTCGAATAGCAGTGCTTTTGCTGTATTGCTCCGGCGTGGAGAGTACGACAAAACTGGTGAAATCACACGCACACAGGTTGGCAACGCGTTTAAAATCCTTTGGTGTGTTGTGAGTGTCAATAATGTTTCATAATAAAAATTAAATACAGCGAAGTGAACATTTATACTCAGATTCAGATTCAGATTCATTTATTGCTTGAAATCAATGTAAATACAAGATGTGTAGATACTCGATCCTCTTGCTCTCCCTAGAGACGTTAGCTCCCTTTGCGTATTTTATAAAATCTACAACGGGGAATGCTCTGAGGAACTCTTTGACCTCATTCCAGCTGCGGGGTTCCATTACAGATCCAACCGTCGTAAGCATTTATTCATCGACATCATGTTGATGAATGGCAGTCTTCGACGGTGCGTTTTAAGCGGTCTTTTTTGCCAGGAACTTGTAAAATCTGGAACGAGCTTCCCGCTGGGGTCTTCCTATCGAGTTACGACCTGCGTGCCTTCAAGAGGCGAGTGTACAATTTTCTGCAGGGTCGACAACGCACTGACATCGTGTAAAGCGCTGCGGGTGTCTATGGACAGTGGTGATCATTTATCATCAGGTGACCCACTAGTTCGTTTGTCTGGCCTCTCTAACATATAAAAAAAAGCCAGTGTTAACAGAGCCCTGCTTTTAAGCAAAATGTAGCCAGTGTGAGGTCACTTTATATTGGTTACTTATATAGACTGACAGATATTAAATAAAAAAAAACTACTCACTAGATCTCGTTCAAACTAATTTTGGGTGGAAGTTTGTATGATAATGTACATCATATATTTTTTTTAGTTTTATCATTCTCTTATTTTAGAAGTTACAGGGGGGGGGGGGGGACACACATTTTATCACTTTGGAAGTGTCTCTCGCGCAAACTATTCAGTTTAGAAAACAATGATATTAAAAACCTCAATTTAATTTAGTAGACCTATCCATAGATACCCTACACGTATGGGTTTGATGAAAAAAAAAAATTCAGTTTCAGTTCTTAGTATGGGGAACCCCCAAAATTAATTGTTTTATTTTTTATTTTTGTGTGACAATCTTAATGCGGTTCACAGAATACATCTACTTACCAAGTTTCAACAGTAGCTCTTATAGTTTCGGAGAAAAGTGGCTGTGACATACGGACGGATATGACAGACAGACATGACGAATCTATAAGGGTTCCGTTTTTTGCCATTTGGCTACGGAACACTAATTAAGACTTGTTGCTTTTTCGTCTCTTTCTCACTAGCACGTTATGAGATAAAACATATTCAGCAGTTTGGATACTTGGGGGTTATGATGACGTCTTAATGCGATTCAGTTTAGTTTCGCTCGCTGTCAGATCCATATTAAAAATGATAACTAAAACCTGAACTGAGTCGGAACTAAGACATCATGGTAAGGCCCCAGATATCTTTAGGAGCATCTTAGAAAGTAGAAATTCTTTTAAGCGACAATAGTAGTCTCGTGACCGTTATAGAATATTTTTTTTCTAGTTCGTATCTAAACCTGTTTTAGAGCTGAGAATTGATTAACAGCTAGTTTATTATGCAAAGATTTAATTAACACCATTCTTGTACATTTAAATTGTGTTTTTAGTCAAGTAGAACATCATATCTCGCGAATCACGCCTTTATCCCTTACGGGGTAGACAGAGCCTAAGGTAACAAAACCTAAAGGCCACGTTTAGCATGATTGTGGGCGTATAGGTGGAAAGGGGAATCAAAATAGTGACGGGTTGCTAGCCGCATCGCTTATAACATGATTCCTAAGATTTTCGCCCATTCCCTCGATGGGCTTTTACCATCTGCGCGGGAAGAGAAGCAACTGGTATATTCTATGTTTTTTCTTTACTCGCATGAAAGACTGCTTGTGTTTGGTGGTTTTGGATGATAGAGTTGCATTCGTTAAATTAGGAATGTGTTCAAATTGACCCAATTACTTATTAAGAGGGTGCATCCGTGCTGAGCTCGCAACGTCGCATTTTTGGTGATTTTTTGCGATTATTTCACAGAAATTGAATGAAAGTTTTAAAGGTCCGTCTGTAGTGCACTTCGTTTTTAGTGTATTAATGTGTCCAATGCAATGATTAATGGTGATGGACTTTTATTTTCGTATTAAAGGGATAAAATACTATATCTCGTTTAATAAGAAAATAAAAGTCCATCACGATGAATTATTGCATTAGACACATTAATACACTAAAAACAAAGTGCACTACAGACGGATATTTGATACTTTCATTCAATTTATGTGAAATATTCGCAAAAAATCACCAAAAATGCGACGTTGCGAGCTCAGCACGGATGCACCCTCTTAAGATGCTTGGTAACGCGTGTGTCAGTGTCAAAATACACTTACACTGACATTTTTTCTATTAGCTGGTTTGCCTGCTCGATTTTCCTTAAAAAAACATGCCTCAATTTTGTATCATGTAAACATTGACGTAAAATAAACAACTAGACTCACAATCACGCTCAAAAACTGTCGGAAGCAAAAGACTGCACGACGCGTCTATTGTGCAGAGTTTTGGTTCAGTCGTGTTTCAACCGCGCTTCGATACCAATGTACATGTCTCTTTCGCACTGTAATCTCAAACGCTTAAGGTGCTGTCAACAGCAAATGACCTTGAGCAGCGGCACTCTTCGCACATATGGTTCGCGTGCCTGTGAGTGAAAGAGAAGAAACTATTCCGGCAGCTTGGCTCGCGACTAAAATCTTGCAAATAAGACACAAATAAGAAGAAATAAAAAAAAGTATGGATTATTTGTGAAATATGACTCGTTAGCCGTGTAGGTATGAATATGTTGGCTTCATGTTTTTAATTGCAGACCCATACGTCGAAAAAATATAGACATAGAACCGTTTAATGATGATTATAAGACCAATCTTTGCAATTATTTTCTATCGAGCCTATTTTGCTCAGTTATGTATCGAGTCCGTCTATCGTGTTTGAAATATGACGAAAATTATCAATATAATTTTTTTGTATTTTTTTTGTGTGTAGTTTTTCTTAAAAAAGTGTTTAAATAACATCAATTTCAACCAAATTAGGTGTTGTCAGCCTCTTAAGAACAAGAGACAGACAGGTTTCCAGCGCGTGGCATCGTGTTATTACTTCTCACGATCGTATGCAACTGACATTGAACATTACTGGCACGAAATAAGGTGTTAATTTGAACGAATGTGTTAATGTTATCTGTGTAAGTTGATGTGTTGACACACGCAATACATAGACAACGCCGCTCGGACGTTTCTTGAGGCACTTTTGTTTGCGATTGGGGACTCCCAATAGTAGTTGTTTATCTTAAGTCAATGCATGTCAAAGGGTTACCGGTGCCTACTGTTTATTTTCTATATACTGTGGAGGTAGGCGCCGTATAATAATGGAGTCTGCTATGCACGGGGGACACTAGGCTCAGTATAATTCGTTTAACAAGCCGGACCGGCCAAAGAAAACCGAGCGAGAATAAAAGCTTTTTGCAAAAAAATGCCGTAGAATTTTGGTCCTCGGGATTAAAAGTGAGTTAATTAGCTATTTTGTACCAAAAAGGCGCAAATTTTAGAAGAATATTTCGGCTTTTAAGTACCTACAACATATTTTACTGTACATAATATTATTACTGTGAAGAGCTTGTTCTTTATTAGATCTAAAGAAACAAATGCCAAAAACTCGAGCAAACTATCTATACTTCCAGCCTGTTTAAGTCGTAATGCTGGGCACAGGCCTCTCAGAATGAGAGGGAAAACTATCAATTGCCTTACTTGATAAATACACAATCTCAAACATAAATTCTCTGCAGACATAAACGGATTCTCCGCAGAAAAAGACGCGGGCAACAGCTAGTTGTTTATAAAAGTCCCTATATACTTTTATCATCGCTTTTGACATTTGTATTCCAAGTGAAAATTAAGAGGATATATTTTATAATTTTACTGAAATAAGCACAGTTGAATTTGGACAATGAAAGCCTTGGAGACTCGAGTTTTAAAAAGTCCACTAAAAATCGCAAAGCATGGAGCCCAGCACTGTCCTGATTTATCTCTTGTGTCCATGGCCGAATTCCACCTTGTTTTGGATATGACTGATGGCATGGAGCAAACAGAATGAGCGATTTTTTGGCAAACAAAGACCAAGGTGAAATTTATGAGCGCAGCAAGCTTTTAAAAAAGCTTAAGAGCTTTTGAACTTTGGAGTTGAATACAAAAAAATTTGGAGGGTTATTTTTGAATGTAACATTGACTTTCGTCACCATTGTTGTGAGGACAGAATAGATATTTTGTGATTGATTTATTTACGTAATAAAACAAGTTCATACATAAAATCGCGTTTTTATCTCTTACTAGCTTCTGCCCGCGACTTCGTTCGCGTAGAATTAGCAATTTACATGTGTATCGCTATCCCGCGGAACTATACAATTTTCCGGGATAAAAAGTAGCCCATGTTTTAATCTAGGGTACCAGCAATCTTCGTACCAAATTTTGTCCAAATCCGTCCAGTCGTTTTAGCGTGAAGAAGGAACAAACATACACACTCACTCACTCACATCGTCACAAACTTTCGCATTTATAATATTAGTAAGATGATGTAGACAGAGCCTAAGGTAACAAAACTCAATGGCCACGTTTAGCATGACTGTGATAGGAAAAGGGAATCAAAATAGTGATGGGTTGCTAGCCACACGATTCCTAAGATTTTTGGCCATTCCCTCGATGGTTTTACCATCTGCGCGAGAAGAGAAGCAACTGCTAGATTCTATTCCCCTTATTCATAAACGCTCTATAAGCTTCTGCTAACTTAAAAACCGGCCAAGTGCGAGGTGGTTCGCGCACTGAGGGTTCCGTACAAATACGCTAAGTTATTATAAAACCCAGTGTTAGCAGAGCCCTGCTTTTAAGCAAAATGTAGGCATTGTGAGGTCACTTTATATTGGTTAGGTACTTATATTTTTTATTTATATTTATAAGCCTTTTTATTCCAAATTCGCTATAATTTCAGTAAGTACATGTTGTTGTTTTTATTGTCGTTTATTTATTAAATTGTCGCGTAATTCGGCGTGCCTCATGGCATAGGCCTCCTCCGTGTATTGGAGGGTTTGGGCTATAGTTCCCACGCGCGCCCAGTGCGGATTGGGAACTTAACACACACCATTGAATTTCTTCGCAGATGTGTGCAGGTTTCCTCACGATGTTTTCCTTCACCGAAAAGCTCATGGCAAATTACAAATGTAATTTTCGCACATAAATTCCGAAAAACTCAGAGGTGCGAGCCCGGGATTTGAACCCACGACGCTCTGCTTGAGAGGCCACAGGTCAAACCACTAGGCTACCACGGCTTTTTTTAGGTACTTATATAGATAGACAAATTTTAAATAAAAAAAAAAAACTACTTACTAGATGTCGTTCAAACCAAGTTTGGGTGGAAGTTTGTATGGTAATGTACCTACATCATGTATTTTTTTTTATCATTCTCTTATTTTAGAAGTTAGAGGGGGGGAGGACACACATTTTATCACTTTGGAAGTGTCGCGTAAACTATTCAGTTTAGAAAAAAATGATATTAAGAACCTCAATATCATTTTTTAAGACCTATCCATAGATGCCCCACACGTATGGGTTAGATGATTTTTTTTTCAGTTCCAATTCTAAGTATGGGGAACCCCCAAAATTAATTGTTTTTTTTTTATTTTTGTGTCAAAATCTTAATGCGGTTCAAAGAATACATCTACTTACCAAGTTTCAACAGTAGCTCTTATAGTTTCGGAGAAAAGTGGCTGTGACATACGAACGGATAGACAGACAGACAGACAGACAGACATGACGAATCTATAAGGGTTCCGTTTTTTGCCATTTGGCTAAGGAACCCTAAAAAATCGTTTGTTTTTATCTGTCACACTGACATTTACCTTTTACAGATAAGGACAAACGATTGCTAAGTTAGTAGAAGCCTATCTATAGAGCGTTTATGAATGAGGTAGTTAGTCTTTTCTTTACGCTCAGACCATGGAAGGCATGAAGTGAGTCGGTGTTTAACTAAAACGTGGCAGTTTTTGTTCTTGGGGCCTTACCATGACGTCTTAACGCGATTCAATTCTGATTCAGTTTAGATTCACTCGCTGTCAGATCCAAACTAAAAAAAAAACCGGCCAAGTGCGAGTCGGACTCGCGCACCGAGGGTTCCGTACCATTATCTATAAATATCTAAAAATCAGTGTTAGCAGAGCCCTGCTCCAAAGCAAAATGTACGTTCCTTAATCTGTGCTATAAGACCCTTCATACCAAATTTCAAGATTCTGCGTTCACGGGACCCTGTAGGTTTTGATTCCCTTGCGAGTTTCGAAAATTTGCGGAAATTTGCGGCATAAACGGCTGTATCTTTTGATTGCGTTGGCTTAGAAGTTTGATTTTTTTACAGCTTCAAGGGGCAGTAAACTTGAGTATTTAATATAAATTTCAGTTTGATACCTCCACGCGTTCCTGAGAAAAAGGGTCTTGACAGACGGACGGGTGGACGGACGGACGGACAACAAAGTCATTCTATAAGGGTTCCGTTTTTTCCTTTTGAGGTACGGAACCCTAAAAATGACAGCTAAAACTTGAACTGAGTCAGAATTGAACCGCATTAAGGGAGTAAGGCTTAAACTTGACTTTAAAGCGGCGGGGAGCTTTACTTTTCGGATTTTTCTATGTCTTCTAATTTCCAGTGTCGTTTAGAAATTTTACTTTAAAGCTTCAATATTCAACGTTTCCGCATGGTCACAAACCGGCACTCATTGCTGTGCAAATTACGTTTGTACTGAATAATTCACGTGGCGCGTACTAATAAAAGTTTCAGCATGGCGGATTGGCGCGGTGTCGAGTGCGACGCGCCTAATCAAATATTTTTATGATCGACGCAGTTTTACGACCGGGCTGTTTGTAGAGGTGAGCGGCGATTTGGTTCAAGTTATACGCGGGGGCGGTGAGGTTTCCACATAGACATCAAACGCACTTAAAGGTCCGACCGCACCGCCGCGTATACGCAGTGACGTGTCATAGGTGTCACGTTTTCTCACCGTCTCTTCATTCATTTTGATGCGATTCCGTAACGTCACCGTTTTTTAAGCGGCGGTGTGGTCGCACCTTAAATCACGTATTTACCCTTTTCGGGGAAGGCGGAGCCTAAGGTAACAAGATATTTAGCATTATTGTGGACGCATAGGTGGAAAGCAAATCAAAATAGTGATGAGTAGTGTTGCTAAGATTTTTGCCCATTCCTTCGATCAAAATGGTTTTTTACAAATAGGCCACCAAGGGTTCTTTTAATCATGTTTTTTTTTTAAACTATCAGTAGTAATTGCTGGAGAGATGTCTCGAGAGCTGGTAGTCATTTTACAATACAATACAATACAATACAAATAGTTTTTTCTTGTTTAGATTAATGAACAAAAACATTTGGCTTGCTATATTCCGCTAGCACACGTGCAAGACAGCAAGCCCGTGTGAAATATACGCCGTGTCCCGTAGGTAGGCAGGTAAACTAACAAACATAAGAAAATAATAATATGCCCTAAATAATAATTTTACTCACTAACAGAGGTAACAGCTTATCCATAGCCAAAGAGAAGAAAAATTAAATATAAACATGGATATTAATACTATTTTGTAACCATTATTTTAACATATTTAATCTTAAATTTAAAAGTTGTAACTATCTAGAGTATATAAATCGATGACTACAAGAATCTAAAATTTATGATGATTGCGAAGTTTCATAAAGTCTAAGGACACATAAAACGCTAGCAGCTTATAACTTGAACCTCAGCAATGCTCATACTAAAAACCTTTCCGCTGTCAATGTGGACACAGTGCCTTTTCATTTATGCACGTAATTTGATAAGGAAATGAGCCATGTATAAATAAGCAGGAAATGACACTTTTGACGCGGCTGCATCGGGCACTTAAGCCCCAGAAGGTTTCAACTAATCGAGATAAGACATGGGGGTGTTTTGTTCCCCTAATATTTTGTTCTCATGGACTATACAAGACTTATAAGAAGATACCCTTAACGCTTGAAGTGTAGTTCCATTGCTGTGGAGCGGATCAAAAATTAAAGTAATTTTCGATAAAACTACTAAAAACATCTGATACGCTCAAAATGGGTACCTATTATACATTCAAATTTTTTAATTTGTTCGTTGTTTGTAGTCGTCAACTTTATTTTACAAGGACTTTTAAACTATGACTTTGTTATAAAACGAATTATAATAATAAATTAACAAAATATTGTACACTATTTTTTGATTAGACATGAGAAAAAAAGCGTGTCTAAATCTAACAAAATTCTTTCTTAAACAGCATTGAATCTCACAATCAAAATATTAATTTATGTCTCTCTGAGTGCGATGAACAAAAAATTGTTACTCCGCTACCACAAGTGCCAGGCAGCCAAGCTCGTGAGGTACGGTAAATGTTTTTGTTCATTGAAATGGACCTCCGCAAACTAACGCCTGATTTCATAAATTCTCTGAGTGCGATTACACTCATTGGCACAAAATTTGGCGTAGTTTCCATACAAAATTATCTATACCTATTGCATACAATGAGGGACTGACATATTTTTACCTGTGAGTATCTTTATTAAAACTATGGATTCATTCAAACAAAACAAAATATCACACTACATTTTGGTTTTAATATCTGTGTAACAAAAATTAAGTGATAAATAATGAAAGATGTTAAAACAGCCGCGGCCCTTAGGGACGATACGTTCTGTTTTCCTTTTAAATGTCTAAATACTTTCAAGCTTCCTTTCATTTCTTATTTAAGGGAAAAACGTTAATTAGTTTTTTAATTACCGTTACGGTGTGTTGGATTAATTAAAATAGCAATTTGGGATTTTGTATTTGACGTGTTTTTTGTGTTCGATCGATTTTTTTTTGTACAAACCGAAACTGAACTTTTTATAAATGTGTTTAAAAAGTCAGCTGTATAGATATTGGAGAACTCGACTGTACCTAGATACATATTAAACATCCAAGACCCGAAATGAAATGAAATGAAATGAAATGAAATGAAATGTATTAAATTTTAGTGTAAAATTAATATTTTGATTGTTATTTTCAATAAATAAATAAATAAAAATCTTGAGACAATTGACACCAATTGACCTAGCCCCAAACTAAGCAAAGCTTGTAATATGGCCACTAGACAACGGATAAACATACTTATATCGATAAATAGATACTTAAATACATCTTAAACATCCAAGACTCGAGAACAAACATTCGTATTTTCATACAAATATCTGCCCCGACCGGGGTTCGAACCCGGGACCTCAAGCTTCATAGTCAGGTTCTCTAACCACTAGGCCATTCGGACGTCAAAATCAATGCAGTTTAAGAAGAAATTTTGTTAGATTAAGCGCCTGTCTCACCAGTCCTTAACTGTCAGTTATCTATGATTCCATCTCTATTTATTACCCGAGAACAAACATTCGTATTTTTCATACATAATAAGCTGCCCTGACCGGGAATCGAACCCGGGACCTCAAGGCTCATAGTCAGGGGCCATACCATGACGTCTTAATGAGATTCAATTCCGATTCAGTTTAGGTTCGCTCGCTGGCAGATCCATACTAAAGATGACAGCTAAAACCTGAACTGAGTCGGAATTGAATCATATTAAGACGTCACAGTAAGGCCTCAGGTTCTCTAAATACAGGCTTTACTTTATTATTTTACTAGCTGTTGCCCGCGACTTCGTCTGCAAAGAATTCGTTTATCGTTATCCCGCGGGAATTTTCCGGGATAAAAAGTAGCCTATGTGCTATACAGACTTTTCTCTATCTATGTGCCGAATTTCATCCAGATTCGTTGGGCCGTTCTGGCGTGATTGAGTAACAAACATCCATCCATCCATCCATCCATCCAAACTTTCGCATTTATAATATTAGTTACATTGTTCCACACCTTTTCAGTCGCGTCAATATAGTAATACACGAACTCAAAGTTTACACAACGCATGAAATGCGGGTAGACAGGTAATAAAAAAACAGAGCACTTAACGGCGATCCCTGTTTACAAAATACGTACGTGATACATGTGGAAACCGTAGGATATAGCCCAATATTTGGTAAACAACATACGTTATCCATCCCACTTGTGTATGCCAACCTTTATACTTTTCACTTTGCCAACTCATTTTATAGGGTACGAGACGATTACTACACGGCAGTGTGGAAAATAAGCAGCATAATTCGCTATGTGCACCGAAACACATATCGGACCAAACTTTCGCGTGGTGTATGGATATTAAATGGTCGAGCTATGTGATTAGTGACGCTTAGTTATTATAAGAGGAAAATTCAATGTATGAACTTCACATGGTTATTTTTACATATCGAGAAATAGTAAAGATAACTCCAAGCTATTTTTGGAGCATATGTATATTGACATAAGGTTCAAAATGGCATAAAAAAACAAAAATCGAAAAAAAACACATAGCGACTTTTGCAGGCACAGCGACGAGTTGAGTATGCTGTACCATCGTTTGCCTTTGCAAGGATCAAGCAAATACGCCTAAATAGGAAAAAAAAAGAAAGAAAGAAGACATTTATTCATTTTGCAAGACACATAAATATAAGAGCATACACACAATTTTATAGAAAAGAAACAAAAAAAAAAACACAAACATAAAAATTAGATCATCAGCGTACACACACTACACACACACACACACACACACACACTAATACACTTTCATTTTATTTTTTAATGTTTCCATACATTTGTCGATATTTCAAACTGTGCGGCGTCAAAGGGGTGACCTAATTTTGAATCTAAAACTACGATGAAAAATTTGTATAGGAGTGTTCAACCACCTGCAGAAATATTCCAGAATATTGATTTTTATTGAGAGCATATTCCTGTTAGGTACTCTATTTTATATGCATCCATCACGGAACCCTTTTGAAACGATTTGGGTGGCTGTATTTGCTTATAACACGAGTTTTATTTTTAAAAATACCACAGAAATGTGTTATAATGATTGGCTTATAAAAAAAGACGGTGCTTTTTATCGAATTTTATCACGACAAAAATAAAAACAGGGGCCTTACCATGACATCTTGCGATTCAGTTTGGGTACGCTCGCTGTAAGATCAGATAAAAATGACAGCTAAAACCTGAATTGAGTCGGAATTAAATCGCATAGACGTCATGGTAAGGCCCCTGGTGTTACGACATATCTCCAATAATCGTGTCGTACCCCGTCTACTATAAAGCGGCTTTATCCAAACCGCGTGGTGCCGTTTCGCTGTTCAGTTTGCGGAAAAAAGAATCAATGTGGGATTTGTCGGAAATTGGAGCCGGTAGCCGAATTAAGTCGACGGATTATCGGATGCTGTGATCCGCCATATTTAAAAAGGAATAAGTTGTAATGTACAGACCATTATAAATAGAATATTTTGTACCAGCTATGTAAGAGAAAGGGAGATATAATGCTGCACATGCTGAGCGGCAACCTTTTTGGTGTGTGTTTTCATTTCCATGGTTATTTTTTGTACGGTTTTTGTTTATATATTGCAACAAATAAACCTTTTACCTTTCTTCTTTCTTTCTTTCTAATACGCGTATGTTAGAACGTGTTTTTTTTTTACATAAAATAGGCTTTAGTTTGACCTCAATCTCGCTTGATGGAAGGCGAAGATGAGGCCTAAGATGGTACACGTTTGCCTAGAAGGTGTCTTTTCACTTTGGCCTTAAAGATGTCCAGATTATAGCGTCCCGGAAAAACTGACCTCAGACGGTTCCACTCATCCTAAGGGATTTTCACAATGTTTTCACACTAGCTTCTGCCCGCAACTTCGTCCGCGTAGAATGTGACTTAAAACTGATGTTGACAGTATATTCTGCAATATTTTTTACGTTGCGACTCAGCTGCTACGGTCTTTGACATCTTTATCACTATCCCGCGGGATATATGCAATTTTTCGGGATAAAAAGTAGCCTAAGTTTTATTCTAGGGTACCAGCTATCTTCGATCCAAATTTCATTCAAATCCGTCTAGTCGTTTTAGCGTGAAGACGGAACAAACATACACAAAACACTCACTCACATCGTGACTCACAAACTTTTACATTTATAATATTAGTAGGATATTAGGTACTATATTAGCCTAATTGAGTGTCCCAATGCTGGGCAAACGCATTGTAAATTGGTTAAAATGTTAAATCATAATTCATTTTTATTTTCCCGAAAACCAATAACTTGAACCACCTCCGTCAAAACTACCCAACTTCCAGCCCAAACTTTAAGAAACGTTATTCAAAATAGCCGCATGAATATTCATCGGTGATCGGTCATTGCCCCCGGGTAGGGTTAACAGAAGTTAGCACGCTTCAAGATTTATAGTACAGCTAGCATGTAGGTACAGGCTAACGTTACGCTAAGTATGTAAGTTTGTTAGTTTCAAGTTAATGGGGAAAATAAAACTATGCTTGTAGAGTTAGAAGAGTCGTTATCAAGTGAGTTTGGTTAAGTTTGGTGCGAGCAAACGGTTACTACCTCTGAAATTCGAAGAAGGTCGTGTCGTCCCTTTCGCTCTCATATTGCTAACTATTAGTGTGAGCGGAAAAGCACGATGTCAACTTCAAATTTTGGTACTCCACGCCAGGTGTAGCAAACAATCCTAGATGTTAATAAGCAACACTTAGGGCCCGTTTCACCACTGTCTGTAAAGTTTCTTTTATCTTAAGTGTCAGTTATCTATGATGTTGTCGTCTGTTTTGTAGTAAGAAATAATAGATAACTGATACTTAAGATAACAGAAACTTTACAGAGAGTCAGAGACATGGCCTTAATCTAACTAATATTATAAATGCGAAAGTATGGATGGATGGATAGATGGATGGATGGATGGATGGATGTTTGTTTGTTACTCAATCACGCCAGAACGGCCCAACGGATCGGGATGAAATTCGGCACACAGATAGAGAAACGTCTGGAATAGCACATAGGCTACTTTTTGTCCCGGAAAATTGTGTAGTTCCCGCGGGATAGCGATAAACGAATTCTTTGCAGACGAAGTCGCTGGCAACAGCTAGTAATAATATAATGCAAACGTTTTTTTTTTTAATGAAATACGGCAAGCGAGCATGTAGGTCCCCTGATGATATCTAAGCACAACCACCCATGGACACCTGTAACACAAAAGGATTGCAGATGCGTTGCCAGCTTAAGGGGGCTAATCCCACTAATATTATAAATGCGAAAGTTTGTGACGATGTGAGTGAGTGAGTGAGTATGTTTGCTCCTTCTTCACGCTAAAACGACTAGACGGATTTGGATCAAATTTCGAACGAAGATAGCTGGTACCATAGATTAAAGCATAAGCTACTTTTTATCCCGGAAAATTGCATAGTTCCCGCGGGCTAGCGTTAAACATATCAGAGGCTGTAGCTGTCTAATGTAGGTAAGTCTAATTACGCAGACGAAGTTGCGGGCAGAAACTAGTATGGAATAATTTCTCCGGTTGTCTTACTCTCCACGCCGCAAGACAGCAGCCTAAACACAATTGCTTGGCAGCAGGATTTGCGAGCAGAGAGTAGTGAAACAGCCCCTAAGTCTAATGTTATTATAGTAAGAATCTTCCCAGGTGAATTTTTCGCTTCTAGTCCTAATCTACTATACTCTACTATAACCGTAAATGATTTACAACTTTATGTCAGTCATGTCTTTTCTATAAGTATTTACCTAAATGTGATGTTGCTACTAAAGAGCCGATGTTCTTTGAAAAAAAGAAAGAAAGAAAACATTTATTCAAAGACAAACATAACTTTGCACTTGCTGCTTGATTGTTTTCCATCCTAAAAAAACCTGACTTAAAAAATTTGTAGGCACCTTTTTCACTCCCTTCAGTCCTCAATTTTCAAAGACTATTTTTATCCACGCTTATCAATTTATTCTTATCATTCTAATATTTTATCAGTCAGTTAAAAAACAGCTAAAGTCACGTAACAGTAATCCAAGAAAATGGGAACCTGTCGCAACACGTTGTGGTAAAATGATCGCAGTAAAATTACGACGCCGCAATTCAGAGGAAATGGTTATTCCAACGTTGTTGAGCCAAACAGCGGCCTTAATCTATGGAGTTTACAACGGTTCATTGAATCAAGGGTTTTGTGTCAAATCTTTAATCCGTAGAAATTACATATACAACGCTCTACGACCGTGTAATCTTAATGGCAAGTTACTGTATGTTAATATTTTATCATATTTCAAAGACCATGGCCGTACTCGATACGCGATTGGACGAAATTGGGTCGATAGAAAATAATTGCGAAGATTGGCCTCATAATCATCATTAAACGATTATTTTGACGTTACATTTTTGACTTTGGGGTTTGCAATTAAAATCACGATTTCAACATAATTCATTGAACCAAAGTTTTGCCGTGTCTACCTTTTTACAAGTTTTGCACCCTGAGCTGATTTTTTAAAGCACACAATGTGAAAATACTAGTTAAAAGAAAGTCGAATATTTTTTCTGAATTACGGTACGACTAGATTAAAAGAAAGTTACACCGCTAGGGGGCTACTCCGAAATTCATACCATCCCTCTCACTCTCAAATGAATGTCTATTAGTATGAGCGGAACGCCACTAAACGAACTTCGAAAATAGAATTTCACAGTATAAAAACTAATTATATTCAACTAGTCATTTAATTTGAACCGTTGTTTGTAGCAGTAAATACTTACACAATCAGTCAGTAGGTAGTCAATATTATACTTTCGAGTGATGTACTTTAAAAGATCGCCTCCCTGTTACCTATGCATCACAATAATACATATTATTTATTCTTTGTATTACGTCCAGTTCTGACGTCGCCGGCTCTTTGATTGCGACCTAAGCCCTCATGCCGAGAGCCTGTCGACTCCACGTACGCTTATGCCTTGCAACCATTGGACCATGCTAATCTGCACAGTGGAAATATAAAGCAGTAAAAGTGGCAGTAAATCTATGGTTAGGTTTATAAGTCGAATGAGACTAAAGTCCACCTTTGTTTACTTTCCCTTTTTATTTATGTTATCTTGCTGTATTCATAAAAAAAATCTTAACACAATGCTTTTAACAAAATTAAACAAATTATTTTGTCAGTTTGTAGCCAATAAGTACCGCTAGAGGCGCTCCTGATTTGCTGTAGTAATTTTATTGACACATTAACACAAATAGATTCGAGGTAATGCTACGGCATGTTACTAGAACTAATGCTGAGTTGGAACCATTTTGTGTAATTTTATTCCCTACCTTTAAAATTTTGTTTATGAACTACTTTTTGTATGTACGATGATTAACAAATCGCAGTCCTCGCGAGAGGTACGGGCGGCTGCGATTCCATGAACTAATGGACAAAGATTTTAGTGCTATTAATTAAGATAAACTAATGACTTAAGGTCGGTGATGTTATGTAAATGTCTCAAAGAAACTTTTTCTCTCTTTCTACGTATTTAGCTGAGTCGAAAAAATGCACTAAAGGCTCAGTACAACAGGTGTATATAAGCTTCGTACTGTTCCATGATTTACTGTACTAGGCTCGTCTGGCAGTGGTCGCGTAGTAACGTCAAGTGCTCATTCACCCGGAAACGGTTGACGAGAACACTTCCTTTACATCATTCGAACACTCGCTTTATCATCCGAACTTGTGAGACTATTTCCTTTTATAAGGTATTGTAATTGGTCAAAGGTAAAGCGTGGGCTATGAATTCGATTCAATTTGTGTAAGTGTTTTTTTTTTCTGTTTTTGGGAAACCTACGAGTGATAACTTCTGTGTCTATACAAGTCAATTCAATGATTATTTATTGAACACTTTCATAATCAGCGCTGCGGCCTGCCGTAGCAACATGCTGAGTGTGGCCCTTTTGGAACTTTTGACACATAGTTTTATTTTTAATTTTATTTTATTCTTTTTTGTTTTTCAATTTTTGTCGTTTTGTGTCAATAAAAGCTTACTTTCTTTCTAATAAACAAAATGGAAAACAGGTACATAGAGAAAATTACTGGGTAAACGGTAGGCGGTGTTATCGCTACAGAGTGATCTCTTTCAGGCAACACAAATGTCTTAAAATTATTTAAGAATATTTTAGCACAATGATTAGTTTAGTTTTATTGAATAGTCCTCAATTAATAGCCAAGCCTTTGACGTTGTTTACTTTAGCAAGTTTTGCGATTAATTTAGGAGGCCATTTAACATTAAATTATACAAAATCTTTAATTATATTTATAGGCGCTTTAAATCAATCTAACTCAACCACCTGCCGAAAGATTCCAGAATAATTCAAAGGCAACTTGTATGTATAGGTTTTAACATTGTTCCGGATTTCATTTTGTCTGAATCGGCCATCACCTAAACTGACCAGCAAAAACAACGGATCACTTCCCATAGAAAGTAAGTAAGTAAGTAAGTACAAATATAAAGAAACAGAGATACCTACAATTTACAAAATAATACAAATAACAAAAATATATACACAAAGGGGAACTTATCCCTATAAAAGAAAGAAAGAAAGAAATAAAACATTTATTGACACAAAACGACACATAAAAAATAAAATAAAAAAACAAAAAAGAACAATTCAAAAAATATTTGTGCCGCAAGTGCCAAAAGGGCCACACTCAGCATGTTGCTGCGGCAGGCCGCAGCGCCGATTTTCAGTGTGACCCTTTTGCCTAAAACTAAACCTAAAACTAAAAATTGCGATGACGACACGAACGTCAGACACAGTGGGAAAGAAAACAAATCTGTATGGCAACACTTGAGTGGTCCAATTGTTTATAATACAATAAAACCCCACAAGCCGACCAGCTGTTACTTTAGTTATTAGTATTGTATCATTACAATTTAAAAAGGATCAATTTTATAAGGGATCTCTACCAGTTAACCTTTGAGTAGATGAGAGGAGCATGAAACGAGGGACCGACAAAGAGTGAGTTTAAAATTCCATATAGTTGTATGAAAAGCGACCCATTATTTTTGCACGTGAGTATAATTCATGTGGCCAGCCCGCTGCCACTTCAGTTTGCTGATCCGATGAGCTATGTCAGAGACTGGTTCTCTGTCGGATGACTTCGTTCCGAATTCGATCCATCGGAGACACCCCGAGCGTAGCTCACAACAATCATTTAGTCCACCTGATGATAATGATGATGATGTAAGCTTTTGAAGTTATTGACACCGTTATTGATGTTTACGAAGCAACAAAGTCGCTGAACTCCTAATGAGGTTCGCAGACCAGCGGTGATTGCGTACAAATCGGTAAGCTTCATAAGTGTAGCTATCGCAACTTCCCCGAGGGCGATTGTTGCAGTACTGTTAACAACAGCACTACAATTTACTATGTAGGTGGAGAGTTATGATAAATCGATTCAGAGAGACGATTTTATCACATCTGTGTGAAAATACCTCTCGATAGTGGTAAAAAGCTGTGCTTTATTTGTAACTAGCTTCTGCCCGCGACTTCGTCCGCGCGTAGAATTAGCAATTGGCGTGTTTATCGCTATCCCTCGGGAACTGTGCAATTTTTTAGGATAAAAAGTAACCTATGTTTCAATCTAGGGTACCAGCTATCTTCGTTCCAAATTTTATCTAAATCCGTCCAGTCGTTTTAGCGTGAAGAAGGAACAAACAATACACTCACTCACATCGTCACTCACAAACTTTCGCATTTATAATATTAGTAGGATTAGAGTGGAATAGCAAAATACTACTGTAATATTCTAAGTCGTTTTGCCTTCTCGTCAAAAATTTCATCCAGTCTGTTATACAGCTAGAGAGTCCAGAAACAAAATTTAATTCGTGTAATTAGGTACAAAAAAATTATCAAATTCAAAATTAACTCAATTCTCAATCAAATTAAATTAAGTAATGTACAGCCTATCCAACTGAAACAATTAAATGTCGTAAGTCAGTTAAAAACCTTGATGCTTTCTCAAACACTTCAAGGATTGAACCTACTATATGGGTACCTACTGAACTGGATAACGGATAACTAAGACACATTATCCATACCTACCTAAATATTTATAACATCCATCATTCGAGTATTATTTATTTAACATACAACCACCATACTCGCCATCCGAACCTGGAATCTCAAGAATTACAGTTAGTGTTACTGACTCACATTAAAAATATTGTTTTTTTTTGTTATTAGAATTAAGTACGTCAATGAAACCACTGTTCGAGTAACTAAACTGCGTTAGAGGCAAGTGCCCGGAACTGCATTACCGTTAACTACTTTTCTTATATTTCGCTATTGGTGTTTGTGCTATGCTCACTAGGGATGGCAATCTATCGCCTAAAATATTCTTTTTCGTTGTAAAATTTGGTGGCAAACTTGAAGCAGAGCCTCTAGTGTAAGTTTTCGCATATAAAAACGTCTCGAACGCGTTCACGTAAACGTCTCAATTACTATGGAAAATTTGGCAGCGCCACTTGCGGATCGAAACGGCAACAAACTGTTCTCATAGTATTTGACATTTTAACGCAAACGCGTTCGAGACGTACTTTGTGACCGAAAACCTACACTAAGCATACCTACTGGATAGTAAGTGGTAAACGATTATCAAAGTAGCAGAAGTCGATATTAAGAACTGTGAGAAAAGAGAATAGATAGGTCAATAATTTGGTTTATGGTTATGTTTTCTTTATTGTGACGTAACTCATAGGTACGCCATCGTAAACAGTGTCGTGTGTGTGTGTGTGTGTGTGTGTGTGTGTGTGTCGTATATATGCTGGCTATAAAATAGCAATCTGGACTGTTATGTAAGTATGACAGACATGAATCATTGTACCTAATAGGTATTTGTGATGAATTCTTTGTTGTGTTTTTATCTATGTTTTGTACTTTGTTGAATTAATTTTATCTACAAAACGGGTTTATTTTATTTATGTTTTTATAACGTGATTTAGAAGTGTTTTTATAGCTCGACAGCTTTTTTTTGTAATACCTACGTAGTTTTTAAGTAGGTAGGTAAGCAACGAACATCGAATCGCTAATTATAATTATCAATCTTATCGTAGATAGCCCATCCCTAGCATGGACGTCACGTTTGACTGTTACCTACTTCATATTTTGCTTGCCTAGAGAACTTATTTTACTTCGGATATACATTGAACCATTACCCAAGTCGTTGAACCTTTTAGGCACAAAAATGATTCACTGTTTTTTTCCATTGTTCTGTTGTTTATTCTAAAATACATTCATGAGCTAGTCAGAAATCATAAATTTTGACATTATGTATTTATGAAATAAATTTATTATTTGATGTTTTTGTTCAAATAATAATGGTATTTGTGCTGAAAAGCTAAATAAAATATTCATGAACGTGTAAAAGAATATATTTTTTTGTAAAACGTTCGAAAGTCATTTTGTTGTTTTCTGTTTAAATACACGGCATAACTTCGTAACTTAAAAGATGTTAAAAGTTCGCCTGATTCTACATTATAGGTAATTTAATGATTTCTGAGATAAAATTTGGAATGAAGGTAGCCTTTGAAGCTAGCACAACAACTAATGAAACGAGTCTTGAACCTTTGTTGTATGTCTGACCTCACACAGCCTATATTTTGCTTAGAAGCGGGGCTCTACTAACACTGAATTTTATATCCACTTTCCGAATTTCTATCAAATCCTCGGCAGACGAGTCCGACTCGCACTCGGCCGGTTTTTTCCGATGACATTGCAACAATTGAACAATGGTGTATCTTCCGAATGTACTTATGTAGCTGTATCTTGAATATGATTGGATAAAGGATTACATTACGTGGGTCAAACATACGCACTAACGGTACAAATAGCTGTGGCGAGCAACACAATTATTATTTATGTTGAAGCTGAAACAAGGTTCTGTGTCTAGGGATGGGCCGAAACCAGTTTCTACGCTAAGCCCGAAACCGATTCGTGCTATCTGTGGAAAATTTCTGTAGATGTTTTAGTGTTCAGTGAACACTGTTTAACTTAATGTTTTTTCGTATTAAGCGTGTTTAACTCCCAACGAAAAAAGTGGGGTGTTATATGACGTCTATGTCTGTGTGTATGTGTATGAATTTATCTGTATATGGCATTGTAGCTCTCAATCGGATGGCCGATTTGGATGCAGTTTTTTTTCATTCGAAAGCCAGTTTCCTTTCGGTGGTTCTTAGCCAAGTTTGGTAAAACGAACAGTACCATCAGCTCTTTTCCAAAATGATGTAAGGCCTTTTGGGCATACAAAAGAGGCGTGTGGGTTTTTTTTAATATTTTGTTACAAGGTAGGTATTTATAAAAACTGTGGCATATTATTGATGTACTCCTGCTATTCAAAATGTCTGCAAACGTGTTAAAAAGATTGTATCATCATCTTATAAAATGTCTTACTTCTGGGCACAGGCATCATTGCAGAATGAGAGGCTTGGGCTTATAGTTTGATTGAGATCTTCACAATTACTGAAGCACTTCACAGGTGTGTGCAGGTTTAGGTATCTTTCACCGAAAAGCTCATGGTAAACTTCAAAAGTAATTTTGCACATACATTCCAAAAAACTGAGGTGAGAGCCTGGATTCGATCCCACGACCCTCTGCTTGAAATGCATTAGGGCAATCCATTGCTACCAGGCGTGTTTCTAAAATCTTACTTCTAACTAATAATATAAAAGCGAAAGTATTGATAGATAGATGGATGGATGTTTGTTTGTTACTCAATCACGCCAGAACGGCCCAACAAATCTAGATGAAATTCGGCACATAGATAGAGAAAAGTCTGGAAGAGCACATAGGCTACTTTTTATCCCGGAAAATTCCCGCGGGATAGCGATAAACGAATTTTTTGCAGACGAAGTCGCTGACAGCAGCTAGTATTGTATAAGTGAAGATAAATGCCGAAACCGAATTCTAAAGGCATCTCTACGCAGCTCAGGGATTTGGAATACAAATTGGTTTAGTTATAAAACTGTGAGCTGTATGCATATTTTGCGGTCCCATGTGCACTCTTTAGTGGAGTTTTACGTGCTCTATTGACTACTAGTTTTATCGCAGACCCGCGATACGTAAACCAATTTGGGATTTAGTTCCACGTTGTACGGTTAGCTTGTAGGAGAGTAAGTTTAATTCAAAGTATTTAAAGTACATAAGTTTAGGAATTTTTGGGGCCTTTTTAAACCTCGATGAGAAAAAGGTCTTACGAGTATTGGTCTGTTTGAGGCATCGTAATTCCGAAACGAAAGGAGCCATTCGGGGGCATTTTTTGAAAGAAATCCCTACTAATATTATAAATGCAAAAGTAAATGTCTGTCATCTTTTCACGCCTAACCGCTGGACCGATTTAGTTGAATTTTGGTATACAAGATAGTTTGAGTCCCGGGAAAGGACATAGGATAGTTTCATCCCGGAAAATTGCATAGTTCCCGCGGGATAGCGATAAGCAACTTCTGCACAGACGGAGTCGCGGGCAACATCTAGTATTTTATAATTTGTTTTATATTTATTACTAGCTGTTGCTCGCGACTTCGTCTGCAAAGAATTCGTTTATCGCTATCCCGCGGGAATTTTCCGGAATAAAAAATAGCCTATGTGCTATTCCAGACTTTTCTCTCTATGTTCCGAATTTAATACAGATTCGTTGGGCCGTTCTGGCATGATTGAGTAACAAACAAACATCCATACATCCATACTTTCGCATTTATAATTATTAGTTAGATTAGGTAACTTACATCAAACTTGGTTCCTTTGCTTCAAGATACTTTTAATTGAAAATAGGCTACTTATTTGGGATAATGTCAGATTTCCCGCGGGATATAGACGTATTCTGCGCAAACAACGTGAATTACAACTCGGTATCGAAATAAACATAACATACTAGTTTAATCATTACCTACTTTATCTCTAGAATGTTCTGAGCACAAGACGTACCGTATTGGGATACTCTAATGGTTCAACTTAACCATAATTTATTACAATAGAACCCCAAACTTGCTATGTTAGTGGCATGAAACATTCATAGTGATTTACTACAACTTAGCGATAATAGTTAAAAGCACTAAGTACCTATAGTTTTATAGTTTACTTACTAATTGTTTATTCGAAATATTATAAACGGGATGTGAACCGCGATAAAGGTAATCGCGGTTCACATCCCGTTTATAATATTTCGAATGAACTTAACCGTGAATCATTAAAAACTCTTACTAATTGTTTTCCATGACTTTGTTAGCCAAGAGATCGCATATCGAGCTACTTTCTCAATTTTAATTTTATGTAGGTATGCTTGTGTTTACTTAGAGCAGATAATGTTGCCAGGCGAACGTATCCTAAACAGCTTGTATGGCTATTGAAAGAAACAATTTTTTCATAAGTCGAGTGATCAAGCAAAGAAATGAGTGATAAGGCAAATGCTGCAATTATGTTAGTTAAATTGAACTTGAACTGAATAAAACGGAATAGTTTATATTGAAACTTTTAATTATTTACAAAAAACAAACAAAACATGGTACAAAAGAAACAAGAACAAATGCATAAAAAGTAAGTAACAACGAGCATAAAAACTATACAAACGAGGCTACATCTAAAACCCATAACAAATACGTATTATATAAATAAAATATCACAGCTTTGCTTTGGTTTGAGATCAGTGCTTTCCATGATGGAAACCCCACTCCTTGCCATCGTGATGACCACCCTTCTTGCCATGGTCATGATGATGGTGATGATGCTCCTCGTGTCCGTGGTGTCCCTTGTGACCCTTGTGGTCCTCATCATGATGATGCTTGTCATGATGGCCATGCTTGCCATGATGGTGTTCGTGGTGTCCGTGCTCGTGATGACCGCCCTTCTTGTGATCTCCGCCCTTCTTTTCGTGATGTCCGTGATGATGTCCGTGTTTATGATGCTTGCCTTCATCATGATGGTCGTCGTAGAAGTGATGGTCCTTGTGGAAGTGATCCTTGTGATATTTCTTGTGGTAACCGTCGGTTTTCTCGCCCTTGTCATGATGTTTATGATGACCGTGTTTGCCTCCTTTATGGTGATGACCATGCTCGTGATGGTGGCCGTGGTGGTCGTGTTCGTCGTGGTGTTTCTTATGGCCGCCGCCATGTTCGTGGTGGTGTTCGTGATGGTGATGTTTGCCGTGGTCACCGTGGTCGCCCTTGTGGTGATGGTGATGTCCTTTATGTCCTTTGTGTCCCTTCTCTCCGTGTTCGTGGTGATGGTGGGCATGGTGTTCCTTGCCGCCACCGGATTCATGGTGGTGGCCCTTGCTCTCAGCGGGGACCAGGTCCTGGGTCTGGTCTATCTCCCTGCCCCAGGCAGCCGCCAGGCACACCAGTGCGACTGCTGCAACCAACTTCATTGTTGGTTGAGTTTGTTTTGTGATCGATGATTGATGTTTTCTCTATTTATAGTCTCCAACGAGATGAAGAAAGCGTTCCGCAACTCAGGGACAAGGTTCAGTTGCACACTCTTTCGGGCGTTGGACCGTTACAGATCGAAATTGTGCAGTTTAATGATTTGTTAGCGTCTATTCTGTTGCTAATAATTATATTTTGACATTCGTCTAATTTGATTTTACAAAGCCGTAGTTTGCAAATAGTGAGTTGGTAAGTAAGAAACATTGGATAAAGGATATGCAATCCGTAATTATTATTGCGCCATTTTTTTGTATGTTTGTTTATCATTTTTTTGTATGTTTGTTTATCAGTGTGGCATGTATACCTGTCTAATTTTATTTTTAAAGGTGTAAAATATCAAAAAAAAAATACGAAAAACTTAAACTATTCAGTTTTTTTTCCATTTCGCTGTGTTTAAGATACCTAGGTGCTTAAATACATCTTTGCGGATTATATTTTGCATTATATATTATTAATATTGTTTTGTGTTTGACTTAGGTAATAGCTAAGCTTAGCCGAATACCATAATTAGTTGGGTTAGTGACCCCGACTATGATGCTTGAGATATTTAAATTGCAGCAGAAACAAAAACTTTTATAATGAATACCGTAATGTATTTTAAAGTGTTGGTTAGTTTGGTACCTACTAAGTCAATTGGTACAAATAAATCAAACATAGTCCGGTTCTTATTTGGTTGAAATGTATAAATCATCATTCTGCTTTTCGTCGAGTTCGACTCTTGATATAACGAACCATTTGTTTGTACGAAATATTATAAACGGGATGTGAACCGCGATTACCTTTATGGAGCACCCGATTCGGGTGGGCGAAGTGACACTGTGAGTGTAGTGTGTTTGAATCGAGTTTCGAGTGAGAACGGTTCCAGTGGTAACGAGAGTGCACGCAGTCGACGCGCAAGAATGAGGGCAGACAGAGCTCGGTCTACCCAACAATAACATCCACCCGCAATTTCTTCAGTCTACCCGTGATCATGATGCATGCAACTGCGTCGAAATATCGGGTGCTCAATAAAGGTAATCGCGGTTCACATCCCGTTTATAATATTTCGAATGAACTTAACCGTGAATCATTAAAAACTCTCATTTGTTTGTATTAAACTAGAGTAGGTAGAATATCGCTTCATTTATCCTGTGCTTTCTATAATTTTCATTCTCATTTCAACAATCTCGTCTTTATTTCAATTGTACAAAAAGAAATTGATATTTGTAAAATTGAAAATAAATTAATGTTTTCTGGTAATTTTTTTCTTATTACGTAGGTATGTACATGAAGCACAATAGTATGTTCAATGTTGCGACTACTAACGCCATCTAACGGGGGTTTGTCAAACAATCCAGTGAGCTTAGTTCGAAAATTGAAACTTATGGGTACTACTATAGCAGCAAAGGCTATTAAAAGCTAGAACCATCTTATCTTATTAATCATCTTACAAACAGCAATATTCTCTTCGTCGATATGGTGACAATTCGACATGCAAGGCGTAGTCAATATGGATCCAACCGACGTAGATTCTGTTCGAGTTTGTAATGTAAATAGAATTGTCACTTGTCATCGACAACTGTCCAGTTGGTGAAATAAGGACCAGATGTCGTCAAAAATCCTTTCTCATCGTATTATCACGGTAATGCTCGTATTTGTCATGCTATTTTATTCAGACTCATAGACACGTCGGCATCATTCGGATATAATCGTGTGTTCACGATGGAGAAAGATTATTTCACTATAATACTTATCAAAATGTCAAGAGCCCGTTAAAGGTTCTGAGGATTTAATATCCCTTAGAAAATATGTCTTCATAATATAAAACTATTATAATTCTGGAGCCAACAGATTTCAGTGCGAAACATTGGCCAAATTTCAATCACGTGCTCCTCTAAACATAATCACTCAATTGTTTACCAACCCTAGGGGACAAAACATTGTCTGCTCCAATTTTTCCCCTAGTGCATAAAAGGAGCAATTTCACTGCATCACCCTGTCGAAATTTAATCAAAACAACAATAGGGATTGTCCGCTGTCAGGGTGTCCGTTGCCCTATTCTGAAACTGTGTGGTGTTGCTGGAGGCAAAATATTTTACAGATGATTCGGGTGAGAAGAGCGTCGTGAAACATTATTTAATGACCGGAATACACAAGGCTAACTTTTCAAACCAGATACCGAGCTAGATAGCTAGGAATACTGCCTTGGCTACAGTAACCAACTGCAGTAACTGTCCCGTTCTATGTAAAATATTAATCTAGTTCAACACTAAATTCTAGTCACAAACACAATTTGAAGAACACCCTTATCTTTGCTGGCGACTCTTGACTGAATAACAGGACGCTTTAAATAATTTAATTGTCTTTATTATGAAATCGGTAAGAATTTTTCAAATTTTGAAAATGTTAAAAACAAAACTTTATACTTTACTTAACAAAGTTAAATAGCACTCTTAATATATACCTACTTCAATTTGAAACAAAATACAATGCGCTGTTAAAATTGCTTCAATTTCGAATGAAACTTGGTTGTTTGGCATTAAAATAATAAAAGAGGCTTTTTTTCAAACTTACTTTGTTTTAATAAAAGGATCATACATAGTCTTTATTTGACTTTATTTGAGCTGCAAAAATATTGAAAATATTTCACAAGAAATGTGGTTTCAGTGCTTCAAAACAAAATCCCATAAGCGCCTACACGAGACATAATCCGTTTGATCCGCGAACTCTTTGCTATTTATAAGAATCAGGCGCCCAACAAAAAGGCTTTTACGACCCTTGGGACGAACCGTGAAGTTTTCAACTAGGCAAATATTTTTTCAAGTTGTAAAACTAAATGTTTGCATACTCCAGTGGCACTTAGAGTTTCGAGGACATTCGAGAGTTTAAGGCGCTTGCGAGTTTTCTATCCATAATCGTTAAGTGGCTGCCAGAAAGTTTAGGTTTAGTTAGTACTTGAAAATATAGTGGAAACAGAAACTGGTTGAACACAAAATAAAAGCTTGGACAGTATTAAAAATTGACGCTTTGTTTAAATTTTGTTCAGTTTTTCAAGTTAAAATATAAGAGTAATATTATGCTAGTTTAGTGAGTAGCAACATTAAATTTTGTCTTAACACTTTTAATTAATTAGGTACCTATTTACGATTTCTGGTCTAGTTATGCATGTAAATTAAGTTTTAAAAATATCATAAATGCAAGAAAATAATAATTAGATCCTTTGAAGGGATTGTTTTTGTGCTCGTATCTTTGGTGTTTGTCAAGTTATCAAGTAGGTACCTACCTAAGTGATTTTATTTATGTACAGTGTACAATAAAGCGTTGAACTACAAAGATATTTTACAACCATCGTTTACAGTGTAAACTTTACATATTGGGTAAAAGAACCATTATAATCTCTTAAATCGGTGCTTGCTACGCAAGGCATGTGCTAAATTAATTGGTTTCTTCAATTCAATACACATCGCCTACACCAACACCAAAAACATCAAAAGAATCCTGTATTCAAAAGAATCAAATATACCATACAAATTTCCAATGAATTAATAACGATCGTTAATCCAATTAAGATATTTCTCGTTCTGATATAGGAACTTTCGTGAAACCCAAAACCTAAAGGAAACAGAAATCAGACCCACGACGATTATAATAATAAATTCTAGCCCGAGACTCTCAACATAACCTTGCCATCTAACCATCTTAATATAACTTCTTATTCCATTATCCGTAGAGTAAAGTTCAATAAAAGGACGAGGAAAAAGTCGTCAACTCAACAGAATTGTAAATAGAGATATGTCGTCGGTTCAGGCCCTGATTTGTCACGTCTTATCTCCGGGTACTCTTCCTCTCGTTTCGGATAAATCATTCGTACAATTCGTGACGGAATCCAAATACGTCTCGGCCCCACCTCTTTCCCCTCTAGGGCGAGGCACAGAGGTGCTTGCTGAAACAGTACGAGACGAGAAATGGAAAAGTTTAGTTTAGGTAGAGTCCCGGTAGGGGCAGACATTTGTGTGATAAATATGAATGTTTGTGCCCGAGTCATGGATGTTGTATTTATTTATCTACATAATATTATGTATGATTATCCGTTGCCTGGTACCCATAGTACAAGCTTTCCTTAGTTTGGGACTGGGTCAGTTGGTGAAATTTGTCCCATAATATTTATTTTTTATTTTATTTAGTTTCAAAGCATCCAAAGTTTTGAAGATTCAGATAATTAACTAATACCTACCTTTGTTAATTTAACACGTGCGAGACATAAAATAAAGTAAGTAATTAAAATACTTGTTAGTAGTACTCTGAACAAAATTGTTTAGCTTTTGATTGAGCGTGGATGTGTCAGTTCGTCAGGACTTTCCAATTTTTTTTAGGTACCTACTACAAAATGTAGACAAGTCATTCAGATCGATTTTAAAACACTCCAATTGGTCCCGATTGACTAAAAATTATTTAATTACAACAAACCGGATAACCCACGTATAGAAAGCCGAAAGAATGCTGCGACAATTGTTTCGGACTAATCCGTAATCCTTCATCAGAGAGCGGTCTCCCCGGCGGCAGCGAAACGAACACCAACAACGAACGAACGAATTGTGTTTGTGCCTCACGGTACTTTCATGTTAAAAGTAAAAATTATTTAATTCGTTTTTCTATTCACCATTTTTATTTGCGTTAAGTGTTAGTAAATGTTTTTTGTTAATTGAAACGGACCTCCGCAAAGTAACGCCTGATTCAATAAAATATTTTAAAAATGGTTTAAGAGATAGAAGCGTAGGTACCTAAGTAAATAATGTAAGATCACACATATTTATCAGATAAAGTTGAAGAACATGAGATTGCTTTGGAAATAAATTTAATTGTTACTGTTTTTAAGCTATTTGCCGTTGAGAGGGAGAAATAAGTTTTCTGTGACACCACTTATTACCTTGGAAGGTGGGGTGAGGGCACACTTGAGCGTTTTGTTTTAAGTGTTTATATCCATTAGTGTGTGCTGGCACGCAATTTAACGTTTTCAATGTCGAATTATATAAAACTATTAAAATAAATAAATAAATAAATATATTGGGACAAATTACACCAATTGACCCAGTCCCAAACTAAGCAAAGCTTGTACTATGGGTACCGGGCAACGGATAAACATAGTTATATATATAATGTAGATAAATACATACAACATCCATGACTCGGGCACAAACATTCGTACCTATTCACCATACAAATGCATGCCCCTACTGGGATTCGAACCCGGGACCTCTAGCTTCATAGTCAGGGTCACTAACCACTAGGCTATCCGGCCGTCAAAGAAAAAAACTATGATAACATTAACCTAATTCGTACTTTATGTAGACAGGTATTATAAGCTTGGGCTATAGTTCCCACGCGGGCCCTTTGCAGATTGGGAACTTCAAACACACCATTGAATTGTTTCACAGATGTGTGTATGTTTATTCACGATCTTTTCCTTCACCGAAAAGCTCATGGATTTCAAATGTAATTTCGCACATAAGCCGGCCGGAATTCGAACCCACGACCCTCTGCTTGAGAGGCCACAGGTCATACCACTAAGCTACCACAGTTAACTTCACTTCAACAAGTCTGTATAATTAGGCATTTAGGATTATTTTAGGTTTTGATCAGTTATTTTACTTTTTCTGTGTGTCTACTCTCTCTAGAGATCGCTCTGTAGCGATAAGGCCGCCTATTGTTACCTTATTACTTCTGTATACCTTTTTACTGTTTTGATTGTTATTATGTGGTGTTCAATAAAGAGTTATTGTACTGTATTGTATTGTACTCTTGTTTAATACCTATGTCCTGCCAATCGTTCAAAGTTTAACTGGAAGAAATCTCTATCAGGGATAAGTTCGCTTTTGAGCATTTCTGTTTTTTCTGTATTCATCTTTTTCATGTATTTATGTTGAATAAAGAGTTATACATACATACATACATTAATTCCATTTTATGACATGTTTTTCATTTGTATTTAAATTGTATGTTACCTATGACGACCCATAATGGAGAAAATATCTTTATTTTAGTTTACTTGTTGTTACACCTATTATATTATTTAAATTTTTAATTATTGACATATTTATTCTGAGCTGACGATTTCAATTATGAATTCTTTGACATTTAATTTTAAGTGATGATGTAATTTTATATTGAATGATCAAATAAACATAAACATAAACAATTATAATTATTGTTTGTCTCCACGTCTGTGCACACAACCTTATCCATACCACTTCTCAGTTTTATCGTCCCTATGGCAACGGATTGATTCCGAACGGAGTGGTAAGAGTGACCATTAGGTGCTTTTTATTGAGAACTCCGGCTCGCACAGGACCGCATATAAATTGCGACATTGTTATAGGTCCAAGAGTAAGTCATATTTTATTACATTTTCCCAGTATTTTTCATCGTTTCTCCCAAAATTGGTAAAACTTTACGAGAATCGTGATGGGTTACGATTTCTGAGTCTATAAAAAAGGCTTTTACAATTGATCGGTAAAAATGGATTATTTTCATACATACATACACAAATCACGTCTTTATCCCTTACGGGGTAGGCAGAGCCCAAGGCAACAAGACCTACAGGCCACGCTTAGCAAGATTGAAAATGGAATCAAAATATTGATGGGTTGCTAGCCGCATTGCCATAACGTGAATTTAAGTTCTAATGTAAATCTATTTTATTTTGAAAAAATGACTTTCTGCCAAGTTTCTTGCGGCGCATTCTTCTTGGCAATGATGGTTTTCCGAATGCGCTGGTAGATTAAAAAAAGACGTAAAAGAGCCCTTGGCGGCCTATTTGCAAAATAAACTTTTGACTTTGACTTTTGACTTTTTGTGATTCCTATGATTTTCGCCCATTCCTTTAATGGGCTTTTACCATCTGCGTGGGAAGAGAAGTAACAGGTACACTTTTTTTTTTTTGCTCCCAGACCAGCATGGAAGAATGGCATGGTTATAATTCGTTTATCGCTATCCCGCGAGAGTTTTCCGGGATAAAAACTAACCTATGTCCTATTCCAGACTCTTCTCTATCTATGTGCCGAATTTCATCCAGATTCGTTAGGCCGTTGCGGCGTGATTGAGTAGCAAACAAACATCCATCCATACTTTCGCATTTACAATATTAGTTCGATTGTTAATCTATTTCTTTTTTTCCCTTGGTCACAGCATCACAAGTGAACTGCTGCACCGATTTCGCTAATACTTTTTTGTTGTGTACTATATATAATATTGTCAGGATAAGGTTCTTATAAAAAATATTCCGACTTGCGAAATAAAGGTTTAGGTATTGTTAGATTAAACTGAAAATATTGAAAAGAAAAACGTGTTAAAACTTCTTTCTATTCAGATTAAATATTATTATCGTTATTCCTAAAATATTTGACAACCACGTACAGTGTGTTACTGGATTTTCATGTTTTCAAGTTTTTCGACGTTAAATTTCGAATTTCCAATAGGACGTTACAAAAATTGGCAAGTTATTCGGCGCAAAATTTAATTTTTAACTTTAGACGCAAAAAGATACGTTATAAATTTGACATCGATGTCTCTCTTTGTGTTATCTGTCTGTGGCATGGTAGGCATCGTAGCTCTCAAACGGATGGATCAATTTCGATGCGGTTTTTTTCATTCGAAATTCAGTTTTCTTGCGAAAGTTTTTAGCCGTGTTTGGCAAAAATCGGTCATATACTTAGTTTGAAGAATATAAATATCAACTCATTTTCAAAATGATGTAAGAAATTTTTGCCATAAAATTTAATTATTTTTATTTACCTATTTATTACTCGAATAATGCGTGTTTTTTTTATTTTTAATTAGGGTAAATGTTATCTATGCAAGGTAAAGATGTAATTTTTGGTGAAAAAGCCCCACTGTGTGTCACAATTCAGTTGGACCAATTTTTACAAAATATGCCTTTGTCAATTCTGTTAGTTCCTTTATTTATTTACAATAAGATATATATATTTATTTTACATTCAAGTAAATAATGCAACACATTTACGCAGTATTGCATTATTTTTAGGTCTCTTCCGATTGTGTACCCCAACGCAGACGTAAGAATAACATTTTGTTGAACGCGTTGAGAGTTTCAAAATAAATTCAGGCCAGTACTAACTTCAAGCCACGTTTGTTTGAAATTCTTGAGCAATAACAGGAACGTGCCTTTTTCAAATAACTTTTTATTTTTACTTATATACGTTTATATATATTTACTTATGATGTAGATGTTGAAAGGGAACGCAGGGCTCTGGCGGTGCGGGCGAACATGCTGGCACGCAGGTTTGCTCGGTGTACAGCGGCAGTCAAAACAACGCTCTTCAGAGCATACTGCACGTCGCTGTATTCGGGTGCCCTGTGGGCGGGCTGTACGCAACGCTCCCTCAGCTCCCTGCGCGTCCAATACAACAACGCCTTCAGGGCGCTGTTAGGGCTGCCGCGGTTCTGCAGTGCGTCTGCCATGTTTGCCGAAGCCCGCGTGGACAGTTTCAATGCTGTACTGCGCAAAAAATGGCATCGCTTTTGACAAGAATTCGTGGCAGCAATAACAGCCTTCTGAAGACGATAGCCGTAAGAAATGAGTGCTCCATGATGCAACTTTTAATTAAAAATACAATGTCTCTTGTCCAATATGAATACTATCATAGTCATAAGTGATTACTAACAATAATTGGATCTTTGTTGTCTGAATAAATAACTTTATTATTATTCTGTATATTTATTTTTTATCTTAAGCTAGGTTTGTACAATATTCAAATAAAAAGTAATAAAGCAATATTAATACAAAATATAAAAACATTATAAAAACCTAACCTATTATTATTATTATTATTATTATATATTGCGTTGTTTGCATCGATTTCATTGAATAAGAATATTTTATGTCAATCCTTTTACTTCAGCAATGAAGCACTAATAATGTGTTCGGAATTTTTGACGACCTTTTGAAAACTTCGTCGAAGTTTACCATCTAAGAAATTGTTTTGCGTTGTATCATGACGGTGTTGTTTCTATTGATTCATTGTTAGTTTGTTTCTTTAGCTATATTTTGCCATCGGATTGCTTTTCTTTTAATGAAAAAAAAAATGGTTTTCATTTGAATACCTACAATTTTTTAAACTACCTATTTACCACAGTCTTGTCCAGTGTTTTTCTTCTACACTTTAGTTAATTTAACTTGCAACTTCATTTCAAAGTCCAAACAGCTACTCATTTCCTTTTTTCACTTTACACAAGTTAATCTTAGCTTGCAAATCTTTTTCAATACTAATTCCAGAAGCAACATTTCTCTGGCTTTATTCCCGATTCGTAATTGATCCAACAGAATCTATGCTATATTGAATTAAAGTCAAACCTGTTCGGAACTAAACGCGGGGTTAATGGTTGAAATTCCAAAGGGAGATTACATGCCGGTATCAATTTGTTAAGGATTAAGTTTGCTATTTTAGGGATGAATGCAAAATTTTCAGTAATACCTTAATTTGAATGGGTATGGGGAGTGATATTAGAGAAGAAGCTTAACTTAAGGTACCTACATAGCTACGACTTATGACTTGGAATTGGAATACTCTCAAAAATAAATACTGTTCAATAACCATTATCAAAAACGAAGCCGAGGTAGACCATGCAAGAGATGGAGCGATGACATAACTGCCGTAGTGCCCGTAGTGGGACGAACTTGGAGCAGACTTGCCAAAGGCAGAACGGGTTAGAAAGAAATGGAGGAGGCTGTTACCGCAATAGGCGGGCCTTACGTTTAATTAGGATAAATAAAAAATTGTCAAATGAGTATATTTAACACAATTAATCACAGCATGAAATAATTAAATAATTGCTAATTAATTACATACTTACAATGTCGGACAAGGAGCTACGTATAATTATGATAGAACTTCACTTAAGGTAAGTTCGTTTAATCATATAATTAATCACAGCATGAAATAATTAAATAATTGATAATTAATTACATACTTATAATGTCCAATTTAATCTTTTATTCAATCAAAATACATATTTACAAGATTTAAAAACATATGCCTATATATAAAACCTTAAACTACTTTAATCTAAACCTAAATACCTATATTTACAAATATCGCCCAGATCGTTGTCATTGGGCAAGGTGCCCATAATGCTGGCTGCGTTTCCTCGTTGGATAGCAATACTTATGCGTTGCCCGAGGAAAGAGCCAGCAAAATTAAATATTTAATGTGTTAGCATAATTGGTAAGGAATCAATAAAAGCTATATTATATTTTATATTTTATTTATATAACCATTATCAACGCGCACTAAATCACACTGTCGTTGCTCGCACCTCAGACGCGGTTTTGGTAAAAAACACCTCCGAATTTCGTTAAAAAATGGTCGCACAAAAAATAAACCTACAAAAGGGGGATGCAAAAACTTGGACTGTATTTTCTTGATAGCCGAATCCCTTTCTTCCACACCATAAAACTTTTATATAGGAGGTGACGTCCCTGAAGTATAGTTTCCGAGGCGTTGGGGAATGATAAAAAACTTTTAAAACTTGCGAATGACTGAACTGTATTAAGGCACGCATTTTTTATAAGTTGACTTTCGTAACGAGTTTGTGGAGAATAAGCTACCCGGTGTCTTTTTTTGTATAATAATATACCTACCTATTCAAAACATGACTGGAGAGAGTTTTGTGAAGAGTTTGCTTGTGTAAATTGTTGAATCGCTATCTAATTAGGTTTAACTAGAAATACTAATTTAATTCGCCAGAGAACCAAGGTCACCGACATAGCTCAGCGAATTAGCAAGCTGAAGTGGCAGTGGGCAGGTCACATATGCCGCAGAACTGATGGCCGTTGGGGCAAACTGGTTCTGGAGTGGAGACCGCGTGTTGGCAAACGCAGTGTAGGGCGTCCTGTTGCTAGATGGGGAGATGATATTCGCAAGGCAGCGGGCACGGATTGGAGGAGGAGAGCTGAAGATCGAGCCCAATGGCGTGCTATGGGAGAGGCCTATGTCCAGCAGTGGACTGACACGGGCTGATGATGATGATGACTAATTTCACTTATTTGGAGACGTCATTATGGTGATTAGCAAAACTAAGGTAAAGTACTTTGTGCATATCCTGCGAGATGGTATTAGGATGATATAACTTTCGACAGCAACACGCACGCGACATAAAACTCGATTGAAACAAACTCGAAGACTCGATAACTCGAGTCCCGTAAGTCACCATACAATTTACCATATTGACTCGTGAAAACAACAACACCAATTCTTATTATTCACGGTAACTTTTCCATTTTGCTGAATTCACACGTTTCGTTCCGGAAGTTTTTATTAAAGTCTCGAGTAATAAGGTGCCTGGAGTTTTTTGGTGTCTGAATTTCGATGGTAGATAATAATGTGTAGATGTGTTTTGTTGGAGATGTTTAGAAAAGTTTTTGAAAACAAAAGTGAATAGAAACTTCATATAAGTACCTACGTACTAAAGCTGAATGGATCGGTGTATAATATAAACAAGCTTATTGCCCGTAACTTTCGAGTGCATTCCGCGGAAACTTGCAGCTTTCCCAAGATAGCTACTTAATAAATTTTCGTTTACAATATTGGTTCACTGAATTTACGTCTGTCTGTCACTAGGCTGTATCCCGGGAACCGTGATAGCTACGAGCATAATACAGTTCAAATTTTCACATAGTTATAATGTATTTCTGTCGCCGCTATAACAGCAAATACTAAAAACAGAAATATTTTTGTGTTATGTGTGTCTATGTAAAATAATCAATATAAAATTACCTGATACTGCCTATATCTTGCTTAGGATGCAGGACTCTGCTAAAACCGGATGTTATATTCACTTGCCAAATTTGTGCGGAACCCTCTGTGCGCGAGTCCGACACGCACTTGGCCAGTTTTTGACAACGGTATTTCTACTACTATCCTACCACGTGCTTACCAAATTTCATGTCAATCCGATTGCAGAAAGTGGTCGAAAAATGATCTGCAAATTTGGAAGCGGAGATACGTTGTCTACTTATATTATTATTGGGAGATTTACTGCGAATTGATATACATACATACCCATCACTATTTTGATACCCCTTTCCATCTATACGCCCACAATCATGCCAAACGTGGCATTTTGGTCTTGTTACCTTAGGCTCTGCCTACCCCGTAAGAGATAAAGGCGTGATTTATGTATGTATGTAGAATATACATAGATATAATGTCTAACGTTGGATGCAAATGAACTGAAGAAAGATAATCTTAGAAAGTATTTAATTAGTTACGAATCCATTGTATCTATATCTCATACCAAATACGAGTATAAAGTTTATTTATCTATTCGAAATATTATAAACGGGATGTGGAACCGCGACTACCTTTATTGAGCTCCCGATATTTCCCGTTATTTGTTTATAATATATTTCGAATGAACTTAACCGTGAATCATTAAAAACTTATAGTTTATATCTAGTCTGACATCGATATGTAGGTATTGTCCAAACCAGCGCTGCGCCATATTAAAATATCTTCAGTTCTCGGAAGGGAATGTAATGCGATGGGTGTTCCAGTTTGGATATAAATAAATGACAGTTATGTCTGGGAGTCAGACAAACACAAAGGTCAAAGTGTTTCCCTTTGCGCCAAATATAGAATGGAAGTTAGGATGACCATAGAGTAGTAAAAAAATGTTCAGATTTTGGAGCATGTAAAGTGCAATTACTTGTTATAAAAAAGTATGTTCAATATTTTTGTCACAAGTTGGTTTTTGTTACATTGATAGTTCGAGTGTTTTTCCAAAAAATGACCATGAATATTTTTTATCAGAATTTAACTATTTTGGGTTTTTCTTTCCCAGAATAATTGTTTACGACATGGATTTTTATACACGAAAAAATGTGTCCCAAAGGTTCGTCACTTTTTTAGGTACGTATGGGACGTGACGAACAAGAAAATAAAATTCCATAGTTAAATCTAGGACATATTTTTTCTTGTATAAGAATCGATAGGGTACATTTTTCATTAGATTTATTTTATTGTAAGGCGTAATTCTCATAGAAGGTACCTACCGAATTTCAATTCGGGTCAATCGCTTTTGAGAGGTTGATTTTAAATAGGCTTGTATTTTTTTCAAATCTAAGTCACGTTAAAGTTTCAAGTTTTACGATAGCCAAAAAAAAAACCACAAAAGTCAACGGAGAGAAGCAAACACGGGGTGCATCCAAAAGCAATTTTCATTTTTTTCGGTTAAAATAAACTCCTATGTAACCAAATGAAAAGCCTTTTACAGGAAATACGATTTTAAAACAAAACACTTTTGTAAGTACTTCATTGAGTTACGCCGGGCTTAATGGAAATAAGAGCAACAGGCGGTATTACAGTCGCGTGAGATAGACTTTTGCGGCCAAATGGAACTTTGTCGCAATGTGTTTTAAGTCAATTATGTTTTGAATGTACTAATTTGTTTTGATGGAATTACAGTCATTATTTATCACACTGCGAAATTATTGTAGTCTTACTTAACTTACACATACATAATAATATAAAACATTTTGTGCATCCCTTACAGGGTGAACAGAACCTAGGATAACAAGACATAGGCCACGTTTAGTATGATTGTGGGCGTACAGATGGGAACGAGAATCAAAATAGTGATAGGTTGCTAGCCGCATCGCCTGTAACGTGATTCCTAAGACTTTTGGCCATTCCCTCGCTAGGCTTTTACCATTTGCGTGGGAAGAGAAGCAACTAGTACAACCAATGTTTTTAAGAGTTTTTAATGATTCACGGTTGAACTCATTCACATCCCGTTTATAATATTTCCAATGTTTTTTATTTACTGAAAAACAGCGTTGTGGCTTGCTGCAATATTACACTGAGTGGGGCATTTTACACCATATCGGTACTGCCTACCTATGCGTATAGTATAAAATCATTGACTGTTTGTTTTATGTTTATTTTGTTTTTCTCAAATGTATTGTAGATATCTCCATGTGTATCGAATCTGTAATAATAAATAATAATAATAATAATAATAATAAAACTCTTTATTGCCAAAGTGTAGGTACAATCAAAAACATTACAAAATAATAAAGTTAGGACTACACTTTGACAATGGGTACCGGTCTCAGCAAATGCTGGTTTAAGTTTCCAGCGCTGGTTTTCAGCCAGGTCCCTTTGGCAAGGGTAGCCGTAACTAACTACAAAAAAAAAGAAATGAAAAAGATACAAAAAAATACAGCTGTGCAAACCTTAACATAATGTACATGTGTATGTGTTCGCCTTTGTACTATTTTCTGTGTACTTCTGTATTTTTAAATTTTTATGTGCAATAAAGAGTTTTACATACATACATACATACATGTGTGTGTGTGTGTGTGTGTGTGTGTGTGCGCGTGCGTGCGTGTGTGCGTGCGTGTGCGTGTGTGAAAGAGTGTAATATGCATGTGTGAATGAGCTAAACAAGAAATCAGTAGCATGGTGTAGATATGTTTCTGTGTGGGGTCAAATATGCCTTTGCGTTTGCAAAAGGTGAGCTTTGACTAATTTATTGAATCTTAACAAAGCCATAGGTTCTCTTACAGGTGGTGGTCTCTAACCCATTTTAGCTCGTCATACAGATACCTTGGTGTTTGGAATTGTATCACTTTTCGAACCACGAACGCCAAATGCAGGTGTCTTCGGTTGGCCATGTTGAGGATCCCTCTGTTGTTAAGGTAGGGTGTGATGTGTGCCCGCCTTGGTATCTCATAACAAAAGCGTACGCAAGCATTTTGTACGCGCTGTATGGATGTTTTCGTTTTGCTCAGAAGCCTCGGTCCGTATACAGTGTCGCAATAATTGAGCTGTGATAAAACCAGGGCCTCTACCAGAACTTCCCTCACGTTTACCGATAGGTACTTCCGTAGACTGTACAGTGATTTGAGTCTGAAAAAAGCATTTCGAATTTTGGTGTTTACGTGCTCCAAGTACCGCATTTCTCCATCCATTATCAAGCCAAGATGTGTATGAATAAATGTCTCTCCCTCTCTCTCTCTCTCATTTACTCCCAGATCAGTATGGCAGAAAAAATTTACACAATCTGCAAGTTTGTTGACTAATTCGCTCGCAATCGCAATCGTGTTCATGTTGACAGTCATGTATGGGCTGACAATTGGCATCGGAATCAGCTAGCTGTCACATTCATACAAGAACTGTCAAAATGAACACGATGGCGATTGCGAGCGAATTAGACAATAAGCCTACTGGTTTTTATACATTTCCTTGTACTTAACTCCACTTAAATAACACAGATTCCATGCTTCAAACCGACTACCGACCACTATAACCCGGTAACGGCCGCACCGATTTGTGCCTGTTATTTACCGCGGTACACACTCGTTATTTTCATCTGTCAAAATAATGGCACCGAGATCCACACTCGAGCTCGAATTGCCCATTTATCTGCGCTCGAGTGCCTCTGGATTTGACGTGGAACGATACAAAGTACTAGAGATGTTCCGTATTGGGTTTTCCTTGCTTTTGAAGCTATTAAAAGTATTTATAATCATTTAATGTTATTAAAAAAGCACATGTACAAAATACTCAAGATATAGATAAATGTTAATTTTTTTACTTAGTCATTAAGTTAAGTGTCTGTGGTTTTTTACAGTTCTTTAATTAATTTAATACCTGTATGATGGGTCTTCCCCAAAATCATACCTGCTCGTAAATCTTCAAACTGAATTTTACCGCCTATGACCATTTCTACAAAATCACAAATACTCCTCCCCCCAAATCTAAAGACTTTTCTGGTAAAATAAATCTTTCTTAATTTAATTGTAATCCAAGGCATACTACTAATCTATTAAACTGTGATTTAATCATTGTGTGTCATTAAATTTGTTAAAGTATTTGTAGTACTAAATTTTTACCTCAGCATGGCAACATTGGGTACATCTCTACACCCCCATTCGTTTTTCAACCGCACCCCGTAAATATGCAAGTGGCTCATTTAACTAAGCCATACACGTGTTGACAAATTAAAATATTTAAAGCGGGTGATATAAAGGATTTCGGGAAAAAATATACGCGCCATAAAATGTTAGGTACCCCGTTATGTTTTGAGCTCTTCAAATAAAGTGACGTCATTTTTTATGCTACATTTTTCAAGACTAAAAATCCAGCACATTTTCTAGACAGTGTAAACAAAGTGTTCACAAAACATCTTTTGGCTTTTCGTAAACTAATGAATACAAACGTGAACGTAATAAAATGTGGAAAACCTCCGACATATTCATTTTGTAAACTAAAAACGGCTGGTCTGATTTTGGCAAAACTTAATTGAAAACTGTGGCAACGAAACAAACTTTTTATAGAAAGCAACCATGTCCGATTCAGCCATCTATTTGGGAGCTACGTTTCCACAGACGGACACACAATCATCAATACACATTAAATTTTCATGGGAGTAGAAAAAGCACAACTTCTCAACAGACTTGTTAGTTTCAGAATGTAAAGCCCATTATAGCCAAAAAAATTATCTGAAATTTCAAACTATTTAATTATTGTTTTAGTTCATTATTCACTGGTTCTCGGGGAATAAGTTCTTGAGCTACGATATGAATATTCATGAGCCTATCGCATTAAAATTAGACCCTCTTACCATTATAGATAAGGTGGGAATCCATGGGATTATTCAACCTGACGTTTCTGTCATCCTAAATAGATTTTATAGCAAGGGGTTGACAGCCTACTGAAATTGTTTGCGTCCACGTCACCATCGTAACGAGAGCTCTGTGGCGTTTGGATTGCCAGCAGTTTTGTTGCGGGGAGCCTAAAATTGGATGTACGGTTATAATGGGCATGAATAGTGTTTTATTGGAAGCGATACAATAAAGTAAAGTTCGTGATACAGGTCTGATGGGGGGAACGAGACAGTTGAAAATCGCTTGGAATTTAAAATTAGAGGATTTATTTATTTATCACAAGTTAATTTAAGGGTGACAATTTCCCCCCTTCCCACTCCTTCACATTATTAAGGTTTCCATGCCACTGACTAGACTGTACAACTACCGTTATTAAGATAAAAAAGCCAAAACTCTTGTTTAATGTTAGCCAATTTACTTCATAAAACTTATTTTATTATTGGTACGTTAGTACCTCATTGTTATTGCTAGGCAAAAACTCTGAAAATAAAATTAATCGTCGTCTTATTATGATTTTAAAGAAGGGAGCCAATCATTTCACCAACACACATTCCACTATCATATCATTTAATTTTTTAAACCTTTATTATCTGCCCAGTCATAAACTTTAAAAATAACCGAACCCCAGTCACGTAAGCCTGCGTTAGGAAAGTTTTATTTTATATAACTTTTACATTTTAAAATATTATCAGATAGTTAAAAGTTGCCAAAATTATGAGCTTCTGAAATCATAACCTGTGATTTTTTTTGTAAAAAAATTATGATTTAATTGCTCCCTTTAGATTTCACAATATAAGCATAGTAGAGTCGTTTTTAAAAAAAATATACATAGTTATGGGCTTAATTACAACAAAAATTAATTGATTCTTTTGTATTACGACCGTTTCACCTTTAGTCCACTGTAAATATCGTAACACAAAGGAATCAATTAACTTTAGTTTTAATTAAGGCCTTTAACAAAATGTACATGTGTTATGAAAACGACTCAGTATTAGAATAACTCTTTATGGGTCCTATTATAAAGTGTCAAGTCTGTAAACCGATTTCATTATAACCTAACCAACGTAGAATCGTTGCCTATAATACGACCACCAATTCAAGTGTAATATTTCAGGAGCACAGGTGTCTAGAGACATGGGACCCTCGTCAAAAAGCGATTACCTTCCGACACGTCGAGTTTTGTACTCTTATAACCCTTTGTTAACCGACTGTGGAAACGGATAGTGTGATTCTGTGTTACGTAATTGAAGAGTTTTGGAAATGCTTCATATTTGTCAAGACAATTTTGGGTGCAGCTTGTTATATCTGTGGTCGAATAGAAGCCATCGACTGAAGCAGCTGAAATCTAAAACAAATAAATTTAAATAATTACGTTTTTAGACTAGTTAATCGGCTAAAGATCTCTAAAAAGATACGTAAAGGTAATGCTGATATCACAGAGTTAATCGAATTCCGCTGCATAGAGTAAGCAGAGAGGATACATACATGTTGCTAATTTTAGCTTTTAATTTAAGCAAAAATTTGCCTAGAAACGTTATAAAAAATGTTCTTTCACCATTTCTTTCGTGTAATTCGAAATTAGTATTACATGGTGAAATTTTCATATACATTACTAAAATTATTTTAAAAAATATTGTGGTACGCAAAAAGCTTCATTAAAATGAAATAGACCTACGTATAACGATACGAAACTGCTGTCTGTCATTTTAATCGTAATTTTACTTTCTTGATCCTCTTATAAAAGGTAGATTAACAAATGGATTAATTAGATTTTGCCAGACCCATTACAAACTTGAATTGCTGTGAATACCTCCTTTAATTTTAAGCTACGAATGCTGCGAGCCTGAAATCTTGCGGACGCTGAGCATTAGAGATGTCGTAGTATATTTTGCAGAAACAAATTTCTAGATTCTCAAATAAAAAAAAAAACCGGATAATTATTTACTGAGGGGGAAAAAATTGGCCCAGTCTTCATATAAAATTACCTACCTACATGAATACATACAATATTATGAGGACCACATTTTTTGCTGCTGAGTACCTACCTATTATCATAAATAGCGTGTGACAGAAACGACGGATAACGTTAACGGAATGAAACGAAAATTAAGGTGATAAAATGTATGGAAATTCTGGAACGTTTTAATCTCTTATACCTAAGGATCGAGTACCCGGATGATCGAGCTTTGCTTGGTATATTTTTTTGGCACGTTTCAAATGAAAACCAGCTAGATCGATTTATCGCCCCCAAAGACCCCTACATACTAAATTTCATGAAAATCGTTGAAGCCGTTTCTGAGATTACATATACATAATATACAAGAATTGCTCGTTTTAAGGTATGAATTAGGTAGATCGTGCTCGTGATTCCGAGTAGAAAACCGAAAAAATACAATATCACATAAAATGAACACAAAATATTTACCTTGCTACTCCGCTACTTACGTGCAAGATAACCAAGCTTGTGCGAAATATATACGTTTTGCATGCAAGCCCTCCCACCACTACTGCCACACAAAACGCACACAAATCCCACAAACTTAATTAATCCTATCACCACACAAACACTGACGCGCGTTTCGATCCCTCTACGGGATCATTCTCAAAGTCAGAGCAGAGTTTTGTGTGGCAGTAGTGGTGGGAGGGCTTGCATGCAAAACGTATATATTTCACACAAGCTTGGTTATCTTGCACGTAAGTAGCGGAGTAGCAAGGTAAATTTTTTGTGTTCATTGAAATGGACCTCCGCAAAGTAACGCCTGATTCAATAAAATATCACATAAAAAAAATTTGTGTATACTTCAAAAATTGCCCCCGAAACGTTTGTACGAAATTACTAGACTTAGCGATTTCTACAGCACATAATAATTCCGCCACTGCTTTCGAGAACCCTGCATTCTCAAACTGAAGACAAGACACGTGATACATTTTATATAAGACTTCACTGTGCACTTAGACAAGGCCATAGAGACATGTCTCAACTTACGACCGAGTTGCAACTGAGACTTGGTGTTAGAGGATAGGTACTAAAATAGAATTCTAGCTCAAGCATCTTGTACGTAATCTCGAAATGTATTAACTTGGATTGTTTTTGATTCCCCTTTCCACCTATACCCACAATCACGCTAAACGTGCTGGTCTTGTTACCTGAGGCCTAACCTTGTCCACCCCGTACGGGATAAAGACTATTTTATACAGAGATTTATAGAGATCTCGTAAATATAATACTGATACCTAATAAACAAAGTAGGTATATGATGGTATAAACCCCAAGCCAACCTGTTAGATAAATCTTATAGCTCTCAACAACACCCTTGTGATCTAGAATTAACACAATAAATGCATTTACGACGACTAGCTCTGTCTTGTTACATTAATATTGTATTAGATTAACAAAATAATCTTAGGGTGTTTCCAGGCTATCCAATACAAGCTAGAACAAGACGTAATTTGAGCGAGTAAGAGTTGGCTTTAGAATGGAGGTAATGTTTGTCTCTTGGTTAGGGGTTACGGTAATGGTATACAGGTGAAGATGTGACAAGTTTAAACTTAATGGAATCTGAAGTGTTTACCTTGTTTATAATTCCCTATTAGAATACAGTAATTATTTATTAACACCTCATGAAAAACGAGTGGAAGGACCTTATTCAAGGTAGGTATGAATCGCAACCATGAATTTATTTGCTAATCGTGCCACCAAGCAGCAGATGCTTGCGCTGTTGTTTTCAGGTAAAGTGAATAAGGCAGCCGGATAATTTACAGGCACATGTGAGATATAATAATTATCATGGCCACCTAGGCTGGCAATGCATATGCCATCCTCTAGTGTATTCGTAATCTTCGTGGGTGGTGGGCCTTACCTGTCATCTGGTGAGGTACTTTGTTGTTTGCCTGCCTAGTTAAATAATGAATAACAAAAGAAGGTTCTAGTTGAAAAATCGTATCCAAGCTAAATTTTAATTTTGGTAAAGATATATTTATAATCTAAACACAGGGAGTTAATCAATTTTAATATGCAACATTTTCTAACACCCTTGCACCACCAAATTGGGTCAGACGAAGCTAACGTAAAAACTTGTACAAAAATAAGAAACTATTACATGGTAAGTAAATCAAATGCAGCCTCAAGCATAAAAATAGCTTGCATAGCTTGAGTTAAAAGCCACTTTTCTGTTAGCCGAGTCAAAGAAGCTGATGATGTGAAATAAAAATATAACATTAAATTATTTCATTACATAAGTAATACCAGTAGTAGTAGTAGTTACTAAGTACTATCTTTTGTCCGGGCCACAGATTATTCACTTTACAAAATAAACAATTTGTTCTAAAACTGTAAACTTAAACATTATGCCCAGAATCAATGTTTTTCCTCAAGTGAATCATTTCTTGGCGAGTGCAATTTTGCTGTTAACATCAATAATAAAGGTTGGTAATTACTTCGAACGTTCGGTGCGACCAACTGTTCGGGCAGCAAATAGACGTTTTTAGCATAGATAGGACAGTTCTTAGCTTTTGATAAAATACGTAGTTACTAGTTAAAAAGATGTAATGTAATTTTTTACTAACATTTACGTATTTTGCACAGTTTGAATAGTTTCTTCCACGCTGGTTTGGGAACACAGAAAAAACTAAGAATGTACTTACGTACCAGTAAAGTTGCTTCTTTTCCCGCGCAGTGGTAAAAGCCCATTAAGGCAATGGGCGAAAATCTTAGAAATCATTTCTCGGCGTTAAAGTTGATAAAATGAAGGAGGCCTATGCCATGAGGCACGCTGAATTACGCGATAATTTATAAAAAAAAACTACTACAAAAATACATGTACTGAAATTGTAGCGAATTTGGAATAAAAGGGCTATACTTATATTATTATTAGTATTATTATCCGGATTCCATCTTAAACTACTTGCTCACCTGGAGAAGGTCGCACTTAATTTTGAGTAAAAAAGTCTAGTGATAACTTGAAATTTTTGACTCCAAATGAAGGCGCAAGGTTGATTAACACTCAACCCCTACCGCCTTGCATTACAATCCTTTTCAAAGGACTACACCTTCTGTTACAGATAATCCCTCTTTGGGCTTAGCCAGTTATTCCTCGCCCCGTTTGTCCCACATTGTTCTACGGCTCTCTAATTAACTGGCAGTCAATAGCAGCGCCTCCAGACGCAACAGAGGCGTGCGTCCAATTACTCGCCTATTAATTTTGCAATAACAAACGGTGCGTACTGAGAACGGAAATTGATTAAGGGCAGAAAAATATTTGAATAAAGGTAAATGCATATCTGAAGATGAAAAATGAAAATGAAAAATTTATTGTTTTTTTTTTATAGTATGTAAACAGATGTGGTTGGAGCCTCCCATTAAGCAAAAGTAATGCTTGTGTCGGGAGACACCGCTCCTCCATTACAATAAATTTAATGGTAGTAATAGTAATCCACAATAAACTAGGACTAAACTAAATCAATCTAATCTTTTCTTGAGATTTACATTAGATTAGATTAGATTCATTTATTTCTATTTGTAAATTACATTATATTTATATGTCAAAACTTAAGAAAGTCACAAAAAGATCGTCAATTGTAAATAAAATAAAAACAATAAAATAAAAAATAGAAATGAGAAATCCAATAATAGGTACTTACAATCAAGAAATAAATGTCAAATTCAATGTCAGTGATTAAAAAATAAAAAAATAAAACAGTATATAATAAAATTATGCAATATTTATTATTATTTATCATCATTTTATAAAAATAAGGGTAGTTGTGCGCCGATGTCAGCCGCGCCGAGTAGCCGCGTGAGCAGAGCAGCGCTGGCGCGCAGTGTTCGTTTCGCTGCCGCCGGGGCGAGCGCTCCATGATGAAGGGCTTCGAAATAGTCCGAAACAATTGTCGGAGCAATTCTTCGGCTTTTATACGTGAGTTATCCGTTGTGTTGTAATTATGTGTGAGTCTCACGGTATTTTCATGTTGAAAGTGAATCTTTTGTCTTTATTTATAGAACGTCAAGGCTTAGCTGGTGTTTCGAGTCACACGGTACCGATACCATATGGCAGAGATCATTATAATAGGTACCTTATTATTTATATCGATTTCTTAAGTATCTTGACAATTTACCATTATTAACGTCCCAACGGAAGACTTGGCTATAAGGCCAGCAATAATAAAATTATGCTTAGTTTAGAACATTTTTGAATGTTGAATATAAGTCACAGGACAGAGGTGTTCAGTAAAACTACCCAAATCTATAATGGCATACTTTCAGACATCTCGACATAATAAAATACGTGTCTAATTTAATTAACCATTAAAAAGTCTTAGGCTCCCATCTAATACTCTAGACGTTCTGATAAAACTTATCATTTCAATGCATAAAAACCTCAACAGATTACTAACGTACATGTTCACTATCCTTCTAAATAACTGGTAATTATGCAAATCGGTTCATCACTAAACCATGCTTTGTGACACTGTCTCTTGATGTTTAAGCAAACGACTGTAGCTGGCATGTAATTCAAACGCTTTCCTGATCCTAAATTCCGCGCCCAAACTGATTGGTTTTAATCAAATCCACGTACAAGATTGATCGCACAAACAAGGTAAGCACAAGAAAAAGGGCCACAGTTTGTTAACGTAAAACGGGAGTTAACTACGGAACCCAGATCAGGTAAACGTGCAGAATTAATCACACCTCGATGGAAGGGATCGTACGCTAGTCAGCGTTTGTTCTAGCGCGGCCAGAGAAATGGCGACAAAGCTATTCAATCGTAGGTGAGAATAGATGAACGACCTTATTAATTATGCGACTGAATCAACGGTAAACTATTTCCCTTTCTCCCCTTAATATTAAGCTCCAAAGACACTAGTTTCTGCAAAGTATGAAAAAAATTCGGCGATGAAGTAGATGGGATTGAGAACGACGGAGACAAAGAGAAAAAGAAAGAGACACAAAACAAAACTATAATACTTAAAAATTAAAACAGACAAATAATCAACCGCCGTTGCGCAGTTTGACAAAGATAGAGTAGATGAAAGGCATTCTGTTTCAACTTTCATTACTGCTTCATGGTCTCCAAAACATTTATGTTGAGTGTGACTCAAACTAAATAGACCTTCTACTTTGGCCAGTTATACCATCTTCTTGTGTCTTCTAACTCCTCAAGGAAACGAAGTTCAACTTACAGCTCTTCACTGCTTCCGCTGTTCGATAGTAAAATTTACTATTTAATGATCGCTGACCAGAGCCTCTAGTGTAAGTTTTCGCATATAAATACGTCTCGAACGCTTTCACGTAAACGTCTCCAATGGAATAATTGGCAGCGCCACTTGCGGATCGAAACGGCAACAGACTGTTCTCATTGTATTTGACATTTTAACGCAAACGTGATCGAGACGTATTTTGTGACCGAAATCTTACACTAAGCATACAGTTCTCTTCACGTTAAGCGTATACCAGTACGTTTTTTGTCAAGTCGTCTTTGACAACAATAACACCCAACCGCTGCGCTCCAGGCCCCAAACAATAGTCATCCGCCCGAACCTTTTCTCAGTCAAGATAGAGCCTCATTCAATTATCTAAATGAAATCCGGATCAGCCTCGCGATCGCAACGTTAACGCAATTTGTGAAGTCCGGTGAAGTCGGACCGTGGATTATAAGTTCCATAATTAAATAAGTCACGTGTACCTACGTCCTGTACTATACTACGTTCCCGAGCAATTGACACGTTAACGCAAACGCGTTTGAGATGTTTTATGCGTTAAAAAGTTACACTAAAGAGGTTTTGAAAAGAATAAATGCAAATTGACAGGACCTCGCAAAACCTGAATTATGACTCTCTGTAATAAATACCAATATCTTCGGACAATTGGCACCAATTGACTTCATCCCAAAACAAAGCTTTTATTAGGCATGGATACTATTCAACGAATAAACATACTTTTAAATAGATAAATACATACTTAAATAAATAATTATTAAAAATAGAGAACAAAAATTCCCAATGTCTGCCCCGAACGGGGATTGAGTCAAGTTCATAGTCTTCATAGTCTTCAAGTTTCATAGTCAAGTTATCTGTAAAATAATAATTATGTGGCTAATGTGGTAGTACTTTCTTGCCTTTCACACCGCAGTGCTGGAGTCCAGAATTTTAGAGCAATTGAATTGAATTTTAGTGCAAGTGAATTTTAGTCCAGTTTTTTGACTTGAGCTCTCTCATCAGGTCCTTTAGTCGTTTCTACGACACCCACGGGAAGTAATACGTCTGTCTTATTATAAATCCAGGCAGGTCGATGTATAACGTTATCTGGAATGGAATAAACGTCCTATTAAGTTAGCTGGGCTCCCATTTTCATGATATTAAGTGGTCTGCCGGGATTTTGTTGAGATCTATTTGAATAGTTAAAGTTGTTATGGATACCTCGCATATCGCTTTGATTTAATAGTTTTAGAGTGGTTCTGTTTAACGGAACCTACTGAACTGGGAATTAGTTTTGCTACGTTTTGCCGGGAGTTTAATTTCATAATTAAGCTGAGGTATCAAAGGGTTTTTAACGGTTATTAGGTTAAATCTTGGTTAAATCAAAAGTTTCATTAATAGCTAATTCTGTGTTAGTAGTACGGATACTATATTAGTGGTCGTTGTGAGAGGGTAGTGGCGTTGCTAATTTTTCCATAGTGCCTATTTGACTTTAAAAAAAAAAACGTGTTTTCCTAGTCGTTTGACTTTGTGTGTGGCCTTGAATCCTGGGGTTCGAATCGCAAACTCGCATTTCTGAGTTTTTCGGAAAAAATTGTGAGAAATTTTATGTAAAATTTTTAATAATGTCATTCATTTGTATGGGTAAACTTTCGTGTCACAATGGAAAAAGTTAGTGGAAATTTTAACGCAACTTTCTATATTCTATGTTTTTTTCTTTGTTCCCCGACCAAAATGGAAGAAATTCAACTCTATAGGTTAATTCCTCTGTGGAAGGACACCTGTACTTGTAAGCTATAAGCTCGCAGCGGATGCGAGCGGCACGAGCGCCGGAAGTTGACGGTGTACACCGGAAATGACGTACAAATTCCTGATTTCCGCTCAACGGCGTTTTATTTTTGTTTATGTGTTCATAGTGTTCGATTGGAAATGTCAGTCTGTTATCATGTTGACAGCGACGCTGAATGCAGTTTTGATTTATAGCTGTGAAAAAGTAATGTGAATAATTTACAGAAGATCTTAACTACTACTACGTGCTTCTACTTCGTTTAGCTTTAATTAGTTTTTTTTAGTTTTAGTACATTACTAGCTGCTGCCTGCGACTTCATCTGCAAAAAATTCGTTTATCGCTATCCCGCGGGAACTACGCAATTTTCCGGGATAAAAAGTAGGTATCCTATGTGCTATTCAGACTTTTCTCTATCTATGTGCCGAATTTTATCCAGATTCGTTGGACCTTTCTGGCGTGATTGAGTAACAAACAAACATCCATCCAAACTTTCGCATTTATAATATTAGTTAGATAGGTAGATTGTAAAAAAGAGATGATAGACACCATCTGCGCGAGAAGAGAAGCCATTGGTACTATCGGTTTTTACCCTATGTAAAATGCAAAAGAGAAAAATAGGTAATTACACTTTAGCAGAGTTTGCAATTAACGAGTTTGAATCTTGTATCAAATGCAAAGAGTTCCAATTACTATGCATGCTAAGCCGCCGTATGCTGTCATTAACAAGCGCTGGAAGAAAAATAGGAAATACCGGCCAAGCGCGTGTCTTGCTCGGGATCAAACGGTTCTGTACAAATTAAAAAATGTAAAATAAAAATAAGAAAGAGAATCTTTGGAGATTCTTATTATTTTACATTTTTTATTTTTGATTTTTGTACTTTTTTCTTTACTTTTGTTGAAAGACGTAATCTTTTGCCCAAATATGGTAATTATAATTGGCAACTCGAAGTCCTCATAGGTTTTGATTCCCACAGTTTATGTCATCATCATCATTATCATCAACTTGTGTCTGTTCAGTGTGAGACCCAGTCCCGTGGAACTCAATCTGCAGTAACTGTTATTCTTCAATCCCAGAAGATAATGTAGGTAAAATTTTCAATCCATAGGTACTGGACCCGCGTTGGAGAAGTCCGTAGGTCACTGGTTCAAATCTGGCTCGAAGGACCAAATTTGTGTCATGGATTTGTTGAGCTACTGGATTACATAGAAGGGAACGCCGTCGGAAACTAATATAGCTTTTATATTTTCTCACTTCACTGACATTATAATTTTAATAATCGAAAATGTGCACGCTTTGACGCCATGATGTCGAAGAAAGAGATAAAACGAGTGAGCTATATTGTAAGTGAAGGAGAAAATAAATGTAATCGTTTAGAAATAAGTATTTTAGTAACAATAAACATGCGTATGTTACGTAAGACAAATTTTATAATAAGCCAAATTTGTAAAAGAAATTAAAATTTATCGACCAGCTAGCGGAATGCTAACGGGTCTACATGGACATCGTTAGGAGGACTGTCATTTAATCCTACAGTTTTTCTAGATTATACTGCCAATGAGCACTAACTGCAGACTAGAAAAGTTATTTATAAATCTTAAATGCGCATTAGGAGCACGGTAGAATTAAATTGTCTAGTAGAGGACTAATGTAGTCCCAGTTAGTATCCTCGGCTTTAGGTTGAACGTTCAGTGTTTTTCATCGTTTTCCTTTTATTCCATACTAGCTGTTGCCTGCGACTTCGTCTGCAAATAATTCGTTTATCGCTATCTTGCGGGAATTTTCCGGGATAAAAAGTGGCCTATGTGCTATTCCAGACTTTTCTCTATCTATGTGCCGAATTTTATCCAGATTCGTTGGACCGTTCTGGCGTGATTGAGTAACAAACAAACATCTATCCATACTTTCGCATTTATAATATTAGTTAGATAGGTAGATTGTAAAAAAGAGATGATAGACACCATCTGCGCGAGAAGAGAAGCCATTGGTACTATCGGTTTTTCTTTGCTCTCATACCAGCTTGGAAGGAATAAGATCAGTTTGGAATTACATACATATATCAATCTCGGCTTTATCCCTTACGGGATAGGCAGAGCCTAAGGTAACAAGACCTAAAAAATACATTTAGCATAATTGTGGGCGTACAGGTGGAAAAGGGAATCAAAATAGTTGATGAATAAATTGCTAGCCGTATTGCCTATAACATGTTTCCTAAGATTTTCACCCATTCCCTCGATGAGCTTTTATCATCTGCAAGAGAAGCAACTGGTACATTCTATGTTTTTTTCATTGCTCTCAGACCGTGGAAAATATAAAATATATTTTATATCTTAAGATAAGATCAACTCTCAAGTTTAGTGCTAAGCCACAATTTTCTTATGTAGGTATGATTGTCAAATTGAACTCGCACTATAAAACAATTTTCGTAACAACCGTTAATAGTTCAATACAATGGCAACTACGGGTACTCTACGTACAGCAAAACTAAAATTATTGCCGAAATTTCCTATATCCAGGAGTGGTTTGTGTATGACAGATACCTGTGATAAATTGCTGGCAACTTATCATAGCCCAGACAGATATATTTCGCGCGTGATCGGTATTGTAGTCAGATAATGTAGCGAGAAACTGATACAGTTCAGTAAATATAGTATTTGTTGGGATAAGTAAGTTTTTGCGTTGTTATCTTGGGTTGTTGGCTGGTGAATTGTGTAGGGTATGTTTTTTTTATATATATAAGAGGGGGCAAACGAGCAGACAGGCACCTGATGGAACGTAATCACCTGCAAGACTTGGGGAATCACAGGTGCGTTGCCAGCCCTTTCAAGAACAGGAAGGCTCACATTTTAAAGATCCCTAAATTTTACCGCTCAGGGAATGTTTCCTAAGAAACTGATAGTCAAACTTAGATGGTCATTGCTTTGAAGAATATTTTAATTGTTAAAAACACTCACATTCACAGCTTGACTGTCTTACACATAAGTAGACGAGTAGCAAGGTTAGGTATTTTGTTCATTGACTTTGTTTTTTAATAATAAGTTCAGTCGGGGCAAGTGCGCCGGCGGGGTAAGCGCGCCTACCATTAAAATATCGAAAAGTATTGACATTGCACTACTAACGACATCTTACAACCACGCACCTAACTAAAACACAGTTCCACTAAAAATTACCAATGGCGCTGTTCATCTGCTTTTGAAATATCCAAGATTTTAGGTTTAGTATAATTTATATCGGCTACCAGAGGTGGGCACGTTTTTGTAATCCGGTGACATTTTTTAAATATGTGAAGTGTTTCGGCAAACGAATGAGGGGAGTACAAAGTTAAGATATTCTTCTTTAAATTTATACTTGTACTAGCTTCTGCCCGCGACTTCGTCTGCGTAGAATTAGATTCAAGAACATTAGTTATATTCTGCAATCATTATTTGCGTTGCAACTCTAGGCAGCTACGACCTTTGCATGTTTATCGCTATCCCGCGGGAACTATGCAATTTTCGGGGACAAAATGTAGCCTATGTTTTAATCTAGGGTACCTCCCTGCTATCTTCGTTTCAAATTTTATCCAAATCCGTATAGTCGTTTTAGCGTGAAGAAGGAACAAACATACACACTAACTCACTCACATCGTCACAAACTTTCGCATTTATAATATTTTTATTAGTAGGAAGTAGAATTATCTGTAAAATGTGAGACCCAAATCGTTTGACATTACCTACTCCGCAAACAACAGGATAAAATGTTTTTTCTTTTCAAAGTACCCACCTTTAGGCCGGTAAGTATTAATTTGCTTGAAGGAGGTTGACTATATTATTTCGTATTTCTGGGTCTATAATTTAATTAGTTCTCTGTATTTTGTTTGAAAAGAGGAATATGTTGATAGTTTTTTTTTTCGCCGGGGCTTGTACTAATTAATAAATAAAACTGCCGTTATTTTCTAATCGTATTTTTTTCTAATGCTAAAAAAACAATAGCGAGTATGACATTGAGTGCTGGATATTTTGCAGTTTTGGCAACACTACTGGTCTGTCAAATACAAAATTATGATCGCTTATTTTTTTCTCCTGAAAAAAGCAAAGGCAATTACTCCTATTCAGACATTTAATTGGTATTTTTTTAAATATAATAAGCGATATTAAATCCCGTGAGAATTTTGAAAATCCCTCCTTAGTGCACCTCTATGATACTGAAGCAATATTTATATAGGTACGTTGCGACTTTAGGCAGTTGCAATTTTCAACATGTTCATCGCTATCCCGCGGGAACTGTGCAATTTTCCGGGATAAAAAGTAGCCTATAACCTGGCCGGTGATTTTCTCAACAGATTAGTAAAGTTTCCAACAAAATCCGTTCAGCCGTTTTCGTGTGATGCGCGCACAAATATACAGACAACAAACAGATAAACATATAAACAGATAAACAGACAAAAATTCTAAAAACTGTTGACACGTGTTCTGTTATCTATTCTAAGTATCCCCAGCCTATTTTTTTTAAATATCTTCCATGTACAGACTTTCGACCCTCTTCAGCTTTATTATATGTATAGATTTAACACAGTCATTATTTATTATTATGAGTATATTGTGTCCCACTGCTGAGCAAAGGCCTCTCCTCAACTCTTCCACTGTTCTCGGTCTGCTGCGGTAAGTATCCAGTCGTTCAAGAAGGCGTCCAACTCGTCCCGCCATCGCCGTCTAGGTCTACCGGGCCGCCGCTTTGAGTTACTGGGACTCCACTTGGTGGTTATCTTGACCCATACCTCATCGGCATACGGCAAACATGACCACAAACTCATAAAATATTGAATTAAATGCATATTTTTAAATCAAAAATCATAACCCCAAAACAGCCAAGTGGGGCAACTGCGCCATTTTATTGATAGCATGGCGCACTTTATATTGTTTAAAAGACTAAAACACTAACACTAACTTACATAGCGACTAGTCTTTTTAGTGCAGTTGAACTGGCACAGGTTAATTCGCACCGGAATCATGAACTAAGTACAGAACACTCGTATAACAAACTTAACGAACCGCGAATGGGTGGCCAGGAATAGTCCGGAATTGTAGATTGCAACAATCGCGCGAAACGCAGCCATTTGCGCTTGACTGAAGTTGGAGGAGAGAGCGAATATTGAGTTCAGAAAAGTGCATTGAGGAGTTGCTATTTTTACAATTTTTTTTTATGTGAATAGGAAGGCAAACGAGAAAGTGGGTCACCTGATGGTAAGCGATCACCACTGCCCATAGACACCCGCAACCCCGGAGGGATTGCAGACGCGTTGCCAACCTAGAGGGCTAAGATGAAATGCCTCTTGTACCCGTAATTTCCCCGGCAACTCTCCACACCGGAACACAGCAGCGCAAGCACTGCTGCTTAGCGGCAGGACTAGCGAGTAAGAACAATGACAACACATACACATATCACGTCTTTATCCCCTACGGGGTAGACAGAGCCCATGCTATAGTTGCCGGCAAACATCTTGAGCATGACCTTGAATGCGCAGAAGTGAATTTAGCGTCTCTTTGGTATAAAAGTACATGCGCGAACTTACTCCTTCCACGTCGATCTTGCTCAAGATGTTTGCCGGCAACTATAATAAGACCTAAAGGCTACGGTTAGCATAATTGAGGGCATATAGGTGGAAACGTGAATCATAATAGTGATGAGTTGCTAGCCGCATTGCTTATACATGATTCCTAAGATATTGCAACTCTATGAAGCAGATTTAGGCTTGTTTTTTGAAGGTCCTTAAGTTAAGTTGTACAGCGGCCGCAGCGATCCCGATTTTTTTAGCTGGTAGCTGATTCCAGAGTTTAGGTGTGTAAGAAGTTCCGTGAGAAACGAACGGTCGTGAACTGCCAACTTTTGAAGTGGTGAGGGTAAATAAAAGTAAAAAAAAACCGGTTGTCTATAAAGTCAGGTTGATAAATGGTCGCTTTTGGGGTTACACTAAGATACGCCATCTATCGGCACTTGGTTAAATCGCTTAGTATCTATTAATTAAACCAATCAATCGACCCTCAAAGAGACTACGCAAAGTATTTGCGACACACACTCTGACTTCAGTAACGTCAGTATGAGTCATGCTTCTTCGTGAGTACGGCCGGTGTTCATCGATTTATTAGAAGTTATCACGTCAATAAACATTAAACTGTATGGAGACTGGGCCAAATGTTGCTGAGTTTATTTTAACCCGCTATTTACCACCATTTGCCAAATTTGCGCCAAACCCAACCGCGCCATTTGTACAAAGTTGCGCCGCTAAACTTTGAGCGAATTATTCACTGCCATTGAGGATAACCTAGGCGTGTCATAAATTTTGAGGTACGCGTTAATTTTAATGCTTATTCGTTGTAACAAATAGATTAATGGGTCATTGCGCTTACTTTTTGATAGTGATATTTCTCCAGGGTCCCTTTGTGTGCCGTATTTGTAATTTTTTTCATATAACACATGGAATTATGTATACTTTTCGTTTCGTTATGGTTACTTTGTTAACAAGTCTACAACAAAATGCGGTTGCAGAAATAAAACACTTTATGACAATAAATTACAAAATTTTATAGGACAAATTGATCAATTATTTGGAATCGCTTTGATAGTTTCAGAGAATATTAATACATTATAATATAATATAACGTATATATAATATACCTATAGAAGACAGCTTAAGCTTTTTGTGTGAAGACCAAAATGGGTCGAATTAGTTCCATCATTGTAACCTTGTTATTTTACAAAAATGTTTATCATTCTTAATTTCTTTAACATTGTAATTAATCTATGCTGTAAACAGATCTAATATCCACGTACCTACCTACTACCACAGAATATATAACTACTACAAAAAACAACTTCCACAACTAATATAATACACAAAGTCGTCATACTTAAACTACTTAGCTTAATAATTTACTTACCCGTCCGAGTTCGTCCCAGGGTACCTATTCTAATTGCACGAAAGTCACACGTATAGCTACTTGTAAACTAAACTTTCCTAAGACTGTCTCTTGAACGTCAACGTGCAACCCGGGGGTGTATTATGCAAGTTGGATTTCATGCACTAGTTTTCGAACACAAAGATAGAAGTCAGTAATTTTAGATTAAAGTTAACATGAGTTTTGCGTATAATAGTTGTATGAATTTTGTAGCCTATTGGTTTGAACAGCCTTTTAGTAGTGTCGTAATTTCAAACCCAGGCATACCAGGTAAAAACGGGACCCTAAAATATATATGAAATTAACTTAAAGTATTTATAACTAAAAAACGGAACTCGTAAATTTAAAATTTAATCATTAAATTTTGTGAATAAAAAATATTTACTTTGCTACTCCGCTACTTACGTTCAAGATAGCCAAGCCTGTGTGATTTTTTTTTAATGAAAAACATAATATATTTTACACAGGCTTGGCTATCTTGCAAGTAAGTAGCGGAGTAGCAAAGTAAATATTTTTTATTAATTGAAATGGACGCGAAGTAACGCCTATAAAAATATAAAAAATATTAAACATTACGACAAAAACATTATAGTGTCGTGATTAGTTGTGACGTGTTGTGCTCCCAATGTTTGCACACATTTTTACTTGGTGTACGTCAAAAGAAATTTAATTTATCTCAATTCATCGCACCTGCACAACCATAAAATTCTATCGTGCAACGTTTTGTAATGTTGATGTCAGTCATTTGTAGCCACAAGTTTAGTACCTAAGGGTTAGCCCTCACACAAATTATTTTTATTTCATTTGATTTTTAAAATATTACTTCCCTTAGCAGCAGATTATTTCACAGAAATTGAATGAAAGTTTCAAAATGTGCGTCTGTTAGTGCACGTGCATTGGACACATTCACTAAAAACGAAGTGCACTACAGACGCACATTTGAAACTTTCATTCAATTTCTGTGACATAATCGCAAAAAATCACCAAAAATGCGACGTTGCCAGCTCAGTAGAGATGCACCCTCTTAAAAACCTTGTGCAATGCCTGTATGCTTAGTGTAAGTTTTCGGTCACAAAATACATCTCAAACGCGTTTGCGTTAAAATGTCAAATAGGTACCTTCAGCCAAATATTTGGTCTATAACCGCTTTAAGGTTAAAATTCCTTTGCACGTCACAATATATGAATGTCGATAAGACAGGCTGTCAACTTGAAAGTTCGACTTTAGCGACATTTTCAATTGATAGGAAATTGGATCAAAAGTGGTAGACCACAGTCATATTTGGGCGACCGTACGATAAGAACTATGCTTAGTGTAAGTTTTCGGTCACAAAATACGTCTCGAACGCGTTTGCGTTAAAATGACAAACATTTTTTTTTGTCGTTTGTTGCCGTTTCGATCCGCAAGTGGCGCTGCCAATTATTTCATAGTAATTGAGACGTTTACGTGAACGCGTTCGAGACGGTTTTATATGCGAAAACTTGCACTAGAGGCTCATCTCTTTCACGGATCGCTAAAGTATAGCATGATCAATGAATCAAGCGTAAATTCGCGGAGATCCATTTCGATGAACAACAAACATTTACCTTAGCGACAAAATATTCGCATAGTAACAAGGTCACGTGACAGTTGGTAACAGATAGAAAAATTCGGAGGCTAGCACGCGTCACGGTATGACGAGGACCCGGGTTCGATTCCCGGCCATAGCTTTACTTTTCGGATTTTTCTATGTGTTCTAATTTTCAGTGTCGTTTAGAAATTAAACATTTACCTTGCTACTCCGCCCTGTAAGCGGAGAGTAAATGTTTTTCTTCATAAATTGATAAATTTATTAGTCTAGATCTAGCTTGTTGCAACCCTAAGCCCCTGGTTGGTAGTCACATAAATTAGAGCTCACTGGTCCGGGGAACTTTAATAAGACACCACCTGTCCCTACTACGGATTTACTCTTAATTGCTGTTCAACATTTTAGTCGGCTAGTGATGGGACGTGGACAAGTTTTACCGATAACCGGTTTTTGGTAGCCACGTGGCACTTCATGACTTCACAGAATTCTTTTCCGTTTCCGAATTTCGATCCGTTTGTCTGTACTGTAACTACCTATAAGGGTTATGTGAGTTAAATTGTGAAAGTGGTGTCTGTTATTTTTTGCCACTATTTTATTATACCTACCAAAGTAATGAAATAATTGAGAACAAATCTCATAATATCATGTCAAGTTCGTGTAGAAGTGGTAAAAGGCTGAAATCCGTTTTTTAATGCCGATACCGAAACCAAAAGTTCGGTCGGATAACTATAATAACTACAACACTGAAGTTTGGACTAAAATTTCATTTGGTTGCTTGAGAGTGTAACTGGAAATAGATTTTTAAAAATATTCACTGGACAGGGAACCTTACCTGCAATTTCATATTATGCGTTTTTTTTTCAAAAGCATTCTTGCATTGTGACTAGAATAAAAGCAGCTATGACATGAATGCTTATACGTTTCTTTTGTCAAACCGTTTTAAAATCTATTTAAACCGGTAAACTCTGACATCACTAGCGCTGAGCTTGACTTTATATCGAATTTTGTCTATTCGGAACAAGAGAAGTAATGCGAAAGTAAGGTTCAGTTATTACTTAATGGAAACTTGGTCTCGTTTCACACTTAAATTACCAAGTTAAGTAACTTAAGTTAGGTTCCAAATTGATCTAGAATCAATTTAGTATAACCGTTAACCGGTTACTTCAAAACTGTGGTATGGGCAGTGGTGATCGCTTACCATCAGGTGACCCACTTGCTCGTTTGCCTTCCTATCCACATAAAAAAAATATATATATATATTAAAAGTCCATCGATGGAATGGGCGAAAATCTCAGGAATCATTGTTATTGTTGGGTTGGGTTGTTGGGCTTGCGACCCATCACTATTTTGATTCCCCTTTCCGCCTTCTTCTTCTTCTTCTTCTTAGCCTTTCTCTACCAAGTTCTTGGTGTAGGCCTCCTTCAACCGCTTCCATTCCGATCTATTTTGTGCAGTGAGAGTCCAGTTGCTGCCCGCTACTCTTTTAATGTCGCCTTTCCATCTCATCTGTGGTCTACCAACTGGTCTTTTACATTCCCATGGCCTCCAATCCAGAACAGCTCTGCACCACGAATCAGTTTTTCTGGCTATGTGTCCCGCCCATTGCCACTTGAGCTTCGCCATCCTTCTGCTGATGTCGGCGACTCTGCTGTGTTTCCTGAGCCATTTATTGGTTTTCCTGTCCCTCCTTGTGACTCCAACCAGCTTCCGCTCCATTGCTCTCTGGGTAACTTGCAGCTTCTCGACTACAGCTTTAGTAGTCACCCAGGTCAAAGATCAAACAAGAACAAAAGGCACGAATCTTCAACCAATGTGTTCTGCCAGTTTTAACTTACGGAGCGGAAACCTTTCCGCCTATTCGCCCACAATCATGATAAACGTGGCCTTTAGGCCTTGTTACCTTAGGCTCTGTCTACCCCGTAAGGGATCAAGTGAATCATGCATGTATGTATGTTAACCATAACCAAGAATTTTACGTCAACATTGTCGGTTATATTCAAAGTTATCTTCTAAGTTGTTTTATGTACAATAAAGAGTTTTACATACATACATACATCTTCTTAATTCTCACGCTTAGTATTGTTAAAATGTTGTGGTAGCCCAGTGGTTTAACCTATGGCCTCTCAAGCAGAGGGTCGCGGGTTCCTACCTGGGTGCGCACGCAAGTCATAATTATATTTGAAATTTACCACAAGTTTTTCGATGAAGTAAAACATTATGATGAAACTTGCACACACCTGGTGCGTGTGAAGTGCCCAATCTGCATTGGGCCCGCGTGGGAACTGTAACCTAAGCCCTCTGATTGTAAGAGGAGGCTTGTTTTCAGTAATGAGACATGTAGCTGGAGATATAGATATGGATGAGAGATGTATTGGTCCGCGAATGTTGCCCTATTGCCTAACGCATTTGGAACCACAGTTTGTTTCACCATTCATTTCTAATGCAATAAACGACCAAGATAGAAAGAGATGGCACATGCAATCACGAACACCCGCGCGTCAGATAATAAGGCCTAATAAAGGTGCGACCACACCGCCGTTTAAAATCGGTGACGTTACGGAATCCCAATAAAAAGTATGAAGAAACGGTGAGAATTGTGTGGTTTGGTCGCACCCTAAGTTCTAGAATTTTCACGAACAAATATGCGAAATACAGTATGATAAAAAACCATCTCATTCTTATTATATTCTGGGACATAAATGGCCTAAAAAGAAATGTAAGGTAGGAGGAAAACGCACTGTGCCTTTTGTCGCGGCGCCGACGTTACCCGGATTAATGACAACTAATAATGACGTCTTATAAAAGTGGAAGTGGTAAAATGCTGCATTCCTCGCTATTTTTTATATTCAGAAATAAAATGTAGTTCGTCAGCTGAATCCAGTAGGTTTATTGTCTAACTCGCTCGCAATCGCCATCGTGTTCATTTTGACAGTTCGTGTATGGGCTGACAATTGGCATCGGAATCAGCTAGCTGTCACATTCATACAGGAACTGTAAAAATGAACGCGATGGCGAGCGAGTTAGACAATAAGCCTACCTACTGTTCACGATCAACAAATCATAATTATGGGTCATTTATTAGTAAAGGTAGGGTGTTCATTTTGTGAGTTTATTCGCATTGGCATTGGGTTTTCTTTGACTCTACCAAATTGATCGTAGAGATCATCTATGTCCATTACAAGGTAGGTAGAGCCCAAGGCAACAAGACTCAAAGGCCACATTTAGCATAATTGTAGGCGTATAGGTGGAAAGCGGAATCAAAATAGCGATGGGTTGCTAGCCGCATCGCCTATAACATGATTACTCATAATTTCGCCACATTCCATTAATCATAATTGCCAAGAATGCGTCACAAGAAACTAGTGCAAAGTCATGGAAAAATACGTGGAGTGTCGGCATTGCATTGTCAGGTCCATGTTAAAGAAAATACTTTAAAAAAGAATAATGCTGCTAACAAGGCGCCCTTTTTCCGCTTTAGAAAATGTTATAACAACTCGAACTCAACCAAAACTACCACCGCTATAAAAAAAAACACTGAACACGTTTAAAACAGATGGAGAATTTGGCTCAACATTATGCGCTTATTATCAATAAACAACATAATACAGTCTTCTAACAGAAGATAGTTATGTCTAAGGTAAATTTTCGATGACAAAACACATTTCGAACGCGATTGCGTTCAAATATCAAATGCTATGAGAAAAGTTTGTTGCCAGCGCAATCCGCTACCTAACTGGGTAACCACGAACGCGTTAAAAACGATTTTCGCGTATCAAATTTACACTTGAGGCTCAAAAAGCAGTAGTGTTGTAATAGTACATTTTAGCGCTCCTCCCACGATCAGATAAGCCAGGTCACACGGCGGGGACAAATGTGGCCGTAACTCACGAGCGGAGATTTCTTATACCGCCTCCATTACGCCACTGTACACCCACATTAATGTGACCATGAAGTTAATGGTATGGTTATTTGTTTTGAGTTTTTAGGCGGTTATATGAGATGTTAGGGGGTTAGGTGTTATAATGACTGTATGCCTGAAAAAGCACTTACCGGTTAGGTTACCTTAATGAAAATTTTATAATGAAAGGTCAAAGACCTCAGATTTACCAACGTTGCGAAATAGTCTTTTATATATTATAAAGCCAATCTCAAGTCATAATCAATGCATTTCTCAAAAAGTTTGTACTTATACTAACCTAGTACCTACATTTTGTTAGCAATTCCGATTTGCAAATAAAATTGCTAGTAGACTAAATGAAACTGTACCTGAGTTTATTAAAATGTCCCAATTTATTTGAAGGGAAACTTTATTTTTTGTTGCCACGAATCAAAGAATTTTGGTGCGTTATTTTTTTATCGGAGTCGCTAATTTTTGAAAAATGCTCATCAATAAGTTTGAAAGTAATAAAGTTATTATATCTTTTTTCAACAACATAATTTTACTGTAATTTGGTAACTAGGTACTGACATTTTTTTTTTTTTACTTATTTGTTTTTTTCCTTTTTCCACTCTCGCCAGTGGAACGCATACTGTTTATGCATTCAAATCATTTTCTTAATATTCGTAAGCACTTTGTGACGATAATTTTTGTCGACTATGTTAAGCGTAATGTTTTCTAAATAATTGTAACCATTGACAAAGAAAAATAATTAAACGCAAAAGACGAACGCAATTCGTAAAATTTGCCATTGTTCACAGCAATTCAGTCAAGTGGCAAAGAAATAAATAACATCGCGAAATTTATTAAAAGGCTGCGAAGCGTAAATTACTTTTTATTAATGGCGGTTCCGTTCTGTATTTAAATATCCGTATTCTTAGTTATTGTCGTTAGTGTTTTATTTCTTATCTCTTCTTTTTTACTCGGGGACGACCAAAGAAGAAAAAAAGTCTCCCTATAAGTATTTAACAATCTGTTCAAATCGCTACCACTATTATTATTGGCTAATCCTGCCGCAAAGCACCAGTAATTTCATCAAGACCTCCGGTGAATTTACTAAAGATTTACTGATACACGAAGTAGGTATTCCGTCTTACCCCTTTAATTGTAACCGAAAATTTTTAGAGGTAAGCGAGAGGTTTTTTTCTTTTTTAGGAAGTAGAGTTATTTTTTAAGAAAACCTTTTTTTTTTTTTAAGTACATTATAATCTTGAGGTGTTGCGGTTTCCATGGCCGGTAGTGGTTCGCTTACCATCAAAGTATAACCCCTTTGCTTGTTTGCCACCCTATTTGTTAAAAAAAATCGAAGGAACCCTAAATCTTGTGAAGATCGGATCGTGTAACATCGGTATCAATTCGTCGAACACGAATGAAGTTTCCAATTGAAAAGTTAAATGCAAAAGGCATTATCGGCCTTATCTATCTTGTGGGACTCGTGTTTTTTTCCGTATGTCTCCTTAAAAGAATAAATTAATAGGTACTTGATTTGTTGAGAAAACGTTTTATTGGCACTGTATTGGCATTAAGACTGTTTTAATTTAAGATTATGTTTTAGAATAATGGATTCTGGAAATGATTCAAAATTTTCTAAGTATTTTGTTGGTGTTGTAGTTTTATTTTTCTTAGTCGTTATTATTCACGATGTTAGTTCATTTTCTGAAATAATTGATGAGAAAGCTATTTTTTTAACGAATTGATGGGTAAATAATTTATTTAAATAATATTGAAAGAACATTGTATTGGGCAGCAGCCAGTACTTATCGTCTAAATATTGCATCTACAAAATTTCTCTTTTGCATATTCTTCCGTTTTTTGACCGAAATTACGATTTTTAATGCATATTCCCTATTGCTGGAAGTATCGGGAAAAGTCAAACCTGAGATACAAATTTCAATTCAGCGCGGTCGAAGTCACGGACAACAGCTAGTTGTAAGCGTAAGCTTTATTTTCATTAGCGCTAGGGGTGATCCAAACAAAATTGAAGGCTGAAATGATGGGGCACACGTGCCTTATCTCGTAGTTGTAAATATTAAACGGGAACAGGTAATCCTCGGACGGTTGCCGAAATGAAATTGTAGAGTTAGAAGGTATTTTGGGTAGAACGTTGATTTTATGAACTTGGGTAAAGTTGTGACTTTGAATGCCTGTTTTATCAACTTGCTTAAAGCTTGATTGATATGTTCATACAAAATTACATACTTATAGTTAAGCAGTAAAGAGTTAAGACCTGGAGGGGTTATTGTCTAACTCGTTCACAATCGCCGTCGTGTTCATTTTGACAGTTCTTGTATCAATGTGACAGCTAGCTGATTCCGATGCCAATTGTCAGCCCATACATGAACTGTCAAAATGAACACGATGGCGATTGCGGCCAAGTTAGACAATAAGCCTACTGTACATTAAGGCACTGGTTCTATCGCCTACGATGGGCGAGAAGCGAATATTACAAGTTGTCGCTGGCTTACTAATAAGAAGTACTAGTAGGGAGAAAGTCCTCGCCGGCGGTAAACAGCCAGCGACCAACTAGAAATATTATGTGTCTCTTTTACCGACACGGGATCTATTTCTTTTGTTCCTTTCTTGAGCGAGAAAATAGTCCATAGCTAATCGCTTGCTCACCCTTTGTGGAACCAGTTCCATAAGATAACAGTCTTTCGGGATTTTTCCGGAATATTTCAGCAGCATGTCTAGTACAAGAGCGCACAAGAGTCGCATGGCGCGCGAGATAGATTGCCTGTCTACGGTTTGAGTCAGAAAGAGACGGGAAGTGTATCTCGCGTGCGACGCGACTCTTGCGCTCTGTCGTGCTAGCCGGGTAGGTTAGTTTCACCTTTTAAATGTGTTTGACAAATGTTTCCAAACATCTGTCAATATACAAAGCGTACGTCAAAAATGCAACTCAATTTTGAATCCAAAATTATGATGAAAAATCTTTACAGGGTGCCTATGCTCAATCGAATAATTTTAAGTGACCCGTGACAGTGGCGTGGCGTCCATAGAACTCGATTCCCACTGGCTTGCCTATTTTAAGGCAGTTGTTCAATTTATTGTACAGAATTAGAGGAAAAAGCTAGTTAAGTTCCCTTCGGCTTGCTTTCTGATATATTTGACGACATGCCACTAATGAATAGTACACAATATGACAATGCTTTTAAGAATTAATGGTCTGTTTGTGTCTTGAAAAATCATCAAAATCGGATGTCAGAAAGAAAATTTGTAGCGTAATGATACTTTAGATATTGTGTGAAATCATTAAAAAGTTAATCATTATCTGTTGTTAAAATGGCCAGATGTCAGTTCTAAGAAAGCGCTATAAATCGTAATGCTGCTATTACATTAATACTAATAGGCCGTAAACGCAGTCATTGCTACTTCAAATGCTACACGCAGTATCAACATTCCATTGACCTTTCCCAATAAAACTGTCAGTCAGCTTGGCTCCGTTAAGTTTAGATACATTTTAATTAGCGTCGTTAAACCACAGTGATTTCAAGCTGACGCCATTCGAGTCTCGTGAACCAAATATAAATAAAGAATCCCGTCTCAAAATAGTTTTCACCTCTGTGCCAACGTTCTTAACTTATTTTTAAAGTTAACTGCAGAAACTGAAGGAGCCTTCCCAAGTAATACTTGCCAGAGTTTTTCCCCAGATTTATGATAAAAACTTGGGCCATTTCTCATTTTTTCCCACCCGTGCCCGTTTTCTACGAACGATTATCATTTTCGTATTTTTTTTCTTAGGCCGAAACTAAAGTTTCTTTTGACAGTTACTCACGTCGGGTACATACGACCCTTCTCTTAAAAAAAACTTTGCTCTTTTCTCATTATTTATTTTTATAGGCTATCTCGTTTCAATTTTCCTTCATTTCATAAACTTATTAATATTATTCTAGTTTCTATTAAATTAACAGTGGAAGGTAAACAGAAAAAATATTGGGAATTGATAGAAAATGAAACTTTTGGTTACACCTTTTAAACATCAATTTATTTGTTTTTTAATTACATTTTGTTTCCTTAAACCTAATTAATTTATCCTTAACTATATCAAATCAATATAAATAGACTAGGCAAGACCTTCGTTGTACGATTTGAACTTGTAACAAAATATTGTCGGATTTATCTAAAGACTAGTTGTCACTTCAACTTTTCTTAAATCCGGCACATTAAGAGTAAAATGTCTATTGCAATTACAAGCTAAGGGACCTCCTAGTTCAGTTTTAGCTATACAAATATTAGGTGATCGAAATTTCTCATCGTCTTTCTTTTTCTTCTTACTTCTTGGTATCGAGTGCTTTGTGTATAGCACATCTACATTTTTAATCACTGTTTCATCTTTGGATAAATAACCATTTTTAAGGTTGGTTTTACCATTTGGTATGTGATCTGGTTTCAACCAATCTTCGTAAGATTTTTCGTTTATTTTCGGAATGATTTGAGGATAGTTGTTGATTTCGGAGTTTGGTTCGATATTGCATCGTTGCGACATCCAAATGTATCGGGCCATCGGTTCTTCTGGACCCCACAGCCGGGATGGGTTGAAAGCTGATGCTATTTTCTGAAAAAAGATAATTTAAATATTGTACTTTTACACACACGAATCTCGTCTTTATCCCCTAAGTTGACAAGACCTACAGGCCACGTTTAGCAAGATTGTGAGCGTCGTATAGATGGAAAATGGAATTAAAATAGTGATGGGTTGCTAGCCGCATGTTGTACTTAATAATAATGAAATGACGGAGCTCAACTTTATTTTGCTGAGTATGATTCACAGTTAAAACATTTTCAACAACCAAGACCATTAAACTGTCAAAAATTTGGTTTTTTTTTATAAAAATTTGGAAATCACTATGTTTAACAAAAAACATTTTTAAATAATGACGAGTTTTATATTCTGTGAGCCAACGGACATTCTTCTTTTTCCAGGACTCCTGAACTCCTTGAGGAGCATAAGACCTTACTGTACGATTTGCCACGATAGAATCTACAGTCAGTCTTCTCTAAGGAACTCTAGCGCCAACCAACCGCCAACGCAACAAATGTTGGTGACCATTGACAATTCGGAATGCCATGCGTATTCAATATGAAGCCAACCGGCGTAGAATCTCGTCGAGTTTTTAATGTAAAGAGTATTGTCACTCGTCACCGACAATTGCCGTACTGGTGAAATAGGGGCCAGCTAGCTTATTACGTAACTCGCTCGCAATCGCCATCGTTCATTTTGACAGTTCTTGTATGAATATGACAGCTGGCTGATTCCGATGCCAAATGTCAGCCCATATATGGACTTTCAAAGTGAATACGATGGCGATCGCGAGCGAGTTACGTAATAAGCCTTCAAGTGGACAAACGATGTGGACATAAGCTGATATTGTTATGTTTTTTAATAGGTAGTAACAGACCACCACAGAACTGAACTCACCGTGAATAAATTAAACTGTTCCTCCTTAGCCACAGCAATGGCGGCCATGATCACTACAATGACCAGTAAGCCGACAAACACCCCTACCAGAGGCCAGAGGGTCATGGCCTGGCTCCATGAGACCTTCAGCAGGGTTCGCAGCCACCAACCCGTGACCCCGACTATGAGGATTGGGGCTGTCCACCACGCGATGATCCAGATGCAGGGTAGCTTCGTGCCAGTGAGGAACTCTATGTCGATTGTGAGATAGTACCAGCCTGAAAAAAATTGGTTCAGGATAGTGTTTACACACTGTACGCGTGCAGGTTTTTTATAGGACAAGGAAGGCAAACGAGCAAGAAGTTCCAAATTGACTCTACCTTACAAAATATAGAGGTTAATTCTTTGAAAGTGAGTATGGTGTCTCCGATCGTGCGTCTCAATATTGTTTTAGCCGATTTCACGGCCGCTTCCCATAAACCACCCATGCTAGCTGCAGATGGCGGATTAAAATGCCATGTAATCTGATTCCTTAAAAAAAAGTCTTGAACTTCAGACTAGTTGGTAAGCGAGGACCACCACCCATGGACACCAAACAGTCATCAAACAGTTCAACTGCTACTAGAAAATAGGAGCTAGCTCTGCTGGTGTAATTTTTTTCAATTCGGTTTGTGGTCTCTTTCGCGTAAATATAATTCCCATCGCTTTTTCTTTAGATTTTGATGGCTAAAAACATCTACCTGATCTTTCTACTGAAGCATAATTACACCATAAACCTTCTAGCCATATTAGTAAAAAAAAACCGGCCAAGTGCGAGTCGGACTCGCGCACGAAGGGTTCCGTACCAGAAATACTCTGTTGTATGGGAGCCCCCCTTAATTATTATTATTATTATTATTTTAGTACTTGTTGTTGTAACCACAATAAAAATACATATTCTGTGCAAATTTCAACTGTCTAGCTACTACGGTTCGTGAGATCTAGCTCGACGAGTGATAGCCATGAAAAAGGGCTAAAATATCACGTTTTTTGTTTAATTATTATTTTGTTTTTATTATTTGTTGTTATAATGGCAACAGAAATACACAATCTGTGAAAATTTCAACTGTCTAGCTATAACGGTTCTTGAGATACAGCCTGGTGACAGACGAACGGACGGACGGACAGCGAAGTCTTAGTAATAGGGTCCAGTTTTTACCCTTTGGGTACGGAACCAAAAAAACTGCCATAATTTTACTTGTAGCACACAAGTACCTGGACATAAAAATTGCAATGCAAATTAGTCTTTCTTGGCTAATTTCGGCTTCGTAGAGCACTTTGCCTCGCTCTAACTTTCGTGTTGTTTCTTTCTAAAAACCAAAGCGCAATCTTTATGGCCGGGTACTGTATTCTGGTTGTAACAAACACCCCCTAACAATACTGCCCTCGTAATGAAGAATGCAGTAATCGACAAAATTACGATTTTGACTTTTTATGAAAAATGGCACCAGTGATTCGATATCTATCTATGTATATTTTTTTTATATTTTTTTACAGCCTGTAACATAGTTTTTTAGTAAGCAAAAATGCATATATATATTTTTTTTTTTCCTCAATAAATTCAATTTTTCTTTACTAAACTGTATAAAAAGAAATTCATAATAGGTTTTTGAAATTTTAACTGCATTTCATCTTTGCATGCTAATTCAATTAAATCATCTTCCTAATATATAAAATACAGTAATAATATGTAACCAAGGTGAAATGCAGTATTCTACATGATTGCTGCATTCTTATTTTGTAATTTCCGTGTCATCCTAACAAATGTACAATGATAAATTGCAGTATTCAACTTAAAAATCCTATTTTTACACTTTTTCAAACTATTAACTAAACAATATGACGGAAAGTACTGTTTTAAGCTTTTATAATATGAAACTTTTCTGATTTCATCTCACATAGCTCAAAGTTGCAAAAAAACCTTAAATATTTATTTACTCGAAACAGTGTTTTTGCAATTACTGCATTCTTCATTACAAGGGCAGAATAACTCACTGAGGTATATAACCATAGCTATAGACAATAATATTGTATTATTTTGAAAAAAAATGGTGTATTTTTTTTCTTCTATAGGAATGGTAGTACTAACTATAACCATTCCTGTAGAAAATATAAAAAAAATACTCCAATTTTTTTCAAAATATATTTTTTAGTTTCCCTGGTAAGGACACGTTGATTATCTTTTTTACTGACAGCATGTTCTCAAAACTTACCATAGATAAACACGAAGCCGACAATTTCCACAGCAGTCGTGAACGCGGTCAGCACTGGCACCACCAGCTCGTCCAAAACCGTCGCTACTTCTATACCCTTCGTCAACACAGCGATGGTCAACGTGGTACCAAGAGCTGATGATGTCGCTGCCGTCAATCGCCAATGATCATTGAAGACGCGGCAGAGTTTGTTGAAGACAGGGAAGAGGAGTATCAGCTGAAAAGAGGTCATTATATTATTTGACTGTCCTTCCACAAAGATCTAACTACAAACTTAATTGAAGTAGTCGAATAAAATTTCTTAATTTTTCCAAGCCTCGCTAAGTGCAGCTATCCTATTGGTGCAATATCGAATTAATAGGATAGTTTTGCTCGGGTGCTTCCGTGAAGGGATTTCCTTAAAGGGACGGAAGATTCCTGAAAGGGATAAACCAGCCTTGTATCAGTGTTTCATAATTGTATTTGTGTTATGTTTATTAGGTATGCACCATGAAAGAGTTTACAATACATTCATTGAAAACATGTCAATAATTTGAGAGTAATATAAAGAAAAAACTGTCTATTTAAGTACACCAGTATTCCTGTACTACCATACGCCATTTTATACATGGTTAAATGGAAATTTACATTTTGAAAAAAATAATGAGGAATCTATGTTGTTTCAATTTTTCTGTGTCAAAGTAAAGATGTTTTGTAAAGTTTTATGAAGCCAACAAACTTTATTAGTTTTTTTTTTTCAATCAAATATTGTTTATTAACTGAGAGAGGTACACTTTACACAGAGAGGAAAGTGATTCCCACCCAATGATTTAGTTAAGAGAATATTTAAAGCATCTAGCTTCACCTACATACAAATTAACTAAAAAAATTAAAAATCTATTGAATTGATTTTGATTTACTTCCAATTAGGTAAGTAGGTAAATATCCAATAATAGTGCAATTATAAAGTTACCAATACGGTATCAATCCTAATACTTTGAAATACAGTGTGCCGTTAATAATTAGGTACAGCAAATAAAGTATTATATTAAATCCATGAAAATAGGATGTAACACAAACATTTCTTTTAACATTCATGTTTTTTTAAACCCACCTAAAACTTTGTAAACACGTTATGGCCAATCTTTCTAAAAGTCCAGACACATTACCGATGCATCAAAGCACCTGATGTTTACTTAGAGCGATGAACTGAAACTTCGGCCGTAAATCTGGCTTCATAAATAATACTGAGTCTATTCTAGAAACTAATTTGACTATCTAGCTCGTGCCGCAAAGGTGTCTTGACAAAGACCTTGGGTAAGATTGTAGGGATGTTACCAAAATAAAGTCTATGAGAAGAACTGTAAATTTATTAGTGACTAGCTGTTGCCAGCGACTTCGTCTGCAAAGAATTCGTTTATCGCTATCCCGCGGGAACTACGCAATTTTCCAGGATAAAATGTAGCCTATGTGCTATTCCAGACTTTTCTCTATCTATGTGCCAAATTTCAACCAGATCCGTTGGGCCGTTCTGGCGTGATTGAGTAACAAACAAACATCCATCCATCCATCCATCCATACTTTCGCATTTATAATATTAGTTAGATAAAACAATGGTGGTTATTAAAAACAATGTATAGGTACAATACATACTATATGGGCTTCTTCATGGACACTATTTAATACATTTGTATCGTTGCAGACATTCGTCTAACCTTTATTCTACTAAACTTAAAAATGGACTAAACTTAAGAACGATAAATTGTATACACTGATTTAATACATAGGTGTTTCCGTAGTATCTAACCTTCGAAAATTATTGAAAATTGGTCTAATTTGGGAGATATAAGAAAATTTCCGAAGTAGTGCTAGTTTCGCGGCTGGCTGTCGCCTTAAAGTTACACGGAATATTTTTATAGAGAAATAACATAAAAATATGGAACGGGAGCAAAGCCGCGGGGAAAAGATAGTACAAAATATAAATGAAAGTTTTTAATCATTCACGTTTCACGTTTTTTTGATGAAATATCGGGTGCTCAATCAAGGTAATCGCGGTTCACATCCCGTTTATAATACTTCAAAATATAAAATGACTTACCACAGTGATTATGCCTGATACTAACAACATTCCAAATGCTAACAGCGGCCACTCCTTGTCCCTTCTGCCAGCCACCGAAGACTGGTATATTAACACTAGTATAGATATAAAGCTGGTGTCTTTTGTGCTTTCTCCACCTATTGATTCCCACATAAATACCCAGAGCCAAGCGGCTATTAAATTAACTATTATTATCATTATTGATGTCCTGAAAAAAAAGGATCAGATAAATATCTGTAACAGTCCTATTATAGACCGAGTGCTTAAATGAGTCCTCGCCCTCGCGGTACAGAGGCACGGGGTGGCCGACAAAGGGGACCGAGAGGTCCGAGAGGTCCCCTTTGTCGGCCACCCCGTGCCTCTGTACCGCGCGGGCGAGGACTCATTTAAGCACTCGGTCTATCTATAGCTCTTATAGTTTGTCTTACTATCTCACTTACTCTTAATGGGTTAGATACTGGAATCGGCCGAGTGAGGGAGACAGCTATACAATCCCGAATGGCATTCTAAGAGGTCACGGACAAAGTTTTCAAATGGTCTTAAACCAATTCTTGGAAAAAAATCCAACATTAAGGACATAGACATTTTTAAAACATTTTCGAATTTCTGTTATCCATAGCTGTGCTAGGCTAGTGGTTTGACCTGTGGCCTCTCAAGCAGGAGGTCGTGGGTTCGAATCCCCGGGCTCGCACCTAAATTCCGAAAAACTCAGTTTCGGAATTTATGTGCGATATCTCATTTGAAATTTTACCATGAGCTTTTCGGTGAAGGAAAACATCGTGAGGAAACCTGCACACAACTTCGACGCAATTCAATGATGTGTGTGAAGTTCCCAATCCGCACTGGGCCCGCGTGGAAACTATAGCCCAAGCCCTCTCAAACTGAGAGGAGGCCTGTGCCCAGCAGTGGGACGTATATAGGCTGGAGATGATGTTATCCATTGAAAAAAATTGTGTTTTCTTTCATGGTCGAAAATCTGAGGAATCATGTTATAGGCGTACGGCAACCCCATCACTATTTTGATTCCCAATTCCACCTTTACGACCACAATCACGCTAAACGTGGCCTTTAGGTCTTGTCACCTTAAGCCCTGTCTACCCCGTGAGGGATAGAGACTTCACTTATGTATGTATGTACCAAACAGGTACTCCAAAACTCAAGCACCGAAAACACAATTATCTTCGAAAAGGGCATTTCTAATGTTCACCTAAATCAGCTGCTGATTCGAAAAACGAGGTTATTAGATTGAAACACACAAAGGGACGGGCTGGCCGACCGTGACACATATTAGGGCGAGACTCAAGGGCTCTTAAATTAAAGGTGCCCGAACATTGACCCTTATAATATGCCGCCCACGACACCAAAAAGACCTCAACCATGTAATTTTCTAATATTCGAAGCAAATTTTTATACCAAAGCTTCGCCTGTATTCCATTTTTAGCTCTCGTGGGGAATGTGTCGTTCCTACTTTTTAACTTATTTATTAATTTCTAAACGACACTGAAAATTAGAACACATAGAAAAATCGGAAAAGTAAAGCTATGGCCGGGAACTTATTTATTTTATAAATTACTAGCTGTTGCCAGCGACTTCGTCTGCAAAGAATTCGTTTATCGCTATCCCGCAGGAACTACGCAATTTTCCGGGATTAAAAATAGCCTATGTGCTATTCCAGACTTTTCTCTGTCTATGTGCCAAATTTCATTCAGATCTGTTGGGCCATTCTGGCGTGATTGAGTAACAAACAAACATCCATCCATCCATCCATACTTTCGCGTTTATAATATTAGTTAGATATTAGTTAGATTTACCATGAGTAGCTAAATAACCAACTTCCCACACTGCCGTGCCGTTCCAATTTTAAGAATTAAACAGGCGCCTTACTATGACGTCCTAATTCCGAATCAGTTCAAGTTTTAGCTGTCACTTTTAGTATGAATCTGACAGCGAGCGAACCTAAACTGAATCGCATTAAGACGTCATAGTAAGGCCCCAGGACGAAAACATCTTTTATGTGTCGGAATTGACTAAGAGACTGTGACAGTGACCTGCAGGCTTATTACGTAACTCGCTCGCAATCGCCATCGTGTTCATTTTGACAGTTCATGTACGAATGTGACAGCTAGTTGATTCCGATGCCAATTGTCAGGCCATACAGTCATGAACAACTGTCAAAATGAAAACGATGGTGATCGCGAGCGAGTAACGTAATAAGCGTAAAGGGGTGTTTTATTTGTACTTTTATTTAAGTTAGGCTAGGTTTAGGTTAATTTTGTACTGTTTCATTATTTATTTATATTTATTGCACACAGATTTAATGTAATTTTTGTTTAATATATTAAAAACAGAGACTGGATGTGAGAGTGGCCAAATCTCTGTCATTGGTATCAGGTTAGCTGGAAGAGATCCCTTCTTAGGGATAAGTTCGCCTTTGTACTATTTTCTGTGTGATTCTGTATTTTTAAATTTTTATGTGCAATAAAGAGTTTACATACATACATACATACATATTGCTATACCTGCCGCCAAGCAGCTGTGCTTTTGCTGCTGTGTTCCGGCAGACCAAGGCACCTACTCAATTTACTGGTACATGATGATTACATTCAGTAAAACAATGTTCCATCAATTTTACGACCGGATAGCGTGGTGATTAGCGACTTCGAACAACAAACCTGACCTGATCAGGATCTGAATGAAACCTGTTCAGGTTCGAATATCGGTAGGGGCATGCACTTATCTGATGACTGCGAAAATTTATACATAGTCAGTGGCGTAACTATAATAGGGTGGCAGGGCTGGCAAAATGCCAGGGGCCCCCAGCTCTACGAGGCCCCGAACTGGCTTGGCCTAGAGCACAGAAGAGAAGATGATGCACTTCTTTATAGTGAGGAAGGGCCCCATCTAATGAATTTGCCGTGGGCCCCTGACGTTGTAGTTACGCCACTGTACACAGTCTATGGTTTAATCCTCGTGGCCCACTGTTGGTTATAAAAAAGTCTCAGTGCATCTCTCTCCCTCTCTCTCTCTCTCTCTCTCTCTCTCTCTCTCTCTCTCTCTCTCTCTCTTCTCTCTCTTTCTCTCTTTCAGGCCTTTTACGTCCTCTGCATTTTCTTGCACAAAGTTTACTCGTAGGCCATCAGGAGGCGCTATAGTAGGTAGGTAGCCATTATTCTATTACTTACGTTTATTTCTTTGTGTTTTTTTTTTATTTTATAATCTGTAGCTATTATTAATTTAAGTTAACTTACCACCGGACATCAGAATGCCTGTACACTGTCCCTCCTGCACTTATCAAATATCCTCCAGCCACCTGCGTCGACAACAGAGCTTGAATCATCGCGCTGTGCCAAATGTAAGGCTGGGACAACGCAATCCATTGCTGGCAAGACTCGAGAACATTAGTCAGGACTTCACCGTCAGACAGAAATGTACACAGCACTATGGCAAATGTCAGTGTCACTGGTGCCAGTATACTGAGGGATACTTTCAGTGATTTGCGGAGGCGGTACAATCTGAAAAATACAATACAATACAATAAGTAACTCTAAAAAAAAGTTTAGTCAATAACATTGAATTAAACATTTGAAAAACCCCCCACAAAATAAATTAAGTAATAATTTTTGGATTAAGAAAAACAATTTTGAAATATCTTTTAATTGAAAAACACTTTTTAAAATGCAACTGTTAGAAAAAATACTTTAACAAAACAAATCACTGTATTCAACGGGTTTTGAATTGTATCTTGCCGTTATTTTTTAGTAAAAGATTTTTTTGAAAAAATCTCGTCATGATTGTTTACCTTCTTTCTAATGGTATAGGTTATATAGGATGTAGTACGAAATGATTTTCAATTTCGTTGAATCCCATGCGGTTTTCAACTTTAACGCCATTTGAATAAGGTTCTTATTTATAAAACAATTTAATCTGACAGCTGTATTGTGTACAACACTTTAATAACATGTCACTAGAGTTGAAGAACCGATAAAATTTAACGAAATGTCATGGAAAATCATTTTGCACTACACCTGTAGGCAACCTTTCGTTTTCATAATTTACTATTATAACACCGGTCCATATTGTCATCGTTTTTGCCCTCTCTACCCAGGTGACTGGTACCCTCGTTAGCAATAAAATAACAATGATATTACTCACAAAATGGGCACGAAGAACCATAAAATAAATATAATTATGGCCATTATCCCGAGGTACTGCGGATATAATGTAAATGGCGCTAAAAATGTTGAACTGAAATAAAAAACGATACAGGTTGAGGTGTCATTAAATTAGAGTTGAAATGGTTTACGTCCCTAGGGTGTAATTTCTTAGGGATAATTTTATTTGGCTGGTAAATAAAGATTATATTATTAAGGACATTTTGTTTAGAGAATATAAATGAAAAAAAAAAGTACATTTTTAACAACATTGAACTTCAAATGTGTAAAAATTGTCTTGAAAATAAATATGCAAACCATTTTTTTTATTTGATTTGAACTTAAGTATTATGTTAGGTTTGTAAATACGACATAACGGTTCGAGAAAAAGGTGTTCGGCTTGTTTTTTTCTCGATATAGAATGGCATTTTCAAAAAAACGTGTACCCTTGACTTTTTTTCCAAAATAAAAACATTTTGGGATTTTATGAATCAGAATTATTAGCACTATTCATTTCTGTAGAGAAAAAAGTGTCCTTCGGTTTTTTTGTCAGTTTTGTGACACTATTTTCATACGATTTATATGGGTCGTCACAAAACTGACACTAAAAAGTTGTATGGGAAATTAAGGTGATTTTGTTGGAAAAAGGGTACACGTTTTTTCGAAAATGCCCAGCTAAGTAGATTGCATGTCCAAAGACCAATCAGAAAAAAAAATACTTAAAAAGAATGGTACCATGCAATAAAATAAAACAATTTCAGTTCGAAAATCACAATTCAATATCACACCACAAATTCATTGGAGTGGGAAAACTTACTTGAAACATTCGGACGCATTCATTTTGTTTTCATAGCCGTGCTGAAAATCAAAACAGATAAATTATTCATCTGATTCTGCCATTTAAATTTTGGAACAAACAACGAAACTTTGAAACTTGATTGCTGTGAAAGAGATTGTGAATTTTCTGCTCAATCTGTGTTAATGATGCTTTTTTAACTGCAATGCAAGGTAGATGTATTCAATTCCATTCAAGCGTCCAGTAGCTACGATACAAAATCTAATTAAATAACGTGCATTGTAATTTGAACTTGGAACTCCTCGTAAAATATGCCCTATTTTGTAATAGTATCTGTTTGACAAAACTCGTACATGGAAACCCTCGCACAGCCTCCTAAGATCCAGAGTATTACGTTTTACCTTTCAAAAAGTAACTTTCTAGGATTCACATAATTTTGAAATTGGAATGTGGAATATTTGTACGCTGGGACTTAGGAGGTTAAAGGCCGGCGCACACCAAATGCGTGGCGTACGCACGCGCGTGACCACGCATGTGGTCTGGCATCTATCTCATAGTTTCATATATTACAACACTGGTGCATGCATTTGGTGTGTGCCAGCCTTTACGGTCTACTGCACTCTTCAGTAATGTACTCTAAAATACTCACCGGAGTTATCTGCAGCTTCGTGCAGTCTTTCAACGGGAACGACCCTTTGCCTATCCACAACAAGTACGCTGCCGACAGAGCCGCGTACATCATCATGTAGACACAGCAAATGTAGGATGTTATAACTTTCAGGTGTCCCACGCCTAGATCACAAAACAAAATGAGTTTTATAAATCAGTTCAACGCTTGGTTCATCTGTGTTGGAATAAATGAGTAGGACATTGAACGGATACAATTTTTTTTTTCGAGAAACAAACGCTATTTGAAATAAAATTCATCACAAGTTTTTAAGGTTTTTTTTTATTGTACGATGATTAACATATCGCAGTCCTCGCGAGAGGTACGGGCGGCTGTGATTCCATGAACTAATGGACAAGGATGTTAGTGCTTTAATTAAAATAAACTAATATATGACTAAACTTATAAAGGTCGGTTATGTTATGTAATGATTATGAGTGACATGAGGATTGTTAATGATTTGTGAAGACCTAATATTAAAATATACGTGTAGGTGGGTACTATGATGCCGTTCAACTTTTTAAGACTACCTATTGATTAGCTAGAGAATTTTTCGAAAGATGATAGCGTCGTTTCGTTTGAGATGAGTTTTTAAGGTTAAGTAAAACATTGTAAGGATTTTTTTTGTAAAATAAATGGTGTGTGGGTTACCAAATTCTCACTAGGCTTACGTGGGAATTATCCCAAAGCCCTCGCATTATGAGATACCTATGGCCCCAGCAGTGGGACAAAATATAAACCCCTCAACCTCACCTCTCAATATAGGTACTGCCCTCCACACGCCAGTCGGATCCTGCTGGCTCAGCTGTCCCACAGCCAGCTGCAGAAGACTGGCTGGCAGCGCAGCTAGGACCAGCCATAGCGAGTAGACCGCCAGGTACGGAAGAGCCCCATATTTGAACGCCTCCCTCGGCAGTCGCACCGAGTTGAACAGGGTCAATGCAATGGCTACCGTGCATATTTGCGTTTTGACGAAGTCAACTGCTGACTTTAAAACCTGGAAGTTAGAGAAGATAAAATTCATCATCATCATCATCAGCTAAAAGACGTATACTGCAGGTGTCTAACCTCTCAGCATAATGCTGATCCAGCAACCGTTTCACTTTTACGAAGACACACTATTTTCATGATTGTGTTCATTTTTGGTTTCTTTAGAGAGGGTTGGTGCTCACGTATCATCAGGTCAAAAAACTTAATTGTGCTAACTTAAACTTAGTTGTTAACAATAAGGTGTGTTTATGCGAAATAAAGATCTTTTATTCTTATTATTATACTTCATTATTCTTAATTCGGCAATCATGACATGACAATTAAAAGAAACCAAATACTGAATAAGGTTAAAAGTTACACATAAAACTGATATTGTCAATTTTATTGGTGGAAGCTGAAAAGGAAAAAAAAAACAAATGACGATTACGTATAACAAAAACCTATGCTATACCATGTCCTAACTTAGCACTGTTAGGACTCGCTGTATTACAGTCGATGATACTTGTATTTTATTATTATCTCATCTTTGAACAAATGCCAAGTTGATTAATTGCTTTATTTTTCTTTGCTCTTAGCTTGTCGATCATTATCCTGTACAACTCTACTATGAAGTGAAGTCACTAAGGATATCTGGACTCGCAATTTTTGAAGTGAAAACTTTTTAGCGGCGTTGGTCACTTTTTAGGACGTGTAAAAAACTTTAAACTCGCGTCAGGCGTAAGGCGGATTGAGAGTTTAAGTACCAGGATATCAGATCCTCTAAGAGCTTATTTTGAAATACCAATGAATTGCGTTCGATTTTTGAAGTGTTTTTTTGTTGAGTCGTGAAGCAAAATTACTAGGGCATCAGCACATTATTAGAGGTTTGTCAATATAGATAATACGAATGTTTTTTTGTAAGCGGCCAGTACGGTACGCGTATTGAGCATCATGGAGGTTACAATATTATAACCTAATCTAAGCTGCTGTTTTCACTTCTGCCGGCACTCCCGGAGTGCTACCCGTCGCTTTTTTTCTAAAGTGACAGAGTATCGTATCTTAAAGCTAGGGGGTCTCGTGGATCTTTTGTGTATTTAATTCGCACTATTCCATCGCTTTTACCACCTCATTCAAGAATTGGGTGATTTGGCGCAGTGTTGGTGCCTTGAAGTCTCCTGGTTCTGGGTATCCGTTACCGAAGAGTTTCATTCATAATTTGGCGACGGCATGACATTCACACATGATGTGTTCTATTGTTTCAACCTTATCGCCACATATTCTACAATCGTTGTCATCATTGTCCTGTAGTTCCTTCTTTGCTACTTAAAGCGACTAGGTTTCATAGCATCTGAAATCAATTGCGTTCAGTCATGCAACGTTTCTAGCGTGCTAACAATTTTCATTAAGTTCCGATCTCTCACTGGATAGCGTGTCGTTTTGACCGTTCACAATCGACAGTACACGATTTAAATCTTAGCCTGACGTACACGCGCTAGTACCTAACATTATTTTTAAGTGATTATAAGAATTTACTAGAACCTTCCTATAGTAGGTGCCATTCACAATGACGTCCACCGTGGTTCTTATTACTATTTGTTGTTAAAAGACATCTATACTCCGTGACCACAAATCACTAATAAATTATAGCGGTGAGGTAAAAACAAGATAAGTCAGTTCTAGAGTTGATGTGGCTCTCCTTATGGTAACGCCTCATTCAATAAATTTATCTAAGTAGGTATTGGTGGAATAAGGGTGAAATCAGTGTCATTATTCAAAACCAGTTCGTGACTGTTATTAAATGAAACAGTCCTCAATAAATCTCTGATCTAAATGTCTTTGAATCTCGAGTCACGTAAATGAAAATAAGATCTGATTCCACGTGATCTCGTTAGATCAAGGAAAATGCACAGTCGCCGTGACTCTTGATTATTATACTTTTATTGATCATCGAAGGAAAAATTCGCAATCTTCTCAGTCAAGATTGATTACGTATTTTGCTTGCATAAAAAATATGATTGTTGTCAGACAGCTTTTCCTTTCAGATTAAAATGTGGCGGTATTTTTTGGGGCAGCAAATTCATCGTCACGTTCAGAGGATAACAAATAGACATGTTTTACATTAAATTTAGTTGTAGATACAACTACAATATTATTTTTCATCCAATAAGTTAAAAACCAGTTGAAAACAAAAGACATTAGATGTGCAAAAAAACTTCAATAGAATGTTTTGAAGCACGTTTTGTCATTCAACTCTTTGTGTAACATTTTCCAATTGTATAGGTACGTTATAATATATCAACTACGTTATTTTAACAATCAACGTTAAATGAGAATGGAAATGATAAACGAACACAAATCACAAAGTGACAAGAATTGCGTGTTTATTGCGTTCAATTGCTGGTTTTACTACGTTTTCATAACGTAAATAAAATATATAATTAAACACCAATCAAACTCGCTTTCATGCTCAGCTTCTACCATCTTGCTATATAGTTCGTACTTAATGCGTGCATCCAAGGCAGTTCAATTAAAACTTTCAAGTACTTCAAAATCATCAAAGATAGTTTCACTTTTTCCATGAATAAATAGTACCTAAATCCTTCTTAATGCTTACGGGAAGATAATCCTCGCAAGACATGAATACGTTTCGTAATCTAAGTGAAAAAAAACCTGGTTATAACCGGTAATGAAAAAGTTTTCCCTTCTTCACACACACACACACACACACATACACACGCACACACACGCAAGCGCACCACATACACACACAAACACACTACTTTCTAGCTATTTCTTTTCTTCTCTTTTATTATTTGTATAATTCTTGTATTTTGTGTACTTCCTTGGCACTCGCGATACAGACCCAGAGTCTAGTGCGAGCGCCGCCGTTTCACTTACAGCATAAAAATGACATCTACCCATCTCTATGTAACAATGTGTGATTTGTAAAATGTTATGCATTTGTAACTTCTGTGGTGAAAATAAAGTTATTATTATTATTATTATTATATTAGACCTACGCGCTTAGTCGAAACTTTAAATTGTAAGTAACTAAATTAATAAAATTACCATTATCTTGAAAAAGAGGGAATGGGCGAAAACCTTTCATGTTATAGAGGATTCGTTTTGCAACCCATCACTATTTTGATTCCCCTTTCCACCTTTATGCCCACAAACGTTCTAAACGTGGCCTTTAGGTCTTGCTATCTTAGGCTCTATCTACCCCGTAAGGAATAAAAACGTGATTTGTGTATGATTATACGTAGATATATAACTGATTTTAGGCAAGTTTTTAAATTTTCCGATTATATGCTTTTCTCAGCCGATCTTTCAACTAGCAGACAGGTCATAACATAATCACTACATAACATAAAAAAGTCGCTTTCCGCTGTCTGTCTGTCCCTATGTTTGCTTAGATCTTTAGAACTACGTAACAGATTTTAATGCGGATTTTTTTTGGATATAGTGATTCACGAGGAAGATTTATTATAATAATTATAATACATGCATAAATATACCGTGCGAAGCCAGGGCGGGTCGCTAGTATTTGAGTAAATTGTGATTTTTCTTCAAATCGGAGTACCTTATATTTCATTTAAACTCTTTGTTTTAAAGTATACGTTGTTTAAGTGCCTACTGCTAGTTCCAAGTATGACTGTGAAACGCAAATATTTGAAATATGGGTAGCCCATTGTCTGGAAGCCACGTGTTATGAAAGTGAAGACTGTGTACCTTTTAATTGTTGACAACTACGCTGAATCAAACCAAAAGCAAATGTATTCTTATCATAGGTTGGTAGGCTTACTTTGTACTGAGTTTATTATTTTGGTGCATAATTAGCAATTTATATGTTTATCGCTATCCCGCGGGAACTAAGCAATTATCTGGGAGTAGCCTATGTTTTAATCTAGGGTACCAGCTATTTTCATACCAAATTTTATCCAAATCCGTCCAGTGGTTTTAGCGTGAAGAAGGAACAAACATACACAGTCACTCACTCACATCGTCACATCGTCACATAATCACATCGTCACAAACTTTCGCATTTATAATATTAGTAGGATAAGCCAAAATTATGATTAATACTATTTTTAAATATCCGAGCTACTTTATTATATTGACTAACATCAGTAATGTAGGAGTCCCTTTAAAAAAAGGAAAGTGATTTCATTGCTTAATATTCCATTGACATCTCTGCTCAAATTGTCCAATTAAAATGTTATTTAGTATAATTTATCGCTATGACTGGCTTGTGTTTAGCATATTGATAAATCGTCATCATCATCATCCCGAGCCTATATACGTCCCACTATTGATATTTATGATTTCTACTCTTTATTGCCGCGAATCTGAACAAAAATTATGTCGGTAGCATTCATGGTTTAAGCATTTAAGTAAATAAAAATACTTAGTCATACGTATAAATTATGACCTTGTTATTTTAGTACAACACACGTAAGAGACACACTACACTATTATGATAAAAAGACTCTTTGCGACATCTTGGGAAAAGCAGACACGCAATACATAAGTGAGTTCTTTGATTAACGATTTCATACTATCGAGGGAAAGGATAAGAATCTTAGGAATCACGTTATAGGCGATATGGCTAGCGACTCATCACTGTTTTGATTCCCCTTTCTACCTACACCCAAAATCATGCTAAAACAGACGTAGGTTTTGTTACTCCGTAGGGATATGGACATGATTTCTGTATGTATCATAATGCAACTAAAAACTTACACGAAAGACTCCGGTCGCGCATAGTCGTGGTCCGGCCGTAGTCACTTAAAGATACCGCGGCACCCATCAAATATGCAGCCATATTCAAGGTAATTGTTTTAATAGCTGTATTTTCCTTTTCTTCGGATACTGACTCATAAAAGCGGTGGCTATAATTACACTCGCTTTTAATAGCCCGTGGTTAGTACAATTTGTGGTAAATATTTTAATTTACATAGTGAAGGAGACAGTAGGCTGGTGTTTAATCTACAAACATGACTGTTGTTTCTGCAGTTGTACAAGCGCAGTGTCCGTTTTGCGCTTTTTGATAACTTAATTACATACATACACAAATCACGTCTTTATCCCATACGGGGTAGACAGAGCTTGAGATAACAAGACAAGGCCACTTATAGCAAGATTGTGGGCGAAGAGGTGGAAAGGGGAATCAAAATAGTGATGGGTTAATATTTTCGTCCATTCACCATCAGCGTAGGAAGAAAAGAAACTGGTACATTCTATGTTTTTTCTTTGATCCCAGGCCAGCATGGAAGGTTATAAATTTAAAAAGTGACAACATTAAGTATAGGGAAACTGTTATTTTAGGGTTCCGTACCCAAATGGTAAAAACGGGACCCTATTAGGACTAAGACTTCGCTGTCCGTCCGTCCGTCCGTCACCAGGCTATATCTCAAACCGTAATACCTAGACAGTTGAAATTTTCACAGATTGTTTATTTCTGTTGCCGAGTTGCGATTGAGTATTTGTTGTTATAGAACAACAAATACTAAAAACAAAATAATAACAATAATAATTAAGGGGGCTCCCATACAAAACACGTGATATTTTAGCCCTTTTTCATGGCTACCACTCGCCGAGCTAGATCTCAATGACCTTTTACCATAATGCGTGGGACGAGAAGCATCTGGTACATTCGGTTTTTACTCTGCTCCCAGACGAATAATTAAGGTAACCTATTCTCTTTAGCTCTTAAAGAGTTAGGAATCAGTAGAATGGAATATATTACTGTTAGAGACTTACCCCCTTATTCATAAACACACTATAGGCCTCTGCTAACTTAGTAATCGTTTGTCCTTATCTGTCACTTTGACATTTACCTTTCACAGATAAGGACAAACGATTACTAACTTAGCAGAGGCCTATAGTGCGTTTATGAATAAGGGAGTTAGACTATTAATTGGTAAACAAGTTTAGTGACGTCACGCGACTGGTCTTTAAATACCCGCCTCTAGCAGCACGGGGCCTCTTTCACACTCGACCGTCGGTCTGGAAGCATCATCTTGGTCACCGTGTTTTGTGAGCTATCTGGTGTTGCTTCTTCTTTCACACTCGACCGTCGGTCTGGAAGCATCATCTTGGTCACCGTGTTTTGTGAGCTATCTGGTGTTGCTTCTTCTTTCACACTCGACCGTCGGTCTGGAAGCATCATCTTGGTCACCGTGTTTTGTGAGCTATCTGGTGTTGCTTCTTCTTTCTATTATTGCGTGATTCTGATTGAATTGTATTTCACCGTACTGAAGACTTGTTTAGAAATATTACAGCCTTTGTTCCCTGTTTGTAAATAAAGTTCGTTACAAAAATCCTGTGTTTTTAATACCTAAAATAAGAGCAACTAGCTTACCTATACTCATCTCAAGGAACCGCTACTTACGGCATTCGCTTTAAAACGTTAATGTTGAATTGCGTTTGTTCATCATTCACAGTCGTAAACGCTTAATGTTGAAAGCGAATTGGAGAAAAGTTGCATAAATTGACTAACACGAATATTACATTAAAGGCATTTTATATACAACTAGCTATTGCCCGCGACTTCGTCCGCGTAGAATCAAAGCCTGTGTTCATTAGTGGGACACCACAATAGGCATGTAAAAAAAAGGGTTCACATACGTATACACAAACTTCTAATTCCTTAAATCACGTAGTTGCTGTTTGATAACAACAAACAAATTCTTCATAGACGAAGCGAAATGGATATGTTACCTTCCTACATAGGCATCAGATACCAATATCAAATTTAATAGACCTTGATAGCTGACACTACGGAGACAAATTGGCATTATCAACTGCTATATATCACCTGCCAGTTATGATAAGTATTTGAAACTTAGACCTCCTTATTGTCTTATGGTACCTGAATTTAATTCAAGAATTCAACAGCATTAATTAACGATAATTGACCATAATAATTGTTGCTTATTCATCAGCAGACTTTAGAAGCGAGATTACTATAGAATAAATCTGTTTTATTTTATCCAACAATATCTGTCCATATTTCTTCCATGCCGGACTGGGAGCTAAGAAAAATCATAGATTATACCAGCCGCTTTTTTTCCCACGCATATGGTAAAATCCCATCGAGAAAATCGGTGAAAATCGTAGCAATCATGTTACAAGCGATGAGGCTATGAACCCATCACTATTTTGATTTATCTTCCTTTTCACATTTCCGCCTTTAATTTTGTTGCCTTAGGCCCTGTCTACCCCGTAAGTAAGGGATGAAGACGTGATTTATGTATGTATCTGCAATTATCTTAATATAATATTCTAAATTGCACCACCTGCTCAGATCTGTTCTTTTCTCCGGTCCCTTATGGTTGCCTGGTAGAGATCGCTCTGTAGCGATAAGGCCGCCTATTGTTACCTTATTACTTCTGTATACCTTTTTAATGTTTTGATTGTTATATGTGATGTTCAATAAAGAGTTATTGTATTGTATTGTATTGTATCTTCTAGTGATGTCATCTTCTAACGGATGTTTGACGACTCGTAGCCCAATAGTTAGAGAGCCTGATCTACGATTCGTTCGAGCTCCGATTGGCGCAGATAGTTATGTATGAGATATCAAAATGTTTGTTCTCGAGTCTTGAATGATTAATCTAACTAATATGGATGGATGGATGGATGTTTGTTTGTTACTCAATCACGCCAGAATGGCCCAACGGATCTGGATTCAGAAATTCGGCACATAGATAGAGAAAAGTCTGGAATAGCACATGGGCTACTTTTTATCGGAAAATTGTGTAGTTCCCGCGGGATAGCGATAAATGAATTCTTTGCAGACGAAGGCGCTGGCAACAGCTAGTATATTATATGTCCCTCCACGCCCGTCTGTATGAGTATTTTTTTGAAGTTTTCTACGTATAGTTTAGTAACCTGTGTGAAGCAGGGTCGGGTCGCTAGTATAATACAGTAGAAACGCAATACATAACTGTTATGAGACTGACTGTATCAAATAAAACTGATAGATATACTTTTCTAAGAACCAGTTCACATGCAACTGTCATACACTTTGAAACATGACGTCTTATATTTCCTCTGTTATAATAAACTCACGTCCTTAGACGCTACGACCGTATTGAGGAAAACTAGCTCATAATTCAACTGAATAACGTTCACATTGCTGTAGTGGAGAAATTTAGGTCGAAAATAAAATATATTTGTTCAGAAGAAAAATTTAAGCGACCCTCAGGCTATCAGTCAAATATTACAGCGAAATTGGCAAGTGTTTTATGTAAACACGTTATGTAGATTATTAAAAGTACATATACATACATTCATGTCTTTCTAATTTACGGGGTAGATAGGGCCTAGGGTAACAAGACCTAAAGGCCACGTTTAGCATGATTATGGGCGTATAAGGTAGAAAAAGAAATCAAAATAGTGATGGGTTACTTGCCACATCGCCTTTAAGCTCATCATTATTCCTGAGATTTTCGTCCATTTACCATCAGCGTAGGAAGAGAAGAAACTGGTACATTCCATGTTTCTTCTTTGCTCTCAGGCCAGCATGGAAGGTTATTTAAAAAGCAACATTAAGTATTGCTCTAACATTGAAAATGATCCCGTAGAGGGATCGAAACGCGCGTCAGTGTTTGTGTGGTGTTAGGGTTAATTAAGTTTGTGGGATTTGTGTGCGTTTTGTGTGGCAGTAGTGGAGGGAGGTCTTGCACGCAAAACGTATATATTTCGCACAAGCTTGGTTATCTTACACGTAAGTAGCGGAGTAGCAAGGTAAATATTTTGTGTTCATTGAAATGGACCTCCGCAAAGTAACGCTTGTAGGCTTACAGCCTTATTCATAAAAAGTTAGAGGCTCGCTATAAGCTCGCTATAGGACCGATGCAAAAAAACATGATTCATAAACGTCAATTAGCGCTAATCAGTCCATCAAGGGTCTGTTAAGTCCTCCGAAAGTTAGCGGACCGTAGACCCTACTTTATCTCTCTGCTAACTCACAAAATGGCTGCCACACATGTGAACAGCTGATTTTGGCAAGAGCAAAACCATACGCAAGACAGTTTTTTTTGTTTTAAGTTTTTATTCCCTCCGGGAAAGGTAAAAGAAACTAGATCCACACTGCCTAGTCTGTCGTGTTAATTCGCTGGTTTCCCGCTAATTCGCTGCCACTGCTGTCAATTTTTTTTTAATTCACTAAAAGGCCATTTTTGGTCTATGATTTGTCAAGGTGACAACATAACGCGTCTAATCCATCCATCAGCAGCTCATTAGTTAACAGACTGCTAGCAAGCGTTTATGAATCATACTTTTTAACAACTGTCAAATAAGCTTAATCAGTCTGTTAACTAATCGACTGATCAAACCTCAATTAAGGATTTTTTATGAATAAGGCTGTTATTGTTTAACTCGCTCGCGATCACCATCGTCTTCATTTTGACAGTTCATGTATGGGCTGACAATTGGCATCGGAATCAGCTGGCTGTCACATTCATACAAGAACTGTCAAAATGAACAAGATGGCGATTGCGAGCGAGTTAGACAATTAGCCTACTGATTCAATAAAATATTGTTCCTTGGTGGATGGAACCCTTAGGCAAAAAGCTTTGAAATCATGTTATAAGCGATGTGACAAGAAACCCATCTTGCCTTTAGGTGTTATTGCTTTAGGCTCTGTCTTATCCGTAAGGGGTTAAGACGTGATTTTATGTATGTGTAGTGTAACTTAGCTTAGTTTGATTAAGTTTTAGCTAGGTTAATGTTAGATTTAACTGTTATTTGGTAATAAATAAATAATTAATAAATAAATAAATATCATGGGACAAATTACACCAATTGACCCAGTCCCAAACTAAGCAAAGCTTGTACTATGGGTACTAGGCAACGGATAAACATACATAAATATATAATGTAGATAAATACTTACCTACTTAAATACATACAACATCCATGACTCGGGCACAAACATTCGTATTCATCGTACAAATGTCTGCCCCTACCGGGATTCGAACCCGGGACCTCTAGCTTCATAGTCAAGGTCACTAACCACTAGGCTATCCGGTCATCCAAAATGTAATGTAATGTAAGTAAATTATGTTAAAAATTGTGATGTACTTAATTTAAAAGTGTTCTTCATTAAATACCCACTACTCTATCGTCTTCAATAAACAATGAACCCCTAAAACATACCTTCTGCAAAGATTAAACTAGATTAAAACGTAAAACAGTGAAACTTAATCCTGGCTTAATAAGGTAGGCTTACCATAGTTTCTTGTTATAACGAAGTTAATACATTTAAACCTTTGTTAAGGTGGGGTTACTAACTTAATGTTGCAGGAAAAAGGTGAAATTAAAAGCCAGTGCTGCACGAAATTAAGAAAAAATCGGCCAACAGCGTGTTGGGCAAGATGCTACATCATATGCCAGTAATTGCACTAGGTGCCTTGGTCTCTACGCCGGAACACAGCAGCTCAAGCCTGCTTGGCGGCAGGTAAAGCATCAATACCAATGAATACTTGCCCATTCTCACATCCAGTCTTAGTCAATTCCGACACATAAAAGATGGTTTCGTCCTGTTTAATTCTAAAAGTGGGAACGGCACGGCAGTGTGGGAAGTAAATTATTAAGCTACTCGTGGTAAAAAAAATAAAAAAGAAATACTATGAAAAAAGCAACACATTCCCACGAGAGCTAAAAATGGAATACAGGCGAAGCTGTGGTATAAAAAGTTGCTTCGAGTATTAGAAAATTACATGGTTGAGGTCTTTTTGGTGTCGTGGGCGGCATATTATAAGGGTCAATGTTCGGGCACCTTTAATTTAAGGGCCCTTAGGTCTCGCCCTAATATGTGTCACGGTCGGCCAGCCCGTCCCTTTGTGTGTTTCAATCTAATAACCTCGTTTTTCGAATCAGCAGCTGATTTAGGTGAACATTAGAAATGCCCTTTTCGAAGATAATTGCATTTTCGGGTGCTTGAGTTTTGGAGTAGGTACCTGTTTGTACATAAATCACGTCATTATCCCTCACGGGGTAGACAGAGATTAAGGTAACATGACAATGCCACGTTTAGCATGATTGTGCGCGTGTAGGTGGAACGGGCAATCAAAATATTATAGTGATTGTTCGCTAGCCGCGTCGCCTATACCTATTACAAATAATTCCGAAGATTTTCGCCCATGCCCTCGATGGGCTCTTACCATCTGCGTGGGAAGGGAAGTAACAGGTACATTATAATGTTTTTTCATTACTTCCAGACCAGCATAGAAGAATACGAATAAGTTATCAACTGCGATTATCCTGATTCAATGATCAAATAATGTCTTACGTATTAACTAAAGTGTTTAGAAGCTAATGCTTTGCTTGTACTACTTAAATATTAATTTTCTTAATGCAATGTGGGTTTTAAATAATCCCATACATTATTGCGTTATAATTTATTCAAAGGGCACGGAGCCCACCGTGCATGTCGAATTAAATGTTAGTCATGTGGGCCCTACTTTGATAGTTAAACAAGTGTATAAAGTGAAGAGTTTCTTAAACGCAACGTCATGTAATAGTGTCTTAATATATACGTGTCTATATGCCCACAATCATGCTAAACGTGGTCATTAGGTTATATACCTTAGGCTACACATTAAAGCTAATTGTATCCACACTTTAATATATTATTATTATTTATTTATTTTTTACTTTTAATTTCCATCTAGTGACATTTTTTGTTTAGTATTTAAATTATATTCTCAAAGTACCGTCAACTGGGGTGACTTTGGTAATTTTGGGGCTAATTTGATCGTTTTAAAATTGCCATAAATCGATATTATCCATATCCGGTGAATGTTTGGCATGTAGACGCAAAGGCGATCGACGAAGACATTGATTGGAAGCAGTAAATGCAAATAAAAAATAATGGTTCTGTCATTAAAACTACTTTTTAAAGTCACCCCGTAAATCAAAGTCGACTGTATTTTATTTATGAAAATATTAAGAAAATATAATTATTTTAGTTCAGTTGTAAGTACTTACTTAATTTGATTTGATTTGATAAGATTAGATGAGATTATTTTATTCATTCAATAAAAATTACATCTGACATTTTCATTTTAAACTGACGATTTCAATATAAATTCTTTCATTTAATTTTCAGTGAAGATTTAATTTTTGTATTTAATGATCAAATAATTGAGGACGTATTGGAAGAAGGTCAGATCAAGAGTACCCGAAACCGACGAGCATGTATGAAGAGATTGATGAATGTGGATGAAGCGAAAGAGGTATGTCAAGATCGTAGCAAGGGGAACAAAGTAGTCTCTGCCTACCCCTCTGGGAAAGAGGCGTGACGGTATGTATGTATAAACTAAAACTAAACTAAACTACTCTCCACGCCCACACACATGGATAGAGAAAAGTCTGGAATAGTACATTAGGCTACTTTTTATCCCGGAAAATTCCCGCAGGATAGCGATAAACGTATTCTTTGCAGACGAAGTCGCTGGCAACAGCTAGTAAGTTATAATTTTGACCACCGGGTCAGATTGTGTAGTCAATACTTTAGTTACTTAACTGTTCCTATTGTCAATTGTCGAATTAAAAACGCCTCTTTACAAGGATATTTACTAACAAAGTTTGTAAGATTTGTGTTTACAACCTAAATGAAATAAATGTTTTATGATCTAATTATGCATTTGTTCTGGTGTTACATTTTTATTGGCATACTCGTATACTCGTAACTGACTTCAAAAACTTTTTATAATTTAAAAAATGTTCTAATGTTGTTTAATGCGGTTATGAAACAGGTAGCTGTGTTCAAACATACCTAACTATAAGGAAAAGCAATAACTTAAAAAAAAACACTGCTTATTTTTTCAACAAATGCCAGCTAATGGTTGTGCTAAACCCGCGAGACTGCGTCAGTTATGCAATTAAAAATTAAGGACTGAATTAACCTTAATTGACGGTTATGAATCAACAAGTAGCAAAAGATGTAGAATTAGTCCCAGCTTAGCTTTATTTTACCTAATTCTCAATCCGTTAACCTTGCCAGACCACATCCAATGTCGAAACAGAAGCAAACTGAAAACGCTCCAAACAAAAAACCGCTCCGATTTCAAAAACCGAAGTCTTGTGCAAAATACCTGTCGCACGTTCAAGGTCATTGGGAGTATTACCCTGCCATTCCTGGACGTCCTCCCTTGGCATCCATTGCTCCTGTCCGAGGTGTATATTTCACATTGCCAGGGAGCCACTGCCATATAAAAACTGATCTACGAACGCCACGGTTGAAAAAACAAGAGACGATCGCGCGCACGCGCTCCGCACGTAAAACTGAATTACTGGGCAGGAAGGTGTGTTTGATAGAGATTTAGTTATCGATCTAGTGACCGTTGTCGATAGATAGATAAAACGTGTTTATTGATAAATTTTTGAATATCCAGTGTTCTAGCTTTCATTTTATTGCGAGATTTCAATTTGGTATTACGTAATTATTCGATAGTGACAGGTTGGCAAGTATTATAAAGATTTAAAAAAACTTATAAATGAAATGATAGGCACCTATTTAAGTTAGGGTTTATGATTTATTCATCTATTAGAATAATGAGAAATTTACCAATTTCAATTTTTTTTGTATCACTTCAAAAGCCATGATGCCTACTTCTTATCTATATTTTTGATTTTGGAGCCTGGGTCCTTACCATGACGTCTTAATGCGTTTCAGTTTAGGTTCGCGTGCTGTCAGATTCATACTAAAAGTGACAGCGGAAACTTGAACTGAGTCGGAATTAGGACATCATGGTAAGGCCCCTGGTGTCACTTGTAAATATAATTCACTTTGGCATTTGTTTTCAAACTAAACCGATGGAGACTTTGACTACATAAAATAAACGTCTTAGCTCGCAAAAACAATAACACACATCAACACACAACACCTTATCAACAACACACACACAGCACACACAGCTTATCGAATCAATCTCCAGCCCATAACTTCCTGGGTAAAACTACGGAAGTTAATTTCATCGACTTCCCCCATCACTAGGTGCGCAAGCGCATCGCCACGGTACAGCGCGTGCGGCACTAGTCAGTTATGGAAATGAACCTGCGATGAGTAAAATAAAAACATGGGTTAATTGCAGAGCTGACCACTAACTTTAACTTAAGGTTTAAGATGTAGAAATGAGGACAATCAACTTTCTTTACATTGAGAGTACATGACGCGCTTAAAAATTGGAGCAGTTAAATTATTATGTAGGTCCTTGTTTATTTTGATGATCACATCAATATTAATAAATATAGACTGCATGTTTTTCATAAATACGTAAAATATAAAAGCAAAAACAATATGACAACTAACGAACGTCATTATGCAAAATATTATAAAATACCGAAACCGACGAGCATGTATGAAGAGATTGATGAATGTGGATGAAGCGAAAGAGGTTTGTCAGGATCGTAGCAAGTGCAACAAAGTAGTCTCTGCCTACCCCTGTGGGAAAGAGGCGTGACGATATGTATGTATGTATGTTATAAAATATTTATTGTATTTACGCAAGAGGATCCAAAAGTACATCATAATTAAAAACAGCGGCAGAAACGATTATAATGTATTTTCTTAATTCTAGTACACAAATTCTTTTGTACTCTAACACAAGGACATGTATGTTACAAGAATGACATAAATAAATTGACATGTAACGCACATAAATAAACTAATAAAATTGAGAAACCACGTCAAGTCATAATGACTTACTTAACGCAATATAAAAATAAAAACAAATACCCGTTACGTTTTAAAAATTAACATCAGATTCGTTACAAAACGGTACTTAAATTCTATTTCCGCGTTGCAAATGGAATGTTTGAAAGTATTCGTATTAACAATGCATGAAACTATTATGTCATCCACGTATACATACGATTATGAGGCGAGGAGTTTATTTTATCTAATTTTTAGTTTATTGTCGAAGCATGTAGAACGACGGATATAAATGTATGTTGGTACGTAACAGATCATTTGAACTACTGACCATAACGACGTGATAAAGCCGGCTTTTTGTTTGCGAATAAAGTTGTAATTGTTGTTCTTCTTTGTTATTTACGATTATCCACAACACCGTTGAATTGGTTGTGTAATTGATACAATTTATCTACAGTATAATTTGTGTAATTATTATCATTAAGGCATGATATTATGAAGTATTATTGTCTACATAGGTTCTTCCATACAATTGAACACGAGACAATGCGGCGAGCAACCCATGACCATTTTGATTACGCTTTCCACCTATACGCCAACAATCACACTAAACCTCTACATCTTATTAGCCTAGCTTTGTAAGCCCTTGCGTACTTTCTGAAGTACTAATTAATAGCGAGAAAGCAAGAATAAGTTCCGAATGGACTTTATGAAATACAAATTATTATATGAAAAAAGTACTTTAAATATTATGATGAAATTAAACCTCACGAAACTGGGACTTGGCGGCTCAGTCTTAAGTACTACGCGATTTATTAAAAGTCGGGGCGGGGCTTAGGAGGCTAAGCATTGTCTACCCCGTACAGAATAAAGACGTTATCAATATAATTATGTAGGTATTATCTAGATCTAAGACGAACGTTGTGACTTGTAGCTCTGTTCCTTTAGTAGATTAGTCAAAACCTTTGTGTATATTATTTAAACAAAAAATGCGTCTTCCGCGCGTTGTCATAAAAACCTGTCTTCAATTTGCTACGAACTGACTGTTGATAAACAGTTGCCATATTTTTTGACACTTTAAAATGAACGCGTTCGAGTTGTTTGTCGTGACGAAAAACGCCAACTAAAAACCTGGATAATGAAAATCACAAAAAGCACAAGTTCGTTTTTATGAAGTTTCTCCACGAAAAAAGTGGAAATAATCAGTGGTTTGAAGATTTTAATACTTGAACATAAAATCCTCAGGTTTCTGTACGAACGTTTTTCAGTTGAAAGAGAAAAAAACATCAGAGAGAAAGACAAGAGAAAACTTGTTAAATACAAGTTGTCATGAAAAGGGTTCCAGCTCGGTATACTTGTAATCATCATCATCATCATCATCTTGTCAGCCGAAGGACATCTACCGCTGGACATAGGCTCTCCACTCAGACCGGTCTTGTGCCCTCCCCATCCACCGCGATCCCGCGATCTTAATCAGTAAGGCTTATTGTCTAACTCGCTCGCAATCGCCATCGTGATCAATTTGACGGTTCATGTATGGGCTGACAATTGGCATCGGAATTAGCTAGCTGTCACATTCATACAAGAACTGTCAAAATGAACACAATGGCGATTGCGAGCGAGTTAGACGATAAGCCTACAGGTTGACGCTCCATCTTGTTGGAGGCCTACCGACAGCTCGTCTCACGGCCTTACTCGTAATGCTGAGCCTCAAAATCAATCCAAGCCGTCCATTAGAACCTTAATTTAACACAGTTTTAAAGGATCATAAAAACGATATTAGATAAGTATTTCCTAAATTGTGCCTGTATTCTACTTCAAGGGTGTAGGTACTGGTAGTAAAAAAAATGTTTTTCAGTTGACCGTCAACCAAGAGCGTGACTCACAGCTGTAATACTCGCGTTAATCATCTGTTTAAACAATATGACGCCATTCAAAACATACAGTGAAGGGAAACAATCATAACTTACTATAATTCTTGTTAAAGTTGACAAGAAGTTGAAAAATTCCTTTGGGATAACAAATACTCCCTACATGGCCTCTTAGAATAATTCCGGAATATTTAAGCAGGTAGTTGGATTATTGTGATGAGCGGCTGATTTAAACAAGTAGTGTCTTTAATTTCTAAAGGACACTGAAAATTAGAACACAGAAAAATCCGAAAAGTAAAGCTATGGCCGGGAATCGAACCCGGTTCCTCGTCATTCCGTGACGCGTGCTATACCCCTACACCACCCATAGCAGGTGAGTAAGCCTTCGATTTTTTTCTATCTGTTACCAACTGTCACGTGACCTTTGTTATGCGAATATTTGTCGCTAAGCGTCTTGTTTGAATGATGTGTCTATACGACACAATTACAAACTCCCGTGGAACCGTACTGCTCACCAGGGACGAGAGAAGGCGCTGTTTTTCAAATGATAGGTCTCGTTTTTACCCTTTGGGCGCGGAACCCTTAAATCGGAACCCTTTGCCCTTATCCCGAACACTTGATGACGTGTGTATTTGATAGTTAAATGAAGTTTAGTTTAGTTAAAAACTTATACTAAAGACTGACGTCCAACGCTGTACAAAAGCGTACTCTGCAACCATACGTGGAAGACGTACGTTTGTTTACAAATGTACCTAGGTATGTTGTCATACAAAAACCCACTTACCGCTGCCACATAATATCACAATATTATGCCACAAATCTGAAAATCACCTACATGCAATTGACGTGCTATACGCACACAAACACGTAGGATAGTTTTTATCCCGGTAAATCGCAAAGTTCCCGCGGGAGTCGCTGGCAACAACTAGTAAATATGTTTTTTAAATCTTTTAAATATGTTTTTTTTGCTTACATTGTTGTACAATAAACTAGTAAATATTATACACTAATTGTTAAAATTGTATTTACCTTTTATATTTCGAACCGAGGCATCAAAAAGGTGGAAAAACTTAATTTGCTTTCCCTGAGGCCTTACCGTGACGTCTTAATGCGATTCAGTTTAGGTTCGCTCGCTGTCAGATTCATACTAAAAGTGATTAACTGTCACTTTTACTATTAATCTGACAGCGAGCGAACTTGAACCAACTTGAACTGAGTCGGAATTAGGACATCATGGTAAGGCCCCAGTTCTTCTTACACAAAATACCGTAACCGCCATTATTTTGTAATAAAAAAGCTTGAATGTGGATGAAGCGAAAGAGGTATGTCAGGATCGTAGCAAATGGAACAAAGTAGTCTCTGCTTACCCCTGTGGGAAAGAGGCGTGACCATAAATATGTATGTATGTATGTAAAAAAGCTTAGCGATCATTGTGGTAACCATTTTCAGCCATTTTTACATTTGATTACTATGAAATCCTTTCTTCTTCGTAATACTTATGGCACGCACTCGGCCGGGTTTCGTCGTCGTGTGTTTCAAAGTGAAAATTTAAATTAGGTCACTCACAAAACATCCTAGTACTTTATCACCCGGCCATATATTTTAATGTCCACTCGTGTGTATGAATGTTGTCGTTATTCATACAAATCTGTTGTCATTGTGGACATAAAATATTTGTAGAGCTCGTAAAGCGTTAACAAACCTTGAAGTGCTATAAAAGTATTACAAATTTACCTTTTGCCGGTGGGTAAATCTGGGACTAGTGTTCCAGTATAGCTATGTTCATTGATTGTATGATACCTACGAGTGGCGCCACCGACGGCATGTTTAAATTTGTCAAGCCATATTTCAGGATCATGGACAAGAATATTTTTGTATGTTGAACAGCGAAGGAATTATTATTTTGTTAGATTGGTAACGTGAAACAGTGGTACAAAATTAAATAATTTAAAAATTTAGATTACCTATCTGAATGTTGATCTTACCTTTTGTATTCGCGATTAAAAACCAAAGGTTTATTTTTATTTTACATAGCTACAGGCCACCAAAGGTTCTTTTTTTCTCTCTTTTTTTAATCTACGAGAGCTAAAACGATTTCTAAAATTTTTGTTCATTACTATGAACGTCTGCGAAGTAACTCTTGATGTCATTGTAATAAAATTGTTTTTATAATGATTTTATAGAAATTTTATTTCCAATTTTTGTCTTTATTTTTACGGCTTTCCCTTCAGATGTTTATTCTATCCAAACCGTAGTGAAACTATAACGTAGAAAAACAAAGCTAGGGCCGAAAATTACACCCGATTCTTTATCACTATACTTAAATACCCATCCAGCAACCCAAACCAAATCATCTTCAAAAGGCACCCAATTTATTTAGACGTAACTTGCGTAAAAAATCTCCAATTCTCAAAACATTAGCAAACAATAGACAGAATTTTCACCAAACACCAACAGCTACAACTCAACATCAGCAAAACATGAACACACAATCATCACCGCGTTCATTTAAAATCCAACTCTACCGTGAATTTGTAAGGCTGGAAACACGGTTGAACTTCTGTCACCTGATCTTCAACCTCTAGACATATATGTACTTATCCTTATAGTCATAGCTAATTACGTTCATTAATATACTACGTAATGACAATGACGTGTTTCGCATGCCTTCCTTCCTAATCAGTGGTCATATCACACGCTAATTGATTTTGACGGTGTTGCATTACTAATTGTGGATGTGTGGCGTCAAGTGTCAAATCTGTGTCAGGTATGCAGTTAAATGCAGAATAGTTTGGACACTCAGCGCATTTTTAACGTTCCAGATATTTACTGGCTGTTGCCCGCGGCTTGGCCTCCGTTCCAGGTTTTTTCATAAGATCCTTCTCCAACAACAACAAACACTAACAAAAAAGAATAAGCGAAATCGACCCAGACGTTCACGCGTGATGTCGTGACCAAGGGAAATAGGGGACATTATTATTTATTGTATTAGCTTATATTTGCGTTCTACTTCTGGGTAAAGGCTCCACGACCTCCATATCTCCCTTTCCATAGGTATATCCGGCCACTCTGCATCCAGGGGCCTTACCATGACGTCTTAATGCGATTCGATTCTGGACCAAAGTTGGATCGATCGCTGTCAGATCTATTCTAGAAGTGTCAAAAAATGACAGCTAAAGAATTGGAGCATTATGACGTCATGGTATGGCCCCATATATAATCTCGCCATCTCCGCCTCAGCCGGTATAATAAAAGTGTACAAAAATGACATTGCAGACCGAGTTTCGGTGTTCTGTGGGACGGACTGAAAACTAGCGCTGCGTAGACGCAGACTTGTGCTTTCACTTGCAAATTCAAAGTGCTCCTTTTGCCTTATTTTTTTTTCTGTGGCAACAAAATTTCCTGCTTTCTTCTTTCAGTAGGCGCTATGAACGTAGACCGCTGTCTTTTTCGACACGATGATAACCCGAACTCGGGACCGCAAATCTTCGAAGTCAGGCTCTACCTACTAAGCTATCTGCTAGTGTAACAATTCAAGCCGTATCTATTTATATGCAAAATTTCCGCCAGCACCGAAGCAAAAAAGGCCACATTTCCACCCTTTTTATTCTAAATGATATTTTATTAGGTGAGATCGAACATGAGTTGCTATCCGTTCGGGTCTGTCTCGCCTGAGGGGCCATGAAAGCCTCTCTAAATGTTTTATCTTTTACAATGTAACACTTTAATGGAACATTGAGTTAGGGTAAAAAGGTTATTAAAAAGATCGGGTGTTCTACCATTACGGGGGAGTTATGTATACATTAAAGGTTCATTGTGAAAATGTGTTTATAGGAGAGATAAATGGTTTTTTCTGAAAAGAGGTTTGCTGGCTTATGTTGTTCTAGATTTGGTTCCTCCATCTGTACTATTAAACTTTCGTGAATTTTACTTTGACTTTAGAAAATCGTTTCGAATGTTTTTGTATTAGCTTTGTTCACGAGTAGAGTTCCCTTTCCTTATATCCTGAAAAATGTTTAGACCGTTGTTTTTTTGTCTAATTGATTTCCTATACTGACAGCTATACTAAATCTTAAGTATGATAAATGTTATTTTTAATGATCACACCCAAATTAACCGTGGATTCAAATCTACGTATCTAATACACTACTTAATTCAGAATAGCAATGTCAAGATCATCTCGAAGGTAAAACGAGTAGGAAATCTTAAACCGCGTCACAATAAGCAAGGACATAGTCATTCACGTATCTGACCGTGATAACTATCTGTTCACAGCATGACAACTACCATTGTTACATAACGAGTGTTTATGCAGGTTTGTTTGACTTGTGTAGGAAAACAGGTAATTAAAAACTGGTGGGATTATGTTACTGTATTATTATGTCGGTTTGAGTGTAAACACTAATCTTAAAAGATTCTGTGTAACGTGGCACACTGAGTGACTTCATCAGTATACCTGCGATTAAAATGGTTTCATTAAGTTTATAAGAACACGTTCAGCGTGGCGTGTAGTTTTCGCTAGGGTAAGCAGCGATAGGCAGCGGTAAAATAGCCTGCCCTGGCGACCCCTACTGGTCGGCCTAGGTCCGGACATTTTCTTAAATTATGAATATGTATTTAACTTGCAGGACTGATGGCCGATGGGGTCAGAAGGTTCTCGATTGGCGTCCGCAGACTGGAAGACGATACGTAGATGGAGCGACAACCTGATTAAGATCGCGGGATCGCGGTGGATGCGGAAAGCTCAAGACCGGTCTGAGTGGAGAGCCTTGGGAAAGGCCTATTTCCAGCAGTGGAAGTCTTTCAGCTGACATGATGCTGATGATGATGATTTTACTATTTTTTGCTTTGATATTTATATTTGCGGCTGACCTTGTGTGAGGTCCGTCCGGACTGTTACCACTACCACCATTTTACGCGCCCATCCTGCAGCCAAGCAGCAGTGCTTGTGTTGCTGAGTTTGGGCGTGGAGAGTTACACAACGGGTGAAATAATTACTGGCACAATGGCTATCCATTTCAGTCTTCTTATTTCAGTATTATACAATATAATAAAACTATAAATTGGACTATTTTATTCAAAAAAGTAAAGCTATCAATTTTACAGTCAACATTTTCACATCGAATCTGCACGGCAATTGACAAAAGCAAATAATTCCCAAGTTCATTTACCGCTCTCATCGTAAAACAAGAACTCCATAAAATTGAATTAGTATCTAAAATCAACTTATCCGAAGGTAATAGAAACGAAAATCGAACGCCGTAAACGTTGGCAGACAAAACACGGCAAATATTTTTAAATCGATCCAACGAACGTTGTCCAGGGAGAAAGTTAAGTAACCACACCGGCTGAATACAAATTTTACAACATTGATTCACAACGGGGCTGGCCGCCAATCCAATCGAAAAGTTTTCTACGGCTACCGGATAACCCTTGGATTTAATCCATCGGTAATACGAAAATTGATGTAAAAGGTTCAGCCGCACAAGCGTCTTACACGACAACCCGCGGTCCATACGAAGTGTACAACCTCGGGAAAGATTTTCAGATTTTCAGCCAGAATCACGGTCGCGCCGGGCGGCGGGTGAAAATGGAGCGTGTTGCAACAACGGAAGGTTCACATCGAAGCAACTCGCGAGATTATTGGAAGCAATTCCGTTCAGAAAGAACTATGGTACGTGATTGGCGTGCGGAATCAATGGCGCGCGTGTGAGGGGCTAAAAAGTGGAAGGAGGGGTAAATTTATCGACAGGTTATTTACCTTTTCATAAAAAAAAATCAAATATGAGGTCTGAATAAAAAGTTATAAGACGGGAGCTTAGTTGTGAGCATAAACATGAGAGTTTAAGACACCTGCAGCCGTTTGGCTTGTTGCCTAGGAGTGTCCGAGTGTTGCGAAAAATAATAAAGTTTCCACTAAGTTTAAGTGGAAAAAGGGAAGGATTTGAATTTTTAAAATGAGATTTGCTGTTATTACTGTGTCAGCTAATATTATTATAATACTAGCTGTTGCCAGCGACTTCGTCTGCAAAGAATTCTTTTATCGCTATCCCGCGGGAACTACGCAATTTTCCGGGATAAAAAGTAGCCTATATGTTATTCCAAACTTTTCCCTATCTATGTGCCGAATTTTATCCAGATCCGTTGGGCCGTTCTGGCGTGATTGAGTAACAAACAGACATCCATCCATCCATCCATCCATCCATACTTTAGCATTTATAATATTAGTTAGATTAGATTTTTAATTCTTGTAAAAGGTTAGTATCCTACTAATATTATAAATGCGAAAGTTTGTGACGATGTGACGATGTAACGATGTGAGTGAGTGTGTATGTTTGTTCTTTCTTCACGCTAAAACGACTGAACGGATTTGGAACAAAGATAGCTGGTACCCTAGATTAGAACATAGGCTACTTTTTATCCCGGAAAATTGCATAGTTCCCGCGGGAAAACGATAAACATGTTAAAGGTCGTAGCTGCCTAGAGTCGCGTCGTAAATAATCAACATCAGTTCGTAAGTAAATCTACGTGGACGAAGTCGCGGGCAGAAGCTAGTTATGAAATAAAAAAGTGGCTAGCTGAATATTTTTTTCTCCTGCGCCACCTAGTCAAAAATGCATTGGTTCTGTAATATTTTGAGTCTGTATGTATTGTAATAAATATAAAACGTATACAACTGAAAAACACTAAGACACATGCACAAAGGCGGACTTATCCCTTTAAGGGATCTCTGTAACTGGTTAACGTGATATCTGGATTTATTTCTAAATGGTAAAGGTACCAAATACTGATTTAAAGTCAGGCAAAAGGTAACTTTGTAACTAATTAAAATTTCTTGTTCCACGCTCACAATAAAAGTGTTGAACAACAAAATTAATAAATTTCGTCTCCAACTTGTCAACTTTCGGAATTAAACGAATTTCGAAATCAAATCAGATCCTCTTTGTATTGTGATTTTGTGACTTGTATTTGTTTCAATCAATTTGAAGGATTAAATTACTTGGAGGGAAATTGGATAAAGTTTCATTGTATAATTAACTTTGGGAGTTTCACAGAGAGACGCACAATTAGATATGGTACGAGTAGGTACCTCTTTGGATGGGCGCGTAAGATCTTTAAATGGTTTAAATAAACACAATTAGGTAAATATATATTGAAACTCGTGAGATCAACGTTCTACACAGCAGAGAAGAAAATAGAATAGGCTCTTTCATTTCATACTTTATTAACACGAGTAATTTTCATGGTTTCCGTACGGAATGACGTCAGCGAACGGGACATCGCTATATAACGGAACGAGACAGGGCTACGAATTGACGTCATTCCGTACGGAAACCGTATGAAAATTCCGTACGTATGTGGCCGGCCTAAAACGTTACTACAACCACAGTGGAAGCGTTGCAGTTGCAAATGGTAAGAGCCTTTGCAGATGGGAGCATGTTGTAAGATAGAGGAGACTTTTTTCAAATTCACCTGATGGAAAGTACTCACCGCTACCCATAGACGTTTATAACATGGGGCGTTAAGAGCGTGTTGCCGGCCGTTTAAGAAAATAATAGGCTCGTTTTTAAAGGTCCGGGAAAAATAGTGCCGCTAGCTGATTCCAGCATTTAACAGTGCGCGGAAAGAAGTTCCGCGAAAAACGATCGATTGTGGACTGACAACTGTTGAGGTAGAGATTGTAGACTTCGCAAGTGTGTGCACTTCTCACGATGTTTCCCTTCACCGAAAAGCTCATGGTAAATTTCGAATGTAATTTCGCACATACACTCCGTAAAACTCGAAGGTGCAAGCCCGGGAAACCCACGCTCCTATGCTTGAGAGGCTACAGGTTAAACCACTAGGCTACCACGGCTCCAATCGGTTGGTGGTGTAAATTATCTTTCTTTTTTCCGTTTCATCGGCGCAAGAGTTAGAACTAGCCTCGCAAACTTCAATCCCACTAAACCACGCTCTACAACAGCCTCGATACACTATCAACTATTGATTAAGCTCTAAATGGGCACCTGATAACATCTCACGTTCGAGACGTATTGTCTCTAATCCCTTTGTGAGGGAACTTCGGGATTGTTCTTAGCGGAATTAATAGAAGTTCGTGCGAGACCCGGGAGCCCTATTGTGCCCTGATTTATCGTTGAAGAACAATGATAAATCAAATAGAAATTGCCCCGGCGAGCGTTCTTCGGTAACGCGGTGTGGATTACCGCACGTATTGGAGATGCATCTGTGTTTGATAAGTTTGTTATTTTTGTTTACATTTTAAATTTTCGACATAAAACTATCGTGAAAAAACGTAGCGTGTCAGTTCTCTTCCCGCGCAGATATATTTGCTTTTTGGCAGGCGTATTAGCGGTAGTCTCTTCTTGTTTTTCTTCTGCCGTAGATTTTATTTCACCTCCATTGCTTGAATATATTTCACAAGCTAGCACGTTGCAGAAAAAAACTCCGCCACTGAAAATTTAATCATGCTTTAACTTTATTCAGCATAATTTTATTACAACCGTGGCATACTTAATTGATTGGCTTACAAAATGTCTTGACAACCCAAATTAGGCTGCTGTGAGATACAGAGCTCTGCTTGTATTATGTTTTCAGTCATTTAAATTCAGTCATTTCAGTCATTTAGTTATAACAAAATCGAATTCTTAAATCGGACATGAGGCACTCTAGGTTCGTGGCTAATGTTGTGGTGTTGCCAGTGTTACTTAATTTCCATCACATAACCTACTTGATCGTTTTCCGCCCCACATTAAAATAAATCATGAACACGAATTTGCTAAACAAACTATACATTTTATAATCGTGCTCTCCAGTACGTCAGCTTAACCAAAATCCCATCGTGCACCAAAGAATTTACTAAACGAAACAGCACCCCGAAACTCCCGTCTCTTTTATAAATTAAACTGAATTATTTCCAAGTCACATTAATACCCCTAAGCTAATGAATTAGTGAAATGTTCACACGTAAGATACTGGTATTATGTGACAAAAAGCACTCGTGTGCGAGAGCTTATCTTGAACGAACATTCACTCCCTCATGTAGCGACGCCCTTATTGTAATGGCTGACAATTTTCATGTGTTCGTTTGGTGTTTGGATAGTAATTAACGTGTCTTTGAACATTAAGTGTCTGAAATTATTAACTATCAGCTGTTGGTCACTATTTTGGGAAATTTTCTTCCGCTTATTCCGTGGGAACTATGTAATGAATAAAAAAATTTCTTTAATTTTTGGCATAAAAATATTCTTTAAAGTACTATCTGGGTGCCAAACTTCATTGACATCCTCCTATCTTAGGTTTAATCTTGCACGTTGAAATTTATCTATTTTCAATGGCATGTAGACTTGATATATGCTACCTATAATAACTTATATGGAGATTGAATGATGATGCAAGTATAATCAGAAAAATAATGAACTTGTTAAAAATGATTTTTAGTAACCTGAGCGAGGCAATTAATTCATGCATAAAAAGAACAATTTCTATTGCGAAGATACTTTCATCATCTCCTGTTGTCCTGTTGTATATTCGTACTAATTAATACTAAGCCGCAGTATTTTCTCTGAGGGTTATAGTTCGACAAGTAGGCTACCATGGCTTTCCTAGAGCAGATTCTAACTAGGTCTAACTGTCAGACACTGACATGAAAATATCAATCAGTGGCCTACTGAATGACTAATGTTAGGTACGGTATTTATATACAAGTAAATCCAGTTCATTATTAAAATTGCCATCAAACTTAATAATAGAAAGTTATAAAACAATCTGCCCAAGTGCTCGACAAAAATATTGTAATTAAGAAAAACCAATCAGGTCGGATTGGTCTTCAACGTCAACTCGAGGCAACTCAATTACAGGGACATGGGGTCTTACCATGACGTCTATGCCATTCAATTCCGACTCAGTTCAGGTTTTAGCTGTCATTTTAAGTATGGATCTGGCAGCGAGGGAACCTGAACTGAATCGTAATTGAATTGCATTAGACGGCATGACAAGGCCCCAGATTTCTGTAAGCATATTAAGTATGTGGAAATACCACTCGAAAGTAGTGAAAAATCCATCTGAATTTGACGACCGGATAGCCTAGTGGTTAGTGACCCTGACTATGAAGCTAGAGGTCCCGGGTTCGAATCCCGGTAGGGGCAGACCAGACATTTGTATGGTGAATACGAATGTTTGTGCTCGAGTCATGGATGTTGTATGTATTTAAGTATCTATGTATTTACCTACATTATATAAGTACATAATGTTTATCCGTTGCCTAGTACCCATAAGACAAGCTTTGCTTAGTTTGGGGCTAGGTCAATTGGTGTAATTTGTCAAAAAAAAATTGAAAAGCACTTGCTTTTAGCTCAGCAGAAAATTACAGCTCTTGTGTGTGAACTTGTGAATCGATTAAAAACTTTATTTGAGCTATTGTTTTGAAGATATGAACAGATTTTTACCACTGTCTAGCTATCACGGTTCCTGAGATACAGCCTGGCGACAGAAGAACAGACGGACAGCCGAGTTTTAGATAGGGTGCCGTTTTTACCTCAAGAAAGCGAATTTGCCTTATAACAATTTTTTAAAGTCTTCCCAGTCTGTGGTGATTTTCACCACCATCTGTATGCTTAGTGTAGGTTTTCCGTCACAAAATACGTCTCGAATGAGTTTGCGTTAAAATGTCAAATACTATGAGAAATTTTAGTTGTCGTTTCGTTCCGCTTGTGGCGCTATTCATTTTCCGATAGTAATTGAAACGTTTACGCGAACGTGTTCGAGACGTTTGTCGTGCCTAAAACCTACACTAGAGGTTCAGTTTGTTGCCGTTTCGATCCGCAAGTGGCGCTGCCTATTTTTCCATAGTAATTGAGACGTTTACGTGAACGCGTTCGAGACGTTTGTCATGCTTAAAACTTACACTAGAGGTTCAGTTTGTTGCCGTTTCGATCCGCAAGTGGCGCTGCCTATTTTTCCATAGTAATTGAGACGTTTACGCGAACGTGTTCGAGACGTTTGTCATGCTTAAAACTTACACTAGAGGTTCAGTTTGTTGCCGTTTCGATCCGCAAGTGGCGCTGCCTATTTTTCCATAGTAATTGAGACGTTTACGTGAACGCGTTCGAGACGTTTTTATATGCGAAAACTTACACTAGAGGCTCTGTAAAAAGAAACGGCGAAGGCGATTGTCTGCAACGTCAAGACTCGCGGTAACTTAATAACCGGAGGCCGCGAATTCCTATAATTTCTCCTTAGTGTTTGTCGGAAAGCTTGTTAAGAGAGCACGGCCCAGCTGGGGTGTAAATTTCACCAACTACCCCCTGAGGGTGAGGCCATGAAAATAGCTTTGTACGTACAAACACACAAATAAATCGCATCTTTATCCCTTATGCTCTGTCTACCCCCGAGACCTAAAGACCACGCTAGCATGAGCGTGGCCGTAAAGGTGGAAAAGGGTGTAGCGTCACTAGCGCCACCTAGTTGACAGCTACATAATTACTGCGACGCACGGGTAGCTAGCGCCAGCTCTAGTGACAGCTGTCTCATTGTTCTACATCGCGCTAACGAAGTTTCTCAACACGGATGCATAAATACAACTTCCACTGGACTTCGGTCCCCAGGCATAACATCTGCCTGGAGAGAGATCTCTCTATTGTGGCCTCCCCCCAAAAGGGAATCATAATAGTGAAAATAGTAACATGATTCTCAAAAATGTTCACTCATTCTACTGGCTCATAATAAGGTTCAAAGGTTCATTCGATGGATTTAAAATTGTTGAATTCAACTTTAGAAACTAAGTTGGTCAAAGCGTTTGAAATTGCGATGGCTTCACCATTTCTCATTTCTTATTTACCGTAGATGAATCTAGAATCCTACTGCTCCTAAACGGTAACGACTTATGAAAACATTTTAAGTGCTAAAAAATAAAGAATCCGATGTACTTACGTTAAACGAAACGTAGCATTTGTAAATCAATACTTGTCTTTATCATTACGAATAACAACAAAAACACCGAAAACTTGCAAAAGTGTGATTTTCTTTACTTCTCACACGTAAAAAAAAATAAAGACATTTTGAAGGCGCTAGTCGCCTTAAATCGGTCGGGAAGATCATCATAATCAGGGGTTGCTAGTTTGGCTAAATGTGACGCTATGCTTCGATAGCTTTCTCACCATCCGCTGGTTCTGCAGCCACGCTGTCCCCTAAGCACTGTCTAATAAATTAGCCCGAGCTATTGTGCGGCTCACTCACTGGCAGACTTATTTACCTTATTGCGCCATACGCCGGTCGCACAGAATTCAGGGCTTGATTGTCTTGCTTTAGCAATAATGAATTTTGAAAGGTTTTTGGGCGGAACATACCTTGAATAGTACGATAAAATGACTCTTTATAGGTAGCACATAACATAAGATACCTAAATAAAAAAAAACTCTGGGTAGCACTCCGGGAGTAACGGCAGAAGTGAAAACTACACACACGCACGCACACTCGCACAAAAAAAAAAGAAAAAAAACTTTTTCTACACGAGATTCGAGCTGCGGTCACTTGAGAAAACGCACTGTTAATCCACACCTTATACCACTAGGCTAATTTACCTATCCCAAAAAGTGTTCAACGCCGCTTGATAAGTTTTCTCTTCAAAAAATAAATACAATAATGATAGGGAATCGAAGAAAAAGGAAGGGTGGTAAAGGGAATGGTATATAAAATTCTGGGGATCCCTCCATTTCCCACAATTTCATTTGTACTAATTTCATTTGCCATAATGGTCACTGGCTATAACCTTCATTTGCCCTAATATCACATGCCATAATTTTTGAATGCCATAATACTCAAACGTCATAATGTTCAACATCCCTAATATTAGATACCATAATATCACTTTCCATAATTTTTACTTTCCATAACTTTCAAAATCACTAATATTTCATGCCATAACAATCATTTGCCATAATTAAGGAAAAAACAGATCCAGACTGTTGAAATTTACTGCTACCGAAACACGGTAGGTTTGTTAGGTTTCTTGCGACCCTCAGAGCTGAAATAGAAGCATCTCTAAGGGCTCGGGGGGCTCGGGGGGCAAAGCCCTCCTCAATAGCCACATGCCTGGTCAATTAATTAGGTTAGGTTAGGTTAGAATGGCGTCAAGCCGCGAAGCGCCAAAACTAGGCGGAATAGGAGCTCCGCCGAGCGGAGCTCCGTCGGCTTCGCCTCAGGGTCATTCAGTTCATATTTTTGTTTGTTTTCTACACATGTCATCACATCTGTTAAACGTAGATAATTAACACAACCCGTAGTAAGAAAATAACATTTTTAATTAGTTATTATTATTATTACAAGAACCAAAATTCTGGGATTTTTATGGCAAATAATTATTATGGCATTTGAATTTTATGGCAAATGATATTAGGACAATTGATAATAGGAAAAACGAAATTTATGGCAAACGTATCGTTATGGCACCTGAAAATTATGGCAAATGAAAATATGGCTAATGATCATTATGGCATATAAATATCGTTATGGAATATAAAATTATGGCAAATGAAATTCGGGCATGTGAAATTAGTTTATATGAAATTCGGGCAAACAATAGAGAACCAAAATTCTGCAATAGCCTAAGCAAGAGGATAAGTTATCTAAGTTAAAATTTACATTGCGAAATAAAATTGAGTAAAAAATCAACGTCCAAAGAATTTTAAAAGCTGTAGATATTTGGATTGGGATTGCCTTTTATGGTGGTTTACTCGTATGTTTAGACAACATAGACAGACAAGACTATTCTATACACTTAGACCTCCAGTTATGGACTTAGACCTCTTTAATAAAAATAATGCAGGTCAAAATCTAAATAAATAGTTTCATGAATACGAACTACTCTCCTATTGCTTATTCAAATTGTCTACTTATGGTTGTTTAAAGGTGTTCAATAAAGAGTATTTGTATTTGTATTGTATTGTATTATATTGCACTCTACATTTCGACTCACCATAAAGCTTTGTTTAATCAAAAAAGTTAACACTAAAAATTTAACTTTTCATGTCTAACTCACTGTATCCAAACTCGAAGAACAACAAACTAGTACTCGAATTTCATTCGTCTAACTTTAATGAAGTTTCATTGCCGTCAAATAATGAACTAATTTAGTCCCTCCGAAACATAACTTCCCTAGCAGGTGTTCTGTACAATTAAGATAAGTTAACGTGAAAGGGGTGGCCAGGGTTATTTCAGATTCTGCCCAAATGGGGGTCATTATAATAATCATACTGTGCCCATCTTTATTTTGTCAATATACTTACGGCCATGTAACCCAATTTTATTATGACTGACATGTAAAATAGACTATGGTATCTTTTTAGTTATTTAGTTACAATGTTACAATTTTTTTTCCTTCTTTAAGTACATGGAACATGAATCTATCCTGAACATAAATTAGGTAAAGATTAACAAAAAAAAACTTAAAATAAATTATAAACTGAAATATGAACTATGGACTTAAAATATGAAATGATGGTACAAAAAGTTTTAATGTTTATTCTGACAATTTTATTATTATTATTATTGTTTCTGACAATTTTTTTTTAAATACAAGCGTTATACTGCTGAATGTACTTGCATTGTCATCCGTCCTACATAATGTGTACCAAGTTTCAAGTCAATCGGAGCGACCGTCGAATAGTTCCCTCTATCTTGCGGAGACGATCCTGGCTGGGTCAGCAGAACTCCACTACCAGATTATTGTATTATCATCCGTCTTACTCAAGTATACAAAATTTAAGCTCAATCGGTTAAAGATATCTGCCGCACCCAGACAAACGTACGTTGCAAGATAAGTAAAAGCTCGTACCAATACCTAATTAGTAGGATTGCGAACTAGCATCCCTGTAATGACTAAATAATACGTTTTAATAATTTTATGAGCAAGCGCTTAGTAAAGCACAAATTTACCAATTAATTTTCCAATCTGAACAGCTCCTCAAAACATAATTATTATAATAATTCCATCGGACGTTTGTCGAGAACAGCCGCAAAGTCAGTCCTCTGCAAAATTTAATCCCGGATAAAGAGTATCGTTCCCGCTACCCCGGGGTTCCAGGCTACGGAATATCCCGGTTTATATCCGGCAAGTGGTCACGTGGGGGATTTGCCAATCCGCCGGCAAAAAATACTTTCCAGAATTGCCTTGGTAATTTTTCTGTCGAGTTTTCAGCTTTTTTCATACACACACCCGCACACCTAGAATTCTTACTAGAATTATAATCAGCTTGTTCTTCGAATATTACCAGCACTGTGTACACAATAATACGCGATACCCAGATAGGCTGGTGCCCCCAAGAATGCACACAGTCATGAAGAGGCGTAGCTGTTACGCTATGTGTATTAAAATATTTAATCGGCTACCTGAGGAGATCAGCAAACTACCCCTAATTAAATTTAAAATTAAACTACACTCATATTTAAAGGGAAAATGTTGCTATTCTTTAAAAGAATTTCTAGATTATTAAGTATGTAATGATTGTATTGTAATAATTGTAGTTCAGTCTGCCAAAGATGGTAAGGGTAGGCATAGAAACGGTAAGGGTAGAGCGAGAAACTTTCAAGGGTCGTGTGATCCGTTGTAGCCAGAGTGATAAAATAACACCGAATTTATAATTTATGAGCGCCAGGTGATTCTATCAACAAATATGAGCAGTGACTAAATAAAACCAAGCACTTTCAAACTACAATTTATTGTAAATTGCACATAGCCAACGGAAAACCGTCGGAGACACAAAACATCCGATTGTATAAAATTAAGTTCTAGACTTAATCATAAAGTTAAATTAAGGGTAAGTGTTAGTCTTAAACTACCTACACTGCCTTAATTAAGTTACACTTAAAATTATTTGGTTGCTTGGCAAGTTAAGAGTGAATTTTAAGTTTTACCGTGAATATGAAGACAGCTCGAGTAAGGTCGCTCACATCCTACCAGTCTGACACTACAACACGGCCATTATCGAAGTAACTCCATCCGTAGTGGCAGTCTGGCAGTCGGCCAGGTTCCTGGATCACGCCTCTTCATACAAAGTGGATATGCCTTGTAGGTGAAAATACAGTCTTCATCAAAATCGCGGTACGGCCATACGAAAAAGCGTCAGATGTAACGATGAAAGACTGACAAGCCGAAAGTAAAGATGAAAGGGCGAAAGTAAGACCCTAAAAAGAAAAACATTAATTACTATACAGTTGGCATTTGAGTATCTTTCTGCACTATAAAAGTTTTAAATAATGTAGAACTTACCACACAAGGGTGGGTCTTTTTTATTTATTTTTCACGTCAGGTAGTTTTATAATGAAGCCGGGACACAGCGATCCGGAATGAACGAAGTAGCGAAAAATAACTAAAAAACACGAAAAGCACTTCGTTAATAACATCGCCAAAACGTTAATTGTTGAAAATAACGAGCGAAAGGGAAGAAATTATGTAGAAAGCAACACTCACCTGAGTAGGAAATAAACTGAGGGTAAGATTTTTTTCTAAATGCTTACGAAAGGCATTTCATCTCAAAGCATTGAAATTGAGTCTAAATTTGCGCAAGATGGGCGATCGCCCGAAGCGAGGAATTGGACCAGGAGAGTAGCTTGGTTATGCGTTCACATCGTGTGGCAGAACTCGTCCAATTGACGGGAGAAAGTACGCTCCTCGGCTACACCGACACGAAACACCCACACAAAGACGATGGACGTTCCATTTCACCGCCCGCGCCTGGCAACAGCACATCATGGCGATGAAAGATAAAAACATTTTACCAATTCGCATCTGATAGCTAGCAAAATATACCCTGAGCTCAAAGATGAATAACGAAATCAATCTACGACTTTTTGGGACAGCGAAAATGAAAGATAAACAAATATTCCTGTGATTCGCCAGCTCAGAATGACAAGATTACCTGAAACGAAACAAAAATAGATGTCGGAACATCTTACCGCAGTCTGTAGTCGTGCGAAACGTTTCGATATTCACGATGAAGTTGTCAACAAAAGTGGCGAATACACTTTTGTATTAAAAGTTTTTATAAAAATTTGTAAACAACAGTGATAAACGGACTTTATTACTAACTCACTGAGAAAAGATACATTTAAGATTTAATTAACACGTCACTCCTTGAAATCATAGCGACGAACGCCATATCTGACAGCTGTCGTGAATGACGTCTAGTAACAAACGTTGGAGACACTAAACGCATACCACCGAACTATTTTAATCAAAACAACTCCTTAGAATAAGTGTTTTATTGTGAATTACTAATGTTTTAGTGATATTGTGTCGTGAAAGTGGATAAAATGAATAGTGCGGCGTGTGTAGCACGTAGTATTACTACCACACCTCCGACATATCGCAGAAATAAGGTAATATTTCCACTTTAAAACTCGTGACGAAGTAGTCGTTAACCAGTGTCGGTTTTACTTTAAGAATTATCCTCTAAGTGAACCTCGAATTGTTACAGTATCACTTTAGTTGGGAAAATAATTTTATTTCAGAATTTTTAAATTCTGAAATAAAATTATTAATCACCGAGAACGGTGTAATAATCATATTAGTGGTAACCAGTACCTGAAAAAGAAACGTCGACGTCCGAAGGGACCGACAGGTAAAGTCATAGCCAGGAATAACAAGTATGTCCATATTGGACAACAAGTATGTTACAGAGTGTACTCAGACTTCCAAGCAAACCTGAAAATCTCCTAACCTAACATGCAGAAATTATATAAGTCGAAAGACCTATATGACTAACCTACGTGTTCCAACAAATTCGTGGGAAGCACTATTAACTAGAAAAATGCAACTGTTACCTAAACATGTAATGCTAGACTTAATAAACTACGGGCCCATTAAAACTAACTTATTAGTCGACTTTACTAAGGGTAAGGGTGGCAAGATACGTTTACTTTATTAACAGTTGCCTATTGGCATAGGACCGGAAACGTAGACCAAGCTAAGAATTTCTCAGGAACCTAAATATCCAACACAATAAACTATACTGTAAGAAAGTTTGGAAATAAATACTTCTTACAGCTTTTCCTTTTAGCTATGACGCCGAGAAGTTCTATCTTTGTGGAAATAAAATATAAAAGAAATTATTTAAGTATTTGGAATGACTTTACAAGGTCACACTTGTAGTAAATACTATTTAACAATGCGGTGAGTTCGTACGCCACTCAACGCGTATAGAAAGTAAAATAAAACAGACAGATACGTCTGTATAAGTCGTCGAAAAGAAGAAATCAAAATCTGAGGAAGACCGATGATTATAAAATCATCACAACTCCCTTCAGTCAAAACAGAGATTCTGAAAATGGGGCTGAAGCACAAACACTGCATCAAGGAGATGGGGCAGCTTCGCCAGGACGAACTAAATCTTTAATATGAAAATTACCTAGATTTTTCCCATCCAGGGATTTTAAAGTAAAAACCATACATAGTCACCAGCAGATAAAGTAGATATTATTTCTGGAGCCAAATTGAAAGCTTTCCAAAAGTTAAGCCCGAGTAAAAGAGGAGCAGTTATTTTAGGTTGAATGTTAAAGTGAATTATTTCAATTTTACCATTATAATTTACAGGCAAAAACATATATTCTGTGCAAAGTAGATCTTGACCATTTGCCCCTTTAAGTTTTAAAGGAATTTTATGAGTGAGAATTGGTATACCAATGGCAGAAAATGTCAGATGACTGTTCATACCTAGGATACTACAGCTGGCACCACAATCCAGTAAAGCTTTAACCTTTAAATCTAGAATATTGAGAAGTATGTATAGTCTGGTATCTCCCTTTGGAGGTTCAAAACAGATTGCCTTTTCTACGTGAGAGGGAGTAGAGTTAAACTTAGATGTTTTATTAGAAAAGACAAAGCTCTTTAGTTTTTTGACAGGTTAGAACATTTAGGACAGTCCGGAATACGAACGCCTTTTTCACCACACTTAAAACAAACGATGTCTCTGGATTTCATACATTGGCTAGTGACATGGTTATTTAAACCACAGCGGAAACAAGACTGGTTTTGCTTATTTGTTTGCATAGAAGCCACAAAAGATTTGGGTTGTTGGTAAGAGCGCGAAGACTTTTTATGACAACCGGGAGAAAAAGATTTAGCTCCACACGATTGTCCTGGAATTGAAGAGTCCTTGTCTAATTTAGAAGAGACAGGTTCGCGAAATTGTTCAGCCTTGACCTTCGCTAGTTCTATACGCTTGCACAATGCTGTTAGCTGAGAGATAGAATTAAAGTCGTGAAGTGCTAATTCCCTGCTGTAATCAGGTCGGATATTACGACTAAGAATGTCCAATTTTTCTTCTTCCGGAACTTTCTTGCTTAATCGCTCAAACATACCTAGGATTACCGAAACGAAGGATACTATAGTCTCATCCTTGGCTTGAGTACGAGAACGAATCTCTTGCATCAATTTATGATCTAAGTCTGGAATATCAAAATCGTCAAGTAAAGCTTTGACTACATCAGAATATGAAAAGAATTTGTCACGGTGAGATCTAAACCATGATAAAGCTGGGCCTTCCAAAATTTCAGGAAATCCTCTGAAAATTTGCAGTTCAGAAATCTGCCTAGCCACACGCAATTCTTCCAAACGTGACAGAAATAGACGAGCGCAGGATTTGCCATTATATTTCAGGTTAAACGAGTTAATGTTGAATTGTCGTTCCGTTTTGTAAATGATTTTCTTAACCACCTGAGGAGAAACATTACGATCACCAACGTCACTAGTGTCATCACTCTCATCATTAGAATCAGGTTCGCTATTAATAGCTTGTAAGCGATCCATCATAGCGTTCAAAGTAAGTTTAAGCAGTTGAGTGTCCTCACTCTCCGATAAACGTGATATACGACACAGAAAATATCTACACCGCGACAACAAACGCAACTTAGAAGAAGTGGAGAGTACGTCACTTAGAGCAGTTTCAATCTCTTCGATCTTATGTTGAATGATCAAAATTTCCGCAGATAAATCTAAACTTCCCGAAAGATCAAACTTAACACCACCTTTATTAGCTAGATCTGCAGTCTGTTCCAGAGATTGTTGTAAACTATGACGACGAGACATTGGATTCACCCTACAACCTCGAACGGTAAGTTCGTGTGCAATTTCATCCTTTTTCAAACATGCTATACTGGAACCGGCTTTTATAAAGTCCATTTTGAAAGTTTAAGTGAGTTTAAGAACTTGTTTAAGTTTTAAGATTATTTAGAAAAAAAAATCTGTAATGGTCAAAGAAAACTCAAATTCCAACTTTACAAACGTTAGCTTCCAATAGCTTTATTAATAGCAGCACAAAGCGTTGTGGTTTAATTTAAAGTAAGTATGGCAAAAAGTCACAAGTTATTTAAAATTTTATAAAAGTAACACAAGTGTGTTTAAGTTACTTATAGACAGCGTCTAATTATGCGTACGTAGTACAGCAGCGTCAAACCAGTTAAATTCACAATACACAGTATATTGGAAAGTTTCAGTATTAATATTTAAATAAGTTTTTTTTTTTTTTTTTGTAGGTACTTCACAAAAAATATTGAGAAGTAAGGTACAAGCAAAAACAGAGTTACACTTACACCGTCCTGTTTGCAAAAACAGCAAAAACTCACTATTTAATACAGTTCAGTTAAAGTTTTGAATTTAAAACTTATAAGTTTATGTTAAGTTAGTTAAAACTATTTAAGATTTAAATTTATAGTTTAAATCCAGATTACATGGAAGCAATCTTAAAAGTACACCTTATACTAACACATTAAAATAACATATTCGCTACTCAGTTATATAAAAGGAAAAAAAAATCCAAAGCAACCAAGAAAAAAAATTACAAGTAGTTATATTCAGTCACTGTCAAACTGGCCTCATGTTGGGACCGCCATTTTGTAATAATTGTAGTTCAGTCTGCCAAAGATGGTAAGGGTAGGCATAGAAACGGTAAGGGTAGAGCGAGAAACTTTCAAGGGTCGTGTGATCCGTTGTAGCCAGAGTGATAAAATAACACCGAATTTATAATTTATGAGCGCCAGGTGATTCTATCAACAAATATGAGCAGTGACTAAATAAAACCAAGCACTTTCAAACTACAATTTATTGTAAATTGCACATAGCCAACGGAAAACCGTCGGAGACACAAAACATCCGATTGTATAAAATTAAGTTCTAGACTTAACCATAAAGTTAAATTAAGGGTAAGTGTTAGTCTTAAACTACCTACACTGCCTTAATTAAGTTACACTTAAAATTATTTGGTTGCTTGGCAAGTTAAGAGTGAATTTTAAGTTTTACCGTGAATATGAAGACAGCTCGAGTAAGGTCGCTCACATCCTACCAGTCTGACACTACAACACGGCCATTATCGAAGTAACTCCATCCGTAGTGGCAGTCTGGCAGTCGGCCAGGTTCCTGGATCACGCCTCTTCATACAAAGTGGATATGCCTTGTAGGTGAAAATACAGTCTTCATCAAAATCGCGGTACGGCCATACGAAAAAGCGTCAGATGTAACGATGAAAGACTGACAAGCCGAAAGTAAAGATGAAAGGGCGAAAGTAAGACCCTAAAAAGAAAAACATTAATTACTATACAGTTGGCATTTGAGTATCTGAGCGTTTCTAAAAAAGTTTGTACATTTGTCGTTCGTAGGTGTCCTGTGCAGATTTATTATTTTCTTTAATCACCAGGCCACTGTGTATTTTATTTGAGTTATTGAGCATAAAATTCGTTTCATTATCTTAAATATAAATTAACTGTCTTAAATGTATATGTATTTGATCATTTAAAAAATATTTTTTTAAAATTATCGTTCAGTAAAGTTTGTATGAAAAGGTAAATGTCCCATTGTAAATTTCGAACCTAAAATATCGATTTTTGTAATCAGTTTTAGGTTCTCAATTCCGTGGTGTGTTTTATTAACTTATTATAGGCTCAAGCAATTCATTTCTACATTGTTTTCATATCCTTGTCTAAGAAATAATATTTAAAATTAACGATTAAAGTTTGTCCTAGAAAAAGTTCCAATTTTGATTCCAGTTTTTGTTACCGCATTTTCGTCCCAAAAGGTATTTCTTACAAAAAATTGTAGATTCTTTATAGGATGCTGGTAACACTAGCATCATATAGCCACCTTAATAATAAACAGTCACCTTTCAAAAATCAAAACTGCGAGTTGATAAAGTGCGTCGATGGTCAAACCTGAAATAAAAGTCCTCCTTTGTTACTGGAAAAACCTGGGTAAATTTTGTTTTTTTATTACTTTGAACTAAATTCTATTTATAAACACTTTATCAAGATTCATATTCTTAAATTCTTCGTTCAAATAGTACGATATATTTGGTTTCACGAATTTTTTAAATGTGCCGGGCACCATATTTTCCACCATTGGTTACTTCCTTTTTTGTTACTTTTTAATGGTAACGTATGGCTAGGAAATGGGAGTAACAAAAAAGAATTCCTAAGGCAGAGTGTAGACTATTGGAAAATGACTTTATTTATATACATGAGAGGTATTTTTATTTTTATTTGACAGTATTTGTGTATTTATTTAACGTAGATATTTAATATAAACGTAGATATCAAAAATTTATGGTATTTAATCACTCTATCTTTTAAAAAATGTATGTAGTGATTATAATATTGAAACCTGACTAATGAATACTGTGCCTAAGAGTTCCTAATTTGTTACCAATGTTCCTCTTATTGTTACTGTCCCGTAAAAAAATACGAAGTTTTGTTGATTTTTGTTTATATTTGTTAAAATATATATATTTTTAATATTCCAGACGAATATTTAGCAATTTAATTATGATAATTTCCAAAAATTATTAACGTAACTTTATAAATAAGCATTATATTGTAAAATTTCAGGGTACGTTTGACCAAATGGTAACAAAAAGGAGTTAATATCTTTATTATTTTGTGATTACCTTAAAAGAGTAAAGAATTAGCATTAAAAACGTACACAGTTTTATTATTGCTACCTTATTTCTTCAATAAAACCAACTAAATAATGTGTGTGGTTTCTATTTACTTAATTGAATCTTAGTAACAAAATAGGAATTATCGACTGCCCCGACTCAGTAGATTTAACTTTACAGCTTATTTTGTAGTTCGAATCTCTAAAAAAATACATTATCTAGAATCTTTAAGAACCAGGTAATAATATGCGCTTAAAATAATATCGAAAAGTATTAATTTCAAATTAGCCTATGCTGTCCGCCAAATGTACAAACTTTTTTGGAAACGCTCATCTTTCTGCACTATAAAAGTTTTAAATAATGTAGAACTTACCACACAAGGGTGGGTCTTTTTTATTTATTTTTCACGTCAGGTAGTTTTATAATGAAGCCGGGACACAGCGATCCGGAATGAACGAAGTAGCGAAAAATAACTAAAAAACACGAAAAGCACTTCGTTAATAACATCGCCAAAACGTTAATTGTTGAAAATAACGAGCGAAAGGGAAGAAATTATGTAGAAAGCAACACTCACCTGAGTAGGAAATAAACTGAGGGTAAGATTTTTTTTCTAAATGCTTACGAAAGGCATTTCATCTCAAAGCATTGAAATTGAGTCTAAATTTGCGCAAGATGGGCGATCGCCCGAAGCGAGGAATTGGACCAGGAGAGTAGCTTGGTTATGCGTTCACATCGTGTGGCAGAACTCGTCCAATTGACGGGAGAAAGTACGCTCCTCGGCTACACCGACACGAAACACCCACACAAAGACGATGGACGTTCCATTTCACCGCCCGCGCCTGGCAACAGCACATCATGGCGATGAAAGATAAAAACATTTTACCAATTCGCATCTGATAGCTAGCAAAATATACCCTGAGCTCAAAGATGAATAACGAAATCAATCTACGACTTTTTGGGACAGCGAAAATGAAAGATAAACAAATATTCCTGTGATTCGCCAGCTCAGAATGACAAGATTACCTGAAACGAAACAAAAATAGATGTCGGAACATCTTACCGCAGTCTGTAGTCGTGCGAAACGTTTCGATATTCACGATGAAGTTGTCAACAAAAGTGGCGAATACACTTTTGTATTAAAAGTTTTTATAAAAATTTGTAAACAACAGTGATAAACGGACTTTATTACTAACTCACTGAGAAAAGATACATTTAAGATTTAATTAACACGTCACTCCTTGAAATCATAGCGACGAACGCCATATCTGACAGCTGTCGTGAATGACGTCTAGTAACAAACGTTGGAGACACTAAACGCATACCACCGAACTATTTTAATCAAAACAACTCCTTAGAATAAGTGTTTTATTGTGAATTACTAATGTTTTAGTGATATTGTGTCGTGAAAGTGGATAAAATGAATAGTGCGGCGTGTGTAGCACGTAGTATTACTACCACACCTCCGACATATCGCAGAAATAAGGTAATATTTCCACTTTAAAACTCGTGACGAAGTAGTCGTTAACCAGTGTCGGTTTTACTTTAAGAATTATCCTCTAAGTGAACCTCGAATTGTTACAGTATTTTTTATTTTATTGTAAACCTCATTCTGTGAATTTGAATTGTTTATTAATTTTGTAATCTAATGATCTGTTTGATAACTTAGTGACATTTTGATTGATAATGTAGTATTGAGTACCTAATTGTAAAATTTGCATGGCTTATTAAAGTCTGAATGTATGATTCTCTGAATTATGTAACACCCCTTTACTACATTTACCGCAAATAAAGATATTATTATTATTATTATTACTGGTAAAACCACTGTTGGATGATTAATTTAGGTTTAGGTGCGGCGGGGTGAACCAAGGGCCGGCTAAGCCGCGAACATGGTTTGTTTTAGAAATAGTCTTTATTTTAGCTTATAATGTCCTAGTAATGTAACTTGGTTATGTGCACAGAGCAAGGGAAATAATCTTCGTAGGTTTGCAAGCGTTGGTGTATTCTCAACGCAATTTAATCGGAAGATAATGACTTTGAGATTTATTTTGCATTGGTTTAAAAGTCGAGTTTAAAACTAATAATAGCCTTACAAAGTTGTTCAATATTCTTCTCCTTAATTAAAATATGCAAATAACCTCTAGAAAATTCTTTGTTAGTAACTAGTCATTCTGTCACAGTGGCGTTATTTTAACAAAATGCAAAAAAAATGGTATAGAAATTTAATAATCATTCATCATCATACAGTAGGTACTTTTTATATTCTGTTCGTCATTCATGCCATTTACCTTTTAAACTGAGTCTTCAAAAAGTCTTTGTCTATTTTTTTAATGCTGAGGGGCATTGTCCTGTGCAGTGTAAAAAATACTTTCATTACTCACAAGTTCAAAAATAAGCATTATTTTTCCCACTGTTTCGCCTACGTAAAAATCGGTAAGACTTTTTTTATCGTACAATGATGAATTTTAAAATTGTCTTAATACTCGATATCGTCAAAATTTTTCAGTCATTATGAATATAAAAAAAAACTCACATTGTTATAGTAATAAGAAAATATTGATACGATGTATTTAATAATTTATTTAACAATAATGGGGTCCCTTTTTGTCCCATAATTTTTTTACTCCGAATTTCGCAAGTCAGAATTTGATGGTCATATTATTTATGCACATAATTATCAATAGTCATAAAAGTTGAAGTTCATACCGCTAATTAATTCTAATAATTGTGGTGTATAATTTGGAATATCATACACGATAAAAGTCATAAAATTGACATCTATAATATTAAAATACATATCGATACATATTCAGAAATACTTTAGGGCATATATCTTAAAGTCATAACTGTTTTTAGTAATATTTATCCATTGAATAACGTTTACTGGGTACTTTAAATTAATATTCATAACACCTGAAGGCATATCGATACATACTCAGAAATATTTTTAGACATTATATTGTGACGTAATAATCTTAGATGTTCATAATTTGTAACAGCATAACTAATTTCATTTACTTAGTATTTTAGTGAGCGAGCGAAGCGAGCGAGCAAGATGGACTAGAGAAAAAGCGAGTCGGATAAGTTAGGTTCAGAAGGCTAATGCGGGAGCGAAGCGAAGCGTAGCTACCGCCTTAGCCTTCGATGTTAGGTTTTTTTTTTATCATTTCTATGCATATTTTTTGCACAAAATAAAAGACAACTACCCTCCTACTACTCCTTGAAATTTAAAATGGTAAATATGTTAGTGTTACGATAGTATGTTATTACGAACTAATTTTATGACACCATAATTTATGACGTTCAATAATTATAATATGCGATTTTATTACCAGTAATATTATGATATATCATACAATCATGTCATTGAATGTTATTACCAACAAATGTTGTGACTAACAATAATTATACACTGCGATAAAAGCCTTACCAACAATTATTATAAGTGATAATATGACATTAATTATTATGAAATGTGATACAAGTAATACATTGATTTTTATGTTAATAAACATTATGACTCAGAATAATTATGACCAATGATAATAGTAATTTCACTTTATGACGTAATATTTTATGACTATCAATATTATGACCAACAAAATTTATGACAAAAAACGTTATGGATTTCAAAATTATAACCAAAAATTTTATGGGACAAATTATGGACCCAACAATAATGACTTCAATGGATCACGTTTTAATACAGCCCAAAATCAATCATAGTGAAACGAGGTTTCAATGTTTTAAAATTAGTCTACACACACGCACACACACACACACACACACACACACACACACACACACACACACACACACATACACTCGAGATACACCATACTTACAAAACTCCTTTGTCCTACGCCGAGAGATAAAAACGCTGGCAGCATTCGTGATTCCAACATACAAAACCAACAAGCATGCGGTGAGCTAATTTACAAGCAATACACAAATCTCAATGAATTCCAGAAATTTGATCCGCACGGAGGTTCGCGGATATCTGAAAGCAAACAGAACTTTATCCCATGTGATTTTAATCGACAAACTTGTGGGTGAAGTTGGTTTACAAGACACGACACGTAGAAGATACGATTTGATTATTTAAACACTAAACTTTATCGTAAACTGAGGTAAGTAGGAACAAAATGGAAGTTCAAACTTCGATATATTTTCATACGTGGCAAGTTGATTTTTATAGATAAAAAATGTTCCGGCGGTATGAATTTTAGTTTGATAATGATTATTCGTATTATACATACAGCTGCTACAATACAGCTTTATTTGACAGTCACATTATAGAAGAGTAGAAAACGGACGAAACAAAATATTTCGGTACGAAATTGTTGCCATATTCAAGCATTTTGCGTCAGAAATTGAGACAGTCACAACATACAATGTGAGCCATCATTCAAATTTTGACTACCTACGCGTGCAATTAATAATGAGATTTTTAACAAACTTCAAAAACTTTCTATGCTGGCTTCGGCTGTTTCCATTTTCTTCATTTAAAACGCTGCCGCTGCGTAATGAGTTCGTGTAGTATAAATGCATTGTGATAGTATAACTTTCTGAACATACCGACCGAGCAATTAAAACTTTCAACTTTGCCATGTAAATATTTTACAAATCAACCACGGATCCTTGCCCTCATAGACATTAAAATCCTACTATATTATAAAATGTGAAACTTTGTGTGTATGGGTGTGTTTTGTTTGTTACGCTTTCATGGTATAACGGATGTGTGGATATTGTAAATTTTTATAGTAATGTATTTTGTTTAAACTTAATAGTTTTTTTCTGACATCCCTGCTTAACGGGCTTGAGATCTACGCGTGTTAAATCCAAATGAAGCAGAAGATAGAATTACGAAACTTTCAACATAACCTTAGTATCCCGGAATTCCAACTACCAGATCCAATTTATCGGCATAAAAATACTAATTCCGGTATAGGTAAAAAACTTTAAATTATCTGTTGTATGTAGTGTACAGCGGAGGGGGTTACCACAATCGCTTAAGGCGTGCCAACTTCTATTCAGAGGGACAGAGCTATATGGCCGCATAACTGTGTCCCTTACGTTGAATAGAACTTTACACGCATTAAGCGATTGGGACTTAAGTTATTTTTCTAATTTGGAACGTCAATTTGTCTCTTCGCACTCATTACTCACACATACAACATCATTTTACTAAAGTTTTTCACCTATATCGTCTAATATAAAAATCTTAAAAATAAACATGTAATTTTCTTTTACTTCAAGAATCTTTCATGTTATTAAAACGTTTGCCTTACATATATAACAATTGCCCTATGTCAAACGTATAAATAAATAAAATAAAATAAAAAATCCTTATTTCAGACCAGACTGATCCATAGAATGTTTGACCTAAGACTAGTATTAATTAGTATTACTTACTGACTACCAAAACATGTTTATTTATTATTAATATTATTATTTAAATTATGTATTGGGCAACGCCATTGATCTGTCCAATCCAGAAAGAATGAATTGGACAATCAAGTCTACACGCTATTACGTTATTATTAAATGCGACTTGTTGATGAAATAACAAGGACTATAAAATTTACAAGAATTACTGTTACAGTAACGTCGAGTTATTTTTTTGTGAAATTTACAGGAAATTTACAGTAAATTTCACAAAGAAATAACTCGATGTTTATGTAAAAAGCACAGTACCTACAAAGAAACAGCTCCGTGGTTCACAAAACATCCATTTATTTCTACTAAAAATTTTAAACAGTAAATTTGTATTTGTTTTCATAGAAAAAGGGGAACATTTATTAGGGCGATAAATTTAAAGAACATTATTCACTCAAAGCCTGGTGGACGTTAGAGACCATTTAGGAAGCAAATGGGTGGGGATGGACGGAATTTATGCTCAGGGGTTCTACTAGGTACTAAATTCGAAATTCGAAGTTCATTTTCCTCTCACTCTAATAGTAAACACTGCTAGCGTGAGCAAGATGGCGCAATTTGAACTTTGAATTTCGAATTTGGGAGTTTACAACCTGGGCAGGAGGGAAATTTAGTTTGGAATCCTACTAAAACATTTGAGTAAATATAAAAGAGAAACAAAAGGAAAATTGCTGAAATAGATAAAAATATTTCAAATTAAAACACTCAGAACCTTATAAGTTATATTCGATATTTTACGTCATTCCTACAGTTCTTTATGTATATAGAAACAGATAATTTCTCTAATCAGAGCATTGACGCGTAGTGTTCGAGTCGCGGCCGTGGAGACAAACGCTCCTGGAGGAAGACTTCGTAATAGTCCAAAACATGTTGAGCTATTTCTCGATGGTAATTACGTAAGTTATCCGTTTTAGTTAACAATGTGTCAATCACAGGATGGTTTTAAGTGAAAAATCTTCTTTATGCGTTAATAGTAAGCTTTATGACTTTGATATTACTCAGTTCACATCACATTTACATTATCTTTGTGCATTACGTCTTTAGATTAGTATTATCTAGATTATAGAAAACAAAAAAATATATATTTTTACTTTACTATACTCTAACACTTAATTTACAACAACGTTCGTTTAAATAAATTGGAAAATAAATTAAGTAAGCGGAAATATTACAAGTAGAAGATTATTAATTCCTAAGTGCTACAAAATAAATTTTGTTAGAGACAGTTCTTTAAATTTTCAGAAAAATATTGAAGCATAAAAATAAGTACGAGGAACTCTAGTCATACGCTCAGCTCGTAATGTACTAAAATGTACAGTCAGCAACAAAAGTTAAAAAAGTCAAAATTGATAAGATCTTGGTCGATTTAGATAAGGCACAAACGAATCGTCTTCACGTTATGAAGCACTTAAAATGATTGAAATCTTAAGATGGAGAGTTCGACGTTGACAAAATTGAATACCTACTAAATAGGGTGCGGAAATAACTCAAAATAATGGCATTGAACCGAAAAAAAACATCGCGATGTGTACACTACACAAATAGCGGTAAGTATATAAAAAAACTAAGCAAATAGAAACTCAATATTTAAAAGTACAAAGCTTACAGTCGTTGCACGATTAATGAAAGTGAAAAAGTGAAGTTGGGGCCGCAAATCGTATTTACTTATTTTGTATTTCATGACAAATACATTTCCATAAACACAAACCAAAACGACCTATATTTTGTCAGTCAAAGTTAAAAATATTATTTTAAACTTGAATACCCGACTGCGACTGTCAAAATAATACAAAAGTACCTAAATTTTAAAATATTATTAAAGCCCCGTAAAGATGATTAAAGAAAATTATAAAAGACCTTTACCACTTTGAAGGCGTATTAATGTGGTATTAATACTAATTTTTGACATTTCTGTTTCGGCTGTCTAGTCTTTAACGGTGAACAATACCGCAAGCAGGATTAACGAGTAAGACGGACGGTTAATAAAAATACCATGTCAATTAAAAAAATAAAATTATTAAAATACTTGTTTCCTTCTGCTTCTGACTGTACCTATCCTCATAATACTTATAATCGGAGTAGCAAGGGCTGCCAGAACCGATTATCCTCTTGTCATCGGGATTCAAAATGGCGGCTCACTCGGCCACTCCACTCGATGGCTATTTGCACAATTTTATGAAGAAAAGTTAAATTTGGATTTTTCTTGAGATCTCCCGATGTACATTTTGTTCGGGGAAGATATCGTGGGATTTGCTTCATTTAAGAAAAAGCTATGTTCAATTGTTCACATACGTGATTATTTGTCTATTGATGAAATAGCTTTAGACGAGCAACTTTTTCATGTAACTCTCATTTGTATATTTATTTATTTACATCAGGGATCTTGAAAATGGCTCTAACGACTTATTGAATAGGAATTTTCGGAGGCGAACAATTTGATTTAGCATCCTTGGAAAAAAGCACCAAGCTTAGCTCGGTCACCCTGGTACAAAAGAAAAAACAAACACAATTTGAATACAAAAACTAACACTTGCCCATTTTTCTTCCGAAATCAACACCTAAGCTCTAAGATAAACGAGCAAAGATGATAATCAGGCACGGAAGTGCGGCCGAGTTCTGAACGTCAGTGTTTTGCGATTTAGTGACTGACCTGGCAACCGTCCAAACCGGACCTAGTGTAATAAGCTTATACCTCATATATTATTCCGACGCCTACTAAAGTGATATTATGTAGAAAATGTTAGTACACGCGATTATTTGCAGCAATTTACGTGACAGTTTCTGATAACTACGCAAGTGATGAAAATCTATTGTTTTATTTGTACTTATAGCCTATTTGGTGTCTCACTGCTGGGCAAAGGTCTCTTTCTCTTTCCACCCGTCTCTGTCTGTTACAAGGCTTCCCCTATCCGGCTCAAAAGACTCCAAATCGTCCCGCCATCTTTTTAGTCTGCCTCTGCTCCGGTGCCCGTCGCATGGATACCAGTCGGTGGTCATTTTTGCCCAGCGATCCGGATGCATTCGGCAGCCATGTCCCACCCAGTCCCACTTGAGTTTTGCTGCTTTCACCCCTACATCGACAATTCGAGTCATGGACTAACTAATACAACCACTCAGATTTCCACTCACTATAGCTCATGAGACCTAGAACATCGTGTCACCACTGTGCACCAGGTTATGAAACAGTTAAAATAATTGCAGCGACTAAAAACATCACTCAATAATAAAATCTGTCGCAAATTCTGTTCTTAGAGCTGACATTTCTCACTCATAAACCCCCCTGCCAAATTTCGTCAGCCTAGGCCTAAGGTCAACTAGTTTGACCAAGATTTCGCGATTTTCGCGATTAATCAGTACGCGAGTATCTTTTCGCTTTAAAATGGTGATGGTGGTTTTACTATAATTGGAAAACTAAAAGATTCTATTAAAGCCAGCTAACAATTATATTAGACAGTTCTTACACATTTCGTTGAAAATTAACACTTTCAGATGCAAATTTAGTCGGCTAGTTCGAAAGAATTCCATTACAAAAAGCTATTGAACGTAAAACGTTGTGGTGATGTTAAGTTTTTCTATAAAACTTGTCCTGGTGTACGCCTAAGTAGTATTTATTTAACAGAGCCTGGCCTTTTGCCAGGAGGATGCTTTTGCCTGCAACATATCGCGGTATTCCAATATTAATGCACTAAAAATGCACCACAACTTTTTGTAGTATAATGTATGCAATTTCGATTTTTTATTACCCGAAGACGTTGACTGCGGAACATTAGATTCTTCAAATGCGGAATAGTTTTACGCTTTCTGTAACCTTCATCATCATCTCCGACCTATATACATCCCACTGCTGGGCACAGGCTTCCTCTCAGAATAAGGGGGTTGGGTTATAGTTCTCATTCTACGGGCAGTAGCTTACCATCAGGTGACCCACTTGCTCGTTTTCCTTGTAAAAAAAAAAAAAAAACGCGGGCCCAGTGGCGGATTGGGAACTTCATACACACCATTGAATTGCTTCGCAGATGTGTGCAGTTTCCTCGCGAAGTTTTCCTTCACCGAAAAGCTGGTGGTAAATTTTAAATGTAATTTCGCACATAAATTCCTAAGACTCGGAGGTGCGAGCCCGGGATTCGAACCCACGACCCTCTGCTTGAGAGGCCACAGGTCAAACTACGCTACCACGGCTTCTGTAACCTATCCGTGCGTACATTTCCGTGATCTTATGTATTTAAGTATTCAGTATTTTATGAAATGAAATGGTTTATTTGCTAGATATGGGTTACAGAATGTAGATGTTATAATAATATTAAAAGTGCACCAATATCTGCTGGAGTCAGCATGCAAAATATAAAATTTCCAATTTTAGTGATCTATTTAATTTTCAATTTTAGTGAGTTATTCTATATATCAAGACAAAAGACCTTGAAATAGAATATAATATACATTGGAATATAAGAAAACAAAAAGAAACGAAAGACCTGGTTAAGTAAGTTTTACAGAAAACCTATGAAATATTATGTTTATGTCATCATCGGTTATGGTTAATATTTTTCTAAAGTAACCTAATTCAATTCACACTTAGTAATAGGATCCCTGTAGGCATCCTTTTGGTATCAAATTTACAAGAAACATTCAGTAACGAGAGTTTGCATACAAATTAGTAGGTAGTTTGGGTCTTCTCAAAATAACACAATAAGACACATATTTAAAATCACACGTTCAAATATTGTCGCGTAATGGAATAATCAGCCTGTAGCTCGTACGCGCAGCAAACTGAATCGTCCCTTTGATCATTTGTACGGCCGATCGTATTTCAAGCGTGTTTTCCCTTCATACATGACTATGCAATTAGGGTGTTGTAATACTTTGTTATAGTGTTATTATTAGGTTAAAGTGTCGGAAGGCTGATTAACTAATCAACTTTTTGTTCTAACGTGGTGACATTATTATTAAACGCTTAGTTACTTATGTAAAACACTAGATTGAAGAACTAAGGCGAAATTCAAAGTATCAATCAGAATAAATGGGAGTTTTACAGACTTAATCACAATATGTGGGAATTTTTAAGAGTCTACCAGAATAAATGAAATTTCCACAGAATTAATCGGAATAATTGGAACTTTGTGTTAAATTTAAGTCAGTGAAAACCTTTGATTTTACTAAATATTAAGACATTTTATTGCTTAAGAAAACAAATACCTCCGGCACAAAAACTTCTCTGGGAAATCACAGGTGGTCATAAAATAATACTTTACTCATTAATTTTTAAAAATAAAATTTTCGTTACAAACCATCACTATTTACTCAAATTCATCATACTTTAATACCTCAAGAATCAGTTTTCTCTCTTTACTGACAATAATGTCACTCGATTGCGTGAAAAATTCACTCCTATCCGTAAAGGCAGACACTAAAACGTAACAAATCTCCAGGACATCTCCATGGCAGATTCCAAGAGATTGATGCATGAATATAGCGATCGTACATTGACACTAGCTTGGCAACTAGCCAGACAAACAGACAGACACAGAACATCAGACTATTCTAAACCTTAAACTGTGCCCCTTAAGTTTGAAAATACACTCTTCGAGTCCTAAGGTGTTTTGTACGTATGAATGAAATTTTATTTCCAGAATTAACGGGGCATGACATCGTCCAAGAAAATGGTGACGATAACATGATGATGTTTATTCAAATTGGGTTACGATATAGTTTTTATTAAGAAATTTGGCTTCCGTTAGCAGTTTTGATAATGAGATTATAATTATAATTATTATACTAGTGGGTGGGCGACGAAATAAATTAAAACGTGCCGTGTTTATCACAGGAACTTTACTGATTTACTTTTTCAATTTTATAAAATAAGTATCAATAATACAAATCTTTGATACGTAAGTTCAATAGATTCATCGTTAAACATCATAGGTTAAACATTTTGTTGTGGAACTACACTGTTTGTCCGTCACAGATACGGCAAGATTTGTTCAAAACTTCTACAGGTTTTTATTGTCTTGTGTAGGTATATAAACTTATGTACTTGTGTAATTAAATAAACTAAACTTAAAAAAGGAGAGGCCCTGCAGCATAGTACAGCAGGATACCTGGCAGCATTCCCCTTTGCAAAGCGATACTAATGCGTTGTCCAAGGAAGCTGCCAGCTCTGCGGTCACCCGTAGCATCTATTAGCCTCTTGTAAATCTTTGATGCTAATAGCGCTAAAACCCAAGTCTGTCAACACCATAAGAAACAAACTGCAATTAATTTCACATAACCTGACACATCAGAAGTACCTAGGGTAGCCGACATTTAATTTTATCGTGTCAGTGCTCTACTTGATCATTCTGAAGCCTCGCGACTGCCCCCATAGTGCTCGGTACGTTGCATTGTCTAGCTTGGAACAGTTTGTATTGACACTAAGTCTTAGCTCTTAGAGTCACTCTACTGGTTGTTGAGAGAAAGAGAGAGAGAGAAACATTTATTTACACACATTCGATACACGTAGATAGATCTATAAAAAGAAAAAAATACAATATACTTCAGAATAATACCGATGGGGTGTAAAATGCGCTGATTTAGCTCATCGTTTTCGTGCGGGAATTATAATATTTTCCGGGATAAAACTATGCCATGTTCCCGTGCCTGAAAATTAACCAAATTCCAATTAAATCGGTTCAGGGATACAGCGCGCAGAGGTAACACAGAAACGCACTATTCATATTTAATATTGGAACTATAATTATTATCCCACTATATAGACTTCCTTTACAATTGAGAGCTTTTGTTGTAGTTTGCACGCGGGCCCTTTGCGGATTATAAATTTCATATTCACACAATTATGCTTCAGAGGTGTATGTGCAAGTTTCTTCTGGTAAATTTTAAATGTGATTTTACACATCTAATCTAACTATCTAACTAATAATATAAATGCGAAAGTATGGATGGATGGATGGATGGATGTTTGTTTGTTACTCAATCAGGCCAGAACGGCCCAACGGATCTGGATGAAATTCGGCACATAGATAGAGAAAAGTCGGCTACTTCTTATCCCGGAAAATTGCGTAGTTCCCGCGGGATAGCGGTAATCGAATTCCTTGCAGACGAAGTCGCTGGCAACAGCTAGTATACTTATAAAAAAATGATAATATCATTTTTCTATGGTTGGACTATGAGCTGTGCTATCAATGACAACCTTCTCGTATTTTCTAGTTAAACTTAAGTAGGGTTCTATCTATTTATTACATTACTTACCTAAAAGTTTATGGTTTAGGTACCTACCTAGTATATTTTTATCTGTGTATCGTTTCGTGAGTCAGACGGTTCTGGCTGAAAATCGGTGTTGCAGGTGTCTAACACCTCAGCGTAATGCTGAGCTAGCGACCATTTCTCTTTTGCGAAGACACAACTTAACGCTGATGATCAAATTTTCATGTGTGTTTTTTTTGTTGCTTCTTTTCTACAAAATACCAACGAAACATTTTTTATCTGTAAAAATCAACTTGCAACGCATGAAAATATTTATTATCGAGTTTTGAACTTAAATTTTATTTTGTCCCTACTCATAGTACTCATACGGTATAAATGTACACTCACGAGCAAATATATCGGGTCACTTTTCATACAAAGTTCTATGAAAAGCGACCCGTCATTTTTGCTCTTGAGGTTTATTTATTTTAATTTTGTTTGCTGCGTCTATGGCAAATGTTATACAGGAATCTAACCTAAAATCTTATACAAATTGAAGCACATGCTGACTAATTGACTTAGCGTTTCTCTTCGTTCTCAATCATCTATTAATAACAAATCGAATTCCAATAATTAACTTGAATGAAGCTCGGCGAAATTAACTTTTTCAATTAACAAATTCCAAACAAGAATCTTCATCGTGCCTACTCAATGTTCTAGTTGAATAATCATTGAAATTGAGTATTAGAATTTGTCAAAAGCTAATGAACGGTGGGAAATATTTTTGCATGGATTATTTTCGAAATGAAGTTCCTCGTCACACGGGTCATTCGGAATATTTTGGTCATTTTTTTTGCCTAGACACAATGGGTTTGGTCGCGTTGACATCTCTATTTTATCAAATGAAAATTGTTAGGTGGGTACATTCTATTATTTATGCGTTACATTAATTAATTTCACAAATTAATCGCAGACGAAGTCGCGGGTAAATAGTTTTGGTACATGAACATGATTCAAAATCGTGAAAACAATAGGTTTTTTTTTTTTTTAGTGACACAATAAACCACATTATTTATACACCGTGTTGTTACCTATAGAAAGTCCTCATCATAAACTCTCCCTCAACTAAGTAGGTACTTAAAATTAATTCGTCAATTGTTTTTCTGGAATCACAAACAAAATCACCAAACTTTTTTCTTAAACGCAACAACTAATGTGGCTTCCTCATTTTTCTTGCCGGCCAGAATCTTTCCAGCTTATCGATACACATCCAATCGATCGCTTGTAAAACACTGTTTACCATACAGTTGGGGCAATTGTTCGGACATCGGCCGATGTGTTCAATTATTAAAACGGTATCGATTCCGGTCATTCGGATTCAGCTGCCCCCTTCTTAGTAATGCTGGGGTTATAGTGGACGCAAGACGGTATTTATAATTTAGAAAAACAAATCTCACAATACGATAAGTTATTGATATTCACTTTATGCACGATGACGATAAATTTGCGGGTGGTAGGACCTCGTACAACGTCCATCCGGATCGGTGCAGCTACAGTCTTACTCGCTAATCCTGCCGCCAAGCAGCAGTGCTTGCACCGTTCCAGCGTGGAGAGTAAGACAGCCAATGAAATTACTGGCACAAGAGGTATTCTATCCTAGCCCTCTAGGCTGGCAACGCATCTGCAATCCTCTAGTGTTGCGGGTGTTCATGGGTGGTGGTACTTGCTTACCATCAGGTGACCCGATTGCAAGTTTGCCTTCCTTGGCTTCCAAGCATATAAAATAAATATTACGAGGACATTCTTGAAACAGGAATTTTAAAATCCGACCAAGTTTAGTTACACTTAGTGACTGTAAACTAAAATGCTGCCAAGAAACAAGCGTAAATAGATAACTTGTAGTGGCTTCTACTTCGACTACGTCGTAGCGTTATTTCACATTAAGAAGGCTTTCGTAGACCGTCGTAGCACTGTAATAAAAATCATAATTTAAAATAATATCATGGAATCTAACATAAGTTCCACGATATTTAAACAATCATCATCATCATTATCATCATAATCTGCTCCTAGACTTAGATAGACCTTTCCAAAAATTCCCACTACATTGGGTTTTGTGTTACCCGCAGCCGCAGTCAATTAAATAGATTCCGTTGATTTTAACTAGACTTGTGATCAGTGTTGCCACAACTGAGTTCCCAAAAGGTACACATACAGCGCTGAAAAGGTACATTTTGGGATAAAAAGGTACATAAGCATTTTTTTATTCAACTCTTAACACAGGTTCTATCGCTCTCAGTCTTGCCACAACTGTTTGGCGGCAGTTTATAAAATGTTACACATAGTTTTGGATTTCAACAAAAGGTGCGTTAACTGGACACATAACACATTGGAGGCTAAAAAGGTAGGTGCGTTAAATGTGTAAAATGTACGCTAACGGCAACACTGCTTGTGATTTAAAAATAAACTCACTAGCTAGTTGCAAAATTTTGTCTCTAGACATTGCAGACCTAATGCTGCCTAGTCAAAATCGTAATTGACAACTTTACTGACCTCTTTCTCATCTGAAAATTTAACACTATGGATTACCTTGTTTTAGGTTCACATAGTTATTCACAAACTCTAGGGGAAAGCTAGCTAGGGCATGACGCAGTTAGCAACACTTTACCTAAACCTACAATATAGGTTCACAATATCTTTAAAAAGCGAGCCTACCTGTTCCTGAAAGGGCTGGCAATGCACCTGTGATTCCCTACATCTTGCAGGTGTCCCTGGGCGATGGTGATCACTTTCTATCAGGTGACCCGTCTGCTCGTTTTCCCCCTCTTATATAAAAATAAATAAAAAATACACACTTTAGCCCTTAGAACAATATCTCGGTGTACACCAACCTAACAGCCAATATTGATTCTTGGTTGCCAGGACGAATCGTAAAACAACAATATCAATGAATGCCAGCATTAACGTACCTGTGTGGTCACCCTAAAACAGTACATTTGCTCATCACTTTTATGACAAACTTATGCGTGTGGTTAGGGGTGGCGCTACTATCTAAGGGTACAATCGGAAATAGTATGAGATAAAGTTAGTTCATAGTTTCGCCACCGGGTGAAATATATTTGCGTTTACATTCTATACTGTGTCCAAGATAATGAGTTTAATAGGTATAGCGTTCTCTCTCTTACACTTTTGAATACAAATAAAAGGGACAAAGAAAGGTTTAAACCGTTTATTGTACATAAAACACATTAATTTTACAGGTAATGAGATAAATAGATGTACATAAGCGAACTTATCCCTTAAATACATCTCTTCCAGTTAACCTGCGAACGATTCTTATGAGAATGCCACGGATGAGAATTGCTATTCTTGGATTGCCCTTTCCACCTATACGCTTACAATCATGCTAAAGGTGGCCTTTAGATCTTGTTACCTTAGGCCCTGTCTATCCCGTAAGCGATAAAGACGTGATGTATGTATGTAGGTATGTATTATTTGATTCTTTGCTAATTAAAATACTTTATTACATTACCAAACTAAGTACAATCCGTGAGCTCTTAGAATGCCTTTTGGGTTTGTCTAGCTGTCTCGCTCACTCTTATGGGTTTGATACTTGAATCGGCCAAGTGAGAGAGAGCAAGACAAACCCGAATGACATACTACTCGTAAGAGCTCACGGTCGTAGCCCTACGATTCAAGAAAACATTTGGGAGTTACGTCGCTATTTTTTTATCTCTGTATACCTTCTATTTTTTAATATAGCACTGTCAGCCAAATCGGAAGTCCAAAAATACCACAAATCGAGTTTCAATAGCGGCCGGCACTTGCAAAAACACGCAATATTTTTCCAAGTGTTTATTCATTGACTTCTAACCGGCCAGTAACAACAAACAGTCGAAATGTCGCCTCGCGATTGGCAGGAATTCAAATTTAGAATAATCGCGGCCGATAAAAATGAAGACGATTGGCTCTAATAGCCTTTTTCCATCGTTCGCGCTCTATCGATGAGCGTGTTGTCGTGTGGTCTATGAAAATAAATTGTTTATACGTGCAGGGTGAAATACCTAACGAACGGTCAGTTGTCAGCGACTACTGGGAAAGAGTGGAGCGCGCTTGCTTTTAATATTGTTTCCCGTTGAGTCCGGACTTTCGGTGTTGAAACTTTTTCAACAAGTGGGCAAAAGTTTGCACAATTCGGTGTGATTACGGCGGTGGGTTGATTTAATTATTAGTTTAGTGGTGTGCTTGTGTCAGTGCTTTTGATTTGGATTGGATGGTGAAAGGTCAGTATGTTTGTATCGAGTTAGGGTACATGCGGTAACTTTTGGCGATCAGTTTTGGTTGTACCCTCAGACGGGAAAAAAGTAATTTTTATTTGCTCTAAGCTTTTAATAACGACAAAAAATTTGGTAACGATTATCAATGTAATTTTCACATACATACACACGCAAATCACGTCTTTATCTCTTACGGGGTAGACAGAGTCCAAGGTAACAAGATTAAAAGATACGTCTAGCATGATTGTGGGCATATAGGTGGAAAGGGGAATCAAAATAGTGATGGGATGCTAGCTGCATTGCCATAACATGACACCTATGATTTTCGCACATTCCCTCGATGGGCTTTTACCATCTGCGCGAGATGAGAAGCAACTGGTACATTCAATGTTTTTACTTTGCTCCCAGAGTACGTATTATATAGATTTTTATATAGGTCATTGTCATGCAAGTGATATTTGACCCACTTCTTTAGGTAGTCATCAGAATTACTTTAAATTGACTATACCTACAGATTCAGATTATAATGACAATCATCATCATCATCATCATCATCATAATTTCAATTTAAGAAAGTAGATGCAGTCAGCAAAAAACACCGGGTAGCACTCCGGGAGTGCCGGCAGAAGTGAAAACTACACACACGCACACTCGCGCAAAAAGAAAAAAAATACACGAGATATGAACTGCGGTCGCCAGAGAGAACGCGCTGTTATTCCTCACCTTATGCCACTAGGCCAAACGAACATAACGTTGAAGTGACGAAATTAACGTATACACTTCAAAAATCGAACGCGACTCTAGCTTCATTCGTATTTCAAAATAAGCTCTTAGAGGATTCTGATATCCTGGTACTTAAACGCTCCCTCCGTCTTACGCCTGATGCGAGTTTATTTTTTTTGACCCATCTCTAAAAGCGAGCCGCTAAAGAAGTTATGGCTTCAAAAAAAAATCTTCATTTATCATTTCTATGAATGCCTAACTACCTATTAAACATTATTTTGGTATAGTTTATGATCAATAAGAGTTTATGATCATCATGTACATGATGGCCTAGTAGTTAGAGAACCTGACTATGAAGCTTAAGGTCCCGGGTTCGATCCCCGGTCGGGGCAGATTTGTATGAAAAATACGAATGTTTGTTCTCGAGTCTTGGATGTTTAATATGTATTTAAGTATGTATTTATCTATGTAAGTATGTTTATCCGTTGTCGAGTGCCCATATCACAAGCTTTGCTTAGTTTGGGACTAGGTCAATTGGTGTCAATTGTAACAAGATATTTATTTATTTATTTATTTATCTAAGTATCGACTGTTGTTTTTATCATCACGATCGATGCATACAGTGGACTGACCCAGAGTTATCAGCGCCGGGCGCAGGTCAACACATTTCTGCGCGTGCGACTGTCACTGTGCCTTGATCGCTGAGGCCTGTTATGTCATACTATAATATACTATTGTATACAAGTAGACTTATTGCTATGCGATTATTGACTTGTGTTGCTTCCGCGATAATTAAAACAGTGGTAAGCATGTAGAGGAGATAACCATTTAGAGTAGTATATTGAGGAGTGCGCGTGTCAGAATACATAAAGTTTAAAATAATGGGTTAAAATACATAGGTAATGGATCAAAATAATCATAATAATGCTATTTTCTGTGAAACTATTAGCTATATGAACTTTCTTGATATCGTAATCTACAGATTGGTTTGGTTTAGGTGAGGTTTGTTTTATAACAAACTTGTTAATTTGGCACTCTCTAAAAAATCGCATTATATATTTTGAATCATTATGTATTTTAAACTTTATGCATTTCAATACGTAGTTTAATACCTACAAATGTTCGCAGCATATATATGATTTTTTCAACATTATACCGTACCTACTAACACTTATTTGTCGATTTTTTTTATTTTTTTTTTACACGGAATGAGGTCATTTAAGTAATTTGAATTGTGATTACATTTATTTATTTAATAATCACATGCATCTATCATTACAGTTACCATTACGATAGAGGAGTAGCACATTGTTTCTTAGTGTATATAATTTACATATTTTGATTTCTTGTTTTTATATTAATCAAGTTTCACTCACTTTGTTGAGTAATTACGCCAATTTCAGCTTTGCCTAATTTTACCACATCCAAATAACATGTCATTTTTCTCTGTATTAGGTTTTTTGCTCTATTAAAAATTAAACAAAAATGACAACAAATCTGTACCTACTCTATGTATAACCATATTTTATTGACCTGGGTCAATAACGCAATCAGAGTAACGCCTGGGCGTTACTTTGAAATTTCACTTTGAAACGAGATATATTATTTTATCCCTTTAATACGAAAATAAAAGCCCAACCCGATTAATCATTGCATCGGACACATTAATACACTAAAAACGAAGTGCACTACAGACGCACATTTGGAACTTTCATTCTATTTCCGTGAAATATTCTTAAAAAACACCAAAAATGCGACGTTGCCATCAGTAGGAATACACCCTCTTAACCCAAGTTTAAAAACAACCGCATAACAACACTGTCTTGCACTCGACTCAACAAGTTTACGAGCTTCGAGCTAGTGACAGACCCGCCGCGTTTCACATTGCAAACCCGAAATATAATTATTCCGAGGTCACACCCACATGCTCGCGTTTTATTTTGTTTCTGCAGTTTAATGGTGCAATATATTCGGGTTGAATCACTTGTTTTTCGGTCGGGTTCTGATTGTCGCTGATTTTTTTAATAATGTCATTGTTTTGAACTCGGTCTTCAGCTCTCCTCCAATCTGCCCGCTACCCTCTCCTCCCTGTTCCACATTATATTGCGTCTGGTCAACTATTTCTTACCTAGCAAATGGTACAGTGCAATAGTTTGGTAGCCAAAAAATAAAATTGTTTTAATGTCACTTTATTTGCGTGTCGTCAATTGTTACTCTAGTACAAATTGTAAAGAGATTACAGTTCACGGGCCGGAATTATAATGATGTTGTGGTTTCTAATTTGTGTTAGTAAACAGTTACATTTACTTTGCTTCTCCGCTCACATATAAAATTGGAAGAGGAGTATCAACGTATTTTTTTCTCGTTTATTGATATAGGCCTCCGCAGAATACCTAAGGCTTGATTCAAATTATTCCTAAAATAATCCGCAAAGAAAATTATCCCATAATATTATAAAATCGCAGCCCGTAGCCTCTCGCGAAGATAGCGATTTGCGATCATTGTCTAATGAAAAAAATAGGCTAAGTGCGAGTCGGACTCGGGTCGGTTTCGTACAAATTCGCGAAGTTATCATGAAATCAAGTGTTAGCAGAGCCCAGGCAGCAGCTCCTAAGCATATAATGTATTCAGTGTGGCAGTGTTGCTCCGACAATTGTTTCGGACTATTTCGAAGCCCTTCAACAATTGTTCATTTTATATTGGTTATTTACATAGGCAGACAGACATAAAAATATTTTGTTTTTAGTATTTGTTGTTATAGCGGCAACAGAAATACATCATCTGTGAAAATTTCAACTGTTCATGAGATACAGCCCGGTGCAGCCCGATGCAGCCTGGTGACAGACGGACAGACAGACAGACAGACGGATGGACAGCGAAGTCTTAGTAATAGGGTCCCGTTTTTATCTTTTAGGTACGGAACCCTAAAAAACGTTCTCTAAGTGTCGTAGGAATTTTGAGCATAAATTTTATTTTTTACTGTAAAAATAAATATACCTAGGTCAGTATAATTAAGCAATTTAGTCTTCATAATAATAGGGTCATGATACAACGAGTTCGACTTTATAGTCGTATATTTTAATGTATCTTTTATAGCGGAATGCTTTCTGGTACTCACGCAATGCAACTGTTTATTTCTTTTTGATGTATGAGCACAAACGTTTTTTTATAAACCAAAGAATTTGGCACTCGTGCTGATAGCGATTAATTAAACAACCGAATAATTCTGCGGTTGAAGACAGGAGACAAATGGATTATAGGTTAACATAATAATATAAATTCAGCTTCTTTTTCACTACTTTCCTGTATATTTGTTGTACATGACACACACATCTGGACATCTTTAAGGCCAAACAGACACCTTCTAGGCAAACGTGTACCATCTTAGACCTCATCTTCGCCTTCCATCAAGCGAGATTGAGGTCAAACGTAAGCCTATTTTACTTTAAAAAAAAACATGAGCGAAGACTATGACATTGGAAAGTCTTGCTTGAAACAGGGGAAAAACAATTATCGACTCAGTGCGAGATTGACTTGTTGATGGCCTTCCCCTACTATCCTACTACCCTATTACTATACTATCCTATTTTAGGTAGAAAGTGGAGATTCTGACTAGCTTTAAGATCATTTTTTTATGTACACCCTGCTTTCAACAAATAAATAATTCTTATTTTTATTCTTCTATCGTTCCTTCTATTATTATTTTCTTTAGATTGTCAAAATGCATCTAAACGTTTCAATTGGCATAGATTAGATGGTCAATACGCCGTGGTAGCCTAGTGGTTTGACCTGTGGCCTTTCAAGCAGAGGGTCATGGGTTCCAGCTAGGGCTCGAGTGATCCATATCACGAGATATTGATGCGAACCGCAGCGAATCCGATTGTTTAAATCCATGATCTAATATTGACATGACAGTATCACGATAATATTCTACCATATTAGGACAAGTGACTGGGCGAAAATCTTAAGTACCTATCAAGTTAGGGTGCGACCAAACCGCCGCGTTTACGCAGTGACGTATCGTATGCGTCACATTTTCTCACCGTTTCTTCATACATTTTGTTGCGATTCCGTAACGTCACCGTTTTTTAAGCGGCGGTGTGGTCGCACCTTTATAGGCGATGCGGCTAGCAACCCATCACTATTTTATTTCCCCTTTCCAATACGCCCACAATCATGCTAAACGTGGCCTTTGGGCCTTTGCCTTAGGCTTTGTCTACCACGTAAGGGATAGAGACGTGATTTGTGATTTGATTTGATATTAGGGTACTTGATTTCCCCTTAGCTATTTCCAAGATCCTTTCATTATTGACTTATCCCAGCTATCCGACTCTGTTCGTCACTAATACCGCATTTCAAGTGCCTCTAGTCTTCCTTTGACTCCTTTTATAGTCAAAAAATCTCGCTTTATAGGCAGCAGGTATTCAATAATTGACAACATTTCATATTTCTGACCCTATAATTTTAATGGTTCTCTGTATTTTGTTTGAAAAGATGAACATGCTGACATTTTAATTTTTTCGCTAGGGTTTGTATTTAATTTATTAATTTTTGCTTATTCTAAAAGGGCGTAACTCCGATACTATCGCAGAATAGACACTTGTCCTTTTGTCTTTTCTGTATAGAAAAAAAACTGACGTCAATTTAAAATTGTCAATGTCAGGCCTTATTCTCCGATATTAGATTTTCGAGTTTCGCTTCGTGCTGTTCCGCTCATACTAATAATATAGTCATTAACTTGAGAGTGAGAGAGAAGGTATGCAACGAACTTCAAAAATAGAATTTCAGAGTTGCCCCCCTTGTACTTTGAAGTTGTCAAATACAAAATTATGGTCGCTTATTTTTTCTCGGGAAAAAGGCAAAGGCATTTCACCTATCCTGTGGTAGAATTGGTAAAATTAAGACATGTTTTTAATTAATTTTTATTTTCTATAATAAGCAATATTAAAATTATATAAACATATTGCAGTGATCAAGAGTCAAAATGCTTTCGAACCAGATATACATTTTCAGGTGTTATAAAAATGAAATGTTGTCAATTCGTCCACGCAGAGGTTTTACTCAGTATAAATTAAGCTCTTAATTGACAATACAAACTTATATAATTCTAACGGCGCTACATTAAATCGGTTAAGTATTTGGATCGCCTCCAAAACAATTAGTGCTGTACTATAATGCCGAGAATTGGAAACACTTGAGTAGTTAGCTCCGTCGCGAACTGTTAGCACTCGGTTATTTTGTTAGTAGCGTTTCGTCTAACTCATTGACTTTGTAATTAGTTTAATTAGGTTGCGAGAGATCGGTCTGGAAATATTCGTGTGGTTTTAGCTCAAGTTTTACTACGCATACATACTACTAAGAACCTACACTGAACGCATGACTAATATGGTGAAATCGCTGGCTATATTTCTGGCTCATAAACAATTAGTTTCTGTCATAAATTTACTTTTTAATACAAGTTTTTTGCTGAATGATTATGTACCAAATTTTTTTTATGTGAATAGGAAGGCAAACGAGCAAGTGGGTCACCTGATGGTAAGCGATCACCACTGCCCAAAGACACCCGCAACCCCGGAGGGATTGCAGATGCATTGCCAACCTAGAGAACTTAGATGAAATGCCTCTTGTGCCCGTAATTTCCCCGGCTGTCTTACTCTCCACACCGGAACACAGCAGTGCAAGCACTGCTGCTTAGCGGCAGGATTAGCGAGTAAGATGGTGGTAGCGATCCGGACGGACCTTGCACAAGGCCCTACCACCCGCAAATGTAGGCTATTAAATGTAGGGTATTGTATTATGTAGGCTTAATATCTAACTCGCTCACTGTGTGTATGTAAAAAGTGTTACCCTCACTGAATGTTACTGTTGTTTGTTATAACATAAGTGTTACAAGGACAGTTACGTCAGTCCCCCGTCCCCCCCCCCCGTTTAGAACTTCACAATGCATTATCAACTCTAACCTCAAACAAGCAGATGACAATACCTCGCCATTATCAAGCCTTGACACGTCGCAGCTGCAAAAGTTCTCAAGAGTAATTTGTAAAGTATCCATTTGCCAAGTATTGATTTTATAGCCTCAGTAATTCATGAAGCAACTCAAATTAGACCTTTATTTGTGGAAAGGGATATCAAAATAGTGATGGGTACTAGCCGCATCGCTTACGCCATGATTCCCATGATTTTTGTCCGTTCCCTCGATGAGCTTTTACCATATGCGCGGGAAGGGAAGCAACTGGTACATTGTGGTTTTTCTTTACTACTCCTAGACCAGCATGAAAGCAAAAACAATACTACACTCATCAAAAATCATCATCATCATCATCATATCAGCCGAAAGACGTCCACTGCTGGACATAGGCCTCCCCCAAGGCTCTCCACTCGGACCGGTCCTGTGCCTTCCGCATCCACCGCGATCCCGCGATCCTGATCAGGTTGTCGCTCCATCTTGTTGGAGGCCTACCAACAGCTCGTCTCCCGGTCCGCGGACGCCATTCGAGAACCTTCTGACCCCATCGGCCATCGGTCCTGCGAGCAATGTGCCCCGCCCACTGCCACTTCAGTTTCGCAATTTTTTGGGCTATGTCGGCCACCTTATCTAGTGCGGTTTTTTTTTTTTATGTGAATAGAAAGGAAAACGAGCAAGTGGGTCACCTGATGGTAAGCGATCACCACTGCCCATAGACACCCGCAACCCCGGAGGGATTGCAGATGCGTTGCCAACCTAGAGGACTTAGATGAAATGCAGGTGCCCGTAATTTCCCCGGCTGTCTTACTCTCCACACCGGAACACAGCAGTTCAAGCACTGCTGCTTAGCGGCAGGATTAGCGAGTAGGATGGTGGTAGCGATCCGGACGGGCCTTGCACAAGGCCCTACCACCCACGGATATCATCATTTCTGATTCTATATCGCAGAGAAACCCCGAGCTTAGCCCTCTCCATAGCCCTCTGAGTGACCTTGAGCTTCCTCTGAGGCCCATCGTTAGCGCCCATGTTTGCTCATCAAAAATGTCTAGGGATATTTTTTATCCCTAGACAGTTTAGAACATTTCAATAATAGGCATGTTACTTCTTCTTCTTCTGGTGCCATCTTCTATCGAAGGTTGGCGATCATTACGGCGACTTGAACCTTCGACACAACAGATCTGAACAACGATCGGGTGCTTTTATTGTACCACTGGCGTAGATTTTTAAGCCAAGATGTTCTTCTTCTTCCTGGGCTTCATCTACCTTGGATTTTACCCTGCAAGATAAGCTGTAACAACTCGTACTTTGAGCCTCGCATGATATGGCCCAAATACTCCAGCTTTCTTCTTTTGATGGAGAGGAGAACTTCCACCTTTTTCCCTATTCGCTGCATATTACTACTGAGTCAATACATCAAATTTGTCTAGGAATAATGATTAACCTAAGGCTTTTTTGATGTGTGTATAAACGCGTCCCTTCATCAGATAACGGTTAACCATAACCATTAACTTATGGCATTAAATAACACGTAAGCCAGTCTAAGTCGGTAGCATTACCATACCGGGTCAGGTCGATAATGTTCAATTGTTGATGAGTACTCCTTGGAAACGGCGCCACAACGCACTGTCCGATCGGTCGTTGGGCACAATCGATTGGAAAACCATTCGTATTTATATCGAATGTTTAAGAATAGGTTACGGTGCGCTGTGATTCAGTTTCATACCAGTAACGACCGCATAGCCTAGTGGTTAGTGACCCTAACTAAGGTCCCGGGTTCGAATCCCGGTAGGGGCAGTCATTTGTATCTTCTTCTTCTTTAGATGCTCTCCGACTAGCGAAGGTTGGCAGTCAGTTCTGAATATTTCTGCCTGTCTCTCGCGAGGCGAAATAGATGGGCAGCACTCGCGATGCCGGTCCACTCCCGAAGATTCCTCAGCCAAGATTTCTTTCGTCGGCCTACGTGTCTTTTGCCAGCGACTTTGCCCATCATAATGAGTTATCAGTCATTTGTATGATGACTACGAAATGTCTGTGCCCGAGTCATGGATGTTGTATGTATTTAAGTATGTATGTATGTATAACTCTTTATCCTATCCTACTAATATTATAAAATGCGAAAGTTTGTGACGATGTGACGATGTGACGATGTGAGTGAGTGCGGGTGTATGTTTGTTCCTTCTTCACGCTAAAACGACTAAACGGATTTGAATAAAATTTAACGAAGATAGCTGGTACCCCAGATTAAAACATAGGCTACTTTTTATCCCGGAAAATAGCATAGTTCCCGGGGGATAGCCTTAGACATATCAATTGCTAATTCTACGCAGACGAAGTCGCGGGCAGAAGCTAGTTGTGCATAAAACACATTAATTTTACATTTTTTATAAGTATATTTATCCGTTGCTTGCTATCCATAGTACAAGCTCTTAGAGTCTGTCTAGGTAATCTTAGCACTCCAAAAAAGGCGGCAAATTCAAATAATCGCTGCCGGATAGCACATAATGTGGTTTTTTTTTTTGGTACTATAGGTATTACAGTGTTTTTTTTAATCATATTTTATGAAAGTGTAGAATTTAGTTCAACAAAATAGCTGAATAATAAAATGTACCACTTGATTCTCTTCCTGCGCAGATGGTAAAAGCCCATCGAGGGAAAAGGCGAAAATCTTTGGAATCACTCATCAACATCACTATTTTTATTCCCTTTTCCACCTATACGCCCACAATGTCTTAAGCTCTGCCTACCGCGTAAGGGATAAAGACGTGATTTTTATGTATGTGTGTGTATGTGTATGTGTGCGAAACACAAACGGCATTCCAAGAGCTCACGGACCGTACGACTCAACTAGGTACCGTCAATTTTCCAGTTCATATCGGTTCAGATTTGGCAACCAATATCCTTTGATTGATGCCAGACCTTTACTTATGTACTGAGTCATCTATGTCCAATGACGATGAAACCGTTTAATAAATATTGAACTTTACTTGCAACAGCAATAAGACGACATTGCCAAAAATGTCTGTAAAGATTATGAAAGTCAACCTGCCAGTTTGAGTTGAGTTGGGATTATGATCGAGTCCCGTTCTGATTTGAGTACCTATTATTCGTATCAATTTCTAAAAGAAAGTGTGTTTAAAACGGGAAGTGTCTTAACCGAATCTCGTGTTAAGGCGACGATTTTGTATTGTACCTATAAAGCAGCAAGTCATTCAATCATTATTGTTCCATTTTCAATTAAATTTTACAGTGCAAAAATAACTCTTTTCTACGGGTACCTACATAAAGTTTCATTGTAACAAAAACTGCAAAACCTAAAACTATGTAGAAACTAAGTAATCATAATATTCAGTGTAACAAAGCATTGCTTGTCATTTATTAACTTCCAAAAAGGCCTGATTTCGCTTCAATTACATTAAAACAATTTAAAACTCACACCGGACAACCCAACACCACAATTTGCTAAAAGCTTTTGATAACTTTAATAGCATTGACGCTTCCTCGTGGTAAGATGAATGGAATCATTTTATACCAACGCTTGTAAATTCAATATTTTGCGTGACAATGAATGATTGTTGTTTTCCATCAACTATTTTGGTGATGGGAGCAATAATTAATACAGGTGCAGCGCGATTGGATTGAAATTTCGTTAAACATAGGTGACCTTTTAAGAGAAACACTCGAAGCAATTTGCCTTTTTTATTATGCGGACGTCTAAGGAGTGGAACTCTCTGCCGAGGTCAGTTTTTCCGGAACGCTATAATCTGGACATCTTTAAAGCCAAAGTGAACAGACACCTTCTAGGCAAACGTGTACCATCTTAGACCTCATCTTTGCCTTCCATCAAGCGAGATTGAAGTTTCTCATACACATAAGCCTACTTGTCTTTATTTATGTATATAAAAAAAACTTTATAACACGCAGTACTTATCGCAAAAATATATTACAATACAAATACTCTTTATTGATCACAACAAATAAGAATAAGAATAAGAAAACTTTATTAGCTAATACAGAAACACATACAGAATATTATACATGGATACTTAAACCAGCCAAATGGCCGCCACTCAGCAACTATGGTGTCACGATGCAGGATATTTAATGTCGTGACGCTGATTTTCAGTGACGCCAGTTACAGAGGTCAGTACAAAACAATACAGAAACAAAGAACAAATTATACAATAGGCGGTAAGTGGTGGTACGACTATAATATATTATATTCAGGTTAAAGAATCTTTATTTATCTCATAAGAAATTAAATAATTAATAATAACTGTGTTAAAATTTTACTTAATAATTATGTTAATACCTGACATGTTTCACCCAGATCTAGACCTAGCTGTCTGGCTCTTGTGATTGCGAAGTAACAAGATAATTATCCTTTGTTGTAGTTAAAACATATCACTAGACATAAAACGGTCTCAGACGATGAATAAATGCATAGTGCTTACGTAAGAACTGCGTTGGACAAAACTGAACGCCGCTCATTCACGAAGCTGTTGCAAATTCTTGTAAATAAGCATCACTTACTGTCACTCATATCCGTTATTTCCATGAAATCTCCCCCTTAAGTGCTCTTTCACAATATTATTTATTCATGAACAATTTGCCATGCAATCAGGTCAGATATGGAACGCGCACAATGTCGAGACAAGATTCGACTTTGACAAAATGTGATTAGCAACTTTTATACGCTTTTTATGTCCTTAGATGTTTCAATTTTGATACAAAACATGCGTCTTTAGATTATTTTTACATTCTGCAGCTTAATCCTGCGCCTGTGCCTGTAAAAACTAGTGCCTACGCCAAATCTTGGGATTAGATTGTAAAAGCGGACCCCAGGCTCACTGTGCCGTGGCAAATGCCGGGAAAAACGCCTGGATTGTTACCACCATTATAAAAGCTTGCCCTGCTATGCGAAATTACTGTCACATTAGGCATTTTTTCTTAGCTCTTTTTGTCAACGCATCCGCAATTCTCTCCGCCCGCAGGATGCTGCGGCAGCATCCTGCGGGTGTCCGTAGTGGTGCTCACTTGCTATCAGGTGATTCACTTGCTTATTTGCCACCCATTTAAAAAAATGGACCTTCTTCCGGAAAATTTTCTGCTCTGCCACCAAGTTTATTTTCTTCTTTCAAACAATTAAATACCAAGATCAGTTTAATTATGACTCTTTTCTTTAATATTTTTAATTAAATCGGAACTCTAAATTTTACCACAATATTAAAAATTTAGCTGAAACTTCATCTCGAAGAATCGAAAATACCTGATAATTCTAAACAACTACTACAACAAAAGATCAAAAGTTTTGTTCTAAAGAATTTCTTCAAGTATTTAGCGTTCAGATTTAATTTAATGACTAATTAAAGGTTGTCTGGGGTAAATAGCTGTGACAGCAGGGGTTAACGTGAATTTAGAATGAGCGCCACGACATTTTACTACGTATTTTAAAATTTCACAATTTCAAATTCAAGAGCAATTTTTATTTAATTTAGTTTACATTCTATGCTTTTATGTTAATTATCTCTGTAACACTTTTTTGTATTTAGATGTTGGATGGGTATGTAGCATCAGTGATACGTATGATGATGATGATGATGATGATGAAGATGTAGGGATTTTTGGGAGCGCTATCGGGGGTATTTCATTTATGAATAAAACGCAGTTTTCTGAGCTTTGCTCGGTCGACTATACTTAACTAAGTACATATATTTTTGTTCAAAGTGATTACTGGTGTAATTGATTCCCCTTATCTCCTTGGTGAAATAGGTTTTAGAGTTCCTCGATGTAATAGTCGTCAAACTAATTACTTATTTCGAGTCCCCTTTTCTCGAACTAATTATGCAGGTAATTCTTTTAAGTAGAACCTGTAAGAAGTACAATTTGCCTTTTTCTGAAGCAGATAATAATATTTAATGTTTCTCTGCTTAAATATAAAACATCTCTTTTAGATTATAATTAGTGGCTAAGAACTTTTAACTGGTTGTAAAGCAGTTTTCTTACCTAATGTCATTTAGATTATGTAGAATATTTTTCGGTTAGTATCGAAAACACCGACCCGCATAAATTTATGTATCAACTAACGGTGGCATCTTTATTGGTTAATGTTGATATAACTTTGTTAGATTTAAGTAAAATTGTACCGTTTGTGCCCAAATAAACATTAAAATATACACACATACTACATAATTATTATAAAACAATGACTATCCGCTGTCTGTCTGTCCATTTTAGATCTTTAAAACTACGCAACGGATTTTGATGCTGTTTTTTTGATATATAGAGTGATTCCAGAGGAAGGTTTATAATATGACATATAGACCAATCGACGCAGAAAAAAAAATTATACTAGAATATTCAAAAAATCGATTTTGGTGGATGGACCGGGTTACAGCATTCTTGCTTTCCAGCGACGATGTATAATTCTACGCAGACCACGTCGCAGGCAGAAGCTAATTATTGAATAAAACAAAACGAAACTTTTTTGAAAGTCGAAATCAAACCTTCCACCATTATTATTTTCATACTGGCCACAACAATGTCTCGTTTATAGTCAAAGTCGCTATGCGTCAATCACTTCAGTAGTAAGACAAATGGCCGAGCGATGTGACTAAAATTTTAGTTTATATTTTGTGTTGTGTGTTTTATATATTTTATGTAGTCTTTTGATTTTTGGACATTTCTTTTGAAATTATCAGTGATTATCTTGAGTGACGTGTTTCCGTGACTATTCTGTCCTTTTATATTGAAAAAATCTTGTGTGTAAAAGGTAAGGCTTAATACACTTTATTAGCTTGTGTTTGAGGTTGAGATTTGATTGAGGTTGTGTCCGCAGAGCTGCTACCTAAGATACGGATGGATAGTGCGGACTATGTAAACATAACCTGATTGAATGTTTCGTATGTAAGAAGCCGTGGTAGCCTAGTGGTTTGATCTGGCCCCCATTTCACACACGCGCGACAAATGTCAGTGACAAGTGACAAATCAGTTAACATTATAAGCTCCATACGAATCTACGCCGGTTGGCTTCATATTGACTACGCGACTACGCGTTGCATTTCGAATTGTCGCTTCTCACCGACAATTATTGTCGCGTTGGTGAAATAACAGCCTGTCGTCTCTTAAGCAGACGGTCTTGGGTTCGATTTCAGGCACGTTCTTCTGAATTTTTCGAAATTTAACACATTTGTTTACCATGATCATTCGGTAGGTAAAGGAAAACGTCGTGACGAAAACCGCATACAGCTGCGAAGTATTTCAATGGTGTATGAAGTTCCCAAACCGCACTGGGCCCGCGTGGGAACTAAAGTACAAACCCAAATTCTGAAAGGAGGCCTGTGCCCAGCAGTGGGACATATTAGGCTGGAGATGAGATAATGATGGACGGATTCCTGCGCAGTAGTAAAACAGTAACCATAAATATATATAATTACAACAAACTCACGTATAAAAGCCGAAGTATTGCTCCGACAATTGTTTCGGACTATTCCGTAGCCCTTCATCAGAGAGCGCTCGCCCCGGCGGCAGCGAAACGAACACTGCGCGCCAACGCTCTGCTCGCGCGGCTACTCGGCGCAGCTGACATCGGCGCACAACTACCCTCATTTTTATCGTCATTTTTATTATAGTCCAAAGTAGGGCAGCACACAACACTGATAAATAAATATATAACTCAAGAATAAAATGAACCCGAAATTTGATTTCACTGATTGAATAATTACGCAAAATTAATCTTAATTAAATACAGTTTTATCTACAAATAAATGCTCTCTTTATCCCGAGATTGAAGATTTGCTTACACGAATTTTGTACAAAATTGCCTTTCAAATGAGATGAAACTGGAAGGTTTAAATCTAAGAAATCGGATAACTTGATTATGGAATATAAACGGAGGGATTGGTTAAAATTGATATTTGGATTTAATTATTGTCTATTTTCCTTTTGGCAAAGCAAAACGTGAATGTGGTTAAACGCTCATTTATGGTTCAATAATTTGCCATCATCTTAATAAAGGTCGCTAAGCCTTAATCCCTACTATTATTATAATAATGTAAATGCGTAGTTTTTTTTTGTTCTTGATGTTTCTGGTTCATGGCAATCGGTTTTTCAATAATAAGCTACTTCTTTGTTTGATTTCTCAGCTTATGTTTTCCTCAAGAGTCCTACTTGCATGAAATCTCTTTAAGAATAAATGCAAAGTAAAAAAATTAGAAAACTAAATTCCTTCTACGGCATAAAAGACGCAGAAAAAGTTAGAAATTTAATAAGATTTTCAGGACACTGAATTAAACAATGTTACTCTAATATATATAATAATCACTGTGTAGAGTCACAAAATATTCAAGCTTGAAAAACCGTAGTCACATGTTTCGTACACAGTACATAATTTACCACGTACTTATTTCTTACGGGGTATACAGAGCCTACAGGTAATAAGACCTAAAGGCCAAGATTACCGTAGGTAGAAAGGGAAATCAGAATAGGTGATGGGTTGCAAGCCGTATCGCCTGTAACTCGATTCCTAAGATTTTCGTCCATTCGATAAATTATTAGCTGTCATTCAACCAATGTAATGTCGCTACAAATACGCAACAAAACAAAATGTAACGAAATAATTCCGGCACGTTTAATTTCAAAGCGAATTTAATCTCGTCTTCCAAAGCCACGTATCTAACCTGTCAACCTTTTGCTTGAAACAACAAGCAAATTGCGACCGTTGAAATGTCAAGCTCATTTATAAATGATTACAATCTACTAATCGTTTTGAAGAAAAGTGATGACAGATGTTTCCTGCGATCGAATAATGAGTAAAGAGGCGAAGCCCTCCGGCTAGGAGTTGAATTTAGCCGACACCGCGGATTTTACTCTTTTATAGGGTGGGGTTAGGCTGAAAGTTGGGGAGCGACTTAGGAAATTATTTATGTAACAGCAAGGTCGTTTTAATTATATAAATCTAACATCGTCATCAAAGGCCTTAACATTGTATGATAGATTTTTCATTGTTTCTGCGGCACTTTTTTTTTTTTATATCTAATATTATAAAGAGTAAAAGTTTGTGGGTTTGTAAAGTTGTAGGGGTTAATATCTGGATCTACTGAACCGATTTTGAAAACTCTTTCACCAATAGAGAGCCATAATTATTTGTGTGTGTCGTTATTTCTCGCACCTTAAGACTATTTGCCAGTTATTTTGGCAGTTTTATTCGGATAGATAAAGGGTCTGTTAAGTTCCCGATATCTTTAAGTATCTGATATTTATCTCTGTGGAACTGCCTTTGCAGAAATAACACTTCCCAAATGATCAATTTCCCAACTGTTTCACTATGGACTGATGTTTTTTTTTTAAACCGTAAACTATTCAGGATTTCTTTCCAGGTTAGGTTAGGTTTGGTTTTTGAAACCCTGAAACATTTTACAGTTTCAGAAAAAAAAGTCTGGGTATTATTGTAAATTAATCATTTGAGAATTGTTTCTTCTACTAAACCTCTGCCGTCTCTGTCAGTTTCGTAACAATAAATAGAGACGGCACCATATCTGTAACTTATCTGACACAACATAACGTATTTACTGCCACCGATGCATAAATATGCGTTTCCGTTTAGCCCAGTGACGCTGTCATGATTTTATAGGCATATACACACTGTTCACACACTGTTCACTGTTGACACTGTTTTGTCAATGATATAAACTTCTTGTGATTTGTTTATGAGCCATGTATGACTGTTTGTGTTCCTATTAATAAATAAATAAATAAATAAATAAATAAATAAATAAATAAATAAATAAATATAAACGCCCATGTGCCCCTGAGGCACCTGAAGAAGTTTCGGGTTTGACAGCTGGCAGTGAATGCATTAAGAATTCAGAACGTTAACAGAGAGTGGTGAAATAGGTTTTAAATCTACGTGTAGGTATGTGTGGAATTAATGTTCCTTTCTCTCTCTCTTTCTATGGAAAATATGTTTTTTTTATCAATTTATTTGACTCAAATAGAATATAAAAGAAGTACAAAATACTTATATCTATATACCTCTGCCAAACTGCATAGCATTTTGTTGGCAGAAAGTGGAGAGCTCTCGAAAAATCTAGTCGATGTCCGCTCCGCTCGCCTCTCAAACCACAGGTTCAGCCAGGCGCTTATACAGGGTGATTACCGTACGCTAGTGTCAGCGTTTCTGGCTCATCTCTCGTTAGGGTGATGTGGAATTATAATGACGTATGTTCTGTCTAACAAAAGAGCCGAATTTTCCTTGGGAATTTTATTTAATTTACTAGATAGTTTTTTGTTTAACTATTTTGTTTATAAGGTCTCGGAGTAGGTAAGGTTTGTATGCTTTCAACTTTGCTTGAGTTACGTAACTTCTTATACCGTGTCAATTTTCAAAAAGCTGTCTTCTAGACTTAGTGTTGGTTGTTATTTGATGATCATTTAGTTTTGTGGATGAAACGGAAGTCACTTATTTTACAATTTGTCTTATCAGAATGATTACATAAACAATAATTAATAGTAACATTAATTTGGTCTTTTGGAAGATAGTTTTTATCACACGCCCAGAGCGGATTAGGAGCTTTTAACAACGCACCATTAAATTATTCACAGGCTTGTGCAAGTTTCTCCACGATGTTTCCCTTCATCTAAAAAGTCATGGTAAACTTCAAATATATCATTTCGCACATAAATTCCGAAAGGGTGCGAATCCGGGTAGAAAGTTTATTAATAAAATGGGTAAGAAATAAGAACTAAATAATTTCTTTATTGAATTAAAATTAGATACCATAAATTACTTCCATTAAATACAACAATAGCAGATACATAAATTACATTAATTGTATTCATAAAATATGCAATATCTAATAGTAGCAACGTAGTGTTGTTCTAATTAAAACATTAGCTTTTAGCCTTCAATTTGATACCGTGAAACGGTCTGTGAATAAAATATTTCACTTGCAAAACTTAACGGATTTAAGCTCTCCGTTCAAGTAGGAGAGTAGTAATAATACTTATTAAGTGGAGCTTTTTCGAGTGGCTGCTGCGCCGAAGCTGTAAGCCGATTAAAAACCCCGATGAGACTTATATGCCTGGACACACCGCTCGGCGGCCTGAGCCTCTATACTTCATTTAATTTTGGATGAGAAACCACAACAACATTATATTGCGGCTCGTTAACTGTAATTTCTTTAAAATTTGTACTAGAGTAACAATTGACGACACGCAAATAAAGTGACATTAAAACAATTTTATTTTGCGGCTGCCAAACTATTGCACTGTACTATTTGCTAGGTAAGAGATAGTTGACCAGCCGCAACATAATGTTATTGTGGTTTCTCATTCTAAATTAAATGAACTATAGTGCAGAGCTTTTTAGCATTTTTAACCCCCGACGCAAAAAGACTATGCGTTCGACGTCGACGTCGATATCTCTCTCTCTCTCTCTCTTTCTCTCACTCACTGTCTCTCTCTCTCACACTCTCTCTCTCACTCTCTCTCTCTCTCACTCTTTCTCTCTCTCTCTCTCTCTCTCTCTCTCTCTCTCTCTCTGTGTGTGTGTGTATGTGTGTGTGTCTGTGGCATCGTAGCTCTCAAACGGATGGACTGATTTCGATGCGATTTTTTTCTTTCGAGAGTCAGTTTCCTTGCTGTACCTAAGGGCTTGGCACACACACATACACACACACACACACACACATACAGTTAATAATTTAAAAATTCTTATAATTGTAACTGTAAAATTATCTAGCACGACTGTAATATTCTTATTTTCAACGGATGACTCAAAACGGCAATTTAATTAAAATTTGGTAACCACAGTACGTATATTTCTTTCATTTTGTTGCCTCTTCTCTATAGCATTGTGTTCGAACGGTAAGGCAGTGTGAGCTCGTAGCGGCAATGCCTTGTTTTCTATATCGCATAATTTGCCTCTACTTGGAGGGAAACTCAAGAATTAATTCAGTAAGCTCCTTAGTTTTAGACTCATTTGGGAATTAAACAAATTGAATCTAATTAAATGATTTTTTTATGAGTGTGCTAAGGTTTACCGCCACTCATGTGGCAAGTAAAAGTTTATTGTATTAGAATCATTATAAATGGTACCCAAAGCTGTGGTGGCCTAGTGCTTAGACCTATGTTCTCTCATGGTCATGGGTTCGAATCCGGGCTTGCAACTCTGAGTTTTTCGTAATTTATTGCAAAATCTCATTCACCCAGTCAAGCACTTCCTCGTTAGTCGCCTTCTGGGTCCAGCTAATTCTCTCCATCCACCGCCAGCACTACATTTCAAACTCTTCCAGACGTTCTCTGTCACCTCGCGTCATTATCCTCGTTTCTATGCTCCAAATGTAGTATTTGAATCTTTATACAAATAGTAAAATATGTTTAAACCCGTAATATGAAAGGAAGCTTTGTTGTTAGCACTTCGGTTTAGGTTCATCAAACAACTTATATTTTAATCAGTGCACTCAGGAACCTAAATTAACTTCGCTCATATAAATTCCTTGTGTTACCAGCAGCATTAACTGGACCTGGATAAAACAATTTCGCCGCTGAGATTGGGGTTGCATTTCCACTGAAACTGATTGCTACACACAAAGTTTGCCAGCTTGTAAACAGATTGTAAATTTTGTTACATAATATTTATGTTCTATTTTACTGGGTTCCAGTTAATCTTGGCTTGATTTCTTTGTGCTCATGATTTGTCGGAGTAGCGAGTTTATTTTTTGTTTCTTTAATATGGACCACCGCAAAATAACGATTCATAAATTACATAAAGCCACAACAGTACTTTCACTGTACACGTATCTACTTAACTCATCATCATCATTATGTTAGCCGAAAGACGTCCAACTACTGGACATAGGCCTCCCCCAAGGCTCCACTCGGACTGGTGCTACTGCCGCTCTTACTACCGGTGCTCGGGTCGGTCCGGGTCTACTTAACTGTCTAGGTAAAAAAAATACTTAGTTACAACATTATGTAAAATACAACAAACAACATTTGGTACTATATCGATGTGTTTATCCGTTGCCTGGTACCCATAGTACAAGCTTTGCTTAGTTTGGGACTGGGTCAATTGGTGTAATTTGTCCCATGATATTTATTTATTTTTCTCTAATAGGTAGCTCTTGCTTGAGTGTTTATTATTGTTCTTGTTTTAACATTTGAACAATTTTTTTCGCAGGTCTCCGAGAATCGACAAACTGGCGCATATAAGTAAGTCAAATTTGTTATGAAATCCTTCGTAAATTACGTTAATATTGTAATTTAGAAAGCAAGTATGTTTTAGAAAGAAAGTAAAACATACTACAGATCTGATTATAATACTATAGATCTACCTGATTGTGATCAAATAAGTCGAGCGCTTAGCCCGCGGGTTGATTTGATCGTATTAATTTTTTGTGGCTGACTTGCATTGAGTTACGATAAACAACTAGACTCACAATCACGCTCAAAAACTGACGGAAGCAAAAGTCTGCACGACGCGTCTATTGTGCAGAGTTTTGGTTCAGTCGTGTTTCGACCGCGCTTCGATAACAATGTACTTGTCTCTTTCGCACCGTAATCTCAAACGCATGAGATCAAGAGACAGACAGGGTTTCCAGCGCGTGGCGTCGTGTTATTACTTCGCACGATCGTATGCAATTGACATTAAACATTACTGCCACGAAATAAGGTGTTAATTTGAATGAATATGTTAAGAACAGGTAAAAGAGTTTGTGTATCTGGGCTCGGCTTTTACGACAGATGGAAAGTGTGAAAGAGATATTGAAAGAAGAGTGAATGCAGGAAACATGGTCAATGGAGCGCTGCGCGCCTTTGTGAGCAGTGAGAAGGTGTCAAAGAAGGCGCGTCTGGCTGTTCACAGAGGGGTGCTCGTTCCAACACTAATGTACGGTAGCGAAAGTTGGGTATGGCAAAAGAAGCATGAAAATAGAATAAATGCGGTAGAAATGAGAGCGTTAAGAAGTATGGAAGGTGTATCACTGAAAGATAGAATAAGGAATAGTGTGATAAGGGAACGTGCTGGTGTGAAAGAAGATATAGTGACTAGGATAGAAAAAAGTATGCTTAGTTGGTTTGGTCACGTAGAGAGGATGGATGAAAGAAGATTAACTAAACAGATTTATACGGCGAGTGTGAATGGGTGCGTTGGGAGGGGAAGGCCTAGGCGGACGTTCCATGATCAAATTAGGGACGTTTTGGAAAAAGGCCAGGTCAAGAGTACCCGAAACCGACGAGCATGTATGAAGAGATTGATGAATGTGGACGAAGCGAAAGAGGTATGTCAGGATCGTAGCAAGTGGAACAAAGTAGTCTCTGCCTACCCCTGTGGGAAAGAGGCGTGACGATATGTATGTATGTATGTATGTAATATGTTAATGTTATCTGTGTAAGTTAATGTGTTGACACACACAACACATAGACAACGCCGCTCGGACGTTTCTTGAGGCACTTTTGTTTACGAATGGGGGTCTAGTTGTTTATTTTAAGTCAATTCTGACTTGACACACTTATTCCGTTAGCACCTAGTTTATGGCGTTACCTAACTAACTTAACCTGCTCAGCCAGGCTAAGTGGTGTGGACTCATTTGACCACGAAAACGATAACACACTCTTCTCCGAATTCGAGTAGGAAAGACAGAAAATTGCAAGAGTGTACATTTTTTTACAAGTAAAAATAATTAAACAGAAGGTATACCGAGGAACTGCAGTTACACTACTGACAAAAGACCATCGACAAAGCCTCAAAATGAGTCCCGAATGCTGCAACCACAAATATTGATTCGCGCCCAAAGTTAGCATGCACATTGTATAAGACAATGGTTTGCTCAGATGAACAGTTCATTTATTCAACCGTAGACGTTTCAGACTTCAATGTGAAGTCATTGTTGCTTTGTGCTAGTTGTTTGCTCTGTTGTTGTAATGGCATTTTGCTTTCGTTTATTATTTAGGTGTTGGTTTCATTTGATTTGTTTTTCGGGATGTCTTCAGTACAAACTAGTAAGAACCGGTTTTTGATCTGTGGTAGGATAATCGTTATTAGATACGATATTTGCGGACAAGATTATGGGTCACAAAACACGGAATTTTTAAATTTGCTGCGTGATTCGTCTCAACTCTTTATACTTTTTGTTAGTGAAGGGTGGGGTATTCGAAACCGGGTTTGCCCCTTAAAGGTCTATAGGGAAAGAAAACTATGTGTCTGGGTGCTTCTAGTTGTCCCAGAAATTTGAAATTCAAAAAGTACATAGGTAATTCTTATAGCATAACCAATGAGAAAAGTCTGAAATGAAAATCTTACATTTTTAATGTCTGTTTATCTAGGTACATTTTAAAACCTATATGGCCTAACACTGCCAACATTTAAGAAGTTTGGATTTGTTTGGATACAATACAACCGTTTTATATTGTCAAAACACTTGTCTTAAAAATTTTACATACCTAAAAATTTGTACGGTACCCTGGGCACGTGAGACCAACTCAGTAGCTGCTTTTTGTTGTAATAGAGAACAAAACCGAGCCGCCTTTTATATTTCTGCCTTCAGCTCAAATTTAAACGAGAGGTTTCACACTTTGGACGATTTTCCCGAATGAAAAAAGTTTCAGACAGGATGCCACCACCCCGGGCCATTCTCACTTTGGGAACACCTGATTTCGTTATTTTTCCCACCCCTACGAACGCGAAATATATTTTTTTAACGAAATGTAATTTTGCCAGCAACTTTTCACTTACGTCGCGTAGAAGTTTGCCGCGTCTCGACTAAGTTTAGATTATTTTGAAAAGTTTTTTGGAGTTGTTCCATATAAACTGCTATGTGATTCGCATACATTTCTATTGCAGTTAGCTTTTCGTAAAGCCACGTTTTTGAAAAATACCTATATTTTGCTTGTAGTTTGTAATTTTTTAGTGAAATATTAGGTATCGAAGCAAGCCCCCAAACCCAAAATACTGCTAATAGGTAAATTTTGGTGATGGTCAAACCCCATCGAGGGGATGGGCCAAAATCTTAAGAATCATGTTATGAGCGACGCGGCTAGCAACTCATCACTATTTTGATTCGCCTTTCCACCTATACGCCCTACCTATGCCAAAGGCCTTTAGGTCTTGCTACCTTGGGCTCTGTCTACCACGTAAGGACGTGAGTTATGTATATATGTACTCGTACATACTCTTATTTCTATAAGGCACTGTTTATTTTACGTTGGTAAATTTGAGATCAAATTTTATCACAAATTCTTCACCAAAATTAAATTGAGAATTTAGTCACATGTCTGTTTGTTGCTATTTTACAAAAATAGCGATCTATTGAGTTTTATGACATTTTATACGGAGAAATTAGTTGATTTGCCCACGCGATTGCGTTAATCAGATTCAGTACAGGCAAAGTCACGGGTAACAACTACTTAAATTCGTAAAACCCTGTTTTAAAGAATGGGGGAAGTGTTACATTATTTCTATAGTACTAGAATACGTTTTTCTAAAAGCCGTAAACCAATTTAACAGAAGCAATTCCCGACAGGTCAGCGTGGAACTCTGTCTGATCCTTATTTACAAGTCGGGGTACTAAATTACACGCCGGCCTGGATTGATCGTTGCTCCCAGACGTTATTGCACTAGTCTTGGTCTTTTAGTATACTGGTTTTCACATGGCGATGCGAAAAGTTATGATATATTTGTTAAGGCTGTTGGTAAGAATTATTTTTTTCCAGCATACTAAGGCAATGTGAATTCACAGGTTTGATATAATGACAAGAAAACACAACCAAATTTAAGGCATTACGGCATAACAATTTTATTTATCTAGCGATGAGACTAATAAGTTATCACTACATAGTATAAACCACGCAACGAATTTTGATGCGGTTTTTTTAATAGATAGAGTGATTCGAGAGGAAAGTTTATATGTATTACGAAGACGAAGTCGCGGGCAAAAGCTAGTTATTAATATAAACGAAAATGTTACTGATTCCCGCCCGATGGTCTATACTCTAGAGCAAATACAACTTTGTATGAAAAGTTATTTTTGCTCGTGAGTGGTTGAGTAGTTGGTAAAAAGTTGGTAAGACGCTTGGAACGTAGGTATTTATAATCTAGCTCAGCGCATCCGAAAATAATTTCGTTGTAATAAAAATTTAAAAATCAAATAATACCTAATTCAATTGCTATTTCTTGGAAATAAAATATTTTGATATTCTATTTGATTTTTGTCACTGGATTATTGACTCATCATTAGAGCTCTACATGTGTATATTTTTGAGTAGTTCTTATATATAAAAAAAAGTTTAGGTATCAAAAATGCAGCCATTATGGCCATCATACACTCCACGCTGTCTTAATTGAATTCTTACTTGGATAATTAAAGTCCGGCACGAAATTGCATGATAATGATAAAAATAAAGGAGACAATTAAATAAAGAAAATTTGAAATCTAGTCTTATGAAGCAAGGGTTGAATTTCTGTCGTTAGTCACAAAATACTCAACCATTGCACTTGCGTTACGTTTACGGCAGAACTGAAACCTAGCATACTTTCTTCTCCAACATTTTCCTTTAAAGGTTCATATTTCATAACTAAATACAGCCAAGAAACTTCTCAAATACATCAACCGGACCTCTTTCCGCGGAACTTGTTTTTAGAAGGTTTTCTTTTCAAGTCAAACTTTACACAAGTTGTCGATTAGAGCATTGAGAAATAAGTTGGTTTGTGAGGAGTTTGTTTGCTGTTTTAAAAAAAGGCGCTGATGCAGCAAAAAAGTGCGGTAACTTGATTTTGCACGGTTTTCCTCTCACTAATTATACCTACTTATATCTTAATTCTGAATCGATAGTCTTTGGGAAAGCATTAAATACTCGTAGATGGATGTTTCAATTTCAAATAATCATTATTAGGGTAGCAGTCCAACTTGCTATTTTACCTTGTCTTTGGCTAGTCGTATTCAGATTCTACTAGCTACCTTCTTGAATCGGTTTAGTTTTTTCGTTACAAAATTTCAGCTGTGGTGTCACAGTAAGTGGTAAAAAGTGATAATTGCGTAATCTATGGTATATCTGATATTATATGGATAAATGGCCGAACTATACGACGATCACTCGGTCGGCTAGGTAGTGTGTTTATGATTGCATAAAGCGGAAACCTTAGTAGTCGCAGAACGGGGTGAAGCCCCGACTGGCTTTGTGCCTGGTAACAAAAATGGCGTAACCTTTATACTAACCTAGTTAGTTACTGTATTTACACATACATACGTACATACATAAATCATGTCTTTATCCCTCAGGTAACGGGTATACAGAGCCTAAGGTAAAAAGACCTAAAGGCCACGTTTAGCACGATTGCTAAATTAGTTGAAGCCTATAGAGCGTTTACTTATGAATAAGAGGGTTAAATGATAGAGATTATTTGCGATGCTTAAGTTATTTGCATCATTACTCAGGCTTTTGCGTTTTCTATCACGAAAATTGTAATCACATCAATATACCTAAAAGGAAAATCACTCGATTACTGCATAAACGTCTGTCTGGTGGCCTGAACAAGCCATCAATTTCAATAAAATGACTGAGAGACAAAAAAACAGTAATCAATCATTTGGATGGCGCGTCGATTCGGGTGAGCGGGGACCGAGTGTCACTTTATAAAATACTATACGGTTTTTATTAAGAGGTTAGTGTTTTTGATAGAATTTTGAGGTTGTAATGTTAAGGTTTTTGTCGTCCTAGCGTCTTAGCCTAGGTTTTGAAACGATTCCTAAATTGGAGATTAGATTGCAATAATTTAAGACTGTAAAAAATTCGTCAGCCATCTCTAACCTTTGCATGTCCTTAACGCTTATATTTCTTGTTTAAGTATGGTTTCATTTTCGAGAAATTAAACGTACAGTTAGTAGCTTTCTTGTATTTCTAAGAAGCAGTGTTAAAGCTTACAATAATTTGGTACCCTAGTTATTAATTATTATAAACATTTTGTTGTCAGGATCACCTTTGATTTATAAACGTAACCAGTACCAGTACCTAGTGTCGAATATTTTGTAGCATTTCACATTAAGTCATTCCTCGCTAATATTTCTGATCAATTAGAAATACCATTGGCAGGCGGTGGCCTATGAACGGTCGAGTAGAATGCGATTCCAGCAGCGGCTATGGCAATCAATACAGTATGCCTGATAGATATTACACACGAAATATAGTAGTGGACGGGGAGCTACTAATATCTGTAATAACTGAGAAAGAAAGATTTTTTTCTAAACCTATGTCAGAAATCCCAGCCCGTGGGGTGAAGATAATTGTCAAAAAACAATCGAGTATTTGAAGATTGTCAACTTTTAATCGAGTCGAGTGGGTGAAAGTGGTTGTGAAAGATTCGAACCGAGCAGTATTTTAAGCTCTTTTGATGACGAAAATTGATATATTGATTTATTTTGTTAGAAACTATATTATGTGGTGGCCGCCATTCTGTAAAAAAAAAAGCCGTGGTAGCCTAGTGGTTTGACCTGTGGCCTCTCAAGCAGAGGGTCGCGGGTTCGAATCCCGCGCTCGCACCTCTGAGTTTTTCGGAATTTATGTGCAAAAATTACATTTCTAATTTGCCATGAGCTTTTCGGTGAATTAAAACATCGTGAGGAAACCTGCACACATCTGCGAAGAAATTCAATGGTGTGTGTTAAGTTCCCAATCCGCATTGGGCGCGCGTGGGAACTATAGCCCAAACCCTCCAATACACGGAGGAGGCCTATGCCATGAGGCACGCCGAATTACGCGACAATTTAATAAATAAACGTCAATAACAACAACAACAACAACATGTACTTACTGAAACTGTAGTGAATTCGGAATAAAAAGGCTTATAAATAAATAAAATTCTGTAATTTCGTTTGGACACGTACAATCACTAGGTACAATAAGGGCCTGTTTCACCACTTTCTGTTAAGTCCCAGTTATCTTAAGTGTCAGTTATCTATGATCTATGACGTCTCTGTCTGTTTCGTAGTAATAAATAGAGATGGAATCATAGATATATGACACTTAAGACAACGGAACTTTAACAGAGATTGGTGAAACAGGCCCTCAGTCTATCTCTCTCCGTCTACTGTATCTATTTCAGCTACTGATGTCAGAGACTTCTCACGTTACTATTATTTAGATATTTGCACCTAAGTCTAGATTTCATATTTATCGTCTTTTACATCTATTGTTGCATCTAGAATTTACAAAATAAGAAAGCAAGTGTAAAAACAGTGTACCTAAGTGTGAGTGTTCGTTTCGCTGCCCGGGGCGAGCGCTCTCTGATGAAGGACGACGGAATAGTCCGAAACAATTGTCGGAGCATTCTTTCGGCTTTTTATACGTGAGTCATCCGGTTTGTTGTAATTAAGTGTAAAAAGTAGAATTAACTAATGGAAAGCATAATTAGGTACCTTCGCTAATTCTTATACACTCATGGATAAAATAACTGAGATACCAGTTACGACAAAATAAATTGAATTGTAATAAATGAAATAAACACGAAACGAAGCGATTAAAGATGCGTTGCTGGCTCTTATTGATTGCACTCCCCCTCAGACCAACCTTTAGAAATGCCTGATCCAAGCTTTTTCACTGCTTAGGGGCCAACTATGAAATAGATACCGCTGTGTTCAACAAACAATAAATGAACAAAAGGCCTAAATATTTGGTCTGGCACCGATCCTGTATTGTCCAATCGTAAATATCAGAGATAAGCTTTCCAATGGCGATTTTCTTTCATGTACAATATATGTGCTTTATTATATTTTTATTGGAGCGCCTTTGCTGTTTTTGTGGCAGATATTCACATTTCCATTTTCCATCTGTACGCCCACAATCTTGCTAGTTAGACGTGGCCTGTAGTAGATCTTGTCACCTTAAGCTTTGTCTACCCCGTAAGGGATTAAGACGTGATTTGTGTATGTGTATGTATATTCACGTGTCTGTCAGAAAGTACTTATAGAAAGAAAGAAAGAAAGAAATAAGTTAAATAGTTTGTCAATTGAACGTTGCAGTTAAATCATCTTGACGTCACAGACTACATTTACCGCGTGGCGAGATTTCGCACGCACGATTGGTATCGGTTTGGTATCGAAAAACGAATACAAGAGTCATCCAGATGTTTTTGAGTAAGATGCACGATTTATGTCGATCGATTGGATCTTTCCTAGGATCAAGGCCAATGACTGACCATCGCGGCCATCACCAAAAACAAGATGGCCGCCTTTTCACTCCATGCGTCAATCGCCGTCATCTCGCCCCCGAAGTATAAAGTAGATTGCTGCAAGTGGTGCAATTTTCAAATGTCTGCCCAAGATTGTGTCTTGTACAGTCCTCCTTTCCTCAGTAAAATTCATATAAATTTTACTGTAGAAGGCCTCCGCCATAGAACGCCCCAATGAACGACAGCGTCATACACTGCATTTCCGAAACTAGCGATATCGTCGTTCCACTTAGTTTGAGACCTGCCTACGTTGAGTCTTCTGGTTTGGTGACACCATTCGAGAACTTTCCTCCTATAGTTCCTCCCTTAATTTACCCCCAACTACAACTACACAAATATTCATCAATACCTTATAGAAAAAAAAATTGGTTGCCTGTAAAGTCGGTATACGGGCGAAAGTTTTACGTGACAACGACTTTGAGTGGCCTTTCACTTTTTATGTCTGTCTCTCTCGCTCTTAGGCGGGCTAACCATGCCCGAGTGGAAGGGACGCGTGCCTCTCACTCGCTCTCATTGTGAGCGCATAACGTGAGCGGAGCGTAACGCAGTTTCTTGAAGTGTCACCCGGCAAACCAATTTATAAGACGTTGTCACGTCAAAATTAAACAAAAATGTTGATAGATAGATAAAAAATTATTCCGCAAGCATGACGTGCCAATTATAAGAAACAAATAGCAGTGTAAGTTATTTAATCTAACTAATATTATAAATGCGAAAGTATGGATGGATGGATGGATGTTTGTTTGTTACTCAATCATGACAGAACGGCCCAACGGATCTGGATAAAATTCGGCACATAGATAGAGAAGAGTCTGGATTAGCACATAGGCTACTTTTTATCCCGGAAAATTGCGTAGTTCCCGCAGGATAGCGATAAACGAATTCTTTGCAGACGAAGTCGGTGGCAACAGCTAGTAGGTGCATAAACGTTGTCACGGGACAGCCGCGAAAAGGCGCCAACTCCGCACGTGCTACCGGCATTGCTGCCAAAGCACTGATATTCTATCGAAACCTCCAGAGTTGACGCATTCAGTCACATTTTAGTGTTGAAAGTACGCGTCCTTATCGCTTAAAAGCCAGACAGAAGAGTAACTTAAAGAGTGAACACTTTCCCCCGATTGTCACCTTAGTAATCGCATATTTTCCACCATTATCCGGTAAACGTGTCTTACCGCCGCCATAAAGTTGCACGCACGATCGCGACTCCTCGAACCAAACGGGCCTACTCTACCGGCAAATTGATTCAAAAATATCCGCACAAATTGAATAGTCGGAGGGTGATTTTGGGTACGTAATGGGTTTTGTTTTGGATTATTTTGATTAAAACGTGCGCTTTGGGCTCCGTGTAATCTGCTGGTCATGAGGGTCTTTTTCGAACTTCCTTTGAAGATTGTAATGGCAACTATTTAAAAAGCAACAGCAGCAGCAGAAGTATTAATTTACAACAAGCCTTGGGGGAGGCTTATGTCCAACAGTGGACGTCTTTCGGCTGATATGGTGATGATGATGATGAAAATAAAAACAATTTTTGACTGAAATAGACTTTTACTGAACCAATGAGTTTCACCATCGGCATAATCTGCAATTTCCATCATAATGAGACGGATAGTTTCACATTAAAAAAAGTGTCTGTTTGCTTGCACATTTTGAGAGCATTTTCTATGATTTTTAGGTAGGTATATAGTTTTTTTTTACTATCAAAGAAAATATAATCGAATGAGCATTCATGAATAACTAATGAAACCATAACAACACCCTTTTCATCCGATCCGGTTCGAAAATAATTAGAAAACTCGTTCAAAGTGTACCCTCACCAGAATTATTTGAAGATCCCCTCATAATAGATCCCTCTGGCTAATACACCTGCACGTACCATACAGATAAAACTATAAAATATTACTATAGCCATACAAACTTAATTTTGCTGATGGATAAAACCTGAATTTGATATCAAACGCTTGACGCTAACGCCGCCGATAGCTGCAAAATTAAATTGGGAGTTCCATACGCCCTTAAGCTGAGAGCATATTGACAGTCCCTATGTTCCCCTTTTCTTACCCGAAGGGGACCGAAATCAATACACTTTTCCAAATTCAAAACGCGTTGCTAACGTTTTTTGATGTGAAAACGCCACAATAAAGTGGGGTGTGTAAACTAGCTTTATAAGCCATTTGACTTGATATATGTCGGATTTATGAATCGGTGATGGCATTTTATGGTTGGTTAAGAGTTATGTGGGGATGCGGTGATGTAGTCAGGTTGGTTTAGGCCACTTTAGGTGGCTTTGAAACCATTTATTTTAAAGTGTTTATTGCCAGTTCCCCTCTTCAGTATGATGAATACAAACCCCCTTATTCATAAACGCTCTGCCGTGTCACGCACAACTTCAAAAACTTCAAAAAGGAAGTTTTGAGAAAAACGCAGATAATACTTTTTTCAACAATCGGTCATAAAATCGTCATTTAAACGCATTAGCGTATTATTTCTGGCTAGTTTACTTCTTAATAAGTTCAAGAATAAGGAACTTTCCTTTTTATTTTAATTTTTTCTTTAATTCACTTTTGAAATTCAGTTAAAAGAGTTTTCCGTAACCACTGCTCCATACAACGGCTGGTCACGCGTCATGAAATAACTTATGTTAGAAGAGTTTCGCGTGACCAAACGTAATTCAACTCATGAATGGTTGGCTACGTTGAGTACTACGAAATCGACGGCGGGCCATACACAATTATCATAACTTAAGATAGATGAGATGTGCATAATATTGATATTAAAAAAAGTAGTTGAACGAATTTGTCACATCAAATATTTCAAAAACCAATGATATTTTTTACGTAATTGTTTGTGGACCATGTAAAGCATTGTAAATAAAACCATTTTACGGTGGTTAGGCGTAACTCGCCTAACTTAAGATAGCAGAGTTGTGCGTGACACGGCAGCGCTCTAACTCTCTGGCTTCTGCTAACTAGCAATCGTTTGTCCTTATGTCACCTATAGCTGTTGTCTGCGACTTCGTCAGCAAAGAATTAATTTATCGCTATCCCGCGGGGATTTCCGAAATAAAAAGTAGCCTATGTGCTATTCCAGACCTTTCTCTATGTATGTGCCGAATTTCATCCAGATCCGTCGGGCCGTTCTGGCGTGATTGAGTAACAAACAAACATCCATCCATCCATCCATACTTTTGTATTTATAATATTAGTTAGATTGACATTTACTTGTTTGCTAAGTTAGTAGAAGCCTATGGAGCGTTTATGAATAAGGGGGGAGGTCCCTTAAAATTGTTCCGGAATATTTCAGGACGTGGTTATAGTTGACCGGATTCTGTCGTGCAAAGAAATTCCGAGCATGGCTCTCTCCATAGCTCGTTGAGCGCCTCTGAGCCTCTCCAAAAGGCCAGGAGTCAAGGACCACATCTCAAAGCCATAAGTCATAAATATAGCCCTGTACCTAAAGCAAGAAAAACTCAGGGGGGTTACTCCGAAATTCGATTTTCGAAGTTCGTATCACACCGTCCCTCTCACTCTCAAATTAATAACTAATAGTGAGAGCGGAACGGCACGAAACGAACTTAGAAAATCGAATTTCGGAGTGTAAGGATTTTTGAATCATACTTTCCATACATTGATCGATGTTCAGAGTGAACCGCATCGAAGGCGGAACTGCAAAATTATAAATCAAAAATTTGAATGGGAAATCTTTATAGGGGCGTTCAGGCAAACTAACGCAACCACCTGCTAAAGCTTTGGGCTTAAAACCACTAAATTACATAATACCTTATTGACTAACACCCCTTATTTTCAAATTATCCCCGTTATCTACAAGAGCGTTTTAAATTCCTGACTTCTCTCCGGTCTGCGCAAAATTTCCTCCTTGCTGTTCCTGCTTCTTCCTCCATGTTCTATCATGACTCCTTTACTATGACATCTATCCGTCTGTGGAATGCCCTTCCTGTAGACCTAAGGGGTGCTAAAACTTTACCTATTTTTAAGAACCAGCTCAAATCTCACTATTTGTCACTAATTGAATCCACTTCCTGTCTATAGTCCCATTTATTTTCTTTTGCTTCTGATCAATTCCTTTTCTGTTATATGGCCTTCTTATGCTTTTCGTTATTACATTCTCATATTTATTTTATTTTAAGTATTATTATACAATTATGTTATGTGTGTATGTATATGTGGATTATTTTATTTATTTATTTAGCTATGTATTATATTTATGTAAGTATTGTTTTATTATCCCTGCGTTTCTCCTGTCTATTTGTTTCCGCCACCTACTTAAACTGTCTCCAACTTATTTCTCTATCTCAAAGGTTGTCTGGTAGAGATCGCTATTAAGCGATAAGACCGCCTATTGTATACTTTGTTCTATGTTTCTGTATTGTTTTGTACTGATTTGTGGTGTTCAATAAAGAGTATTTGTATTGTATTGTATTGTATTGTATTATCACGGGCTCATGTAATACCTAAAAATACCTAAAATGGTAAATTGTTACATGAGACAATTTGACATATTAGGTATTTTTAGGTAAAATGAGCCCATGGTAATTTGAAAATTAGGGGTATTAGTGAATAAGGTGTTATGAAATTTTGTGGTTTCAAGCCTAAAGCCTGCTAAAATATACTTACTTACTTACTTCCGTTGGCGCTACAACCCTCTGTGGGTCTTGGCGTCCTCCACAATTTTCCTCCAGTTGTCACGTTGCCTGCCAACCTTCTTCCAGCTGGTAAAATTTCCCATATTCTTGAGATCTTCTTCCACACAGTCGCTCCAACGCTTTTTAGGCCTGCCCCTCGGTCTCTTGTGTTGTTTTGTCTTTTGCTAAAATATAATCAAGAGCAAAAATATCGGGTCGCTTTTCATAGAATTTTGTATTATTTTTGCTCGTCATTGTATTCTGGAAAAAATCTGAGAGATATTGTAACATCTGACCAACCCTCAAGGACTAATAGTGATTATTTTCTAATTCAGTAACTTGATATTTTGGTTATTATATTCCATATTACTAATTCGCCGAAGCTGAACCTTCGTCGTAATATTTAGGGTTGATGTAAAAATTTGTAGATACCGAAGTATTGGGTACTTATAATAGAGGTATTGTCGGGACAAATTAATAATCGTGCTAGGGAGCCTTTAACAGAAAGCGGGGTCAAGCCTAGATACGTACAGTCAGACAAAAAAATCATTAATTAGATGGTCAGAAAAAATAGGCTTGGGGCAGATGGATCACAAATAAATGGATAACTTTACTTTACTACTCCGCGATATAGTGAGGTCAAGTCCTAGAAAAAACAGCAACAAAAACACGATAATCAACCAAAAAGTAACCGAAATGACAAGCAAAACTACCACCGCCACATGAAACACTACATATAACTTTAATTAGGTATAGTATTAGATTATACTTCATTTAATTTAGGATGAGAAACCACAACAACATTATATTGCGGTTCGTGAACTGTAATCTCTTAACAATTTGTACTAGAGTAACAATTGACGACACGCAAATAAAGTGACATTAAAACAATTTTATTTTGCGGCTGCCAAACTATTGCACTGTACTATTTGCTAGGTAAGAAATAGTTGACCAGACGCAATTATAACGCTATAGTGGTTTCTCATTCTAAATTAAATGAAGTATAATCACAGTACATCTTTACTTTTTGTTGGCACATTAAAAAGCAGCTCTTAAAGCAGTTATATACCAATAAATAAACAACATTTAGTCAGTCCCTAACACCTTCGAGCTAAGACTTAATGTAGGTATCACAATCAGCTATTTGTCGGTTATTTTATTGTAAAATTAAATGCAAATATAACATTTACAAAAATAACACATTTCTGAAAAATAAATATTCTCTCGACATGGATTGGGTATGCTCACATCAAAGAATGACGCGCTATTTTTTGTAATATTCTATCTCCTTCCTGAAATTGGAAATAAATTAAAATACTGTCAATTGAAAAAGTTTTTTAAAACGTTTTTGTTCAAAAAATATCCACAGGAAATATTGCAAAAAGTAACCAGTACTGTATGGGATTTGTATTGCAGAATCTGATGCAATACCGATGATCCACAACAGGCTTATTCTCGAACGGACTGTACAGAGGGAAAAATATGACAATAGGGGTGTCCTCTGAAAGGGCGGTCCTATAGATTCGTTCGGTATTGGAATTCTACTACAAAGGGTTGGTCATCCCTTACACAGCACTTATAAATATGAGTAACTAACGCACACATTGCCAGCCTTTTGTGGCTTTCGTAAAAAAAACACGGTGATGAAATTTTTTCGAAGTTCATGAAAGGTTTCGGAATCTTTTGTGTCACTCTTCGCGTATTCTTTTGTTCCTGTTGAACGTAATTGACAGGGTTCTTACTAAATGTTTTGTTCGGGAAGATTTCTTTACCTACATTATTTTTTATTGTAAAATTCTAACATTTGCCCACGGCAACACTCGCGTGCAGCACGACAGTTTCAATTAAAATAAGTATAGGCAACTGTAAATGTTTTTCAGGTTTTTTAATCATAGTTTACTTCCATGCACATTGATTGAAATGATCTAAAGCTTAAGAAGATACATAAAAAAAAAATGGGAAAAAAAAGAAAAAAAGAAATAAAGAGTTATTGTATTGTATTGTATTGTATTGTATTGTATTGTATTGTATTGTACATGCATCATCCATACCCATTTTAATCGCTTGTCATCTTTAAAGTCTTCCTCAACTTATTACGTAGAATGAGTATACATAGAAGCTGTGTGGATTCGAAAAGAACCAATCAATCACATTTATTAAAATCCACGTCATAATTGTCATATTACGAGAGGAAAAAAGCGATAGGCCTGGTGGTTAAACTTATGGCCTCTGAAGCAGAATTTTGTGGGTTTGAACTCGAGTTTATCTCAAATCTCATTTGAAATTTACCATGAATAGTCAGTGAGGAATTCGGCATACATCTGCAAATCAATTTCCAGTCACTGGTATGGATAAGACGGTCAGTATTATCGTGATACGTGTATGTCAATATAGGATAGTGTATTTCAAAACAACCTGATTCGCTGCCATTATGCATTTTTTTTTGTATCATACAAAAATAATAATTACCATAACCGTCCAAAGAAAATTATCCTTGCATTAGACACTAATTAATTAAGTATGTTTTATACCGAATAGCAACGATGCAAAAAATCGATCCTCAAAATATCCGCATCTGATTTTCTAGCATCCTGTATAAGAACTTGTAGTAAAATACGTAACACTACCGTCAAATGAAATAAACAGAACAAACGCAACGTTTTATAAAATGTTACGTTTGCTTTTCCATGAGCCGTCATGTTTTTGTTTTTTGCGTCTTCGCTCGTTTCCGTTCGCCGGAAACATGTCAAAATACACAAGCAAGTTATGAGTATTTTTCACGCGATTTTCCTTGTGTAATAAATGAGGCTCGAGTGGAGACAGGGCTAAGTAAAAAAAAACTATTTTGAGTAGATAATCTATCCCTACTAATATTATAAAAGCGAAAGTAACTCTATCTGTCTGTATGTTCGTCCGTTTGTCTGTTACACTCTCACGCCTTAACCACTGAACTGATTTTAATGATACTTTGGTACCTACAGAGATAGTCAAAAGTCCCGGGAAGGACGTAGGATAGTTTTTAGATATAATATTCCTTGAGAATCACAGAGTAGAGAGGCACTATAAGAATATTTTTTTTTTAAATTTCCCACGGGTTGGAACATGAATACCTAGTACTAAATATTCTAAACTATATTTTTTGAGGATCACAGTGGTGGTTGGTGGTGGGAGATGAAAAACTCACTGGGTAGAAAATAAGAGACCGGTACATTTCCTTTAAAGTGGCTCTATCGCTTGAACTCTTCGTCGAAAAATCGAGAAATAGTATAGCTAATGACTTTTTTATATAATTTGGAAACATTGCTTAGTTAAAGTCGTGGGTTAAACGCTAGTACTTCAAATAAATATGCGTGAAAATCGCGGAAGTTTAAAACATAACATTGAATTGTAATTTAATTTAATTGTTTCTGTAACTGTAACACGAGCTAAATCAAATAAAATCAATGTTTGCTTGTCCCCTATGCGCTCCTAAACAATTCATCTGATTGCGACGAAACTTTGGTTGGGTTCTTCGTATGCTCGCAAAAGTTCCTGGGTTAACAAACTCAAAGCCGGGAACATCAGGACTAACACGGCGTAGAAGACCCAGACCAGGATGGACACGGGGACTAAAGATCGAGACTATCCTAGTCCTTTCCTGGGACTGTGGCGTGTACCAAATTTCAATAAAATTAGTTTAACCGTTTTGCCACGAAAGAGCAACAAACATCCAATTCTACAAAACTATCGCCTTTATAATAGCAGTACTCATACTCATTTTCATTTATTCGTAATAATTATAGTTATTACGTCATGTCATTTTTATCATTATTTTATTTTCAGTAAGATAAGATAAGAAAGTATTTTTACATTTTAGTGTAATGACCTTATGACCCAACTAATTAAATCTTGTACGAACTCTGTAATCAAATGTAGCAAATTATATATTTTTTTAAGTTACTCTCTTCTTTACTGACACCCAAACCAGAGAAACCTTTAAATAATTTTATCGTATGACAATGTCACCAAAAAAAAATTACAAAAGAATTCCAGTATTCTATCCGAACATGGATTTTGAGACGAGCATTCTTCCTATGAGAGCTACTTGTGTCTAGCCCTAACTCTGAACAAGGTTCAAAAAGGGCTTAGCAACAATGCGGCGCAATGATAAGTATTTTTCAAGAGCTGCTGCAGTCTGTGAGTATCAGTCGTAAAAAAAAAATTGGTAAATTTTTGCTAAGAGTCGGGTAGTCGCGACTCTCGTCCGCTTTCGTGCAAGCGGGGCTTGTATAAATTTCTGAAGCGTTTTACATAAAGATACATTTTACGCTTCAATGCGTTCAAAGGGATCTAGTTATCAACAGCTTTCACAGGTATCAGCATCATTAGTGCAACACCTCGCGCAAGCGTATAGTAATCTCGCAGGCACGAGGTAAAGGATAAAGGCATTACATGAACGACGTTTCCAATTAAGGGATATTTATTGGGGATCTAGCATTAAGCCCCCATTACAACGTTCAATGTAACATGAAAATAATTACCTATTTGTGAATTTATTGCTTTCCATTTTTCGACGGATTTTATGGGTTAGATCTTGATGCCTCTGATTGGGTAAGGGTTGATCAATTGAAGGTTTGGGTTGATTTTAGATATGGGGGAATTTCTGATCAAATGTTTGAAATAACGCTACGATTTTGTCATATTATTTTAATATTCAACAATTTCTTAGTTTATACGCACTTTATGCGTCGAATTTTTCAATGAAAACCAACTTCTAAATAATGAACCTTATAACAGTGTATCGCTTTGGATTAAACACTAAAACGTCATTCCTTTTTTTTAATGACTCGTGCTCTTGAGCCATTCAGCCATCACACCATCAGTCACATTAAGTACATTCTTTTTCTTTGTGTCGTAATACTGGCCACCAATAAAAGCAAAATCAAACAGAGTCCCCCACGATTCAAGAATATTACGCCGCGGCAAATTTACACAGTTCGATCAGTCTCATAACCGATCTGTATTCAGTGCACGGGGCGACACCGATGATTACCTACCGTCTTTATGCTAATACCGCATTTGGAAATTCACTTGGCTTTGATTTTTCTTGGCTTCATGGCTTTCGAAACAAGCGGGTTTTTGCGACAATTTTAGAGGACGAATTTTGCTGCTATTCCAATGCAAAGTATGGGTATTTCGTATAATGTTAATGTTTACGCATTATTTTATTTGGTAGCGCTGAATGTGTTAGTATATTTTGGTTTTTCGTAGATTGACTATCTACGTCATCTGATGCCGTATAATAAAGTAAGATAAGATCTACGAATAAATCAAGATCCTTGTTTTTAAATTATTACTGTCATAAAAGAACTTAGTGATTTCGTTATGCGTATATTTGGCCCACATTTTCTCTGTCACATACAGATTCGCGTTTACTTTCGCAACAAAAATTGTTCAGTAGATTTCAAACAAAATGTTTCTTTATTCTGTCAAAAAATAACAGGAAATAACACATCGCAAAATACTTTACCTGAATTCAAAATATCACATCACGAGAAATCGAACAAAACTATTGAATCTCCAATTCCATATTCGATTTTCGAGACACGATGGTCTGGAATCCGTCAAAGCTCAACAAAATGCGTTTATAACCGTCATTTTTATTTGATCACGTTTCATGCTGGCTGTAAACAAACTCCAGGTGTTCGCGATTCGCTGGCGGGAAAAAAAAAATAATGCGTTCTTGGTTTAACTGTAGCGAATTGATTCGAAATTCGAATCCCTCATACCTGCCAGTCACACGGCACGTGCGATAACGCGAAAGAAGCGGGAATACAAAACTTTTCGAATCCCCCGAGTGTTTAGTCGAATGGTTTTAGGGTACCGCCGAAGAAATAAGCAACTTTGGCCCGCGATAACTTTACAAGTTATCGGAGACATGGCGTGGAATATTTTTATTTCGAACGCCGAATGTGTTCGAAATGCGAAATTTTGATTTACTCGTCGTCGAAAGCTGAATTAAATTTGTCTTGTTACCTTTTAAGTAAAAAGTATCTGTAACTAGATACGTTTTTAATGATAGGTTGATAAGCTGGAAGCAAATTCAATCAAAGGCTTTGCTTTGACGCGATTAAAAAATAAAAGGAATGCGCATATCGCAGATAATAATAATGGCATGAAAAAGGCAGATCAGCCAGTCGAGAGTGAGGGTTAAGTAATACAATTATCGTATCAAAGTTCTAAAATTATCATATGAGATGAAAAATGATAGTAAAATCATCATTAGGTAACTAAGGGGAGAGTTTCAATATTTTTTTTTTGCGTACGTTAATACATACATCGCACTTACTATAATATCGGACCGGAATCCAAATTATCGTATGTCTGGCGTTCTTAGATGCGTATTTGTTTAGCGTGAGGACGCTGAAAAATTGTATAATCGCATTGGTTGAAATTTGAGACTCAACCCAACTCCTTTTTTGTTGTGATGATGTGATTGGTCGAGTTTGCACTACTATGAGATAATTATGTAGTCTAACTTCTAACTAATATTATAAATGCGAAAGTATGGATGGATGGATGGATGGATGGATGGATGGATGTTTGTTTGTTTGTTACTCAATCACGCCAGAACGGCCCAACGGATCTGGATGAAATTCGGCACATAGATAGAGAAAAGTCTGGAATAGCACATAGGCTACTTTTTATCCCGGAAAATTGCGTAGTTCCCGCGGGATAGCGATAAACGAATTCTTGGCAGACGAAGTCGCTGGCAACATCTAACTAACCCTTTCAGCACGAGATTTTTATTTTATAAAATATCAATTATTTATACTGTTTCCTTGGCCTTTGGGTTATATTTATTGAGGAAAAAATACAAAAAAAATCTCACCCTTATTTACCCCCTTTAAAACCCCCCCGCACGATCGTGTCATAGCGTTTTGACCCAACTAAAGTGTGTGTTTTAATTCGTCGTAGTTTTACGATAATTATAAATGAAAATATGGGTGAATCAAAGAAAAATAAGTTTAATTAACTTTTTGGTACAATAATACTGATAAATGTATCAATGCGACTATTACAAACATAACGTAACATTATTTTTTCTCACTGAATAACGGAAACTGACGTTGACGAGATTGTGCTTCAATGATAGATGGCGATTGATTCCGACCACGGCTGCATGGACGACCACGAGAAGATCGGTCGTGGCTTGAGATAGAAGTTCAATCATGTAGACTACATTCGGGTACGACTACACCTGATTTTGAACATCTTCGTCTGAAGAGGTAGATCCCCGCCTTCTTTGTCATACTGGAGGACCTGATCTTCCAGGTCTAATTTATCAAAATCAGACAGGTTGCCATCGCCAATTATTTTTGGCACTAAATCAGACGTTAAAGGCCCTAAAACAAATAAAAAGTATTTTTTTAATTAATTATTATTTATCTCCGTCCGTCCTAACCAGCACGATCGTGTTTTATAACTTCACTGCAAACTAAAAACTAAAAACGTAAAAGATTCAGTCTAATTACAAATATGAATAAAAACTACAACGAGTACTTTAACGTAAAATAACATTAAAACACACATTAATGATTAACACGCAAAGAAAAAAAAATACCTACTTAGTACTCTGCCGTCCGTCACGAACACGTCCATACTTGTCGCCGCCTGCACGAGAACTGAGCCTGAACCTCGCTGTCATTATTTTTTTTTAAATTATAATCGAACGCACGATTGATCGATGCCGGTTTGAGGCGGGAAAAAGGAATTTATGATATAAAAATATATTTTTTTAAGTTGAACGCACGATCGTTCCCATCTGTGCTGAAAGGGCTAATATTATAAATGCGAAAGTATGGATGGATGGATGGATGGATGGATGGATGGATGGATGTTTGTTTGTTTGTTACTCAATCACGCCAGAACGGCCCAACGGATCTGGATGAAATTCGGCACATAGATAGAGAAAAGTCTGGAATAGCACATAGGGTACTTTTTATCCCGGAAAATTGCGTAGTTCCCGCGGGATAGCGATAAACGAATTCTTGGCAGACGAAGTCGCTGGCAACAGCTAGTATAGAATAAGTACACCAACGTCTTATAAGTTTAGTATGTCAAGCAGAATTTGCCGATTCGCATAACCGACTGCGACCAGGGAAATGGCCGCTACAATTATTTTTAGATTTGCAATTTGATATTAAATAAAGAGGGTATATTTCAAAGATAAGTAATATATTAATTAATGAATCGAAAATACGAATTATTTCGACCACACAAAACAAAAAAAAAATTCTAATTGCATTGCCCACTATGTAATACGACCGTAAAATACTCAGCAATAAACCATTATTTATAACAAGAAGCACTAATTCTTCGCAACGGACCGACCAATCAGAGGAAATGGCCGATCCATAAAGTCCCTTGCCAGTTTAAAAATGAATTACCCCATCGTTTAAGTCGACTGTGTCAAAGCGGAACGGGAAGTAAATTCAAAACATCATTATTCATCGACTGAGAAATATTATGTTGCGAGATAGATGGGCCCATCAAATATTCGTTAGGGGCCCGTCTTACGAAGCCGGGGCGAATTCCACACACGCCTGCGTCGAAACAGTTGAGTTTATTAAATGTGGGTGTTTTAATGAAGACTTTGATATTCAGTGTCTAAAGGCTTTCGCGACTTTATTGAATGTGTTACGGGTTATAATAAGAATGGCCGGAAAGAAAAGGTGTATTTTTTTTACTAAATGGAAGTGTTATGAAAAATTGGTGCTGGCCACAAAAACAAGGTTTTTTTTTTATTATCATTATTGCGTAATTCTTGCCAGCCAGCTGACAATAGGTGACATTTTCCCTGATTTTAATAGCGCAAAAGATATGGCGGTCTAGACATTCTACGATTAAGATACAGGCCTTATACACCGAAATTCGATTTTCGAAGTTCGTTTCGTGCCGTTCCGTTCTCACTAATAGTTATTAATTTGAAAGTGAGAGGGACGGTGTGATACGAACTTCGAAAATCAAATTTCGGAGTAGCCTCCTGTATTTACGCATAGTTATTTTGACGCCGAGCATACTCTCAACTGGTATGGAGGCGAAAAGAAGAGAAGGCTCTATGCAGCAGTAGGACACTTTAATAGGACAAAGGACTTGGTTAAGATGCTTAGTAGTGAAAAAGGTCTTTGCCGTCAGCGATATTGTAGGTGAATCTCATGCCGAAATAAAGGAAAGACATTCGACCTATATTTATTATTGAAAAGCCATTCGGAAAGGGGTGACAGAAGCTGTCTTCTGAAGCGACCATTAGTCATAGAAATAAGCAATCATCTTTACTTCCCATTTTAATTATGCAAAATCTTTCCCATTTATCCCCATTCACCCCCTCCTCATTATCTTGGGGGGGTGGTATTTGTAAAATTATGAAAAATGTGAGACGGATGACGGCATCTGTTAAAATTTTTGTTGGATCGGAATAAAAATGAGGTTGGGAGTCGAACTTTGCCTCTAAATAATAATGAAATATGATTAAATAGATTCCTGGCTATCAATCTCAACTTAAATTTTTAAAGCAACAGGTTTTAGGCGCAGGTTTTTGCTGGTTTTGGTGTTGAGCTTTGGTTTTCTTACTATTAATATTAATTTGATGCTAAAGCAGTGGCCCATTTCACGAAGCTCTTAGTTACAATTTTATAATGCACGTGATAAAAGAGTCACGTTCACAGTATAGTTAGTTTTTAGCACTAGCTGGCGCCTATTTCACCGACATGACAATTGTCGCTGATATGCGACAGTTCTGCTTACATTACAAACTCAACCAATATCTACGCCGGTTGGCTTCATAATTGGGATTGTTCATTTTTTTTAACCCCCCCTTTTTATATTTTTTTTAGAAAATATGGAGCATTTTAAGAAACTTATTTGAATATTTTGTCATTTCATGGCTTAATTTAATTAATATAATTGTTTAAAAAAATCAGATACGACTTTTCGTAAATTATATACGGCCGGCTGAAATAGGCAATTTTCCCACAATCCTTTGGAAATTAAAAAAAAAATAGTCAAATATACTGTTTACCTTTGGTTTACCTACAAGCTTATTGTATGTTGCGTTAAATCCTGATCATGCTTATAATGAGTTGACAATTTATGAATGTGGAAGTATGTCGCATTGTGTTTTGGTACCTACTTACATCGAAATGATCCTCGCAACAATATTGTGTACTTATAAACTTTGAAGTATTCAACATTTACTTCGCGACACCACTTTTCTCTTAAATCTTCTCGGATCCGTGCGAACTATTGTTTTGGAGCTGTGTTTAGAGTCATTATTTCAGGTTGGAACGGAGCATTTTCTGTAATTTCCATTATTTCGTTTTAAATCGACCGACAATTTTAAGTTTTCAACAAAACAATATTTACTTTACTGACATTGGGTGACACTGATAACTAGTTGACATATAAATTTAATAGACAAACTAGATATTTGCCGATTTATTTTTTGGAACTATCAACAGCCGCTCGGTAAGGTCGAATAATGGTCAAATATTTTTTTTGCAAAATATCCGTAATCCTTGAGTATTTTTGAACGCCAGTAAGATAAAACAGTTCGCAAGCCCCATACTTCGAAATGGTTTTCAAATCAGGGTATGTTGTAAAAAAATGAACAATCCCAATTAACTAGGGCTTGTATATCGAATTGTCATGTGTCGCCGACAATTAATTGTCAAGTTGGTGAAATACGGGTCTGCCCTAATTGTTCATTGTATTAAGGTTTCGTATCTTAAAAGGTAAAACGGAACCCTGGTTGGACCAGTTCCGTTACCTGCCTGAGCCTGTTTCGATTGTACCTATGTGAAGTTTCGACAGTCACATGTAACTCGAAACTTATAGGACTTCCTACTGACTTACAATTTGACGAAACAGTAATTTGACGAAACAAGATTTTGACGAAACAGAAATTTGACGAAACAGGAATTTGATGAACATCTTTAACTATCCTTTTTATGTGCTTGTCCGTCTCGCAATTAGCCGGCTTTTAATCGTAAACTATTCGTTTTTTTTTGTATCCAATATTATCAGTACTAGATAGAGACGAGTAGCGAAAAGAAATGAGGCCTTTAGCCAGGCCTTATACTCTGAAATTCGATTTTCGAAGTTCATTTCATTCCGTTCCGTTCTCACTAATAGTTATTAATTTGAGAGTGAAAGGGACGGTGTGATACGAACTTCGAAAATCGGATCTCGGAGTAACCCCTCAGTAGTGAACTTTTATTTAATTTATCTTTGTATGTAACTGAAGTTAGGCCAGTTATTTCTTCCTTTTTCATAGGAAAAGAAATCCCATCTTCCTCCCAACTGTTACAAAATACAAATGCTAACTAACGAGAAGTTTATAACTGAGTGCAATATATCCTATTATTAATTGCCCCCTGATCTGCCTTAATGACGTCGTTATTTATTCAACAAATTAGGGGTTATTATTTCACGCTAATACATAAAGTTACTTTGTGAACCTAACCAGGGGGTGCGCCCCTTGCCTTCTTTAAATGTGTAAGACAGCTTGAGGGGAGAACTGTGCTGATTGGTTTCCGGATAAGACGGTACTTATTTTATTTAATTTAATTTGTGTACATATTTTTTCTCAACAGCAAAGCGAAAATTGTATAAGATTTCATTTGACAGTAAGCTTCTTCCGCAAAGTATTTTGTGGCACCACACTTAATTGAAAGTGGCAAGTTTTTTTGCGACAACTACAGAACGAGAAATTGTATACACTGATTTAATACATGTTATAGGTGTTTTCCTAGTATCTAACCTTCGGAAATTATTGAAAATTGATGTAATTTAGGAAATATATTAATAAGAACATTTCCGAAGTGGCGGCTAGTTTCTCGGCTGTTATCGCTTTAAATAAAAGCTTCCCGTGTGTTAAAGATGCAATATTTCGCTTGCTTATCCAGCCACCAGGTAGCAATGCTAAAACTGCTATGTTCAGGCGTAGAGCAAGACAGTCGGTGAAATTACTGGTACAGGATTCTATCTTAGCGCACTAGCCAGCTTTGACATGTTTATCACTATCTCGCGGGAACTATGCAGTTTTTCGGGATAAAAAGTAGTCTATATATTAATCTAGGGTACCAGCTATCTCTGTTTCAAATTTTATCTAAATCCGTCAAGCCGTTTGCGCGTGAAAAAGTAACAAACATACACACACTTTCGCCTTTATAACATTAGTTTGATTAAAAGCCGTGGTAGTAGTGGTTTGACCTGTGGCCTCTCAAGCAGAGGGTCGTGGGTTCGTATCCCGGACTTGCAGTCAGGACGCTCACACGCATGTGCTAGTGTTTAACATGACCGCTACACGCCCCGCTCCGCTACACGCCTCGCTCCGCTCAACGCTCCGCTTGAGCGTCCTTAGGCTATCCGCTTACACGTCGCGTTTATCGACGTTGCGTTTAAATCATCAAGTCACCAAGGTTATTGACCGTTTGCTAACAATTGCAGGATGTTCGCTTTTGTCTGTTTATTCTTAGGTCATTTGCCATTTTATTTGGTTGGCCGGGATACCTGTCAATGTCCTTAAAAATATGGCTGATAAGGAGTTATAGCAGGACAAGGGGTAGACAGAGGCCAAGGTAAGTAGACCTAAAGGCCACGGTTAGCATTATTGTGGGCGTATTGGTGGAAAGGGAATCAAAATAGTGGTGGGTTGCTAGCCGCATCGCCTATAACATGATTCCTAAGATTTTCGCTCATTCCCTCGATGGGCTTTTACCAGTTGCGCGGAAAGAGAAGCAACTTACATTCTATGTTTTTTCTTTACTGTCAGACCAGTATGAAAGAAGCTGTGTAGGAAAAATTAACCTTTCAATTTTACTCGTCGGTATTAAGATAGGTATTATGTTACAGGCGATGCGGCTAGCAACCCATCACAATTTGTATTCCCGTTTCCACCTTGGCGCCCACAATCGTGCTAAACGTGGCTATAGGTCTTGTTACCTTAGGCTTTGTCTACCCGTAACCGTACCGTAAAGGATAAAGACATGATTTATTGTATGTATGTATGTATATGTATCTATGTATAGTTTGATAAGTGAGTCGAAATCCCTGGAAAATGCACGTGAAATTCACTTGATCATAGTATATTTTAATTGTAGCTATAAAATTCTGAAATGTTACACACACTTATCCCAAATCACTCGGTTTCCTATAAAATCGAACGAGCGTCATTTTTCAAAACGCCGAAAAATCCGATCGCTACCATTAGGGGTCCGATTATCAATTCCACCCGGTCGCTAGTTGGTTGTCAATATTCATTTAGGCGGTGGCCGCAGTGCGCGTGATTTGTCGCTCTCCCGTCGCTGGGCTAGTGAGGGTTGTCCTATCGAATGGTTGCTAGGGGTCGATTATTAAAACTTTTTTTGAAATGAACATAATATCATTTTCTGGACGGTTATTCATTACGTTTTATAAAGTATTATTACTTGGTTAGTTTTTACAGTATGACATATGCATGGTTGATATTTTGTAGAGCTATCTAATTAGAAATGTATAGGTAAAAAACTCAAGTATGTTGTATGTAGTAGGATACAGAACTTTACTGATACAGAACTTTACTGATATGGGACAATATATTCGCACTTAGTCATTTTTTGTCTATTCGCGCACATTACTCACACATACAACAGGTAATTTACTTAAGTTTTTCATCTATAGACGACTGAAGGTTGTGTTTTGTTTTAGCCAGTTCCATTGCAAAATCTTGTCTTGACCAGTTATTGCTTTGGGCTTACAACCACTAAATTTCATAATACCTTATTCACTAATACCCCTAATTTTCAAATTACCATGGGCTCATGATACCCAAAAAATATCTGAAAAGTCCAAATAATATCCCTTGTAACAATTTGTCATTTTAGGTATTTTTAGGTATTATGAGCCCATGCTAATTTGAAATTTGAAATTTAGTGGTTTTAAGCGGCCAGTTATCAGGTTGGACTGGAAATTGGCCGATACTTATTGGTGGTGGTTTTTCGCTCGAATCTATTCCACAGCGTTTAAAGACTAGGAGTAATGTTTATAAACTTATGTCCGTGACTTTACTAAGGAGATGAAGCGATTACTTCGTATTTTATTCCTTCAGTAAGATTCTCAGCAATGATTATAGTCTGACCGCTTAAATGAGTGCAGGGACGCGGGGTGGGGCGACAAGGGGGGCCGAGAGAGGTGCGGGCGGCAGGCACACTACCCGCCCGCACCTCTCGGTCGGTCTATAACATCGATAATCGATGTCTCGTACAGAATTTTCGCTTTCCCATCACTAAAACGTAAAAGGGAGGTGCCGTGATCCGAATTCGGAATCGTGTCGTATTCGCCGAAGGGTGCCGCCGCGCCGGTATCGAAAATCGTTTGTTATTAATTTGCCATTCGTCTGCGTGGGGCGACTCTAGTCCCGATGTATACTTTCGCTAAGTGATCTTAGAAGTGTATAAATGTAACTTTTTTTCATGTTCACAGGCGACGATGGATATTACACATAGCCAACGCTGTTTAAAAAAAAAAATTATACTCTATGGTACAGTCGAAGGCACTAATATCGATACAGCCGTCATGTCAAATGTATAATGTCGGTCGCCTAATGATGGGCGACTTTGAATAATACTTATTCGATTAGTCGATTATTGTAATCATTCAACTTAGTCGACTTATTCGGAAATCATTCGAATATTAGTACCTAGTACTTAAAATCCCCTCCATTCAGTCCAGTCGAGTTGACGTTGATACAACTAACAAGCTAACAACTAACGCGAACACCGCGCCGAGTCGAACGAAGATTCCCGATTCGGTCCGAGCACTCGTCCAGCCGCCGATTAGTTACTAATATTAGTAGTCGTTATTCGATTATCGGCATTAGTATATTACTAATTTCAAATTCGAATTATGATATTACTAGCTGTTGCCAGCGACTTCGTCTGCAAAGAATTTGTTTATCGCTATCCCGCGGGAACTAAGCAATTTTCCGGGATAGTAGCGTATTTGCTATTCCAGACTTTTCTCTATCTATGTGCCAAATTTCATCCAGATCCGTTGGGCCGTTCTGGCGTGATTGAGTAACAAACAAACATCCATCCATCCATCCATCTATCCATCCATCCATACTTTCGCATTTATAATATTAAATTAGATAGATGTTTTTGACGTCTTGGTAACGTACATATTTTTATGCCCTTGACTGTACTAGGTGGATAAGTTCCTGTATTTTTGAATAATGTACTACCATGCTGGTCTGAGAGCAAAGGAAAAACATAGAATGTACCAGTTGCTTCTCATCTCGCGCAGATGGTAAAAGCTCATCGAGGGAATGGGCGAAATTCTTTGGAATCGTGTTATAGGCGATGCGGCTGGCAATCCATCACTATTTTGATTCTTCTATTCACCTATAAGCCTACAAATATGCTAAACGTGGCCAGGTTTTGTTACCTCAGGCTGTCTGACACCGTAAGGGATATAGACTTGATTTGTATTATGAGTATATTGTATGTGATTCAAAAATCGGTCCTCAGGTATTCCACTCGAATAGTTTACTTACGCTGCTACTACAAAGATAAGTGTAGCTCTATCTATATTCCATTCGTTTAGGTATTTAAAAAAAGGTAAACAATCTTGACATGTCTTGTTATTGAAATATAACTTTAAAAATCTAAACCTTTACACTTTACAAATTAACTAAGAAATTACATTATTATTATTTCATAATTAATTTGTAAAGTGAAATGATTTAGATTTTTAAAGTGTACCTACCTATATTATCTAATCTACTTAATATTATAAATGCGAAAGTATGGATGGATGGATGGATGGATGTTTGTTTGTTACTCAATCACGCCAGAACTGCCCAACAGATCTGGATGGAATTCGGCACATAGATAGAGAAAAGTCTGGAATAGCACATAGGCTACTTGTTATCCCGGAAAATTGCGTAGTTACCGCGGGATAGCGATAAACGAAATCTTTGCAGACGAAGTCGCTGGCAACAGCTAGTATTTCAATAAAAAGACATGTCAAGATTGTTTACCTTTTTTAAAATACCTAAACGAATGGATTATAACGCAGGCTACATGCAATGTTTCAGTACAAGAAAAAATAAAATGTTGAGAAATCTTTAGCATGATTTAAGATTAAATTAAAAAAGTTGCAACTTTTTTTGCATTGTGTGCCAATTACCCTAGAGGTTAAACCGAAGTTTTTTTTATGAGTCTTTCTTTGAGTTTGGGAGTTATAATGGTCACCTCTGATTGTCTGGAGGTCGGACGTGGAATTTTGCAGATAAGGCGTGGCCATAGCTTTAATAATGAACAGCGCAATCACTTCAGTTGCGCTTTGAGAATCATTGCAATATTTATTTAAGTTGTTTTTCACATACATAGATACATAAACCAAGTCTTTATCCCTTACGGGGTAGACAGAGCCTAAGGTAACAAGACATGAAGGCCACGTTTAGCATAATTGTGGGCGTAATTTTAGTTTTAGCTAGGTTTAAGTTGTGTTTAAGTTTAGATTTTTTTATTATTATTAATGTTGTCAATGAATAAATGAAAATGTCGCTAAAGGTGAATTTTCAAGTTGACAGCTACGAATTTGCAACCTTGACCACTTGGCTGATGGTACAGTAGGTACTATAGAGTTAGGACATGCTAGTTTACGTACTGGCAGGTTTGCGAACTGGCTGGTTTGCGTTTAAGTCCAAGTTTCATAAATCGAATGTCGAAACTATTAAATTCAAGTAATAACGCAATGTTTGCATTTTTAACTCGAAATAATTAAACCTTAAGCTCTCTAGTTTGGTTAGGCACACTGTACATGATCTCTACTATCTTAGCTACACCGGCCCGTTTTAGAGAGTGCTCCAATAGCCTCTCAACAGTACTTAATATCTATGATACTTGGTTTCTTTTCAACGAAGTGTCATGCCCGTTATTTCTCTACGCACCGACATTGTCTGGTAAAACGTAATTTAGGCCGCGGGCCCGTCTCAAATAACAGCCGACACTCGGACGCTTGACAAATTTAGTGCGTGACTCGGGAGGCACAGAATTATATATCAAAAGCCTCTCGGAGATGGCGGCCCTTAAATGTTTCTTACGAGCGAGCGTAACGGGTCATTAGAAGAAATATCTGAGAGAGACGCAACGATGTTAGGCTTTTAACCCATACCGGCAATTGATCCAAGGCCAAGTATAAATAAGATGGGATAATCATAAAATAAGCTTAACGTAGCTTTAGTTGTGAATAAAATTGAAACTTTTTTTATTTCCTAAATAAAGAAATTTTGGGTTTTTTCTCAATCAAAATCACCGGCATTCGTTATTGTAAAAAGGCGTCCCTTATTATTTTTTTATAGTTTTGTGTCCTTTTTCATACCATTTATGTGGGTCGTCACAAAAATGACGCAATTTTTTTAAATGAAAATTGACGTACTTAACCTTGTTGGATAAAAATAGGAGAAGTGAAATTCCCCGTCTACGTTTGTGTTTCTTAAACACTAATCTGTGTCTCTAGTGTAAGTTTCAGACACTTAAATCTTGAACGCGTTGAATATTGATAGCGCTACTAGCGAAACGAAACGGGAACAAACAGAACTTGGCTTTTTCTCGCAAATTCGAAACGAATTGTGTAACGCAACATTAATTTACACAAAGCAAACTAGCTGATTTTAAGCGTACCTACTCCATTGTAGACTACCTCTTCACTTACAATCAGACGTGATTGTTGCCAAACGCAAGCCTGTTAAGAATTGGAATGCATTAAAAAAATTAAATTGTATATAATATCGGGTTTGTTTGTTTCAGATTTTTCGCAGTTCATGGGTGAAATGGAGATTCAGGACTTCAAAATGATAGCCGGAGTAAATGACAGGTCAGTGACAATAGGTACCGTAAACCGAGGTTACTTTGATTTGCTGGGCGACTTTGATAACAACTTCCATCCGCTATAGAAATGCTTTTTCTTGGCGAGTTTAATAAAGCTTTATATTAGCAGTTATTCTTTCTGTAGTGACCGAGTGCGCGTGTACTACTATAATATCATCAGGAAAAAACATTAATGATAAGATTTTTGCATAAGAGTTGGCTCTGGCAGCAACTATTCACGGGATCCTACTGTAGGGTGTATAAATGGCCTAAAGCGCAGTAATGAAATCAAGTAACTTGGCGTTATGCTCGACATATACCTTAGTTTTCTTGGCGACAGCGTATCGAATCTCTCAAGTCCCGGATTCGTAAGCTGATATTTGTTTTTCATACACTGTGGGATGTTGCATACCCCGAGTTGTTGAGGACGGTGTATTTTGCGCTCTGTGAATCAGTGCTAGAATACTGTAATTCCGCGTGGGGAGGAGCAGCGAGGAGTCATCTTATCCGTCTGGAAAGAGCACAAAGATCACTTTTGAAAGTTGCGTTGCGATAACCTTTTTAATACAGTACTAAAGAGCTCTATATAAAGATGCAAATGTACTAACGGTTGTTCATCAACTGTTTGTCAGAAAAATATTACGTTACACCTGACTAACGTCTGGCTGTCTGTAAAAAATATAAAATACCTAAGTCGTTACACATTTCATTGAGATTGATTACTGCAAACGCTATCTGTGATACTCTTGCGTATATCTCAATGGCTACTCGGGGATACCTTATTCCCGAAAGTGCGTTCAGGTTTTCCTTCTAACAGCGCTTTTTATTTCTCACCGTAAGTATCACTCGATGATGCGGTGAAAAATTCTAGGGATGTGAAAGTATTTCCGTAAGTTAAATTTTATGGGTACCTTTTTTTAAAAGTCGAGCTGCATTAAAATAAAATGGTAGGTCTTTAGTTCTTGTTACCTTAGACTTTGTCTACCCCGTAAAGGATGAAGACGTAATTTTATATTATGTATGTATGTCAAAGTACAATACTATTGTCATAAATAAAAATACAGCAAACGAGACAAATTTACCAAAGGCAGTTTTTAACAATTTTAACGCGTGCCACTTTACGAAAATAAAACTACTTAAGTAAATTATACTTTCTCTTTCCTTATTTGTACACATTCCAGCTTAACTTGACGTTAAAACCTAATAAACTATGCGATAATAATCAGCGTCATTCGTAACACGTAAGAACGCATAAAAAACCACGGAACAATATTTCCTTAGTATTATTATTATTATCAGCCTATTGTGTCCCACTGCTGAGCAAAGGCCTCTCCCCAACTCTTCCACTGCTCCCGGTCTGCTGCGGTAAGTATCCAGTCGTTCAAGAAGGCGTCCAACTCGTCCTTAGTAAAAACACTTTAATCAACATAACTTGGAGACTCACGTGCGACATCAAAAAGGCATAATGCCTTATTTTTCTCGGCGCCATACCTTATGAATTGAGTTACCGTTAAGTGGAGTTACTTTGACCAAACGGAGAGTAACCTTTAACACGTTGAAAACCACATAGGTACTCAAGGATTTGACAAAAACCATAAAATGCAATTTGAATGCAATAAATAATACCTGAGCCTCTAGTGTAAGTTATCGCATATAAAAACGTCTCGAACGCGTTCACGTAAACGTCTCAATTACTATGGAATAATTGGCAGCGCCAGTTGCGGATCGAAACGGCAATAAACTGTTCTCATAGTATTTAACATTTTTACGCAAACGCGTTCGAGACGTATTTTGTGACCGAAAACCTACACTAAGCATACTGGACAGAGATTAATTACAGATGCCAAAGTTACCTCGGTCTTTGAAAAGAGACAATAAAATTGGCGTCACGTAAGTAAGTTAAAGCTTTTATTTTATTTGTATGGCCGCTTACCTGATTATAATTACGAGTATGTATTTTTAAGTGTTTTACAGATCGCTGCAGCGTACAACGATTTACAAATTAATTCTCGCATCATGCATGTTGATTACATACGAATTTGACTGGAATGCGATTAAACATTTTCTAAAACTCTTATTTAGCTTCGAATCCATTTGATTTAAGCTCCAGCTGTATCACAGAAGGTCCTCTTTGCAGATTGACAGTTGAAAGAGATGCGTTGTTTGATACTTTTATTGTATAAAAAGCCGGTCCTTGCAGGCTCTCGCCATTCAAGCGTCCTGCATCATCCATCTTGTTTTTTCCTCTCCCCAATTTCTGCGTTCGTCAAAGTGCAATATCATCAAATCACTGTAAAAGAAGTACCGTGATTCTGGGAGGGATAAAATATTACAACACAGGTTCGTTTCAGACAGACGGGTTGTTATCGAGCCTGTGTACAGTGAGAGCTAGTAGTGTTATACTCGTACGTGTGTGTTGTTAATTGACATTTCTGCTTTATTTTCGTTTGTAAACGAGATGTGGGAGGGTTGATGCATGAAAGCCATGATCAATATATGAGTTATAATATGCTGAGTGGGACCCATTTTACACCATAATCATTAATACTATTCGTTTGTTTTCTGTTCATTTTATTTTTCTCATATATGTATTGTATCTATTTCTCTTATGTATCCTTAAGAGTGTAGGTGTTTGAGGGTCAAGTAAGTGTGCATTTGTGATTTTTTCTGTCTATTAATATTAGGTATTTTACTTCTTGTTGCTTCTCTTTTCGCACAGATGGTAATAGGGAATAGGTGAAAATCGTAGGAATTTGGGTGCGACCACACCGCCGCTTAAAAAACGGTGACGTTACGGAATCGCAACAAAATATATGAAGAAACGGTGAGAAAACGTGACGCATACGACAAGTCACTGCGTATACGCGGCGGTTTGGTCGCACCCTTATGCTATAAGTGATGCGGCTAGCAACCCACCACTACATTTTTTATTCCCTTTTTACCTATAGTAAATGTGGCCTTTAGGTCTTTTTACCTTAGGTAGGTATGTACGTCCATCCCGTAAGGGATAATCGTGATTTTTGTACGTAAGTATATATAATGAGGATAAAATGTCCTTAAAAACTTGAATATCCTATTGCTATGCTACACTAATCGCCCCTCGATATCCACCCCTGTGCAACCCGCCCGCGCCTTAGCGGCGCGGCATCTTTGTCGAGTCACTCAAGGCGTATTTCATGCTACGTCGGCCAGCGAAATGATATTGTCGGAAATATGATTTGAGAGCGAACATATGTATTTGATACATAAATGCATCAGCTGAATACAGCGTTTGAGCTGATTTTGCTTTGGTTGGTTTTTTTTAAGCTGATTAAAAACGGGGGAGGAACCGATGCCGGGGTCATGAACGGCGTCTTGGTGATATAAAAGATGTCATGTTTAATCTGTTCTGTTATTATGAACGCGCGGTTGCTTAATTTTGTTCTATATCTGTGAATTTGCGGGTAATAGGACCTTGTGCAAGGTCCGTCCGGATCGCTACCACCATCTTACTCGCTAATCCTGCCGCTAAGCAGCAGTGCTTGCACTGCTGTGTTCCAGTGTGGAGAGTAAGACAGCCGGGGAAATTACGGGCACAACAGGCATTTCATCTAAGTCCTCTAGGTTGGCAACGCATCTGCAATCCTTCTGGGGTTGCGGGTGTCTATGGGCAGTGGTGATCGCTTACCATCAGGTGACCCACTTGCTCGTTTGCCTTCCTATTCGCATAAAAAAAAAATGTTTGCTGCTTTTCACCGACACAGTGACAAAGGCCGTAACACGATAAGGGAAGAAAAAATGCCCTTTATGATTAAGAGCTCTGGTTTTTTTTCTGTAGTTGCTTACATTTAGTAGTATAATTGTGCAAAGTTTTGTTGAAAAATTTCTAGTGATTCAACCGGAAAAAAATAAAATCCGAATTCATGAAAAGTTTTCTCAAAAAGTATTGAACTTTATGATACCATCTTTTTTTTAATTTTGTTAACTAAATAGTATTATATGTCCTGAAAGAAAATTGAGCCTCCATCTTTTACATTTCTGTAAAAAAACACGTAAGACAAAACTTCAAAAAAAAATTTTTTTTACATTCCTGAAGGAGTGACCACTCTAAGTGACATTTCTAAAACAACCTTATTTAATGATCTGTCAGTCATATTAGTTTGACGGTTAAAATCGAAAAGCAACAGTGTCAAAATTTAAAAAATATTGTGGATAACTATAGAAAAAAAAACCAGCTCTTAATCATAAAAGTACATTTTTTCTTCCCTTATCCTGCCACGGCCTTATTGTAAACGCCGTTTATTAAGAAAAATGACCATGTTATAGGTTCATCATCACATCAACTGTTGGCCATAATATGATTAGGCCTCCCCCAATAGACCTCCAGTTGCTTCGGTTGCAAAGTGGCTTGCATCCATCGTGAACCCGCAACTTAGGTTAGGTTGTTTTAGGGTAGTAAATACAAATAAATCAACGAGACGTTATAGTATTTCCAATCATTTATTTTCTCGATGACAGCTCCCGTAGAATTTAACTGCGTTTAGTTACGCAAAAATTATCTTTCAAACGCGAGGTATTAAAAATACGACAACTGCCTAATGTTGTGCCTTAAAGGGCCGGCAACGCACCCGTAATCCTCCTATGTTAGGTGTGGGTGTCCGTGGGCAGTAGATTTTTTTTCATCAGGTGACCCCCATGTTTGTTTGCTCCAATAATCACATAAAAAACTCGTCATATTCACTGCTACCGACGCATATATTATGCGTTTTCTTGACTCGCCCAGTGCCGCTGTCATAATTTTACAGGCATTTGAACGCACATTGTGCGTCTGAGGCACTTGAAGAAGTCTCGGGTTGGGAAGCTTGCAGCGAATGCGTTGAATTGGCCCATGTTTTCAGTCAGGTCTCTCCTTTTGTTTCGTGACTTTCTTCGCGCAGCATTCACGATATCTTCAAACAATTAAACTTCGTACCCGTACCCGGTACATACGTACCAAGCTTTGTACCACGTGAAGGAAAAAAGTCTAATAATTTCGTAGGATACTTTAATGTTACACCTTACTGATCACCTACATTTTCCAGATAATACACAAGTCTAGGGCAAGCTATAAATAATTAAAATAGCCTATAGCCGCTTGGACCCACAGACCTCATTAGCTTCCCTCACGCTTCCACGGCTGCTCGCGCGCGCATAATTCACGCCTCGGCGTGCCAGTGTTGCTATTATCGTCTCCTGTCTTTGATCCAGGCTGTATAAATCCATGTATCAGTTATATAGTCACTAGCTGTTGCCTGCGACTTCGTCTGCAAAGAATTCGTTTATCGCTATCACGCGGGAATTTTCCGGGATATAAAGTAGCCTAATGTGGCTATTCCAGACGTTTCTCTATCTATGCTATGTGCCGAATTTCATCCAGATTCGTTGGGCCGTTCTGGCGTGATTGAGTAACAAACAAACATCCATCCATCCATCCATCCATACTTTCGTATTTATAATATTAGTAAGATTGTTTTACCATCACAAAGCGTGTTACCATTAACAAGATAATGCAATACAATACAATACAAAATACCCTTTATTGAACACCACAAATCAGTACAAAACAATACAGAAAAAAAGAATAAAGTATACAATAGGCGGTCTTATCGCTCGAATGTTGTCAATTTAGGAATCGTCGTTTCGAATGGTACAGCAGTTTTTTTTAGTTTCACTTTACGATCTGATCAAAATAACATTTAATTCAAAAAAATTATACCCTCACGCATTTGTCGAGTAATCATTCGTAATTAAACAATGTTGTGCCAAAAATGCGTTACATAATTTTGGAAAAGAGATTCAAACTGCCGGTTTGATTTTTATCAAAATGGTTAAGAACCACCGCAAGGGAACTGGCTTTTGAATTAATAAAACCTCATCGAAATTGTGTTGGCTTGAGAGCTATAATGCCACAGACAGACACACACACAGACATCGATGTCAAACTTTAAACACCCTCATTCGAAATATTATAAACGGGATGTGAACCGCGATTACCTTTATTGAGCACCCGATATTTCGATGCAGTTGCATGCATCATGATCACAGGTAGACTGAAGACACCCTAACACCCTTATTTTTGCGTGGTGGAACACTGAAAAACATTTACAGGTTTTTTTTTAGTTAAACTAATTCGTTTTGTTGGATATTGTGCCGTTGCAAAATAATGACCAAGTGCGGGTAGTTCGAAAAACTCGCGCAGCTAAACGAAAGTGATACCCTACATGGCAGTCTGCTCCGTGACCACGGCCACTTCAACGAGGTAATTAATAAAAAAAATTACGCGGTTAAGTTCCAAAATACTTTACCTGAATAAATATAAGTGAAAATCGCGGAAGTTAAATACATTAAACTAATTCGATCACCTACTGAAATATACTGAAATAATTCTGATAGAGCTTTGTATAGTTTATTTAACAGCTTGATCACAAACAGTACAAGGTATGAAAATGTAATATCTTGCAACAGACTGGCTGCGACAGCCGGTTATGTCTATCGTTATGCTATCGACAGTTACTAATGGAATACAGCTGAACGATAAGTAGAACGATACATTTTCCTGATACAACGGTTACTGAGAATAAGTTGTCAATTATAGTTCCCCTTAGCTTAAATATACTCAGTGGCACGATGGTCCATTCTTCAAACGAAATTACCTGGGGGTTACCATGACATCTTAATGCAATTCAATTTCGATTCAGTTTAGGCACACGGCGGCCACGACGTGCAAAATCCGCGTTCTGAAATGAACACAGGCACGACGTCGTCTGTACACGCGTCAATGTGTGCGTAAGATACACAGGGCTGTCTATCGCGAAAACCTAGTACTATAAGTACTACCAATGACATAAATATAGGTACTTATATGAAGATATGGCTTGTATGTGTGCAAATAAATGGACTTAATCGTTATCTATTTATTTAAACTTACTTAAAATGTGTCTGTCTGTGTATTTAAGCATTATTATTTTCAATTACAAATAGATGTACGATAACATACTTAAGCGAATGATTCTGTAGTTATTTCATGTATTAATCGCGATAATTTCAGAAAGCATTAATTTTCTAATGTTTTATAAAATGAAGTTGGTAGGGTAGGTTCCCGAACTGAGTGCCGCGCGGCCGACATACATCGCGTTGCGAGCCCTACTAGTTGCCAGCAGCTTTCCGGCAGACTGCGCTTGAGGGGTGGGGTAACTCGAATCGGTGCGGGGCGGAGCGTGGCCATTCTGTACGTTAGTACTATTATATATTCTGTGGTTTAGGTTCGCTCCCTGATGACAGCGATATATATGAATCCATACTAAAAATGACGGCTAAAACATAAACTGAGTCGAAATTGAATCGCATTAAGACGTCATGGTAAGGCCCATGTAATCGGCAGCGGTAATCTTCTCGATCTGTTAAGAGGCTGACATCACCTAATTTTGTTGAAATTGATGTTATTTAAACACTTTTTTAAGAAAAACTGCACACAAAAAAAATACAAAAAAAATATAATGTTAATTTTCATCATATTTCAAACACGCTAGACGGGCTCGATACATAATTGAACAAAATCGGCTCGATAGAAAATAATTGCAAAGATTGGTCTTAAAATCATCACTAAACGGTTCTATGTCTTTATTTTTTCGACGTATGGGTCTGCAATTAAAAACATAAAGTCAACATATTCATACCTAAACGGCTAACGAGTCATATATTTCACAAATAATCCATACTTTTGTTTATTTCTTATGATTTGTGTCTTATTTGCAAGATTTTAGATGTGCGCCAAGCTGCCGGAATAGTATCTTCTCTTTCACTAACAGGCACGTGAACCGTATTTGTGAAGAGTGGCGCTGCTCCAGGTCATTTGCTGTTGACAGCGCCTTAACACTGGGTCTTGAAATTAAAAATAATCTGAAATATTTTAGCAGAGTTGGGTTTGTAAGACTGATCACCCCTGTTACTATCTTTTAGCATTCTTGAAGTAAGTTTATTATGTTACACGCTATGACGATTCACGTGTAGGTGATCTGCGCAGCCACGGATACCGTATTTATACTTCTGCGCATACAAGGTCATCGCTAGACTTACGTGCCGGCACTTACACCCAGCTTTAAAGCACAACAAATCCATTTTCATAAAACTTCCCCGATAAATCGATCCTAGATACAATATTCTGGATCAAAAACTTTCACACAAAGACACCAGGCACTTAACTGCATTCATACCTGAAAAACACAATAATAGTGATGTGAAAAAATAATCGATTAAAAAATTGATTTTTTTAAATGTAAAAATCGATTTATGTACGCGACTTTTTTTATTACAAATAATCAATTAATAATCTTTTTTTTTATAATAAAAAATCAAGCATAGTCGATTTTTTATCTACCACCCCCGCCATTAAGTCTGGTCTTTTATAACCCGGACCGCGAACTATCAAAGAATACTATCTCCACGGAGATGATTATAATTACGCATTAACGCCATCTGTGCGTCTACGATGGCAGCCCGTCTGTGCTTTTGAAACAGTTTTAATTAATAAAACCATGATAAATAAATTAATATTTATAGCGTTTATTTTGAAATTCATTAAAAAATTACGAAAAAATCGATTAATATAAAAATCGATTATTTATTAATCGATTTCTAATGCGAAAAAAATAATCGATCAATTAAAAATCGATTTCTTACGTAGAATGTCACATCCCTAACACAATATGCAGTCTCAAGTCCTAGACAAAATAAAAAGAGGTCACCCTAGTCTTCTAGTGCTCAGGCAGAGTCCTTATAGCCGTCGAGTCTCATAAATAAAGTTGTCAAGGGTCACCCTTCTGACTGCAGACGCGACAAGAAGCGCCATCAAAAATGATTTCACGACTCGAGCGGAAACTGTTTCTGTCTCTTTCAAACGGCTGCAGTGGGTGCGGGATGCCTATAGTCAAGTTAGGGTAGAAAACGTAAAATTGTGAAGTTCAGCCGACAAAGTTCGTTGGCGATTTGTTTCATTGTTGCTTTGGCTTAGTTTGACGGGCACAGAACGCGGGGTTTTGAAATTGATTTGAATAAAACATGGGGGTTTGTTGGTGTTTCTGTCTGTATTGAGTATCGTGTTTTATTTCTGCGCTAATTGGGTATTGATATGCCAAGTACATGGACAAAAGTGTTTCTAGAAATATGATGTACAGTCGCCATCAGATATATCGTAGCGGGCGAGGTCCTCAAATAATTCGGAGCAGCCTTAAATTTCAATAAATTAGTTACACTGTAAGGTTAGTAACATCAGAACACGCTATTAGTCATAAATATAATAGCAGCGACTTTTCAATAAAATCGGGACGTCACAGATCGTCAAAGGTATCCAGGCTGACCATAAAGATCGGAACATTTTTGAAAAATATACCTTAACTTTGTGACAAACAGTTTAAATTACAGTGTGTTTATAATAAAATTAGTTTTATAAAATAGAACTAAGTACATGCTTTGACTTATAACAGCAGAAAAACAAAAAAATTATTCGTAAAAAAGTATATTATGGCAATTTAGTGGCCAGTAACAATTTACACTTTATACAACAAAAAAGGTTTTATGTTACTAACACAGTGAATTACGCGTGCAGACGCGTACACTATTTAGGTGACATATCTTTCATTTTGGCATGACGTTTGAGCCTTATTTGTATTTTGTTTGGAATTCGAATCTATTATTATATACGTAAGTTTTATTTTCCACATATGTTCCGATATTTATGATCAGCTTGACTGCGTCGATACCTTTGACGATATGTACTTCCTGATATTTTTAGCTCATTGAACGTCCCGAATTTATTGAAAAGTCACTGCTCTTATCTTTATAACGGATTGCGTGTTCCGATGTTAATAACCATATCTAGTGTAACGAATTTATTGAAATTTAATGCTGCTCCGAAATATTTGAGGACCTCGCCCGCTACGATATATCTGATGGCGACTGTATCTCGTTTTATTAGGTATGCTTGGAAGCATTAGGAATTCATCGTGTATTAAATAAAAATAATAATAATCATCATCCAAATAATCAAATGTTTTAAAGTGTATGTATATATGTATGTATGTAAAACTCTTTATTGTACATGAAAAGATAAATACAGGAAAACACAAATGCACAAAGGTGAACTTATCCCTAAAAGGGATCTCTTCCAGTTAACCTTTGAACGATTGACAGGACATAGGTATTAAGCAAGAGTAGACACACAGAAAAAGTAAAAGAACTGATCAAAACCTAAAATAATCCTAAATGCCTAAATTTTAAATACTTAATGTAAGATATAATACATAACAGATAAATACGATTAACTAATACATATACATAATAAATACATAATAAATAAAATATATTACACAACATATACATATAAGTACATAAGTTACAAAACTCAACACATTCATTTAAGATGAGAGGACCCATCAAGCCAATACGCCTTCAAGCGACAGCGCAGGGTAACAACAACACAAAAGTGCAGCAAAAACAAAATAATCTGGTCACTTTTTATTGTTTACGCGGGATGACGTAAAATTGTGCACACAACTCGGGCGGTGATTAAGGAAGATTCAGGTCGCATGTTTATCGCCCTCGCTTTTGGCTCGTGCGACGAGTTGCTGCAATCTGAGACATTCTTTATTTCACCACCTTTGGAATGTAAGTTATTGTGTTCGCTACAGCAGCACAAAAAGGTTTTGGCTCTGGTCAACATTGCTCATTAAGCTAATGACATTAACGCATGACACTATACAATTATATCATAAAATCATGATGAAGCAGGTAATAATCATATTGTTCAGCCTATAATAATTCATTCCTCTACTACAGGCTTCCATTAAATTTCAATTTCACATCCAGTGTTATTTCATCTAAATTACAATCGACGTTGCCAGTGCCACACTAGATGAGACCACGTCGGCAGTGTTGCCAATTTTGGGACTTTTTCGCTAAAAATAGCGACTTTTGCTAAGGTCTTAATCCGAATTTACATTATGCAACTAATTTCGTGCAACTAGCATTACATTGCTCGGCCGATAACCTAACGCTTCAAATGTGATTTAATCAAACGCCGCAGTGTATGCTAGTTTCACGAAATTAGTTACACAATGTAAATTCCGCTTTAACAACAAAATGATCTAGCAACTTTAATTATGACTTTTTACTTTTCTATCTATTCTACAGTTTTCTGACAATCGACTAGCTGTCACATTCATACAAGAACTACTATAATCAGCATGCAGGTGCCAAGAAAACGGCAACCGGCCCATTTATTGTCTCTAAATAAAAACACAAATTAATCTGTAGATTAATTTGTGTTCTGGCGACAATGGGCATATTGAGCTTAGCGACTTGTATCAGTTGTCATTGGCAACACTGCACGTCGGTAAATGCGTCGCTAACGAAACCCGTATTGGAATAGTTTAAAGCTCGGATAGTGTACGTGTTAAAGTGATTGACAGGAAACTGTCATGGCTTTTAGTTGTGGAGTCACAAGGTGAGAGACGGCTTGCATTTGGAAAATTGACATTGCCGTTTGTGAAACGATTACATCGACGACATCATCGTTTCCGATTATGGCAGTTCACAGTGAGTCGTATGACAACAATTTTACTGTAGGATCTTTTTCTGGGTGGTGCTACCTAATAATAATAGCCAGAAGAAACAATACTAACATAAATATAATACATAGCTAAATAAATAGAATAAAATAATACATTATACACACATACACACAACAAGTCAATACAAAACAATACAGAAACAAGGAACAAAGTATATACAATACACACATAACTATGGATGGATGTATAGATGGATGGATGTTTCGTCCTATTACTGCAAATACCAGTTATCTGCAAAAAAGTCATTTCGAGATAATTCAATTTTAATGTTCCTGAGTTGTTTTATACCAGAAAACGCGTGCAGTAGTCACTTCAATTATGTTTTTTCTTTAGTATAAACTACGCGTTTTCTGGTATAAAACAACTCACGAACATTAAAATTGAATTATCTCGAAATGAATTTTTTGCAGATAACTGGTATTTGCAGTAATAGGACGGTTTGTTTGTTACTCAATCACGCCAGAACGGCCCAAGGGTTCTGGATGAAATTCGGCACATAGATAGAGAAAAGTCTGGAATAGCACATAGGCTACTTTTTATCCCGGAAAATTGCGTAGTTCCCGCGGGATAGCGATAAACAAATTCATTGCAGACGAAGTCGCTGGGCAACAGCTAGTTGTTTCATAAAAAAAAACTCTTCAACGATTGGTCCGATTGACTTGAAATTTGTTATGCATTATGCGTGGTAGATGTCAATATAAGTACACTCTGCGAAACATTTTCTGTCGAAAATGTTTTTTTTTTAGGTTAGTGTTATTCTAAAATCAAAAACACTTGACCGCGAGCTTGTGCAGTATCCTTTACTACATCAATAGTTGAAGTCAGTTATTTAGCAACGTTGGCAAGAGTGCACCGGGTCGATAACCAATCAGCCGTTGCCGGCTCCGGTAGAATTACCTGTTCTGATTAGGGGCTGGCTAAGCACTCTGCCAATATCTAGACGGTCAATAAACTTAGGCGGTCCTTATTATTTGCTATTATACAGCTTTGTCAATACGATGAATGTGGCTGTGGCGACTATTGGAATGCATTTCACCCGTTAATTTTGACGGTCTGGGTCCTATTTTATAAGGGTGCGACCAAACCGCCGCGTATACGCATTTCTTCATACATTTTTTTGCGATTCCGTAACGCCACCGTTTTTTAAGCGGCGGTGTGGTCGCACCCTAAAGCTGAAAGTTACAATTTACAAGCGGAAGTCTCTTTCTGACCCTATGTGTTAGATAGAGACTTCCGCTTTTAAATTTTAACTTGTGGCTTTATAGAAAAGGGCCCTGATGTAAAATTATTCGGTGAAGGCATCTACGAGTACGATTTTGTGACGTCATTTTAGCTGACGATTTATTGTTAATACATAGTGTGATAAACTGATCAAATAGAGTGAACATAGTAGTATTACGTGCCAAAAATTCATAGTATTAGAATTTTGTCTTAACATTGAATTCTATGGTGCATAGAACATAGAACTAAAACTGTACAGTAGTCAATGTCATGAATATGTATAGAATTATCAAAGAGATTAATTTTACAAATGTATACATGTTTGTGATATTGACTGTACCTAAGTTGATCAAATCCATCAACAGAAAAGTTGGTATTAAGTAAATTAGTACCTATGATAAATTGAAAAACTACACAAACGAGGAATATCAATTTGTACATATTTATTGTACACATCGTCTCTACCACAATCAGTATGCTTAGTGTTAGGTTTTCGGTCCCAAAATACGTCTCGAACGCGTTCGCGTTAATACGTCAATTACTATGAGAACAGTTTGTTGCCCTTTCGATCCGCAAGTGGCGCTGCCAATTTTTCCATAGCAATTGAGACGTTTACGTGAACGCGTTCGAGACGTTTTTATATGCGAAAACTTACACTAGAGGCTCAGATTGCAACTGAAATTCACAAACGGGTAAGTTATCATACACGCGTAAATATATTTTTGACGTAAAAGTGCAAACTACACTCAAAGTTTATTAAAAGCAGCACAATAATGAATGTGATCCGGCATGGTTTTTAATAAGTGTAATGAAAAGTGCAAATATGAAGCGAGGGTGCATCACAGAGCGCAAGGGAAAGAGACACCAACGGTTTGGGATGCGGATTAAGTGGGAAAAGCGGGTGAATATATTTTTATACGACTATGGCAAAATCAAAAGGGAAAAATAATGATTTGAGCTGACTGCGTCCAATTATGTTCCAGTGAAGCGTCCAATTCTAATGATTCATGTAGTAATCTATTTGTCATTAATTATTATATTCCGGGTATTCAAGCCGTGGTAGCCTTGTGGTTTGACCTGTGGCCTCTCAAGCAGAGCGTCGTGGGTTCAAATCCCGGGCTCGCACCTCTGAGTTTTTCGGAATTTATGTGCGAAAATTACATTTGTAATTTGCCATGAGCTTTTCGGTGAAGGAAAACATCGTGAGGAAACCTGCACACATCTGCGAAGAAATTCAATGGTGTGTATTCCAATCCGCACTGGGCGCGCGTGGGAACTATAGCCCAAACCTTCCAATACACGGAGGAAGCCTATGCCAAGAGGCACGCCGAATTTCGCGACAATTTAATAAATAAATAATAAATAAACGACAATAACAACAACAACATGTACGAGTATTTACTGAAATTGTAGCGAATTCGGAATAAACCGGCTTATAAATAAATAATTATATTCCGGGTAACAGTTAACACTCATTTATGCCTATAAAACAGTAACGTGACTGACAGACAACGCACAGTCTAAACCACTGGACCTAGGAACTTGAAATTTGGGAGACGTAAATATTGAGTACCTATCGCAAAGAAGCACTAAGAAGGCATTTTTTGAACTTCCCACAGGATAGGGAATAAAAATGAGACTTATTATATATCTAGGTAACTATAATAACTAGACTCTCTTTAAATTCGCCACACCTGTAGTTGATTGTAACACATAAACATGTTCTCCGGGAAAATGCGAAATTCTCGCGGGACAGAAATAAGTGCATTCAACTTCAGGGCTGGTTTTAAAAATTACATATTTCATTTGTATAATAATAATATGATAATAATAATAATAATAATGCTTTATTGATTAAACATATTGTTACAATGGTTAAGGTTGAGACCTCCCAGTAGGTACTTTAAGGTACCTGTGTCAGGAGACCTCGCTCTTCCAAAAAAAAACATATTTGACTTAAAGTCTAAAAGTGTATTTAGCATTAATTAACTGAACTTAACTTATATTCTAATCCTATACTAAAGCAAGCTAACACACCAACTATAAGTATGGGGTAAGTATAGTGTGTGTGTGTGTGTGTGTGTGTGTGTGTGTGTGTGTGTGTGTGTGTGTGTGTGTGTGTGTGTGTGTGTGTGTGCGTTTTACTGAATTGTGCTATTGTTTTATGTTAATCTTCGCGTCAAAAGGATTTCCTCAGTTTCGCTATAAGTGAGATCAGTTAGATATTTAAGCAACGCTTTTTTGCAGTCAAATTGGTTTAAGGGATACATCTGTATCTGCTTTTTTTTAGTATTTGTATTAGTTGAGTTATTGTCTACGCGCACGAATTCGCGGGCAAAAGCTGATGTTATACATAAGTTTACTGTCATTATCACTTGACCTAAAAAACGACTTGTTTTCAGAGTAAATTATATAGATTTATAATATTTTTCTCAGTAGCTAGTGTTAAACTGAATAAAAGCACTGGTCACCGGTATTCAAGAATATATAATATTTCCAAGATATTAATACAACGCCATTTCTAATACGACCATCGCGGGAAGAGGCCACGCAGAGAGCTCTGTCTGTGTCAAACCACAGACTATAGCATTAGGCTACAAGTAAGGCAACGTTCAGAAATCAGTCTAACACTAGATAAATTTTTAAATAGTTGTATCAGAGCATTCATTACAAGTAAAAGAGTGATTATTTTTCAATCAGTATGTTGATTTTTTTTAACTATACTCAATACTTGCAAGTTTTATCTCTTGTGACCACAACGCTGTAACAAAGCGTCCGCATCCTCAAATCCACCAAATTAAAAATTAAGCTAAGAACGTCGATAAAAAATCTAAATCATCGCGAAGTCATTTATTATCCACCCGCTCCCCTCGCCAGCGTGCCCTAGACTACCACGACTGGCGTGGGGATGTGCACATAGACAAAATAATCAATTAGAGTGGTAAGGGCTACAAAATTATGGCAACACATCTGACTTTTTCATCATGTTAGTATACACTTGTTTTTATCCATTGTTTTTCATTTATTTTATTTATTTTCTACGCGGAATCAAGTCATTTAAGTACCTACTTAGACGCTGACTCTGAGACTGTCAGAATCGTAGCAAGTGGAACAAAGTAGTCTCTGCCTACCCCTGTGGGAAAGAGTGTATGTATGTAAGTACTTAGAATTATATATTTATTTTCTGGTTTTTACCAATATCAATCGAGTTTCACTCACTGGCATAGTGCACAACGACTAAACATTAACTACCTATCCATATTGATCATAATAGCTGCTTTATCAACTTCATTGACCTGCCCGGCTAGCACGAGAGACTACCCCTATCTTTCTAGAACGAACTGTAGGAACAAGACGAGTAATCTGTGTCGCGCGTGACGCGACTTGTGCGCTCTCGTGGTAGACGTGCTGTTCCACCTTCAGCTGGCCTATCAGAATGCGGTAATCGCCAATTTGGGCTTGGCTTCGTTTTATGTCTCATAAAATCTTAGGAATCAGTTTTACAGGCGATGCGGCTGGCAACCCATCACTATTATGATTTTCCTTTCCACCTATACGCCCAAAATCATGATAAACGTGGCCTTAAGGTACCTTAGGCTCTGTCTAACTCGTAAGGGATGAAGACGTGATTTATGTATGATGTATCACTACATAGTATAAAACAAAGTCGCTTTCTCTGTCTCTATGTCCTTATGTCCCTATGTATGCTTAAATCTTTAAAACTACGCAACGGATTTTGATGCGGTTTTTTTAATAGATAGAGTGAATCAAGAGGAAGGTTTATATGTATAATACATGCATAATATACCGTGCTAAGCCGGGGCGCGTCGCTAGTGTATGTATAAATTGCATGGCATTTCCTCTCTATTAGTTTGTCTGCTCTGTGACTACTTCACGACCGGCGTAGAGATGTGCATTAGTAAAATTGCTCACGTACCACCTCACTCTTCAAACTTGGGATTTGTCGCGAGATTTTACACGGAACTCTAAACTAATTTGTCTAATTATCGCCCTCGGACGCTGTTCGGAATAGTTTGGACGTTTATAATTTGATTAGTTGTCTTGGAAATTTGGGCGTACGGTGTTGTTTTTGTCAGATTCAGATTGTTCCCGAAAAGGAACATTGTGCTTGTTAAGCGCTTCCTTAATTTGACAAAATTAAAAAAAAACACTGGTCAAGCCTCATCATAATATTAGTCTAAAAATTAAAAAAAATGCAATAAGGTATTCTTAGAAGTTGTACATTGCCAAATTAAGGATTACGTTTTTAGTAATAATTTATTAATTAAACGGTTAACCCACTTTTCAAAAGTAAGTAAGTAAATGCTTTATTGTACAAATATAAAGAAACAGACACGAATCACAAAAAAATACAAATTAAAAAAAAAAAAGATCTACGCTTCTACGATTTGGCGCGGACAAAGTCGCTAGCAACATCTAATTCGGTCTTTATATTCGTCCCAAAGGCCCGCTGATACAAAAAAGCTACAAAAGACACTGAGAGTTTTCAATATTTGACTTAGCAAAAAAAATAGGCTTCCGCATTTTTTCTAATTTTTGATTTTACTTTACGTTATGGTAAGCAGATTAAATTTTCGGCGAAGGTAGGATTAATACCGTGAGTAATTAGTGGAATATTGAATAAATAATATGAGGGCTGACCCGGAAGCTTGGGGCTGCTTCCGTATAGATGTAATCGTACGTTTAAAATAGAAAATAAATATTTATAGTCCCGTGGTGTATAAATTTCGAGCCCGTTTTTAATATTTTTTTATAAAAACATTTTTCTTTTTTTTAAGTTCACTAGTTTTGGAAAGTAGGTATTCATAGGCACACACAACGTGTGAATAATATGACCAGAGCCCCTAAATTTTATTCCGTTTAGGCAAAAACGACATCATAACGGGTACCTACAAAAATTATGATTCCAAATTGTTCTTGACTAGTATTTATTCTTCTACGCGTCAAAATTGTGTATGTAATTATTATTGACTTTATTATGTTATATTTTTTAAATTTTATTTATGACAGCATTGTGGTCAACATTTAGGTACCTACCTAAATGTACGGACCCTGAATTATGACCGTCCCCAAAATTATTCTGTCTTCTTAATTCTTATGTCAGTAGCGCCCCCTAGCTGTCCCGTGTTCTGTGACGAGGGAAATTATTATGTTTCCCTAATTATTCTGTTACATTTTATAACCAATAAATCGTTTAAAGGCTTCGCTGATGATATAAAATATATCTGGAGGTTCTGTTGTCTATGTCAATTTGAATTAACTCATGAATTTATGAGTCGTATTTTTAATGCTTTTCGATATACTTAATGTGAATTATGACAGCGAAAATAAATAAATTTACGACGACGTTACAATTTTGTGAAAACAGGGTTCACGTGACTGTTACCTCGCAATATTTTTTTTTTCGCCGAAAAACTGAAAAGCTCGTGGTAAATTTCAAACAATTTTGATAAACTCAGGTATATTTTGTACCAGGATTTGAACCCACGATCCACAGCTTGAGAGGACATGGTACTTTATGATTTGTTTTTTATTTCACATTAAAAAGAAAGTAAACAACCTTCACGTGTCTTTTTATTGAAAAACATAATTATTTAAAAAATCTGTCACTGGAAACACAAAACTATAACAAAACAAATCACGATATTTCAGGGACTTAGCATATTTTTAACTCGCTGATAAAAGTTTTTTTCAATAAAAATACAATGTCAAGATTGTTTACGCTGATGAGGTTAATCCTTTTTTTGTCCTCGAGTATTCCAAGGTCCAATATTTTTGTACGTAGACCACTCAAAAGTATTGTATAATAAATTGAGAGCTTTTTAGAAAACATCCCTTTGTATCCGGTTTCCATAATTAAATTCTAATTTAGGACGAAGGCGCCGGCTGTGTTTTAAATAATAATGACGTTAAAGCAAATGGATGTTTTTGTTAAAATTTTAAAATGAAACTAAAAATTTAAGTGCTCTTTATTATCCAATTTCATGAATCGTATCGTGTTACAGAAAGCGTCAAAATTAATAAGCTTTTGTTAAAAAGTAAAAATTGTAGGTACAAGTTAATTTTTGCTGTACAATCAGCATCGAAAGTTGGATAACAGACGAAGAGCTAAAATTATTTACACCCGACTCTATTGTCAAGGTGAAAAGAGGGTGTGAAGTCTTATTTTTTTTTGTTCAGTGTAGCTTAAACTTTGCTATTCCAGCCAGCTACTTATTTTAAGCGGATACTCTTTAAAACAAAGTCAGCCATCCCATTTTATTCGCTCGTGTGTGAAATAAGTTGCCAGCAAGAAAAACATTCACCTTTAGTAACGGCAGCCACTCCATGGTCCGTAATGTACCGGCGGTGTGAAGTAATGGAATAAAAACATAAAGAGCATTAGGGTATTGTGCGAAGGACGCAACATAAAAGTCCAAATCGCGGTGCTGCGAAATGGGCTTTTTGTTTGAGGTTGGATACGTGAAGAAAGTTGACAGGGTAGCACTGTTGTGTGTATCTGTGCATTTTTTTAAAGCAGTGTACCTATGTTACACAGAAATTAAGTACCTACATAGTATACCATTATATACATGCCGTCACGCCTCTTTCCCATAGGGATAGGCAGAGACTACTATGCTCTACTTGCTGCGATCCTGACATACCTCTTTCGCCAGTTATTTTTTCATCATCATCATCTCCTGCCTATCTAACTATATTATATATATTATAAATGCGAAAGTATGGATGGATGGATGGATGTTTGTTTGTTACTCAATCACGCCAGAACGGCTCAACGGATCTGGATGAAATTCGGCACATAGATAGAGAAAAGTCTGGAATAGCACATAGGCTACTTATTATTCCGGAAAATTTCCTAGTTCCCACGGGATAGCGATAAACGAATTCTTTGCTGACGAAGTCGCTGGCAACAGCTAGTATTATATACGTCTCACGATCCTCTGCTTGAGAGGGCACATGAGAATCTGTATAATTGTGAATCTGTAACATGGGCCTAAAGGACCACTAGGTTACCAAGGCTTTTTTGTGCTAGGATTTTGGTTACGTAGCTGTATCTAAGTTAATTTTTTATTCTTTACAAATTTTAATACTCTTGGATCCCTTAGACGATATCCTTTCTCCCAATTTTAAAATAAGAATATACTACGAGTATCTTTACTTATTTATTAGTCATTACTTTTATCAAAACAGCTAATGAAAAAGCAGCGCAGTGTTATTTTATCTTGCATGATTAATTAAGTACTTTTCAAAAATTCCAATATTTTTTTAGCTCATACCCGTCTTAACGTAAATAAGGCGTACGGCAAAATATTTTACATCAGCATTTTCGATCATAGTTATCGGACTGAGCCCATCACATTGGATGCATTAATCAGAAAAGTCGGATGGTTATTGAAAAAGTTCGTTTTTATCCGAAGAGTTTTTAATCAGGCAAAGTTGGATGCTGTCCAGTTGTCTGACTAGATGTTGTAAGAGTTTTAATCAATACAACTGAACACTTAGATTAGTGTTCACTGAAGATATTTATTTGCAGCTTTGGGACTGCAGAGTTCTGAGCCTCTGGTGTAAGTTTGCACACAAAAAAACGCCTCGAACCCGTTCACGTAAACGTCTCAATTACTATGGAAAAACTGGCAGCGCCACTTGCGGATTGAAACGGCAATAAACTGTTCTCATAGTAATTGATATTTTAACGCAAACGCGCTCAGGACGTGTTTTGTGACCGAAAACTTACACTAAGCATACACTGGAGTGGCGACACAGTGGCGTGCAGTGTCGGGTTGATAGGGTAGCCAGGGGTAGTGTCCCGTAATCGAGGGAAGGCAGGTAGCCTAACACGGAGACAAATAAAAAGTATCAAGTTTAACAACAATAAGTTAATTTTAATCTCGGAATAAATAATTTATAATTACAATTTAAGCATTAGAATTTAGAACATTAATTTCATTTTAATAATTAAAACGAAATAACATAATTTAATAATTTAAAATTCATTAATTTAAAATATAAGAATTTAATTCAATTTAATAATTTAATTTGTATAATTTAGTATAGTTAATTATTTCAGTATATTTCAATAAGATAATTTTATTGTTCTCAACATTTTATAATTAATTATTTAAGATATTAGAATTAAGGCTATTTTTATTATTTTAGACTTAAGTTGGATTTAATCATTAGATGTAAGGTAGTAATAACTTTTGGATTTAACTAGGTTTAGCCATTAATTTTAGAGTCCTTATTAGAATTAGCGCATGAGACTAGCTTAGGGAGTGAGTCATTTGCCACTAGGCAGGGCCGTAGCTAGGTGCCTTGGAGCTGTGTGAAGGTTGGCGGTCTCTTCCTGGTTACCGTACGCCCCTCGGTAGTGCGGAGCTCGTTCGGAGGGCAGGGTGGTGAGGCGATCGAGGAGGAGACATGGTGAGCCGAGGCGCCGGTGATGAGCGTCGAGGGTGTTCTTCACCCAGTAGGGTGTAGTATGCGGTGATCTTCACCCGGTAGGGTGTTCCTGGAACGCGTCCAATGGGACTCGTTAGCACAGACTCAAACCTAGCCCTGGACTGCAGAAGTGTCACGCGCGCGCAAGGGGGTAGGCAATTACAGACTAGCAATCATGAAATGATGGGTGATGCAGTCCAGGTACAATATAAGCAAGCGATGCAGTGAGAATCCAAGGCTAAGCATAACTAAAATTGAATAATTATTATAACACTAATTAAATTAAAGCACAGGTAAATCCAAGGGAAAGCAATAGTATTTTGCGTTAACATTAGATTCTCGATTATAAATGATTTTACTTTGATTGGTATGATTCTTATTGCGTGATTATTATTTAAGTAAAAGCCTTTTCTTATAATTATTATGCAATGTCATCAAATTGAATTCTCAGTTTCATAAATTAAATTAAAATATCAATAAATAAGTCTATTTTCGAATATTATGTATATAAATTGTACTAGCTGATTTATTAGATAATGTAAGGAAAGGCTCATACAGAAGCGTAGCAAAATACAGGCAAAATCAACTAGCGTAGAATCTCTCATTATAAATAATCATTTCTTTTATAAAATTATGTATACAAAATCATCTTTAAAACAGTTTCAATCTGGCAAGATAACGGTGTCTAGAAAAATAGTGCAAGACTATGCAATGATGCATAGGTGGTCTAGAATGTTCCCACATACACAAAGGAAGGTCGGCTAAGGTGACCGCTAAATTTACATCTACCGCTTCAACAGAAACATGATCGAATAACAAGGCTAATAAGCATTAAACTATGCTAATAATGATTTGTGCAACACTTACCCAAAGTTCGGGACGAGATAACACTCACATTATAAGAAAGTAAAGTATTTTAAAATTAAATAAATAAAGACGCTCGGCAGCGATCGCTCCGCTCCGAGAGCAGCTTTAAAGGCTACATTTGGACGCGGCCTTTGCGTCGTAAGGCCAGTGGCTGAGTGTGCGGCGGCAGCGGGCGCTCGGACCTCCTCGCGCAGCAGTCGGTATAGATCGGCTTGCGCCGGCGACCGGTTCCACGATATACGATAAAACATTATTTGCGCGTACGCTCCGTGAGTTTGTTCATTGAAATAATTACTTTACTTCATTAGTGTAAGTTTATTTTTAATTAGATTAATTACATTAAGACGATTATTTAGCAAATAAGGATTTAGTTATTAGGTTCGTATTTATTAGAATTTAACGTATTTAAGTAGGTATTAAGGATTTTATTTGTAGTACTTTTATTATAATTAGTTTTCTAGTTCCAGATTTTAAGTGTTTAGTTTCTAAGTTTAAAGAGTTAACGTATATACGTTACAGTAGGTAGTGGTTAGGTGACGCAACACAGGTTTGTAGGCGCTGCCTACCTTAGACTCCCCCGTGAACACTCTAGGTGACAGCCGTACCGGAAAATAGGAATGTTGGTAGGCCTAAAAGATGGACGGATGGTTTAGTAATTAGCCAGCTGTAAAGCCGGGTGCCCATCAGCGGGCTGTAACCGTGACTGCCGGACGTTACAGTAACCAAAAAACCGTAGTGTGAAAATAGCATTCCGCTTGGAGCAGGGCTACTCCGAAATTCGATTTTCGTAGTTCGTGTCGTACCGTCTCACTCTCAAATTAATGACTATTGGCACAGTATAATATATAAGCTAAAGCAGTAGGGAAGATAGGCCTACTTTTTGAAATAAGCACCTACGCTCTAATAAAGCGTTAGGGTTGTCGATTTAATTTTTGTTAAATTGAATAGTTTTTTTTAACCACGGTTTGCCCTACCTATAGGTATTTGACAAGTTATCCTTCAAGTGTAGTTTTCTATAATATATTAGTACCTACATATACTATAGATAGATGCAAAATGATAACAATGAAAGTCCGTAGATTTTTTTTTCACCAAAAACACGGTCTATAATATACGGCAACTACTTACTTATCATCGAAACAGCCAAACGTTTTATTTAACAGAAAAAGCATTTTGTCGGAGAAGTGACATAAATCTGACATTTCTCGTTATAAAAATAATATATACATTTTATTTCATAATAATATAGTATCATTCTTACCTTTCAACATCAGCAGGGAGTTTAAAAAACGAAAGCTCCGGTTTTGAAGAAGCCGAGTTCAGGCAGCCGTACACTGCGCAATACGCTCTTGGCATGTTTAAAACGAACACGGCCGCTCGTCTCAATGCGCCACTTGCGACTGACGGCACCGCGAGATCCGCTTAGGGGCCGTGTAAAAGCGCGTGTCTATGTGTGCGTTCGTTTCGACCGATTTGTTCGTAGATTCCCTACTGCTTGTGCTTATATGTACTGTGCTATTGGTGTGAGTGTAAGGCCAGACTCGCGAGCCACGTTTACAATAGGATTTTTGGTTACGTTACGTACAGTTATCAGCATAAATATGATGACGGCGGACAGTTCTGCAAAAATATTTGAAGAAAGAAAAGAAAGAAAGAAAAAGTTCATTTATGACAATCACAGCAAGTAATTAAAACAGAAACATATTGAAAACTACATAAAAAATTATAAAAAATGGCCCCAACTCAGCATTTGCGGCATTTGTTCATCTATTAGGGTCCAAAGTCTGAAGCCTACAGCAAATTGATTATTTTATGCAAGTTTAGTGTGACGATGTTTTTGTCGGCTACGCATCATTTCTAAAGAGAGTATTTGACCCCAATAGGTGATCAGATAATTTTGCAGGACTAGTCACCGTCATATATTTATGCTGGCGACTGTGCCTGCTATTTCTGCGGGCAGCGCAAAACAGATAGTCTTTCGGCTTACATGATGACGACTGTAACTACTCTCTCTTGTGAGCTACGTAAGGGTGTGACTTTACGGGAGACTGATAATAAATGCGCTTGAGTAGTTAACGGATATTTAATGTACACTGCACAACTGAATACGAATTACAATGTGTTCTAAGGCTAACCAGGCGGGATCGGGATGTGATTGCGAGGCACGCGACCGAACAATGAGAGCTGTTGCGACGGACTGCCTTAGCCCCCGTTCCGGGCCCGCGTGGTTAACTAGGAATGTGCTGACGCGGGTGTCGCCACACGACTTACGCGTATCAAGCAAAAGCAATGATGCAACGGACATTTTGTTTAAAATGCTTCAAAATGCCTAAATCGATATCTTTAATGGGCATCCTTAATTATCTTAAGTTACTATCAATTTATATGTCAAGGTGGGGAATTATGGCTCGATAAATTCGAATAGATACGGCTCCATTAAATGACATGTCTGCCCTATAGTGCACCTGCGTCATTATTGAACGGCAAAGGACAGTACACGAACAAAAGGGGAGTGTGTATCGGTATAGAAATGTTAGTCGATTGAATAGTCTACCCAGGAATTACTATATACCTTCGATCAGGAATCGTAACCGGTTTTAAAATACAGGTTAGTATCGTTCAGAAAGCCGGTATAATTTCGTTCATTGGATTAACTGTTTCGTGATTTTGAAAGACTTAAAGGTATTGATTGGTCTTCGGGTCCGCTTCTTGGTTATACAAATAAAATATAATGCGAGGAAAAAAAAGATTATGGTTGATTCACAACCTCCTATTTAGTTTTAATCAAACTTATTTCTTACTATGAATAAAATGAATAAAGTGTGAATAAAACAGGTTACTTACCATTTGTATCAGAAGGCAATGGAGGAAATCAAACATAATAAGAACGCACAAATTATGTTGTCATTTATTATTATTTTATTGCTTTAATTGGAACATAGTCTCAAACTACAATATTTCTCGGCCTCGCATTATTCTGTATAATCTATTTATGCATATTGAAATATGACCAAAGCACAGCTGTACGTCTGTAGTAATTCGAGCGTTTAATCGTCTGACGACTGCCATCGGGGGATACTGCGTCCCCATTGGCTATCCCGTGGGATGATATGCGGTTGTAATATCTGATTGGTTGGCGTGAAATGTGTACTGTTGACAGATGCATATTCGTGTGATTGATGCTGTGTGTAAGACATTTTAGTATTTGCTGGAATGATAATGGAGATACATTGTTTTTTTGGGTAACAGTGTTGTTAACAGCTAATATTGTATCATCCAAAGATTCTTAATTATTTTTAACAATCAGATCCCAGCGACTTTGACTTTGTGCAGTGATATTTTCACAATTAAAGCGTTTACTTACTGACTTTGTTTGCGAAGAATTTATTTATTGCTATCCCGCGGGAATTATGCAATTTTTTTTCGAAGTAAAAAGTATCGAATTTCATTCAAATTGTACTCTTTCTATATTTTTTGGTGTAGGATAATTTCCCCGTGCAACTGTCAGAATTAATACGAAAATATAATTTTAAAAGCGTCCAATAAATTAGTCATTTTCAATACTAAGCTCACCCTTATCTCGCCAAAAGTTTTAATAAAAGACTTACTGGCCGCAGGTGGTGGATTACGGACGAGACAGATATTATTCAGGGCTTTACAAAATATCGTTCGTTTTAACCGGGGCACAGTCTCGGCAGACGACGCGTCCTCACTGAAATTTCCATAAATCAATTTCAATACAAACACCTCTTAGTGAACTCGGTCCGTGGTCTCCGCAAAGGATGTGGCCGAGTGTCGGCGAATTATTGTTAATCATAGCTCTAGTTTCCTGCAATGGTAGTGCTGTCAAATGATGGTATTGGGATAATTTGACTCTTACTGGGATATACATAATAAAGAAGTGCTTTTATTTTACTCTATAGTGACACAGAATGCTCTCAGTATTATCATGCGATGTCCAAAGACGTTATTGCGATGCCGTTTTACGCTTTGTAGCAGGCGTTAGACGATAGCATTGAATTTGAATAAAACTAGAGCTTAGTTTAGCTCAGGAGAGTATCGATCTTTGTCTACATCTTCGCTTACCTTTATGCGTAATTTGCGGTCAAACGTGAGTATGTATTTCATAAAAAAAATAGTTTAGTGTTTAATTAAACTTGACCGGTGTTTCTTCGTGACTTCATAGCAGCGACCACGCTATTGCAATACAGTTTGATTAATCACGTAGGTTTTACACATCAATCGAGTCATGTCAAGCTCTGAAACAAATGCTTAACGCGCTCAATCCCAGTCACCCCTTAAAGCAAACGCGTGCGTTTGCGTCCGCTCATCCTCATGAAACCGCTACAGTTTGCTGGAAAACCGCTCGCACTAGCGCTGTGTGCCTCCGTGACTTGGATGGCGAGCGGGCCGCGGTTACCGGGCGACAGTTGGAACGCAGTTATCTTGATCAAATCGAGTCAGTTGCTACGGCGTCGTTCGCGAATACGGGATGCGATTGCGATGAACGCAAGGGAAATGTGCGGCCTAATTTTCAGGTTCGCCATTGCAATACTGGTTTTTTCTCTGATGTTTGATTTTGATTGATTATGCTGATTTATTTGATTGACGGAAGTGTCTTATTGCTAGTTAGGTAACAATCTTGGATTTATAGGTCAGCCATGAGAAATAATGTTCTTGGTTTGTTTACTACATGTATACGAAAATTCGTATAAATCCAATGTAAAACAAAAGCCATCGTACAAAATGTAAAACATGCAAAATGTGAACACGTCCTGTATGTATGACTAATATCGGTTATTCTTATTGCTGATTAGTGATTAGGTATAATTTTTTTCTGAAATACCTACACAACAGAAAGAAATATAAATGAAATATGTACAAAAATAGACGAACTTTAAAATAATTTTCTTCGCCATTCCAATGTGACGTCACTACGATATTTACTGTGAAATGGTTCCATGGTAGTTCAGGAATAAATTGATTCGATAATCCTACTAATATTATAAATGCGAAAGTTTGTGAGGATGGATGGATGTGACGATGTGAGTGTGTATGTTTGTTCCTTCTTCACGCTAAAACGACCGAACGGATTTGGATAAAATTTGGAACGAAAATAGCTGGTACCCTAGATTAACATATAGGCTACTTTTTATCCCGGAAAATTTCATAGTTCCCGCGGGATAGCGATAAACATGTCAATTGCTAATTCTACACGGACGAAGTCGCGGGCAGAAGCTAGTACTGTATAAATGAGTATTTAGAAAGAAAAAAGAAAACATCTATTTCTTTTTTCAAGTCACACAAACGTAAGAACATGCACACAATTAATTAATTGTGTGATATTTGACGATGTCACATGTATAGGATTATAAGTTCCCCCTTTCTCTTTCTTTCATTATGTGCGACTTTTACTTATTATGTATACGCTACAGTGAAAACCACCAAAATCGATGACCGTCCAAACAAATTCGCGTCCGAACTTCAAAATTACATTCATACAGATGTGAAAATGTAAATCGGGGAGTCCGACACTGCGATTGTCGTAGAGCAAATAAATTCGGCCAAAAGTTGAGATAATTACGGGCGGGCATGAAGTTTCGCGGACAAAGGGCCCATTGTTTTATATTTATATCGACGTAAGAATAAAGGGCGGCGTAATTTAGGCCTCCCCGAGGGACGGCCACATGCGGGAGCGGCGTACGTCAGAATTTACCTGGGCACTTTTATGCGGCGGTACTGTCGGACGCGGTAAACGTGAAAAGGGTGAAATTGTCGAGTGATTTCTAGAATACTTGACACGTAATTTCTAAACAACACTGAAAATTAGAACACATAGAAAAATCCGAAAAGTAAAGCTATGGCCGGGAATCGAACCCGGGTCCTCGTCATTCCGTGACGCGTGCTATACCCCTACACCACCCATAGCAGGTGAGTAAGCCTCCGAATTTTTCTATCTGTTACCAACTGTCACGTGACCTTGTTACTATGCGAATATTTGTCGCTAAGCGTCATCTGTTTGAATGGTGTGTACTTGACACGTAGTTTTTATGCGAGCGTAGTGTTTTTAAACATACATACATACACATACATACCGTCACGCCTCTTTCCCACAGAAAGGCAGAGACTACTTTGTTCCACTTGCTACGATCCTGACATACCTCTTTCGCTTCATCCACATTCATCAATCTCTTCATACATGCTCGTCGGTTTCGGGTACTCTTGACCTGGCCTTTTTCCAAAACGTCCCCAATTTGATCACGGAACGTCCGTCTACGCCTTCCCTTCCCAATGCACCCATTCACACTCCCCACTGTATAAATAGTAGTTTCAAATTCTTATTTTTTCCGCTGCGCTCAAAAACACGCATAGCTGACGTCGGGAAAAACTGCTAGGCTCAAATGGGACTAGACATGTCTGCCGCATGCATCCACAGAGGTGGGCCCACTCAGTCACTTGGTGCGTGCCAGAGAATGGCCAACGACGACGAGGCAGACCAAGAAGGCGATGGCGGGACGATTTGGACGCGTATATGGAGGAATGGCCTGATATTGCGCCGGACCGAGAGTTGTGGAGGTCGAGAAGAGAGGCCTTTGCCCAGCATGGGACACCGCAATAGGCTAAAGAAAAAAAAAATTACACACAGTAAGGAACATGTAATTAACAAAATTGTCTAACTAATATTATAGCCATCTGTACTCAACTGTCACACCACAGCCTGCTTCTGTTGAGCGAGGTGATAAGCGTGCGCCAATCAAGCGACACTACACAGAAGATATCCCGGAAATAAGCACTTATGAGGTGAAGCAAGCGTTAAAGCAACTCAAGAAGTTCAAGGCTCCGGGAGAGGATGGCATTACTGTGGAATTATTGAAAGCTGGAGGCAGAGCTATCGTAAAGGAGTTGGGTCTTCTGTTCAATGAGGTCTTGTTTACTGGCGAAGTTCCAAAGGAGTGGACAAACAGCATCGTTGTGCTTTTTCATAAGAAGGGTGATAAGACCCTCCTCAAGAATTATCGGCCCATCTCACTGTTAAGCCAGGTGTACAAAGTGTTCTCCAGAATCTTGACTACACGTATGACACGAAGACTGGATGAACATCAACCCAGGGAACAAGCAGGCTTCAGAAAAGGTTTTGGAACAATCGACCACATCTTTACTCTTCGGCAAGTAATCCAAAAGTCCGAAGAGTACAACAGGCCTCTTTATCTAGCCTACGTCGATTATGAAAAAGCTTTCGACTCCATTGAACACTGGGCAGTCACTGAATCGCTGCATCGTTGTCACATAGACTATCGGTACATACAGATCTTGAAGAGCTTGTACAAGGCGGCGACAATGACCGTACAGCTGAAAGAGCCAGCAAACCCCATTGCAATCCAGAGAGGAGTCCGACAAGGAGATGTTATATCCCCTAAGCTATTCACCAACGCTATGGAGGATATATTCAAGTCACTGGATTGGAGTGGTAAGGGAATAAATGTAGACGGCGTGTACCTAAATCACCTGCGCTACGCTGATGATATAGTCATTGTTGCGGAATGTGTCGAAGACCTGCAAGACATGCTGGGGCAACTACACCAAGCGTCCCTGCGAACGGGTCTCAAGATGAATATGGAGAAGACAAAGGTTATGGCAACAACCGATCTCACACTGAATCCCATTTCATTGGCTGGAGCAGGTGCAGGAGTACACGTACCTAGGACAAGTGATAAAGCTCGGCCGGGACTCGATGATGGCAGAGATAAGGCGAAGGAAGCAATTGGGATGGGCAGCCTTTGGGAAACTGAGTCACGTGCTGAAGTCGAAAATTCCCCAATCGCTCAAAACAAAGGTTTTTAACCAATGCGTACTACCGGCTATGACGTATGCTTGTGAGACATGGACACTGACTGCTGGGATGATCCACGAGCTCAAGGTGACGCAGCGAAATATGGAGCGAGCTATGCTTGGAATAACGCTGCGGGACCGAGTCCGGAACGAGCTCATTAGACAGCGCACGAAAGTCGTTGACGTGGGGCACAGAGTCGCCAAGCTAAAATGGGCGTGGGCCGGCCATGTGTGCCGACGACACGACGAACGGTGGAGCAAGCGCGTTCTGGACTGGAGACCCCGGCTGGGCAGAAGAAGTGTAGGCAGACCACCTGCCCGATGGTCGGATGACATAAGGGAGACAGCAGGACCAGTCTGGAAGAGGGAAACGAGCAACCGTTCGGGATGGAGACAGATTGGAGAGGCGTATGCCCAACGGTGGGCGTCTACACGCTGAAGGAGAAGAAGAAGAAGAAGAAGAATATTATAAACGCGAAAGTTTGAATGGATGGATGTTTGTTTGTTACTCAATCACGCCAGAACGGCCCAACGAATCTGGATGAAATTTGACACATAGATAGAGAAAAGTCTAGAATAGCACATAGGCTACTTTTTATCCCAGAAAATTCCCGCGGGATAGCGATAAACGAATTTTTTTGCAGACGAAGTCACGGGCAACGGCTAGTTTGAAATAATAAACGTGACATCAAATTTATTTTACCAAAAAATATTCGCTTTCTGTAGACACTGAAATAGCATTACGAAAAAATGTACAAGCTTCGCCAAATCCGCGTTTGATTCACTTTTATAAGGCTGACTGTACAAAAACAGAAGCCATTTCGTGGGCCCTGGATCTCCGCGATTTACATACACAAGTAAACAAAAACATACACAACACCACGCACACGCATGCAGCACTCCTTCGGGAACTCTCGGCAAGGTTCGCATCCGACCTTCTAACCGCCGCCGTATATTATGGCAACTTGGCAACGCTTTTGTTGCGTTAGGCATTCAGATCTGTTAGCATGACGTGCCTTGAAATAGTTTTTTTAAAAAAAACCGACCAAGTGCGAGTCGGTCTCGCGCACGAAGGGTTCCGTACCAGAAATATACTCTGTTGTATGGGAGCCCCCCTTAATTATTATTATTATTTTGATATTAGTATTTGTTGTTGTAGCCACAATAAAAACGGTTCTAGAGATCTAGCTCGGCGAGTGGTAGCCATGAAAAAGGGCTAAAATATCACGTTTTTTGTATGGGAGCCCCCCTTATTTATTGTTATTATTTTGTTTTTAGTATTTGTTGTTATAGCGGCAACAGAAATACACAATCTATTACGGTTCTTGAGATACAGCCTGGTGACAGACGGACGGACGGACGGACGGAAGGACGGACGGACAGCGAAGTCTTAGTAATAGGGTCCCGTTTTTACCCTTTGGGTACGGAACCCTAAAAACAATGTCGAGTTTCATAGCTGCCAATTCTTTCATTTGTGATTTTAATGTTTGCCATAGCCCATAACTATTTTGACGTGCTAAGGAGGAAAAACAGGCCCTAAGAATTGATATCGCTTGCGTTGTGCAATATTTACTATCCAGTATGCTTAGTGTAGGTTTTCGGTCACAAAATACGTCTCGAACGCGTTCGCGTTAAAATGTCAATTACTATGACAACATTTTATTGCCGTTTCGATTCGCAAGTGGCGCTGCCAATTTTTCCATAGTAATTGAGACGTTTACGTGAACGCGTTCGAGACGTTTTTATATGCGAAAACTTACACTAGAGGCTCAGTTTGTTACCGTTTCGATACGCAAGTGGCGCTGCAAATTTTTCCATAGTAATTGAGACGTTTACGTGAACGCGTTCGAGACGTTTTTATATGCGAAAACTTACACTAGTGGCTCTGGCATCACATGCATTGGCCATTCATAACGTTCGATCTACTCTGTACCGGATCCCGCGCCATATTTTCCGTGACCGTATTCCGTCTACCGTGTGTCACTTCACACGCCGGACATTTATTCATGTACTTGGCTATAACTGTCCGGCACACTTTGAGGGCTTAATGAGGAATAGGGTTGTCGCTGTTATCAGGCGTTACTTTGCGGAGGCCCATTTCAATGAACATAACACCATTTAGTTTGCTATTCCGCTACTAATGGCGGCGGTTTCTTCGCATACGATTTGCTTACTATCTCTGATTATTAAGTATCGTTATGGCAGTTACCTAAGGCTTAACTTTGTACTACATTTTATGTGTCACTTTTAGTGGAGGCCAGGGTAATGCGTGCACACAAATCGCCTCACCTCTTAGTGCTACTTATGCCTTTCTACCATGTCTTAATACAACTTATGTGTTTCTTCCACGTTTGGTGCGTCATGTCAAGGTTTGTTAAGTGATAAGGCAGCGACGTGTCCCAAAATCCACGTTTGTTATAAACATGTCCGTGAAACAACACCAGTTACTTGGCTACTGTCTTACTTAACTTAATCTTAGCTAATAGACACACTCGTCGATTTTAGTGAACCAGCGGCTTTTGAGTAACTTTGTGACCTTATTTAAGTTCTTACAAAGTCACACCAAAACAAATGCGTAACACGAACAACTAGACATTTCCTTTTAATATAGACTGGGTCATTTAAGAAGATAGAACGATAAAAAAGTCTATAAAGAACAGCATCGACAAAAGTCCAACTCTTATAATATTAATGACGTATGTATAATTACCGTCAGGTTTTAGGTGGAAGGATTCGTGTCTCCATCTCCTGTGCCTTATAAAAGCTTTGAGGACAGAACTATAATAAAGGCTATATCGCACCTGGATATTTTGAACGAAGGTGCAGATAAATCACAATAGATGACGCCAAACGCCGCGGTGTATGCAGCCGGTGGAGATTTATGGAATTGCTGCGCGTGGTTTCAGACTGCACAGTGGTGAAATGTATGGTTTCTACATTTCGTAATCTACCGTGTATGACAAAGTAGGTATCGATACGACCACTGGAAATGAGTGAGATAATACTTGCTAGAATTTAATTTAAACAAAGAAAGAAACTAACATTGCAAGTCAAAAACTAGATAAAAAAAATTAAATAGGCGTAATGTTAGTATTTTTACGTAGCGTAAAACTACACAACTATAATAGTTCAAAAGCTCCCAACTATGGTTCGAATCTGACTCAAAATATTTTCGTTTAGTTGTAACTTTATAATTAGAACGGGGAAATTCAATAACGGAAGGAAAAATAACAAAACAAAAAAGAAATTGGTATGGATAGGTACTTAAAGTAGTCTCGAAGTTATGGACCATAACCATAGTTATGGTACTGAACTATAGTTGGGTAGTTTTACAGTATTCGCAGCTTGACTAGTTTTTTTCTTGCAAAATTCAACTCGCTTCTAGTGCTCAGATTGACTTGAAATTTCGTATAATGTTATATACGTTGGTAAGTTTGGTTAGCAAAAAAAGTCGTATTGAATTGATTGCTGACCAAAAAATATTTTAATTAAAATTTAAAACAACTCACAACCCTAAGATCAGCATAGATCACCAAGGCCCCTGCCTAGCATAAAAGGTTTCTCGTTCAATATGTCCGATTCATTTCTATTGTCTGACGTTCTCTTGCTCCTAGTTTTCATTAGTACCGAACATGAATTAGGCTCCCTGTTTCAGTCTGATTTACTGCTGTGTTCGATTTTTTGCCTTTTTATAATTCCTTAACTCTGTCTGAGTTTGTTGTTTTGTCATTAGAGTACTTTTAACCGCTGATGCAAGAAGAGGGGTTTTATAAGTTTGACGGCAATGTCTCCGTGTGTGTGTATCTGTGACATCGTATCTCTCAGACGGATGGGCCGATTTCGAAGCGATTTTTTTCATTCGAAAGCCAGTTTCCATGCGGTGGTTCTTAGCTATGTGTCATAAAAATTGGTTTAGCAGTTTGAAGAGTACAAGCTCTTTTCCGAAATGATGTAAGGAAAAAGTAAAACAGCCGGGGAAATTACGGGCACAAGAGGCATTTCATCTAAGTCCTCTAGGTAGGCAACGCGTCTGCAATCCCTCCGGGGTTGCGGGTGTCTATGGGCAGTGGTGATCGCTTACCATCAGGTGACCCACTTGCTCGTTTGTCTTCCTATTCACATAAAAAAAAAACCAGTTTCACTTTGAAAGCACTTACATTAAACTCATTTTATCTAAACACCTAGTACCTACAGGGGCGTCGATGACGTCGATTCGTTCGCTGTCAGATTCCTACTAAAAATCACAGCTGAAACTTGATCTGAGTCTGAACTGAATCGCATTAAGACGTCATGGCTAGGCCCTTGGTGTACGTACCTCATTTGTGAGACACGCCGTGAAGTCTCAGACATTTTTTTCTCCACTCCCTGTCTGTAACGCTTCGACTTTTCTCAGGAACACCTAATAATTACTTGCAGCATGCTGGCTTCGTCATTTGAAACACTTGGTCTGTTTTTGTTTGCGCCATCGGGTAAGTATTTTGTAAGCTTTTAAATAAACGGAGGGCTTAAAATGTTCGGTCCTTATTAGAAAGTGTCGGGATGATTTTAAAGTGTTCGTCTGACGGTGACGGTTATTTAAGTCTAGTAATGTATGTATGTATGTAAACTCTTTATTGCACATAAAAATTTAAAAATACAGAAGTACACAGAAAATAGTACAAAGGCGAACTTATCCCTAAGAAGGGATCTCTTCCAGCTAACCTGGTACAGAAAGGAATAGTTTACAAAAAAAAAGGCAAGCAGTCATTATTATGCGCAAATAAGTAGTATTAATACTTAATAAATTAACAACTAAAGTACATTATAAAACCATAATAAATATATAATATAAATAACGAAATAAAATTTAACCAATAAACTTACATAAACACTATCGAATATCAAATAACATAAATAAATACTTGAACTAAATACAATATGAAAGTAATTGGAAATGGATTTATTTTTTCGTCCAAGACGTAGGTATACAATTTTTTTTAAACCTCCTTCCTATAGGTTGTCATGTTTAAAGTCCTTGCAAATATTGTTATTAGTACATCAGAACCCAAGAGTTTAACCTTTTTTTAGGAAGGAGTGCATTGAAGTTTCAGACTCGATTTGTTGTATAGAATTGCATTGTATTGTTGAGAGACAGACAGATCTCTCTCTCTCTCTCTCTCTCCCCCCCTCTCTCTCTCTCCCTCTCTCTCTCTCTCTCTCTTACTTTCTTTTACTCTTATAGCTATTAAATCACGTTGTATCTGAGGAAACAGACTTTAAAAAAGAGGAGGCTTACCATTTCTAAGTATTTTTTGAGAAATATTAAATTATCGGTTTCTTTTGCATTAAAAATGGATTGTAAAATTCTATTTTAAATAGATAATTTTGTGACCATATCATCAACCTAATGATTAACCCCCTTATTCATAAACGCACTATAGGCCTCAGCTAAGTTAGTAATCGTTTGTCCTTATCTGTGAAAGGTAAATGTCAAAGTGACAGATAAGGACAAACGATTACTAAGTTAACAGAGGCCTATAGTGCGTTTATGAATAAGGGGGTACAACACGAAAACTACGAAAAACATAAAAAAATGTAAATAAAACTAAACAGTTAGTTCGACCTCCCAACTAAATCAAGGAGCTTCACAAAATCTGCCCCGAACCGGTTTTTTCCAGCTAAATCCAGCTGGGTAATGCAAATATTTAGGCAGGCTGCGGCAGATTACGGCTGATTGATTAGAGCAGCAACAGGTGCGACTGCCGCAAAGTGGATGTTTCTATTAAAAACATTCATTTTTCAATCGAGAAGCGAAGTAATTGAATAATGCCTTGTTTGAATTGAAAGTGGGAAGTTGTGAAGCTGATTTGTTTTGTGGGAAAAAGTGGCAGTGCTAGATGGTACAAGGACTACCAGTGTTTTCCTATGACTATGGTAATATTGTTCGTATTAAAAAGATGGATAAGTATGAATGTGTGGATGTAGGAGTGTTTGTATCGCTTTCATTGAAAAATAGGAAATGACATTCTGGTTTTTAATCTGGATTGACACAATATACTTTTATCCTGGGAGATCTATAAGTCACACACACACACACACACACACACACACACACACACACACACACACACACACACACACACACACACACACACACACACACACACACACACACACACACACACACACACACACACACACACACACACACACACACACACACACACACACACACACACACACACACACACACACACACACACACACACACACACACACACACACACACACACACACACACACACACACACACACACACACTACTTTATTACTATTAAAATGGACTTATTTTGGTGAGAATTAGGACCTGTTTCACCACTATCTGTAAAGTTTATGTTATTTTACACACACACACAAACAGATGATATTGACGTTAAACTCAGAACCCCTCTTACCTCCTTTTATTGCGTCGGGTGTTATAAATAGTGTATCTACGTACAAAGCAAAGAAAAGTGCACGTCACCTCGACTTATCGATTCAAAAGTGCACACAGTCCGTTCACCAAAAACCTTTTTTTTTTATATGAATAGGAAGGCAAACGAGCAGGTGGGTCACCTGATGGTAAGCAATCACCACTGCCCATAGACACCCGCAACCCCGGAGGGATTGCAGATGCGTTGCCAACCTAGGGGCTAAGATGAAATGCCTTTTGTGCCTGTAATTTCCCCGGCTGTCTTACTCTCCACACCGGAACACAGCAGTGCAAGCACTGCTGCTTAGCGGCAGGATTAGCGAGTAAGATGGTGGTAGCGATCCGGACGGACCTTGCACAAGGTCCTACCACCCGCGACATGCACTTCACATTTTCAAATCCAAATAATTTGCGAATGTAGCAAAGCAATTAGGATTGTTTCCGGTTTCATTGCGTACCCAATTTGGTAACTTCATTTTTCGCAGGTAATGTACGCAACAATTGAGGAATTTATTACTTGCGAGGGTTGGTCGGAAAATACGCCTCGGGTCATTGAACTTTACCTTACATTGTTGAATGTTACTTTTACTTTTTACATGTTTTGATGAGGTGTAATTTGGAATTGAATTTTAAGAGGTTCACACATTACATTGTTTTGAATAATGTATTAGTTGTTTTTTTATGGAGACGAGATAAAGAATTTTGGTTGCTGTCGAAGTTAAGATACTTTAAACATACCTACAGACAGGCATCTAAGCTTGGAACACATGGGTACATTCGTTTTTTTTTGTATTTTGTTAAATATGTTATTCCTTGTTGGACTTAATTGCGTTCGTGTATTAAGACTATAAATTGCACAATCCAATGAAACAGATGAAATATCTGAAATTATTGACGTTATGCGTCATTGTGTACATACTTCCGTATATTTGTCAGCTTCTTTTTGAAGTGCTTTCCACTGGCGTTTGTATGGTCGCAGTGTAGTGTGTGTGTTTAGTATTAAATTTTATTTGGGCCCCACCGAAAAACAGCGTTGCGGCTTGCCGCAACATTACGCTGAGTGGGTCCCATTTTACACCATACCTGATCAGTACTATTCGTTTAGTATAAAATCATTGACTGTTGTTGTCTATTTACCTAATTTATTGAAGGTTCTTTATTTAATGTTTCTCTCTCTCGCTCTCTTAAATTTTTAGTATCTTTTTTTTATCAATATGGTTTGAAATGTCGTGATAATAACTCAGCAACAGCAGCCTTCTGATTGCGCCGACCGATTTTTTCATTTTTACAGTCCCACAGTACCGACAGGCTGTCCAATACACGGACGCAATTAATCCCCGCAAGGAATCACAGTCGCATCGCCCTGATTAAAAACGTGCCATGCACGGGTAGGGTGACCATATCGCAAATTCAAGACGGCAAAATTACGGATATTTTGTTACGTGCAGTTATAAGTTCTAGATTTTTTATTTAAATTTTTGATTCAAAATTTAGTCACGCTCTTGAGGCGGTTCACTTTGAATATCGATCGTATGGAAACATTCGTCCACTATGATTCAAAAATCCAAAAAATAATAATTACAGGGCTATTTTTAGTCAAACTAACACAAACGCCCTGCTGAAATATTCCAAATCAATTTTTATTATTTTCTATACAGGTATATAGATATTGTTTTAAGATCATAGTCATTATTTGCTACGGATTGACCGCGATTGCCTTCAATGAGCTCCCACAGCAGGTAAACTTGGATTACGTCTCGTAAAAATATAGTATGTTTATTGACTGACCGTGATTTATTTAAAACTACTAGCTGTTGCCAGCGACTTCGTCTGCAAAGAATTCGATTACCGCTATCCCGCGGGAACTACGCAATTTTCCGGGATAAGAAGTAGCCTATGTGCTATTCCAGACTTTTCTCTATCTATGTGCTGAATTTCATCCAGATCCGTTGGGCCGTTCTGGCCTGATTGAGTAACAAACATCCATCCATCCATCCATCCATCCATACTTTCGCATTTATAATATTAGTTAGATTATCACAGGGTTTGGGAATTGAATGCTTTGGTGATGAGATACAACAGTCACATTTTGTGCGATTGTCTTTTGGTGTGTGTTAATGGGAATTGGCGTCGAAAATCAGTTAATATCATTAAAGTTCGTCTAATAAGGCATTTTCAGGCAGCCATTTAACTAGTAAAGAGTCAGGTAAGCTGGGTCTTGAATTAAATATCTTTAAAGCAGAGTCGCTGTCTGGAAGATAGCCCTGGGGATTACTGAACTAACTCAACAGGTAAAATGTTTAAAATGAGTTTAAGTTTTTCGATATGATTGTCCACTTGAATGTGTGCGAAGATTCTTTTATCGCTATCCCGCGTAAATTATGCATTTTTCTCAACTAAAACAACTTTTTTTTTTTTTTTTTTTTTATGCGAATAGGAAGGCAAACGAGCAAGTGGGTCACCTGATGGTAAGCGATTACCATCATTCATATTAACTTTAACATTTATATTTAATATTTCAGAATATTTTAGAAGGTACCTAATTGTGATTGAACACTCCGTATTAATTTTTATTGTAGAATTGGATTCAAAATTAGGTCACATAAAAAGGATATACAAGAAAAACTTTAATATCCTACCGATTCCCTACTAATGGTCACCCTATCCAGGGGTCCGATTTTTCCTCTGACACCCGAGCAGGGGTAATCGCCCGTCGGCCGTTATAATTTGTTCAAATTACTTGCGCCCGCGACCCGTAAATTATTCAAGACCGGACCGGACCGGGTCTTACGCACCATCGGAACGAGCTTTTTATGACGGGATTTAGGTGACGGGCACGGTATCAAAAAAGATTTGGCCATGTTTTTTATGGGGGGTTTTTGCACGTGAATTTTTTGGAAAGTTGTTAAAACGAATAATTCCGCAATGAAACACCTTCCACAATGTTTGAGTACCTGGGTCGTTCTCTCATTTCGTGCAAATCGCCTTTAATCGAATATTGTGAAAAATGTAATTGATTTTACGTGATGTTATTATTGCCATCTTGTCACATAGTTGGTACGGTATTGTTATCTTCAAAAACTGATACTAATAACTATGACGTTTTTATTTTATTAATATAAAATATCTATTTTTTTCATTCACCTCGGGGCCTAAAGTCTGTTGATGTGATTTTGATCACAGTTTTAGAAAAACATACTGAAAACAGAGGTTTTATTTAACATTTAATCAAACACTAGTTGATTATAGATTCCAAAGGTAAAATATGAGAGGCTATAAGCCAACCAGAATAAAAATAGACGTTCCTAAATGTTTGTCACTGTTTCTTCGTGGAAGAGGTGGCGGAGTCGGGAGTGAAAAGGCTTCTTATTTTAGTGGTGGCTTTATTGAAGTGTCGCCTCGATACAATGAGAATTTGCTTATATAAACTAGAAATAACGCCATCTGTGGACTTGATCTAAAACTAACTCGGTAGACGGCTAGCAACATGAGGTAATTAGTCTAAGTCCGTTATCTAAATGAGGTAGAAGTTCAAGCTATGTACAACAGATGGCGCTGTCGTAGACATGCTCCCACCACAAAGGTGAAATGGCAATAAAATAAATTAAAAACAACAAAGTAATTTATTACCACTCGGTTGATACCATAGGAATCTATTGAGTAGGAGAATATATTAAGTATTACTAAGAAATATGGATAGGTAAAAAGGTTTCTAAATAATTTTCTATGGTACCAACAGCATAATACTATCCTTTAAGGTTGTACATAAAAACACCAATCGAAAATGGTTTATTAAACTTCGCACACGATAAATAATAGGTACATTTTAATGCATTTTCAAATGACAATTAAATTAAGTAGTTACCTTAATAAAAGTAAGTAGGTAACATAGAGAAAGGTTTGCTAGATAGGTATCAGGTGAAATATGTAAAGTTGTTATACATTCCAAAACTTATCTTTAAACCTATTGTTATTAAAATTAGTTACTAGGTAAAAAGTAAATAGTAGATAACTCGATTCACTTAGTAAGCTATTTTACATTGCAATACTTATTGCTATTTAAATTAGTAGGTACGTAGTAAATAGTAACCGATGCAATTCGCAAGATAAACATAATTACGTAACGTAAAGGTATGATTGAACGGATTCTATACTAAAATTATTACATTATTACATAACATTATTCGGTAACGGGCAAATATTATTGAACGCGCGTTTGATAACGCCCTTTGCCGTGTCGATTTCGGCGACCCTCGTGACGCCGTCTCGTCCCGGGCAGCACGCGACGACGCGACCCAGCGGCCATTGACTGGTTGGCAGCCGCTCGTCCTTCACCAGCACCATGCTGCCCACGCAGAGTCCTCGGCCCGAAGAGCTTCTCCATTTAGTCCTCTGCTGCAGCAGTCCTATGTAGTCCCTGGACCACCGGCGCCAGAAATCCTGTTGAAGCTGCTGCAGCTGTTGGTAGAGAGTCAGGTGATTGGTTTGAACATCATTGTAATCGTAGTCAGGCATCGAAATAGGCGTTCTTCCTATCAAAAAGTGGGCTGGCGTTAGGACAAGAATTTCGTCATTGTTTGAATTTGGGATTGGGCACAAGGGACGCGAATTTAAAATTCCTTCAACTTGAACTAGTATAGTACTAAATTCTTCATAGGTTAATAACGCTTTACCTAGCACTCGTTTTAAGTGGTATTTACAACTCTTAATAGCGGATTCATGCAATGAACCCATATGTGGTGTGTATGCTGGCAAAAACTTCCAATTAATTCCCTCAGCTGCACAAGAAGTTGACAGTTCATTAGAGTGCTCATCTAAAAATTTGTAAAGTTCGGTTAGCTCATTACAGGCCCCATGAAATGTCGTGCTATTGTCACTTAACATTTCCTTCGGCCTTCCTCGTCGAGATATAAATCGTCTTAAAGTCGACAGAAACGCTGACGTCTGCAGACCCGTAACCAACTCAATGTGAACTGCCTTGGTGGTCATACAAATGAAAAGAGCAACGTAACATTTATTTGTCTTGTAACCACGTCCTCTCCTGTCCCTTATTATGAAAGGGCCCGCGTAATCAACGCCCGTAGCAAGGAAAGGGGGTGCCGGAGTTACCCTCATCGTTGGTAAATTGCCCATAATGGGAATTTGTGTCTTCGGGTTGGCCCTGAAGCACGTCACACATTTTTGAAAGATTTTATTAGCTAGGGTTTTGCCGTGTATTGGCCAAAAACGCTCCCGTATCGATGACAACAACAGCTGAGGTCCAGCGTGTAGTAGTCTCACATGCTCGGTTTGCATAATGAGCAGAGTTAGCCTGTGATTGTGCGGTAAAATAATAGGATGCTTTTTGTTGTGATCGAAGTGTGACAAGCCCAAGCGGCCTCCCACTCTAATGAGTGACTCGTGCATGAAAGGATTTAAACTCAATAAGTTAGAAGACTTAGGAAGACCTTTATTATTTTTAAGTAATTGATATTCGGTTGGGTATGACTCGATCTGTGCGAATCTTATTAAATTGTTTAATGTTGCATTTATTTCGTTGACCGACAATGGTCCGTGTAATTTATTATTTCGATTCTTACAGTTATTTATAAATCTATAAACAAATGCTAAGCAATTGATTATCTTTGTTAAACTAGACCACTTTTCCAATAGGTTTGCTAAAAATTTACTAGGTTCAACACTGACATTCATGCAAACATTACAATGTGTGTCAATGAACTCGTTATTCGGTAAAGTTTGTATTACAGAGCCTGAATGAGATGGCCACTCGTTAACCGGTTTGCTCAGCCACGAGGGACCCTCCCACCAGAGGGCGCTAGCCGCTAGTTTGTCTGCTGGCAGCCCCCTTGACAACAAGTCAGCTGGGTTTTCTTTAGTCGAAATCCAACGCCAGTCCCCTGTATCGGTTACAGATTGTATGTCAGTTACTCTGTTTTTTACGAAACAATTTAGTTTGGTAGGCTGTTGTGATTTTATCCAAGCCAGTACTACCATTGAATCGCACCAAAAAAATGTTTGTTCAAATCGGCATTTTAACGCGTTGTTTACCTTATTGAATAATGTTGTTAGTAAACACGCGCCACGGAGTTCAAGTCTTGGTATCGTTTCATTACGCGCTACTCTCGTCTTAGCGCATAGCAACCGAGTTATGATTTTGCCGTAGCTATCTATAGTGCGCAAATAGATCGCCGCTCCGTAGGCAGTTAACGAACTGTCGGAGAAGCCGTGCAGTTGTAGGGTGACGTAATCGCTTATGAGTGCATGCCTGGGTAATTCTAACGAACTTAGCGTAAACAAACTTTCGTAGTATGATGCCCACTCGTTCGCTAGTTCGATCGGAAGTGTTTCGTCCCAGTCGGCTTTAATTTTCCATAACCGTTGAATAAAACATTTAGCAAAAATTATAACAGGTCCCAATAAACCTAGTGGGTCAAAAATAGCGGACGCTAATGATAAAACCTTTCGTTTCGTTAAAGTTTTGGGTAACGGTTCAATTTTAAGTTCGTACATTAATTTATCACTAGAACTGCACCAGGCTAGTCCTAGCACCTTATGTGTATCGTTTCCAAAGATAGTTGTAGTATTCGTTTGTGAGTTTGTAGAATTACCCGCGATTTTTTGTATTAAAGGGGAGTTCGACTTCCATTTTCGTAGGTTAAATTTAGCTTCCCTTAAAATTCGGTCGATGCTAACAGCTGTTTCTGCTACCTGCTGCTCGTCATCGCCACCGTGAAGGAGGTCATCCATATAGAAACTGTGTACTATTGCATCCGATGCGTCTGGGAACCGGTTTTTATTCTCATACGATAACTGCAGTAAACACCGCGTAGCAATATAGGGTGCGCACTTTAAGCCGAAGCTTAGTGTGGTTAGTGCGTAAGTACGTAAAGGTTCGGTTGGATTTTCTCGCCATAAAATACATTGTAGTTTTTGTTGGTTAGGGTTTATGTATATCATCCTATACATTCTTTCGATATCGGCATTTACGACAAATCTATTTTTTCTAAATCTTAATAATATATCGAATAAATCATCTTGATTAATTGTACCTTTATGTTGAATGTCGTTTAATGATTTTCCTGAACTAGTTTGGCACGACGCGTCCATTACTACTCGTAAAGGGGTGGTGGTTTTATTTAAATTAATGACGGCATGATGGGGTATAAAATTGCAAGACTCGGTGTCTTTGCGTTCGATCATGTGTCCCGCGGCCATAAAATCTCTCATAAAATTTACATATCTTTCCTTGTATTGTGGGTCTCGGGCAAATTTCGATTCTAATGATTTAAAACGTTTATTCGCAATTGTCCGCGACGGACCTAAGGCTGTGATTTGCTCTTTTAAAGGAATGGTCACCACAAAATTTCCATCAGAATTTCGTGTGTGTTCATGGAATACTTTCTCACACTGTAAAATATCATCATGTAGAAATTTTTCCCTCGAGTGACATTCCTCTGCGTTCCAAAATTGCTTTAATTCGATGTTACTTTTGTTTCGTATGAAGTTACATCGCACACCCTGCGATAGCGTGCGAGTATTAAACGCGCCCGAGACGACCCAGCCTAGTCGCGTTCTTTGAAGCAGCGGCAGGCCGTCGCCTAATCGGTGCTGACCGATGCATAAAAATTGGTAGAATTGTTCTGCCCCTATGATCATGTCGATTTCGCCACCTTTGTAAAATGTTTCGTCTGCCAATAAAAATCGTTGCGGTATATTAAAATGTTGGATATTCGCGGTATAAGTGGGTAGTTTGCATATGTTAGGTACAATGAAGCAAGATAAGCTTGTCGAAAATGAGTCGTCGCGTGATTGGAGGGTTAATTTGCATAACTGATTTATTTTAGTTACATTCTCGTTAAATCCTAGAACTTCCATATTTATTTTTTGAATTGGTAAATTTAATTTTTGATATGCTTTTTCGGTTATGAAATTCGATTGGGAACCGGAGTCAAGTAAAACCTTAAATGTATGTAATCGGTTATTAATATCGGATATTTTTACTTGCGCGGTTGATAAAATTATTTGTTTGTTTTGGTTGTCGTTGCCATCGAATTGGCCTAATATTGTATTCGATTCTCGTTGATTGGTTAATAAATTAACTGACTGTGGTTCTACAGTAGGTATGTTAGTCGGTTGGTACGTTTGAAAAGTTAACGGTTTCGATTCTAGATTGGGAACATTTGTTTCGGAATGATTAATATGCAGGAGAGTATGGTGCTTACCCTTGCACGTCTTGCAGTTACTTGCACGACAGTTCGGTAAAATATGATTCGTGCCTAAGCAATTTAAGCAGATACCTAATTTTCTGACTACCCGAATGCGTGACGTTGCACTCAAGGCCAAAAACCTAGGACATTGATTAATGTAGTGCCCCTCCTTACAGTTGGGACATTGATTACGGTTGGTATTAAAGGTATTATGTTTAGGTATTACCTTATTAGCCGGGGGTGGAGAGGAAGTGGTTACCAGTGCCTTGCGCGTTGCGCCGGCGCGGTGCTCGAGTTGGTCGGGAGCCGCGTGACTCAGCGCTTCCTGAAGATCCGCCTGAGACCGGAGATATGACTTGAATTCCTGTAATGTAGGTAGTTCACGTGAGTTCATTTTTTCTTCCCATCGTCGCTGCAATGGTTTTTCGAGTTTAGAGGTGAGGAAGAATATGACTAGTAAATCCCAACCCTCGGTGGAAATGTTTATTGACCTGAGGGTTCTTAGATGTTTCGAAATATTATCAGACAACGTTCGTAGGGCCGTTGCAGTATTTGAAACAGTTTCGATATTAAACAGAGCTCTCAAATGATTATAAACGAGTACTCTAGGGTTGTTAAATCGTTCACATAACAACTGCCATGCTATGGAATGACTTTCTTCGGCATACTCTAATGAACTGATCACCTCCAGTGCATTGTCGGTTAAACAGCTTTTTAAGTATTTAAATTTCTGTATTGGTTTTAAATTAGTCTGATTTATAAGCGCATCAAACGTGTCTCTAAATTCGATCCAATTCGTAATTACACCGTTAAATGAAGGTAGGGAGATGTCTGGGTATTTAATTGACTCACTAGTCGGCTGCGCTGGCTCGCGAGCCCGGCCGTCCGTGGCAGGGGGCTGGGTCGCACTACCAGCACCGCTTCGCTTCAAATATGCCTTGCTTAAAGACACTGACTGGAAATAAGTATTTTCAAACGTCTCCCTCTCCGCCACCTGTTCCTCGACCTCGGTACAAAGGGTCTCGATTTGATCCTGTATGGTTTCGAATTCCTTAAAAACCCCAGTTATTCTATCAACTCTTAGTTCTAGATCAATTAATTGATCAGCAGTGAGAGGGCCTTGGCCAAGTTTCGATAGAAACTTCTTGAACAAAGTTACCTTCCGTTTAACTACCCCCCTCTTATTTATTAATTCGCTAAGCCTAATGCTTTCTACAATTGTGACCTCGGATTCATTGTCTGACATTGTTTAATAAATTGGTAAATACACAGGTTCAAGAAAAGACGAAGTTGAAGGACTTTAAATGCAAAAAAAATTGCCCAATAAAAATTAATAGCCAGCCACTTACTTGATACTCGGTTGATACCTATCGATAGCCCTTGACCTCGTCGCTCTCTTCCTTTCCCGCGTTTGTTCTCTCTATTTTTCTTCGTTTTCTATTTTTCTTTGTCTTCGTTAGTTAATTTGATTTTGTAGGTAGGTAGATGTCGCTTTATCCGCCCTGACCTTGGGTTCGATCGTCGTTTTCTTCTCTTTATCTTCGGAAGTGTTATTCGGTACAAACAATTTCTTGCTTTCTTGCTGTTAATTTTCGAAAATACTCCTCCTTTCCCTTGCCAAACCTCTGCGCAACGTCCTACGCCGCGCCCTTCGTTTTTACCGCCGTAGCTCGGGTATCGCCTCGCTTCGCCTGGCCGTAATTCTTGCGTATTCGGTTCAAGAGTTTCTTCTTGCGTCGGGGTCACCAATGTTTCTTCGTGGAAGAGGTGGCGGAGTCGGGAGTGAAAAGGCTTCTTATTTTAGTGGTGGCTTTATTGAAGTGTCGCCTCGATACAATGAGAATTTGCTTATATAAACTAGAAATAACGCCATCTGTGGACTTGATCTAAAACTAACTCGGTAGACGGCTAGCAACATGAGGTAATTAGTCTAAGTCCGTTATCTAAATGAGGTAGAAGTTCAAGCTATGTACAACAGATGGCGCTGTCGTAGACAGTCACCAGCAGTTCCATCATTACCCGCGCGAGAAATGAATTCATATATATTTTGATGTACGAACAAGCTTTTGAATACCTACCGCCAACTAAAACATCGTTCGTTGGTCAGTCGAGCGCGAGCCACCCCGAGCAACGCGTATACGCAGCTCTCTATAGAAATAGCTACATTCTCTCGTGAGTCGAACGAGATTGTCACGTTTTCAGTTTCATCACCATCCAGCTATACAATCGGTAAGTACTTAAAAGAATTAAGTATGCTCTTTCTAATTTGTTGCGTTTGTAAACTATCTAATAGTTGGGAAGTTTAGTAAATTCAATGTCAATTACAAAATGAGTTAGTTGAGAAAAACTCTCAATATTTCATTCATATCCGTGTCATTACCTTCTTTTCCTTCCAAATTTGAAAAGGAGGGTAATGAATTATTTAAGGTGGTAATGATTTAATCGAAATTGAGGGGCATGGTCATGAATAGTTCGAAAAGGCAATGAATACATGGCATAGTTCTAACTGTAGCTTCAATGAAAACAACATTTTATATCTTCTATGTTTTTAAAAATAATACAATTTTAACATGGCTCGTAAACATTGACTCATGAACACAGTGATATGATAATATCAAAAATAGTGATAAAAATGAAACAGTTTAACCCCCGATGCATTGGATTATATGCAGGGTGTATCAGATACCCCCTAACAATAATTCACTGGGGTCTATAACCATAGCTATAGAAGATAAAAAAAATATTTTGAAAAAAATTTGAGTACTTTTTTTATATTTCCTATAGGAATGATTATAGTTAGTACTACCATTCTTATAGAAAATATATAAAAAAAAATTACTCCAATTTTTTTCAAAATATTTTTTTTAGCTTGTATAGCTATGGTTATATACACCAGTGGATTATTGTTAGGGGTTATCTGATACACCATGTATATTTTAGGTGTATTATTGATGAATTTATATTTATAATCACGCATTTTTTGAGGTATACATACATATAATCATGCTCAAATAAGGTGATATACATATACTATCATTTGAATCAAGAATTTTTACTTCTTTTTTTTTTTTTGTTTACTTTTCCGGTTTTACCGTCAGAAATTAAAGGTGATATATAAATATATTTAAATTTACTTATATCAAAAGTATTTTTTTAATGCAGCTTATAATTATGGCTAAGCCAAAGAAGAAACAGTCTAAAAAAGATAAGTTAGCTAAAGATCGGCAACGCAAGAGAGAAAAATATGGAATTATAAATAGTAACCCACAATTATAATGAGTTACAAAAATAGATACAATGAGGAGACTTTTCGTCAAACTGTAAATGTTAAAACACGAATTCAAAAATTGCGATAGAAGCACTTAAAAGAGGTGAAACAGCTTAAAACTGTAATAATACAATTAAAAGAAAGAATAAACATAAACAAAATAAACAATAATCGGAAGAAAAAGATGTAAAGAAGGTTTAATCAAGGTCAGAAATACTTAAACCAATATACTGCAATACTACCAATGAAAAATGTTTAGAAAGACATTGCTCATAAGATAATTAACTGTCAAGAGTTTAGTAACGAAGAAAAAATCAATTATTATCAATGGCTAACAGAGAAACAAATATACAAAGGAAAAGATGGCAAAAAAAAAACAACAACGAATGCTACAATTAAAAAGAAATAGAGGACAATCCACGGAATATAATTCAAAGTTTTGAAGAAGTTATACTGCCAAAGTTTTTGGTTCACACCAAAAACATTGTTGCACAGTATGCCTCGATTAAAGAACTAAAAAAAGATTCGAAAAAGACGAGATTCCCATACATATTGATATTTAGCGAGAAATACTGCTTTCTGAAATTCAGACGGAGGTAGTAGTAGTAAGCAGAAGGCAAGGGCTGCGAAAGGTAAATGTGAAAGTGACAGATAAGGACAAAGGATTGCTAAGTTAACAGAAGCCTACAGATATAGTGCGAAGTGATTTTCAATTACATTTCGTTGAATCCCACGCGGTTTTCAACTTTAACGACAATGGCATAAGGTTCTTATTTATAAAACAATTTAATGTGACAGCTGCTTTGTATACACGACTTTAATAACATATCACTAAAGTTGAAAATCGAATAAAATTTAACAAAATGTCATGGAAAATCATTTTGCACTACACCTGTACTCAGCGTTTATGAATAAGGGGGATAAAACCTATAAGATAACGTCTTCCGAGGGTCATATGTATGTGCCTTCATTGATAATATTTATATTGGATTTCTATGTCACATTTCTGATGAATAAATGAATAAAAACACATCGTTTTGTCATTACCATCCTAAGGTGAAATCACCTTCCTGTACTTATTTCATTTCCTTCCACTAGCAAATCATTACCATCTTTGCTAATTTCATTACCAGCGCGTACTTCATTACCAGTGATCATATTTTATAGAAAGTAATTAACTAATTAAGGTGCCTTTCACATACACATATTCAATATATGTTCAAAAACACATAAAATCTTTCAATTGTACCATTTCAAGAAAAAATATTTTTTCGAGAGAATACCACCAATTTGCACGAAATGAGAGAACGACCCACCTATGCTATTGAAGAGCCATTCTGGCTTTAAGGAGCCTTAGGTTGTATTTGTCCGGAAATAAAGACTATGGAAGCAAACTCCACTCGTAAAGCTAAAAAATATACTGACATGGTCTAAAATGGGCGCCACTCGTACTGTATTGAGACATGGTCTCTTCATTGGCCTTTTGAATTTCATTCTAAATCTTGTTCGCATTGCTAACACGACAAACGAATGAGTGTTAATGTATAATGATTCAGAAATAGCATTACGCCCCCGCATTGAACAAAAACTCGTAAATCTGGCTTTCTCGTTACAGGTACGCCTATATTTCCCTTCGGTTTAGTATTTGAATAATTTTGGTCCGGCTCTTTCTCCAACTACAAAGCTACGGAAATGAACCTCGGTACCGTAATTAGGTTTATTCAGTGAGGCAGCGTACGTGAATATAGCGAAGTATCGTGTTCGCTGGATGGTTGTCGAGTTTTCTGTTTGATGGTTGTTTTTTGTCACGGTAGGTACGTGAAAAGTCCATTTCCTAATGTGACAATTCTTGTCATATTTTGGGTCAATTATATCTATCTATTAGACTCTTATAGTCATTATCATGTTCATAAATGATTCTTATTCTTATTCATCATCAAATCAGTCATAGGACGTCCACTGTTGGACATATGCCTCCCACATAGACCTCCAGTTGCCTCGGTTGAAAGCGGCTTGCATCCACCGTGAACCCGCGATTTTAACCAGGTCATCCGTCCACCTCGTTGGTGGACGTCTTACGCTGGCTGCACTTGCTGATCCGCGGTCTCTACTCGAACTCGAGTCTTATACTAGGACACGAAATTAGGGAGATTGCAAACTTTCTAGCTAGTTGGTTTGGTATGTAGTTATTATGTCCGGGTCACAGAGTCCTGAGATACGCGGGAATGATGCCCAGGATTACTAAACTTATTATTTAGGAAAAAAATGTACTACCCCTTACTAACGACCAAATTAAGTGACAAATCAAACTCGGCCCCATTAAGTAAATTGACTCAAATTAATCTATTCTGTGTTACAAATTTAATCATTGATTGATCGCGGTAGACCGATAATCTTTAGGCAGACGATTGAGATATCCATCAACGTCTCGCGACTGATTATCCGATACAAGAGACACCGGAGTTGTACTAATTTTTAATTGGTTGAGCTAAAATGGTTGATAAAACGCCTCCTGGGGCTTTACCATGACAACTTAATGTGACTCAATTCCGACTCAGTTCAGGTTTTAGCTGTCATTTTTAGTATGGGTCTGACAGCGAGCGAACCCAAACTGAATCCAAATTGAATCGCATTAGGACGTCATGGTAAGGCCCCTGATTATAAATTACAACAAAAATTGTTTTTTTTTATGAGTAAAAGGCATGCGTTTGACCACAATCAAGCCTGATGGTAAACGAAGATGATGGTGTATACATACATAGGTACTAAGGACTTTTGAAGACGACCAAAAAATTGAACACAAACGCATGCAGGGAATAAGGATTTCTGACGTATAGTGATGCGTTTTCTAAATTTAGAAAGGGTTCGAAGAAAGAAAAGGTTCCAAAATGAAGTAAGGCATTTTTAGCATAAAATTGTTTTTTTTTATAATAGATTTGTTATTACTCAATTAATGCGTGGGGCTTTTTTTATTTAGTGTTGTTTACTCCTTTTCATTCGAGTTTATAAACCTTATAACATAGCGTTTTGGAAAAGTGGACGTGTTGGTTGTTCTGGTTATTGGCACATTTTAAGACGATTCTGTCGAATGTAACGTTCCCGTGATACAATATCAAGCAGACTTTGGCGCACGCATACAACACACGTACACACATACAGTCGGTGACAATGACAGCGGCGCGTCCACAGCACTCGTTCGTAATCGATCGGCAGTCATCAATCACCCGTGTCGTCGCATACTGTTGCCGATGCCACAGTACACAGATAACAAACACTACAGCTTGCCCAAAAAGATTATAAATTAAAAAGTAGCAATACTGTAGTGCCGTCCCTTTCTAATCTATAAGTATAAGAAAACGGGACGACACTACTGTATTGCCACTTTTTAATTTCTACTATTTATGGGCAAGCTATATGTTAAATTTTACTAGTTAGGTACTGTTAATAATTTGTATGAAAACCTCTAGTTTGTACAGTTATTTTTGCAAATGAACTATTATAATATTATACAAATGTATTAACGCATTCGCTGCCAGCTGTCACACCCGAGACTTCTTCAGGTGCCACTGACGCACATGGTGCGTTCAAATGCCTGTAAAATTATGACAGCGGGGCCCAGTGGGGCGGAAGTCATGAAAACGCATATATGCGTCGGTGGCAGCGAATACGTTAAATTGTCTTTGACTTACTTTTCGTCATTACTTTGCCTACATGAGTCTAAATTAGCTTGGAATTAGGGCAATTGGTGATAATTTGTATAGTATTTGTTTACTCAACCACCAGCTAAAATATTCGGGGTTAAATTGTAACACACTATATTTTTGTGTTTATCCCTCCCACCAAACCGCTGACTGTGTAGCGACACAGGATTGCTTAGCTTGCGATATGATTAACACGCGCTAGCTAAGCCGCCCGTAGCGTCAGTACTAGTCTATGGCCCGCCATTGTAAATTGACGTGTACTTACCTACTTATTTTATTTATTTATGTAGTCTTACAATTCAGATGCATATTTATTGATTAAATTACAATGACGATTAGGCATCTGTGTGCCTTTTGGCAAAGGCCTCCCCCAGCAGTCTCCACTCTCTCTCGCATGTGGCCACTCATGACCACGTTCTTCCAGCCACTCCAGCAATTTTGTCCTCCCATCGACGAAATTACCTTCCTTTCTTCCTTATCCCGTCTCTATGATAAGATGCTGATACAATTATGCTCCTTTTGTCTGTCCTACGCATGATTTGCCCATGCCCTGTCCACTTCCAGTTTGCATGCCTTATCCTTATGGGTTACATTTGTGTTAGCTTTGTTCTGTTTCGAAGTTCATCATTCTGATATTATCTATCCTTCTCTTGCCCATCATACTTCTTTAAAAAGTGGGTATTCTCGTACTGTTCTTAACATGATCGCTCTGCCACTTCAGGCGACGGCTTTTGTGCGTTTTATTAGCGACTGTCCGGCGTGATGAACGCATTATACGTCCGTGTGAGAGGTCATTAAAACCCGAAACGGCGCGTCTAGCGATGGAATTAATGAACTTTTGATGAGGGGAAAAATACAATTACGGTGGGACAGGCTGAGGTGGGTTTTTGATTCTCTTTCATTGGACAGTTGTTTTATTGTGACTAATTTTAACCCCCCGCCGCAAAAAGGGGTGTTTTAAGTTTGACGTCAATGTCTGTGTGCGTGTAGCTGGCTGTGGCATCGTAGCTCTCAAGCGGATGGACCGATTTTGATGTAGTTTTTTTTTCACTCGAAAGCCAATTACCTTGCTATGGTTTTTAGCCATGTTTGGTAAAATTCGATCCAGTGCGAAAAGTATCGGCTCTTTTCAAAAATTATGGAAAGCATTTTTGGCATGAAATTGAATTAATTCCTCATTTACGTTCTCGATGTGTGGGGGACTTTTTTATTATTTTATGTTGTTGTTACGTTTTAGACTATTGTTAGTTGCCGCTCGAGAATTTTATGTGTGATCGTGAAATGTTAAGTGTTGACAGTTGAAGATTCCCTTTGAACTTTTTTTGTAAAGTTCACTTGGATTTAAATGAGATTTTTTTTGGACAGTCATATTAACAGAATTAATTGTATTTTTCAGCCGCTCAAATAATCTGAATTACACACCTTAACTTTTGACAAATACTCTAGTGTTCAGATGTTTTTGAGCACCTTGATAGGTCCTTTATTATTATTATGGTGGTGACTGTATAACTAAGGTTCTTTACCACGAGTTTTGTGCCATAGTTTTATAACATTAATTAACAAATTTAATACGATGGATCTAGAGGCAATTCAATTTCTATCCACTTATTAACAGATATCCGACTCCGTCTGCGCCCAATTCGCTTATCGCTATCCCGAGGGAACTATACCATTTTCCAGGATAAAAACTATCCTATGTTCTTCCCCGGGATTGAAACTATAATTATGGTATACCAATTTCCAACTAAATCAGTTCAGCGGTTTAAACGTAAAAAGGTACCAGACAGATAGAGTGACTTTCGCATTTATAAATTACTAACTTCTGCCCGCGACTTCGTCTGCGTAGAATTATACATGTAAACCTTCCGCTTGAATTACTCTATCTATTAAAAAACCGCATCAAAATCCGTTGCGTAGTTTTAAAGATCTAAGCATAGAGGGAGAAATGGACAGCGGAAAGCGAATTCGTTTTATATTATGTAGTGATAAGTACATTACATACATAGGGACAGACAGACAGCGGAAAGCGACTTTGTTTTATACTGTGTAGTGATAAGTACATTCAAAGTACATTCGAGCGCAAATAATACCGACTGCAATAAAAAACATCGGGACAAAAAAAATGGACCTTCGAAAAAAATTACCGACCATGTAAATTGATAAACATATTTTGTTGAGAAACCCCGGTTTGCCGGAATGAGGGTCGGACGGCTGGAGCATTTTCCACGATGACAATGTCAATTTATTTTTTCACTCAACACGTTGAATAAATTGCTTTTTTTGACAAGTCACGGCGCGTGATGACATGTTCGCGGCCTGATTTAACCTGTCAGCCCTAGGTTATATTAAAAGGTTAAATAAAACTAGCTGTTGCCCGTGACTTTGTCCGCGCAGACTTAAATATTCATACATACATAAATCGATTGAATGTACGAAGAGATTGATGAATATGGATGAAGCGAAAGAGGTATTTCAGGATCGTAGCTAGTGGAACAAAGTAGTCTCTGCCTACCCCTGTGGGAAAGAGGCGTGACAATATGTATGTATGTATGTATGTATGTACATAAATCGCGTGAATGTTATAGGCGATGCGGCTAGCAACCCATCACTATTTTGGTTCCCCTTTCCAACCATACGCCCACAGTCATACTAAACGTGACCTTTGGGTATTGTTACCTTGATAAAGACGAGATTAAATTTATGTGTGTACGTATTGTATTTGACAAATAAGGGTGCGACCACACCGCCGCTTAAAAAACGGTGACGTTACGGAATCGCAACAAAATGTATGAAGAAACGGTGAGAAAACGTGACGGATACGACACGTCACTGCGTATACGCGGCGGTTTGGTCGCACCCTAAATGTATGAAAAAACGGTGAGAAAACGTGACGCATACGACACGTCACTACGTATACGCGGCGATTTGGTCGCACCCTTAATTCATTTGAATTTGAAATGAACAGATAGGTACACCTTCTAGGCAAACGTGTATTTATTCGGAGCCCCTCTTTTGCCCGAATTTCATATGCCATAATGTAATGTTTGCCATAATGATCATTTGCCATAACCCTTTTTTTCTCTGAAACTGTAATTTTTTCAGGAGCATTGTAATGGCAATCCTGTAGAACTCTGTAGGTTAGGTTAGGTTTGTTTCATAACAATCCTGAATAATTAACAAATAAAGAGAAAATAGGGTTATGGCAAATGATCATTATGGCAAACAATACATTTATGGCATATGAAATTCGGGCAAACGATAGAGACCCCTTAGGCCTCATCTTCGCCTTCCATTAAGCGAGATTGAAGTCAAACGTAAGCCTATTTTATGTAAAAAAACACGATCCAATATTGGGTAACATTAATCAGTAGGTATCTGATAGAAAATTTACAATTTTTATCATGCTACCTGTACCTGTCAAAACCTGTACCGACCTGAGTACCGACATTGAAGTTAATTTTCGTTAGCATCTACAAAATTAATTTAAAAATGTAATCATCCCCAAGCTTAATTAAAAACCGATGAGAAAATCTTCTTATAGGCAATCAATTACGTTACATAATTTACAATATTTGAATGTTTGTAGTAGGTATTCGTGAATTTTATTAAATTTTCTCTACTCGATGCTAATAAAGGAAAACATCAGCGCAAACAAGAATAATGATGTGTGCGAACAAAAAAATTGCACCTTAATTATTTTCCCTTCGATATTTTTTGCGTGGCTTCTTAAGACTGGCCTGGAGCAATATCGTGTCCAGGTAATATTATTAATAATAGTCGGCCAAGTAATTTTTGTGACAGTTCCTACGTCAGAAAAAAAGGCTGATTGTCACGTTGACTTGCAAGAGACAATAATCTTTAATGTCCTAATCCTAAGGTGTAGAAATTTAGTAGATTGCAATAGAATAAAGGTGAAAAGGTCGATACACGATGGAGTCAATTATTATTTGTCGTAATTAAGCCCAACTATGTTCAATTTCGTTGACCGAACATTAAGAATGTAACAAAAGTCGTTTTGTAATAATGTCAAAATGAGTATGTGTTAGAAACCCGAGTGCATTCAAAATAATCGCTGTTTAGGCTGAATGATGTTTGTTTACATTTATTTCTTAAACTTTGTGAATATATTGCTAATGAGATATTCTCATGAATGTTTCATTCACGATGATATAAATACTTACAAAAGTAAATGCGACCGCAATTTATTCTTTCTTTCAATGAATTGAATGAATAAACTTACATACATACATACATACAGTCACGCCTTTGACAAACCTCTTTCGCTTCATCCACATTCATCAATCTCTTTACACATGCTCGTCGGTTCCGGGTACTCCTGACCTGCCCTTTTCCAATACGTCTCCTATTTGGTCCAGGAACGTCCGTCTAGGCAACTCCCAACGCAACCATTCACACTCCCCATAATAGATCTGTTTAGTTAGTCTACTTTCATCCATCCTCTCTACGTGCCCAAACCAACTAAGCATACTTCTTTCTATCCTAGTCACTATAATTTTCTTTCACACCAGCACGTTCCCTTATCACACTATTCGTTATTAATAAACTTAAAACGATTAAATACAAACAAAACAGCCAGTCTTAGCACACCGCGAGCGTTCGTTAATAGGGGACGCACTTCAAAGCATCTCGTTGCTAGGCGACCGCGCCGCCATGCTTGTCAACCATCTAGCGCGGGAGCTGACTGGCTGCTTCGATTATTAAGTAATTTTTATAGAAATGAAACATAATAAACCTTCCTTCTTGTTCCATTCCAAATTTAGGGGCAAAGAAAAAAAACATGGAATGTACCAGTAAAGTTGCTTTTCTTCTGTATTACCAGTTGATTTTCTTCCAGTGCAGATGGTAAAAGCCCGTCAAGGGGATATAATTACCAAAATCTTAGGGATCATGTAGTAGGCGATGCGGCTAGCAACCCATCACTATTTTGATTCCCTTTTCCACCTACTACAATCCTAATACTTACCGCCTACAATCATGCTAAACGTGGTCTGTCTACCCCGTGAAGGATAAAGGCGTGATTTATGTATTGTACGTATTACCTACCTACTTAGAAAATACACAAGTATAAGTATTAGACCATAATCCATAGTAAAATTATGGTATCTAAGAATTTTTCCGGAATGTTTCAGTAGGTTGTTGTGTGGTGTTGATGTGTGTGTGTTGGTGTTTTGCAGGTTGCCTATTGTATACTTTGTTCTTTGTTTCTGTATTGATTTGTACTGATTTGTGGTATTCAATAAAGAGTATTAAATTTGTATTGTTGTTGGGATAGTTCGACTGAACACTTCCACAAAGATTTCTGAAAAAGACAACCACTTGCTGCTATAAAATAACGGACTAATTTTATGAGGCCCCGAACTAGGCTGAGGCTCTATGAGGTCCTGGAGTGAAATAATTAAGAGTACAACGAATATAAAGATGCATTGAAGAAATGAATTTATTAATTTTTATTTATGTATGCGTGTGTGTGATGTGTTTGTGTTTGGTTGTGTGTGCATATGTGAATGTCGACTGATATTTTTTCGATTTGTTTTTAGGTGTTTAATAGTGTTTTAGCCATGTTAAGAACTAGATCTTAACAAAGTAATGTTGGTATTATTAAAACTAAATAAGTTTCGATTTTTTTTAAACCACCTCCCGTACCAAAAAACGTGGCCAGTTTAAATTAATCTCCAGGTGTCAATACGATCGTTGCTACAGTCGCGCCGATAGTAATACGAGCGGGTGGCATTCTAAAATGCGGGGGTCATTTTAAAATGGTCACGCCTAAACTGACGAAGGTTAGAAAAATTTGAATATGAAACGAGCATCGGCAAGAATTTTTATGAAAAATGCCACGGACGTAGTGTGGAGTGTGAGCTCGATTTATAGACCGGCGACCGCTTAAATGAGTACTCGCACGCGCGTTCCAGGGCGGGGTAGTGCGCCTGCCGCCCGCGCCTCTCTCGGTCCCCTTTGTCGTCATACCCCGCGCCTCTGTGACGTGCAGGCGAGGCAAACTAGAAGAGGGAATTCTCAATAATGAGTGGATCAACTATTTTCTTGTTGTTATTCGGTCCCGTAACCGAGGGGACAAAAGTAGGTGCTACTGCTACAGGTTATTAGAAAAAATAGGTCGTGTTACATTATACTAGCATACTTCGTAAAAGACCAAGTAAATATGGAAGAGGTTTAAAATTACCACAAAAATGCATTTAATTTTGTAGCAAATTTTAATATTGATAATAATAATAATAATAAATCCCCTAAACCTACGATTTTAAGAGTAACGCAGGAGAAAAATAATGCAAAAAATTGGTCCACCCAAATATACATAATATTTTTTTATTGTAATCTACTAATCCGAAGCTGGGTAGCCTAGTGGTTTGACCGATGGCCGTTCGAGCAGATAGTCGTGGGTCAAATCCCGGGCCAGCACAGAGTTTTTTGGAATGTGGGTGAGGACCAAAAAGTTACGCACCGTTAAAGTTGCGTTAGTAAGGTAGTTAAAATTCGCTAAATTTTCCATTGTAACACGAAAATTAGTCATACATTTGTATGGATAACTTTCGTGTCACAAAGGAAAAAAAATGCGAATTTTAACTACCTTACTAACCCAACCTTAACGGTGCGTAACTTTTTGGTCCTGACCCATTTATGTGCGAAATTAAATTTAAAATTTTCCGTTTCCATTTAAATTTGCCCTTATTACGTAGGACTTAAAGACATTAAGAAAAAGGCGTAGTCTAAACCGGCCTCATTTTGCCGTTCGCAAAACTCCGTCCTTTCTTTTATTTGGTCTGTGTTGTAGAAGCCTAAAAATAAAGACAACACGTTAAGCCCTAATTCCACTGTGTTACCATTCGCTATAATCGCACCGCTCGCTTGCATTATTCATTCGACCCGCTCTGACCCGCGTAACAAGAATCGCCCGGACTTGCTTCATCCTACTCTGTCTCTCTCTATCAAGCTTTGAAAGAAAGAGAAGCAAAGTAGAATGCTAAACTAGTGTTAGTGGCTAACGCAGTCCCGTTGTCATGGACGAGTTGGAACGCGGGATTTGTGAGAACAACCCTTACAAATAGTATTTGAATGTTGTTCCGGCTCAATACGCGCGATTCGGGATTCCCAGGGTTTTTGGGAGGGGTTGGAGGGGTTGATGTACAAGTAGAGTACTTACGATAAAAGGTAGAGTTTAGAGAAACTGATAGTAAATGACTGTATGTATGGGTGTTGCATGTTTGTTGGATGACCGTTTTCTAAAAATGAAACCTAGCTAGATCGAATTATCGCCTCGGAATCACCCTGCATACTATTTCAAGAAAATCGTTGGAGCCGTTTCCAAAATTCAAATTACATAATTATCTATACTACTCTATACTTAGTACTTACTTTACTACTATTATTAAAGAGGAAAAAAATTGTATTTTTGTGTGTGTATGTTTGTGATGAATAACCTCAAAAACTACTGTGCCGATTTCAAAAATTCTTTCACCATTGGAAAGATACATTCACCCTGAGTGACATAGGCTATATTTATTGCTTGCAGCACCCTTGCGAACCCGGGACGGGCCGCTAGTTACCTATATAATGTATTAAATATACAAGAGTTGCTCGTTTAAAGGTATTAGATTAGATTAGATTGTGCATAAAACACATGAAAATAATGAATACAGGACAAAACAAATGCACAATCCCACAATCTTGCTAAACATGGCCTCTAGGTCTTGTTACCTTAGGCTATGTCTACCCCGTTACGGATAAAACTGTAATTTGTGTATGTATGTGGGTATGTTCCGTAACTAACCGTACTGAAAGAAAACAAAATGGCGTCTACATTGTACTGCTATAAACAACGCCAAGTGCATTTGCGCCACGGCGAAGCGGCGACTGTTCGAAACGTTACCTAGTGCGGTTGATTTAGTTCGGCCGCACGCGAACGATTGTTTGCGATGGTTTGCGATAGTAGCAAATTATACTTGGGAGCAACAAAACCGGGTCACTTCCCGTAGAAAGTTGTATGAAAAGTGACACGGTTTCTTTGCTCCCGAGTATTCGTTTCTAAAAAATAAAAATAAAACGGCAAAATCGTAATAAACTCGTAATGAAGAGGGTTCGTTGATTAATTATATGTTTCTGCAAATGCAATTCCTACGGACATAATTTAAAAAAATCTTAGAATAGAATAGAATAGAATAATCTTGCCTTATTTTAAAAATCAAAGGTTTTATTTCGCAATTTACTTGAAAGATTTTTAGTATTTTTTAAGTTTTGGGCTAAATTATTTCGGAAATAAGGGAGAAGGGATAATTATGGTATCTAAATATAAAAAAAAAACTTAAAATGATGTTTATTTAAGTTACATGTAGGTTACAGATTTACATAATTATTATGTGTACTACCGAATTTCAACTCAATCATAAAAGTCAAAAACTTAACTAATAATCGGAGTCCTATGAAAGAAATTTAGAAAAAAAAACTAGTTAGGGTTTATAAAATTAAACATACCTGGTTTTTGTGATAAATTTTTATTTTCTAAAAAACTTCCAATGCACTATTAAAAATACACACCTACAATGTCTGTATAAATATTCTGAATAACAAAATAAAATTAATTACATAGGTACTTCTTTTGTAAGTCTCACCAATTATTCACTGCCCTAAAGAATGCAATTATGACGTCGTTCAATCGAGTACCTACTGACCACCCCCTTGCCTTTTGCGAAGTCAAACCGGTAGATTTGATTACTAAACTTTATAGGGAATACCTACGAGTGCAACGAACCCTATTGGTGAACCCTTTTATAGAAGGGATGCTTTATGTCTATGATAGAAAGATTAGGGTTTACTCTACAGGGGTGGCTTTAGAAAAATAGATTGGGGAAAGTATTTGAGAATCAAAAGTTCGGAAAAAAATAGAGGCTAAGATTTTCGAATAAACATACAAATTATTAATTTTCTATCTTCAAATCGTTCTTCTGATTGTTCTGGTCCAGGCATTGAATACAAAACTCACCCCCTTATTCATAAACGCACTATAGGCTTCTACTAACTTAGCAATCGTTTGTCCTTATCTGTCACTTGACATTTACCTTTCACAGATAAGGACAAACGATTACTAAGTTAGCAGAAGCCTATAGAGCGTTTATGAATAAGGGGGTCAGTCTTTAAATAACTTTTCAAACGCATATTTAACGTGCAATGATTTATTTGAAATTTTGAACGCAAGACAAGTGTTGCTGTAGATATTGGTGTATTTGTCTTCGTGATTGATTGGTTATAATATTGCGTGATATTTGGTTTTTATTATTAGTTTAAAACCATACAATGCAATAAGAGAACGTCAAATTCGACGACCGGATAGCCTAGTGGTTAGTGACCCTGACTATGAAGCTAGATGTCCCGGGTTCGAATCCTGGTAGGGGCAGACATTTGTATGATGAATACGAATGTTTGTGCCCGAGTCATGGATGTTGTATGTATCTAAGTATGTATTTATATCAACATTATACAAGTATGTTTATCCGTTGCCTGGTACCCATAGTACAAGCTTTGCTTAGTTTGGGACTGGGTCAATTGGTGTAATTTGTCACATGATATTTATTTATTTTATATTTATTTCCTGTGAACAATAGTAGCATCGTCAATTCTTCCGACACCGATGTAGATAAATACCTAAATAAAAATAATAAATAACAAAAAATACTAGTCAAATATCTAACTAATAATTTACTCGTATTTGTAACTCTATTTTTGGCATTACATTTTCACAAAATACACTTTAACTACTGAAATATAGTCTTCGATCGCAAGTCGCCCGTCTGCGCGATCCCGTACCAGGCACTCGTTACAAAATAATGGCATCGACGCACACTGCACCGATCTGTGGTATACATTATTCATTGAGCCGTCGGCGCGCCGCGACCGCTGAGACCCAGAACACCTGTCGGCCGAGCCAGCAATGTACAGCGAACTCGGTAGAATCTCATTTAGCTGAAATCATGTTGATTGGAGTGTTTTAACTGACTTGTGCTACATGATCTTACAGATGTCGCGCAAAATCCTTTACCATCCTATTATCTCGGTAATGTTTGTACTTGTATGGTATATGTCATGCTATTTCAGTCAGACTCGTAGAAACGTCGGCATCATTCGGAAGTAATCGTGTGCTCTCGATGGGAAAGGATTATTTACTACGTCTATCTCACTCTTGTGTTGTGTTTATTATGTAGGCATTATGGTTGTTTGTATAAAAATGCTCTAGAGAACCCTGTTTCTATTTTTATCGTGATTAAGAGAAATTCAATTTTATTTAAGTTGGGATTAAAGACCTATATAGATGGATCAACTTTTTCTTGTAACTCGTTGTTATGATAACGTTCTTCTCTTTCACTCTTTAGACAGTACCTATGATTATTTGGTTTAATTTTCCAAACATGTTTTTTTGGTATTTTTAAGCGTATTTAAGCTAACCAAGCGTATTAGTATAAGGGTGCAACCAAACCGCCGCGTATATGCAGTGACGTGTCGTATGCGTCACGTTTTGTCATCGTTTCTTCATACATTTTATTGCGATTCCGTACCGTCACCGTTTTTTAAGCGGCGGTGTGGTCGCACCCTAATGTGACACAATATTATTTCTTCTAACAAACTTTTGCCATCTCGCTTAAGGAACAGAATAACAACAAAAATAAATTATCTACCTATATTACGAATGCATTTTGAATATTCAATAGCAAAATTAAAAGCGTGCATTTCCTAAGGTGTCCTTTTTAACGTCTATTGCTGTTATAAGGTTATCAATTCAAGTTTTATTCTGTCTACAAAATTTTGAGTTAATGCCAAAAGCGATTAACATACAGCAAAACATTTTTAGTAATGGCTTGAGGAAACTTTAGTCACTTTATGTTACATAAGCGTTCAGTACAAAGCTGAATACGTTTATTGTAATGTTCAAATACAACAATGTCTCAGTTTTATTGTGAACATTAAGAATTGCCGTCATACCAACTCATAAACCTAATGGTCCAATTCTAGATCGTCGATACGAACTGACATTGTAATATCGAACATTCAGCCACCGACCACCATTCGATATATTTTTGACAATGGTTAATGGTTCTTGTATCGTAAAACTAACATGTTTTTTATCGATAGCATGTCGTCTATAAAGCTTTTAGTAGCGGCCTAATGGGTATGGAAATATTAGCTATAACATTTTTTATTTTAACTTATGTAATAGTTTGGTTATTGCCCAGTTTTTGTGATTGCTTGATTTGAGTCGCAGTTCTAGGTTCTTTTTTTTCCGTGAAATCTTTGCAGGCATTAAAACCTGAACTAAACTAGGCTTTGAGCTTTTAAACTGTGTCAAAATAATATAATAATATTGTAACATCCTTACTTTAAAAATTCGTACAATACAATAAAATAACTCCACATTATAACAATCAAAACAGAAAAAAGGTATACAGAAGTAATAAGGTAACAATAGGCGGCCTTATCGCTACAGAGCGATCTCTACCAGGCAACCAACGTAACACGACGTGGACGTGGACGTCGTTACATACAGTCATTTGTTTTTATAATTATTATGGTTGTATTAAAATAATTATGGGACACCAATCAACCTAGTTCCCAAACTAAGCAGCAAAATTTGCACTAATGGTACCAGGCAACTACAGACTTAATACACATCCTAGAATCGAGGAAGAAAAATAAAATTTTGAAAAATTATATTTGCTTCGACCGGGAAACGAGGCCGTCACTCCTAGCTTTATTATCAGTCAAATATTTCAAGCTTCTTCGTCAATAAAATTCTTAGTTAGTAAGTTCAATGATCTATGAAATAAATCCCAAAAACACCTATCTAACGATATTAATTTAGCCGACCGTAATCATTTTATCATAGTATATCGTAATAAAATTACAGGCGATGCCTCGCTCCCGAAAATGGGAAAATAACGTTATCGTTACTCAATTAATGTAACGGATAACGGGAATTTAATAAATACAGCGCAGGCAGCGCAACTCGTTAATTAACTAGTGTTAATAAATTTAATAACGGTTGAAGTTGACTGGATCCTGTAACAATTCCGTCGGACGCCGTGTTATACCCGAGTTAGACAATTTCATTTTGTGCGAGATGTATAAGTTCTACATCTTTACATACATACATACATACATATCGTCACGCCTCTTTCCCACAGGGGTAGGCAGAGACTACTTTGTTCCACTTGCTACGATCCTGACATACCTCTTTCGCTTCATCCACATTCATCAATCTCTTAATCTACATCCATTCACATTACATTCTACATCTTTAGTAAAAATAATATGTTAATAATTTGCACGCCTGCACGCAGGCTAGATACAAGGGAAAAGAAGATTGTAACACGGTACTGATTCTAGCAAATAAATGGTTCTTATTCTTATTCTTATTCTTAAAAAAGTAGTGTCAACCCTAGTAGGCTTGTTAGACAACTTTAATAGGCTTTAGGCTTTTATTTGGCTGGATGCGACCAAAGTTTTTATTCCAGGAATAACATTTACTCTCGGATAGGTACTAATGTCAAAATATTATGGAATTTTTTAGTATCTGAGAGTAAGCGTTATTCCTGCAATAAAAACTTTGGTCGAATCCAGCCTGAATCCTACTAATATTATAAATGTGAAAGTTTGTGTCGATGGATGGACGGATGTGACGATGTGAGTGTGTATGTTTGTTCCTTCTTCACGCTGAAACGACTGGACGGATTTGGATATAATTTAGAACGGAGATAGCTGGTACGCAAGATTAAAACATAGGCTACTTTTTATCCCGGATAATTGTATAGTTCCCGCGGGATAGCTATAAACATACCAATTGCTAATTCTACGCGGACGAAGTCGCGGGCAGAAGCTAGTGTTAAAATAATACTAGATGATGGCGACTTTACAAAAAAACAGGTTAAATCATGTGTCTTCGTAATTGACTAGCTGTTGCACGCGACGTCGTCCGCGCTTAATTACAATGTGTACTTACTGAAGTTCCTTATACTTCGGTTTTTTTACAGTATTTTAAACAGTATGAAGAGATTGATCAATGTGGATGAAGCGAAAGTGGTATTTATGTCAGAATTGTAGTAAGTGGAACAAAAAGAATCCCTGCCTATTCAATTCAATTCAACTCATTCAATCATTCAAATCATATTCATTACATAAATACCAAGATGTTACTGGGTTAAATGGCGGTGGGTACATGACACCCCGTCAGGGTATAAATGTCAACAATACTTAATCTAGAGGTATCCCATTCTAATAACATTGTCAATAGTCATCATTAATTAGGTACATGGTTTAGGTAAATACAATTTTGTTCAAGGTCCGTCCGGATAGCTACCACCATCTTACTCGCTAATCCTGCCGCTAAGCAGCAGTGCTTGCACTGCTGTGTTCCGGTGTGGAGAGTAAGACAGCCGGGGAAATTACGGGCACAAGAGGCATTTCATCTTAGCCCTCTAGGTTGGCAACGCATCTGCAATCCCTCCGGGGTTTTTGGTGTCTATGGGCAGTGGTGATCGCCTACCATCACGTGACCTACTTGCTCGTTTGCCTTCCTATTCACATAAAAAAAAAGATACCCCTATGGGAAAGAGGCGTAACTGTATGTATGTAAAAAAATAACAACAGGTTACAATTTAAAATCCCTGGAATACAAAATATAATATATATATATATTTTTTTTTTTATGCGAATAGGAAGGCAAACGAGATATATGTATATCATTCAATTAGGTTGATTATTAATACAGATATGTCTTTACAAACCGCATTGCTAACTCAGCCCTGGTATTGGATACCGATGCTTGCGTTGCGGTTCACTTGCTAGAGTCTGTAGTAGTGGCTTAGACTGCCGAACGTGATATTGCTTTGTGGAAATGCAATGACTCGTATACTATATTGCGTAGCTTGTATATAATAGGGTAGATAACGGTGTTATAATAATATATCTTGGGACAGTAATATCTTGGAACAATTGACACTAATTGACTAAGTCTCACACAAAGCAAAGCTTGTAACATGGGTACTAGACAACGGATAAACATATTATTATATATTATAATAGGGAGAGAGAGAAACATTTATACCATTTTCATTCTTAGCTGTCCTATTTGGTAAACAAAATTCTAACCTCAAAACGTCTCATTTTTGCTATTTTTTAAATATTTCATCGTAAATAAAGGAACTGGAGATAAAATATCGGCAAATATTATGTACAAAATATTACCTCAGGTTTATTTAATAACATAATACACCTTATTCTTTACAAAAATTTGCACATTGAGGTTAGAATTTTGTTTACCAAATAGGACAGGTAAGAATGAAAATGGTATACTAACACACATTCGATACATTGTGGATTTAAAATATGAAGAAATACAATATACTTAAGAATATAGTGAACACAAAATATTTACCTTGCTACTCCGCTACTTACGTGCAAGATAACCAAGCTTGTGCGAAATATATACGTTTTGCATGCAAGCCCTCCCACCACTACTGCCACACAAAACGCACACAAATCCCACAAACTTAATTAATCCTATCACCACACAAACACTGACGCGCGTTTCGATCCCTCTAACTTTGATAATGATCCCATAGATGCCTAGTGGTTAGAGAACCTGACTATGAAGCTCGAGGTCCCGGGTTCGATCCCCGGTCGGGGCAGATATTTGTATGAAAAATACGAATGTTTGTTCTCGAGTCTTGGATGTTTAATATGTATTTAAGTATGTATTTATCTATATAAGTATGTTTATCCGTTGTCTAGTGCCCATATCACAAGCTTTGCTTAGTTTGGGATTAGGTCAATTGGTGTCAATTGTCTGAAAGAAAGATATAAGAAAGAAAGATTTTTATACAAAATATCTGTCCCGACCGGGGATCGAACCCAGGACCTCAAGCTTCATAGTCAGGTTCTCTAATCACTAGGTTATGTTATCATGAGGCACTTGTCCCACCGCCGGCGAGTAGCGAGAAGCGAGCGTTTTTTAGTATGGAAATTTTGTCGCTTTTGTCGCCGGGCTTCTCGCTACTCGCCGGCGGTGGGACAAGAGCCTAAAATGCAGTCAATATAATGCTATCAAAGAGTCACTGTGACTATGAGCCATGGTCTTCGTACTTCAGTATTGGTTCATAGTTTTTGTATTTAAAATTAACTTCATCATCATCAACATTATCATCATTTCCTCCTCTCAGATTGAGAGGGCTTGGGCTATGGTTCCCACGCGGGCCAAGAGCGGATTAGTAACTTCATACACATCATTGAATTGCTTCGCAGATGTGTGCAGGTTTCCTCGCGGTGTTTATTTTAATGTATACTACTACTCTAGCCGTGGTAGCCTAGTGGTTTGACCTGTGGCCTCTCAAGCAGAGCGTCGTAGGTTCAAATCTCGGGCTCGGATCTGACTTTTTCGGAATTTATGTGCGAAAATTACATTCGAATTGAAGTTTGCCATGAGCTTTTCGGTGAAGGAAAACATCGTGAAGAAACCTGCACACATCTGTGAAGAAATTCAGTGGTGTGTGTTAAGTTCCCAATCCGCACTGGGCGCGCGTTGGAACTATAGCCCAAACCCTCAATTACACGGAGGAGGCACGCCGAATTACGCGACAATTTAATAAAAAAAATAACAACAACAACATGTACTTACTGGAAATTGTAGCGAATTCGGAATAAAAAGGCTATATTATTATACTACTACTAGTACATGAGCGCAAATATTACTGTGTGTGTGTAATGTGTGTCATCTTCGTTTGAACATAACTATACCAAATTGATGACTGGCGGATAGCGAAGGAAATCGTTATAAGTAGTATCTTTATAATAATTTTGATATAAAATATGGCCATGTAGGCGTATGTATTAGCAATGACGAATATAATGTGACATGATATCAAATATTAATCTCACTCCCACACGATGCGACATTTTCCTTATTTGTGTTTGATCTTAGTAAATTCGACATATTTATTGGAGCGTGTAAGATGCTCAAAAGTATAAAAACAGCATAACGCTTGTGGGTCGTCAAGATGGAATAAAAATATTCTGTGTACATTAAATAAACAATAGCATGAACTTTTATCTTACTGATGACAATATGTAAAACGCAAAATGCTTTTTAAAGGAATATAGATGTTCTTTTGTTTAGTTAATTTTAAGTAGTTAAGTAGAAAAATTGTTCTACCGAGGTTGTTGCGCGTATTCGGCTAGCGTATTCTTTTTGGCTTAATCATGGTCTTTCCGAGAACGCTAGTAGTATAAAAAACAAATGTTAAAAGAGCTCTTTGCGATCTTTCTGAACATTTTCTGAAGAATGAACTTCTATAGATAATGAAATGCATTAAAGTTAGAGTAATCCGGTGTATAGTCAAGGGCATAAATATGTGTATAGTCTGTTTATTGTTACTAAATACTAAAATGACAATTGCAATATTGTCAAATTGTGAAATAATGATACCAGCTTTTATTGTTTAGTGGTGTACTTGAAACCATCGACAATGTTCGTGATCTGGATACAAGTGGTTTGGTCATGTTATAATTTAGAAAAAAATACGATTGTATCATAATCAAGCAAATTTAAAGGTTTATTAGTTTATTACACTAGCTTATACATACAAAAATCTATACTAAATTTATTTTATCGTTAACTTTTGTTAATGGTGGCACATCACTTTTTTTAAATTGCAAAAAACAGGCAACACAGGTTAATGTCATTTTAGTATCTAGTTAAAATAAATAGACTATAGGTACGTTAGCAAGACATCAAAATTAAAAAGATTAGGTACTTATGATTTTATTTTTCTTCTGCCAGTGTTGTTTTTGCATGCCAGCTGCTGGTGAAATGTGTGTTCCATTGTTTATACTGACCATCTTTTGTACCATGTTTTAAGCAAAATAAATTACTACTTACTTACTTACTAATCATCTATAATATCAAACTTGATTACATCCATTGTCAACAACAGAATCAAAATCACATCAAAAACGCACCTTTACAACATATAAAAGCCATCCCTTACCTCAATTGATAACCTTAAGTTGGTGGGGATGCGAAACAAAGAAAGGGCAGCAAGGGCGGGCGGGGAGCTGACTCGAGGCGGGCGGCAGTTACCGTCCGGTTACCGGCGAGAGCGCACCGCCCGCCCGCCCTACGCCACGACCAATCGCGACTGTGTACCAGTGTGTAAAATTCAATCAGTTTGTGTATAGAATTTATTGAAACAGTTTTATTTTTGCGTAAGTTGAAGGGTTGATGTGAGCGTTGCGATATTTTAGGTGTGTATTTGTCAGAATGGCCGGCGCTTTCGTTTTGAATGGTGAGTTTTTGATAAGATTACGTTTGCGTTTACGTTGAGGTTTTGGCGTTTTTGTGTCTGCTATGAAACCGCACGAAGCTGTACTTGATCAGTTACCTACAATCATGCAGGCAAGATTTACGAGAAGTGTATTAGATATTTTGAGGTTTCATTTGTTTTTACTACAATACAGCTGTGATCGCACTGTACATCAATTCGGAGTTCAATCGTTACACGCAATTTTTGTTAAATTGGTTTGCGATAAATTTCAGCTCTAGATTCCAGCTGGGGAAAATAATGTATAATCAATTAATTAACAGCAGAAGTTGCTTGTTTGGAGAGCTGGAAATGATTACGAACGTTGTTCGTTTTCACTATAATTAACGTGTAAATTTGTTACTAATTCAACTGTAATTGATTAGATAGATAATTAATCAATCGTACATTAGATGTCGATATTGTTTTCTATTTTCATGAATGAAAAACTTTATTGAAAATACAAGTCTAAGTTATCAATGAGAATGTACTACAATAGAGTACTACAATAGAGTCCTTATTTTCGTAATGTTGGTTGTAATTTGCGAGTAGAGCCTTAAAGTTCGTTGACCTCTTGTTGCGTAGGCCACCTGTCACGCTCGGTTAGAACGTGATCAACAAAACAAGCTTTCCCTTTGCCATGCCGGTTTCTGGCAACCCCGTTTAAAAAATAAAAGTCGTGAGGTTTTTGCGTAGGAGATTGTGGAATTTACGTTGTGTACGCCGGTGGTTTTGTAAATATGCCATTAGAGTATTGGTTTCTTTATCAATATTGGTAAAAAAACATGGTGGACTGTTTTAGTTTTACGATTTTCTGAATAATTCGACAAATTTCTTAGAAGAGCACGACATGCAAAATTTTTTTACGATATGGAATGAGGTATAGATGTTTGGATGATGACTCCATTATCAATAATTGTAGTGTGTTTTTTCGATTTTTAAAATTGTTTTACTATTAGATTCTGATATTTATTTTAAAATGTCTGTTGTTGTAGATTAACGTTCTATTTACTCTTTCGTTTGTAAAAAGATTAGTGATCAGTTTTATTTATGCAGCGTGAAAATCCTGTTTGCGATTAAACATTGCACAGGTAGAAAATGGTTTATTTGTTCTGTATAAATATCAAGCCTTCTGTTTTAACGTTTTATTGTGAACGAAACTTCACCTTTTCCATTGTTTGAAACACCTGACTTACTCGCAATGTTATTATTCGGGTCTGAACAAAAAATATAATATAAATTCAACCGAACTTTATATTAATGATAATGTATGAGATATAATAATGTACATTATTTCGGCTCTTTTTATTTGTAACTACGAAAAAATAGAACATACATAATTTCTAGCAAGAGAAATCATGAAATGTTCCTAGAAAAATCAAAACTTATCCCTATGTGACAAGGCCGTCTTATTCCTTGAAGCTATCCTAATATTGTAAGTTTAAAAGCTTGTGAATTTGAAGATTTTTTTTTATTGGAAAATTGAAAAATTAAAAAAAAGTGCTTGCAAAACTTTACTTCGTTATTCTTACTGTTATAGCTTTTGGCAGAATGAACATCTGTCAGATCATGTTTTGAAGCATTGTCCGTAATTTTTTGAGTTTGAACTGTCAGCAAATAATTTAAATGTAAAGTGTATTTATTAAAATGAATATTTAGAAATTTTATTACTTACTCACCGAACAATAAATCATTCAGGTATACCATTATTTATTAGTTTTCTCAAAACACGTTTTATAACAGGCTTTGTAATGAAAATGATTACGTTTGGCGTGACTTTGTGATTTTCACTAATTTGATTCTGATAATAATCTTTTGAATAACTAAAAACTATAGACTCGGATTTTTTCATTTTTCAAATATTAGTATCGAAATAGTGTGAAACGTTTTACTTGGGTTTTGACATAGAAAGTTTAGCGTTTCCGTATGGGCAATACTCTTTGCTGTATGTTACAAACCTTATGTATTTTGATTTTTGAGTTCCAGCCAGAAGTTTCAAAGCATTTGATTTAGATGTTTATTTGCAATTGCCGTTGGAGATATTTCAAAACCATTTAAATAATCATTTTAAAATTTATGCGTTTCATACAAAAAAACAAAATTATAATAGGCTGGAGAACCTTTCTTTATGAACTCTGTTTTACACTTGACAGATTTTATTGGTTTACCGAAGTACAATTATAACAATGCGTTTTTAGTCTAGCTTTTAACCTCAATTCATATTCTCTTTCCGAATTTAAATAAAAAACCCATTACGATACGTTCTTTCTGCTTATGTTGTCAAAATTACGACCCGTGTTATGCAAAACTCGTTGGAATACAACGGTCCAATGAGACCCAATCTAAATAGCGTACGGCCAATCAAGATTGCCGTGCCGTTTCTATTCCCGGATGACTATCGCATGAAACGTTAGTTCTACCGCTCGCTGTTCCTATTGTTCCCATCTCGGTCCGTGCCTTATAACAATCTCTTGTTACCAACTGATACTGAAACGTATTGTGCTCTTTGGTAAAGGAGCACGGCTGTATACACTCAGAAAAATACATGCGATATTATAGACCGCGACGCATCTAAGCAGCTACGGTTTGAATACATCTATTTTAATTAAACAGGTTGATGTTGAATTTTGTTTAGTTTTTCTTAATCATAAAAATGACAATTTTGAGTGAATGTTTTTTCGTATTAAAAATAGTAAGGCCACTTAAGTTTTTGACTTTTGTTTCTTCTCTAATTTAGTTTACTGAGTTGCTATTTTTTTAAACAACGTACCTACTAATTTGGATTTTCATTTGATCGAAAGTTGTGTGTCAGAAAAAGTTGAGAAGTTTAAGGCACTTGTCTCACCGCCGGCGAGAAGCGAGTGTTATTTAGTATGGAACTTTTGTCGCCCGGCGACAAAAGCGACAAAATTTCCATACTAAAAAACGCTCGCTTCTCGCTACTCGCCGGCGTTGGGACAAGTGCTTAATATATGAAATGAATATTATGTGGAGCGGAAGAAAGCTTGACACAAATTAATAGCTTACAAATAATTACGAGTATTACAAATCTCTCTTAAAAATCTAATTTGAAACTTACGTATTTATTTTGAACTTAATCGGGCCATTAAATCCAATGACGCTCATAATAAGGAGTTCCATTTTTAGGCCCAGAACCCTAAAAATACAGGTATTATAGCACCTTCAAAAATATGGCAGCATAATTTATTAACAACCTTGCTAAACTTGGCCTTCAGGCCTGTTACTTTAGGCTCTGTCTACCCCGTAAGGGACACAGACGTGATTTGTGTGAGTATGTATGTATAATTATTAAACTTACCACCAGCACCAATGTTATTAACCCTTTAGAAGAATTATGTAGTCTAATAAAACGCATGACTACATTAATTAGCGTGCCGCGGCTACGTCCTACCCTCATTATTGTTCTTTAATGAGAGCGGGCACACTTAGTTAAATATCGTGGTGCGGTGTAAACATGCTCGGGTAAATATTTTTTAAAAAAGCACGCTGAGATTTTTCGTTGTGTCGCCCTTTTAAAATAATAAGGGGTGTTTGTCGCGTGAAGATGTTTACGTTTAGTTTACGGGGTTTCTTCTCAAATTAATTTAACAGTTTAACAGGTGTACAATAGAATAGAATAGTTATTTATTTTACGCAATTTAACAAATGTGTAAGCTAAAGAAAACAAAAGGGAAAAATAATGTAATTAAATACCTGAACTAGGAAATAATTTGTATGTATACTGTATGTAAACTCTTTATTGTGCAAAATAAACAAGACAAATACAATTGTCAAACATTGAGATACATGCACAAAGGCGGACTTATCCCTTTAAGGGATCTCTTCCAGTCAACCTTTGTTCCTGTGTCTCAGGTGTATAAAGATTTAAAGGATTAAATACATGCAAAATATAAGTAAATAATCTTGGCGGCCATTAGGTTAGGTACCAAAATGACAAAAATATAGTTACGCAACAATACTTTTTACACCTACAATTATACCTTTTACACCTATAACATCATCTTTTTTTACATTACATCTAGAGTATCAAGACCTAAAGGCTACTTTTAGTGTATTTGCTGGCGCGTATATGTGAAAGGCGAATCAAAACAGCACATCTAGCACAAGTGCGCGCGAGAACTGTGTCTCTTTCTAGGACGAACAGTGAGAAAAAGACGGAAAATCTATCTCGCGCGCTATAACATTTTCACGGTTCTCTATTGTTTGCCCGAATTTCATATAAACTAATTTCACATGCCCGAATTTCATTTGCCATAATTTTATATTCCATAACGATATATATGCCATACTGATCATTAGCCATATTTACATTTGCCATAATTTTCAGGTGCCATAACGATACGTTTGCCATAAATTTCATTTTTCCTATTATCAATTGTCCTAATATCATTTGCCATAAAATTCAAATGCCATAATAATTATTTGCCATAAAAAACCTAGAATTTTGATTCTTGTAATAATAATAATAACTAATTAAAAATGTTATTTTTTTACTACGGGTTGTGTTAATTATCTACGTTTAACAGATGTAATGTGTAGAAAACAAACATAAATATGAACTGAATGACCCTGAGGCGAAGCCGACGGAGCTCCGCTTCGCGGAGCTCCTATTCCGCCTAGTTTTGGCGCTTTGCGCCTTGACGCCATTCTAACCTAACCTAACCTAATTAATGGACCAGGCATGTGGCTATTGAGGGGGGCTTTGCCCCCCGAGCCTCCCGAGCCCTTAGAGATGCTTCTATTTCAGCTCTGAGGGTCGCAAGAAACCTAACGAACCTACCGTGTTTCGGTAGCAGTAAATTTCAACAGTCTGGATCTGTTTTTTTCCTTAATTATGGCAAATGATTCTTATGGCATGAAATATTAGTGATTTTGAAAGTTATGGAAAGTATAAATTATGGAAAGTGATATTATGGTATCTAATATTAGGGATGTTGAACATTATGACGTTTGAGTATTATGGCATTCAAAAATTATGGCATGTGATATTAGGGCAAATGAAGGTTATAGCCAGTGACCATTATGGCAAATGAAATTAGTACAAATGAAATTATGGGAAATGGAGGGATCCCCATTTTCACCCATTTCCTCGATGGGATTTAACGATTTGTAGGGGCAGCGAAGCAGCTTGTACATTCTACGTTTTTTCTTTGCTCTTACACCAGCATGGAAGATTTTAAGCCCCTAAACCTTACCTAAAAATTAGTTGCTCAAATTCCGTACACACGAATCGGCTTCCATCGGGGTGTACGCACAATCACCAACTTATTTCTCCATGCGGACGAATCCGGAACTAACCGCGTCTCATACTAAATTGGTTGTTATTCTTAGACACTAGCGACGCCATCGACTTACATAGATTGTTGCAGTGGCATCGCGTGTGTTAAACGAGGGCAGAGTGATTTGGACTGAACTGACATTCGCATGCATTTTTAGTTTGGAAATGATCAATGAAAATGACGTAAAGCGCAATAGTATTGCCTGTGTGTCACTCACCCGTTTGGTCTGTAGAAAGAATTGCTGTGCTATGTTGAGGTCGTTGACCGTGCCTCAAAAGGAAAGTAGGGACCCTAAAGTCGTCGCAAAATAAAAGGCCCGTTTTGACATTTGTCTTCCCGACGTAACTAGTGATGTAACCGTACGACTCGGTACTCGATACTCACGATAAATCGATTCAAGTTTGCATGAGTATTTGATCGATTTGAATATGTATTGTAAAGTGCATTGGATTAAAGTTCTGATTAGAAAATTTAACTGAAGAATTAGGTATTTTGAAATAATAGTACAATGTTACGAAAGGTCAATTTTTTTTCATTTAATATTTTTGTTACAATAACATTCACTCAATCACAAAAAAAAATCGAGAAAAAGTGAATCTTCAGTCAATCATTTTCTTCAGATGATGAAGACGAGCCATTCTATAGAAATCAGTGTTGCCATTGTTTAGGGCTTTGAGCTCCAATGTCATAATTTTCAGTAAAGATCACTACACAGCTTTTGAAATTCAGTAATTAATTGGTCTAAATAAAATAAATAAAACCGGTCAAGTATATCTTGATCGATTTATTTTTTCCTTAACCGATTATTAATAGTCTGTGGACAATATGAAAAAATCGTTATGCACAGCACTTAGCTGAGTGAGCGATACCCATCAATAAAAAATGCAATTACCTTCAGAAAATTTGATCGGTAAAAAATTTAGAACTTTATGGGTGTGATTTGTCAAAACGGGCCTTTTATATTGCGACGACTTTAATTAGATTACTTAGTTGTCGGTCTGTCTGGCAAGACTCTTTGCTTATCGCTATCCCGCGGGAACTATGCAGTTTTCCGGGATAAAAACTATCCTTTGTCTTTCCCGCGACGGAAACTAACTGTATACCAAATTTCAACAAATTCGATTCAGCGGTTTAAGCGTGAAACAGACAGACAAACGCACAGAGTTACTTTCGCATTCATAATATTAGTATGGATGGTCCTAACTCTAATCTCCTTATTAATAAACGCTCTATAAGCTTCTGCTAACTTAGTAATCGTTTGTATAAATTTACCTGTGAAAGGAAAATGTCAAAGTGACAGATAAGGACAAACGATTGCTAAGTTAGTAGAAACCTATAGACATAGCTGGGCATTAACTCGTTAATCTGTTAATCGTTAATTAACGAAGTTAACATTTTGATTACCGGATTAACATTTAAGTTAACTTTTAAAAATGTTAACGGACACGTTAACTTCCGTTACTATGCAGAAGTCCGTTAATCGTTAATCCTTTGCCTACTATTTACCTACCGCACGGCACCACGGCACGGTGGCAAAAACAGATTCAGACGAGTATGAAACGACAAGTAGGTACATTTTGCCGGTGCGTGCGAGTGAGAAAACTGCGCAGAGATTTGTTTCGTTAGATCATTTCATTACTTAGCGCAGAACCTAAACCAACAGGTTTTATAAGTTCACTAACGCAACAATATAAAAATGCAATTTTACATATATTAACGGATTAACGGTTAACGTTAACTTGCGTTAATTCTTCCGAAGTGTAACGCTTTAACGTTTAACGAAGCTAACTTTTTTGTAGCGAATTAACTATTTAACTATTTGATTAACGGTGCCCAGCTATGCCCATAGAACGTTTATGAATAAGGGGATCTCTAGACAAAAACACCAGCTGAGCAAGTTAGATCCTCAGCTTAATAGCACTCAAAACGAACTCACCTTCAATGTTCCCAAGGAAAATGCTTTTATTTAATCTAAATGTTAGTTCTGCGTTAATCGAGACCGTAAAGACGTAGTAAGCTCCCGGCCCACGGGTACATCAAAGCGATCGATCAAAACGGAATTCGTATATAAAAGACCTATTCCGAACGTAACTTGAACAAAATCTCTGTTACTCATTCGAAATATTATAAACGGGATGTGAACCGCGATTACCTTTATTGAGCACGCGATATTTTGATACAGTTGCATGCATCATGATCACGGGTAGACTGAAGAAATTGCGGGTGGATGTTATTGTTGGGTAGACCGAGCTCTGTCTACCCTCATTCTTGCGCGTCGACTGCGTGCACTCTCGTTACCACTGGAACCGTTCTCACTCGAAACTCGATTCAAACACACTACACTCACAGTGTCACTTCGCCCACCCGAAATAAAACTAACATAATATACATAACATTGAAAGCTTGTAAATTAATGTCTACCCCATCTACGTCAAACTTATCGCCACGATATCTTTGCGACCTGGTGGTGTATACATTATTGGTGACTTTGTGTGTACAAGGTGGTTGTTTATGAGACAAATATATTGGAATGCAATAAATAGCTCGCATAGCAAAGGAATTGCGGGTGGTAGGGCCTTGTGCAAGGTCCGTCCGGATCGCTACCACCATCTTACTCGCTAATCCTGCCGCAAAGCAGCAGTGCTTGCACTGCTGTGTTCCGGTGTGGAGAGTAAGACAGCCGGGGAAATTACGGGCACAAGAGGCATTTCATCTAAGTCCTCTAGGTTGGCAACGCATCTGCAATCCCTCCAGGGTTGCGGGTGTCTATGAGCAATGGTGATCGCTTACCATCAGGTGACCCATTTGCTCGTTTGCCTTCCTATTCACATAAAAAAAAAAAAAACCCAGCAAAAGTTTTAGGAATCTGCCTAGCGTGGTATTGCCGATAGATGGGATCTGAATAATAAGTGTTTTTTACAGAAATGTTAGGAAGATTACGTTTTCGCATTAAAAATACATCTCGCTCAGACGTAACTCTTTTACACGTGTGTTCATGGAGCGGCGAGTTAATTCGTTTTAATTCATAGGTCGTCAATGCTATTCACTTAAATGAACTTCGCGTTATAATAATATTACGCTGAAACAACATTTTATAAGTATGACATAAAATTTTCACTGCAGTTTTATGTCAGGAATAAGGACAATAGAAATTACTCTTTCTAATTGAAAAACAAACGCCTTAATTCGCTTTGTTGTTTGCTTGGGAATTTAATTAAATAATGCTTAATGGAAACCCGATCCGGACTTGCGTAATACTGATTATTTTACTGTGATGCAATGTTAATTAAGAAATGTATTAACGACTCATTATTTTCTGAATGATGCTAGTACATACACACCACGTCTTTATCCCTTACGTGGTAGACAGAGCTCAAGGTATTAAGACCTGAAGGCCACGTTTAGCATGATTGTGGGCGTATATGTGGAAAGGGGAATCAAAATAGTGATGGGTTGCTAGCCGCATCGCCTATAACACGATTCCCAAGACTTTCGCGAATTGCCTCTATGGGCACCATCTTCGCCAAAAGAGAAGCAGATTTTTGCAATGGAATAAAGGTGTAACGGTCGTAACACAAAGGAGTAATTAATTTTTGTTGCAATTAAGATGTTTTTTGAAAAAATGTTTTTAGAAACGACTCATCTGTGTTTTTAATAACTGGTTCCAAAATATACCTCCATACGCTCCGTGTGCCCTTCGAATTCACGCATGTCATAAGTTTCGAAAAAGTTTTTTTTTTATTCGTTCCGGTCCAACAACTTTTTTAATTTAGGATTTTTCTCGCACCGGTGGTCCGGCAGAGTAACACAGATGAGACTGATTGAAACTATGTTTATATCATTTAGGTCCGTACATTTTTTATGTATATTTTTTTTTATTCCTGACCGTGACTTCATCTGCGTAGAATCGTACTAATACTACTAATATTATAAATGCGAAAGTTTGTGAGTGACGATGTGAGTGAGTGTGTATGTTTGTTCCTTCTTCACGCTAAAACGACTGGACGGATTTGGATAAAATTTGGAACGAAGATAGCTGGCACCCTAGATTAAAACATAGGCTACTTTTTATCCCGGATAATTGCATAGTCCCCACAGGATAGCGATATACATGTTGAAACATTGCTAATTCTACGCGGACGAAGTCGCGGACAGAAGCTAGTATTATAAATGCGAAAGTTTGTGACGATGTGAGTGAGTGAGTGTGTATGTTTGTTCCTTCTTCACGCTAAAACGACTGGACGGATTTGGATAAAATTTAAAATAATATAAGCTACTTTTTATTCCGGAAAATTGCATAGTTCCCGGGGGATAGCCATAAACATGTCAATTGCTAATTCTCGGCAGACGAAGTCACGAGCAGGAGCTAGTAATACATAATAAACCTTCTTGAATCACTACGTCCATTAAAAAAACCGCATCAAAATCCGTTGCGTAGTTTTAAAGATATATAAGCATACATAGGAACAGACAGACAGCAGCCAGAAAGCGACTTTGTTATATACTATGTATTGATGATCATTGACAATATCTGTTTTTTGCGATCCTTAATGGACTAAATTATCCTTATATTTTTTTTATAAAAATCTTTTTCGTTTCTTTTTCTTCACGAACCAAGTCAATAAATACAATCATAGAAATACTAATATATTATACTAGCTACTGCCCGCGACTTCGTCCGCGTAGAATTAGATTAAAAACCAATTAAAAACTGATGTTGATAGTTATTTCCGCAATAATTATTTACGTTGCAACTCTAGCCTTCTACGATCTTTCCATGTTTATCGCTATCCTGCGGGAACTATTTAATTATCCGGAATAAAAAGTAGCCTATGTGTTAATCTAGGGTGAAAGCTATCTCCGTTCCAAATTTTATGCAAATCTGTCCAACCGTTTTCGCGTGAAGAAGTAACAAACATACACACGCACACTCACAAACTTTCGCCTAATATTAGGGTGATAGCTTTTTCGGTCCCGTTTTTTTCCCGTTCCTGTAAGAATTTCGGGAAATGCTCTCTTAATGCTCCCATACACTCCCCGAGGAACCCACTTGCCAAATTTCAGCTTTTTACGACCAGTAAAACGAAAAATCCCGTTTTTTCCCGTTCCCGTGGGAATTTTGGAAAGCCCTCTCTTAATGCTCCTCTACCTACATGCCGAATTACAGCTTTCTACAACCAGTAAAACGAAAAGTCCTGTGTTTCCCGTTCCCGTGGCAATTTCCGAAAATCCTTAAAACTGTTTTTTTACTATTATAATCACCTACTTCCATGCCAAATTTGAAGAGTCTAGTAACTTCCGTTGAAATAAATGTATATATCCCGTTTTTTTCCTTATCCCGTGGGAATTTCCAAAAATCCTGAAATTAGTTTCTTAGTTTTGTGATCACCTACTTGTGTATCAAATTTGAAGAGTCTAGTTATTATAGTTACTGAGATAGGGTCACTCGGAATCGAATATATAAATCCCGTTTTTTCCTTATCCCGTGGGAATTTCCAAAAATCCTTCCTTAGTGGATGCCTACATTGTATAAGGTAGCTATGTGCAAAATTTCAAGTCTCTAGGTCCAGTGGTTTGGGCTGTGCGTTGATATATAGTTAAGTCAGTCAGTCAGTCAGTCAGTCAGTCAGTCAGTCAGTCAGGACTTTGAATTTTATATATTATATAACCGTCAATTTTTATTTCCTGGTCTCCTTGGCCAGATGGAAAAACTTCCGTGCATTCAACTTAGCGTGCGCTATACTAAGTAACAGTTAACTTGCGAGCTTGCAAGCCCCGAGGGAAAACAGAGTTGGCATCGTAAGTTTGTACTAATGCAATGCATAAGTGCATAATTACGATCATGCTAGCTCTGCTGATTGTTGAATTATTCATGGCCGCTATGATCATGTGGAACACATTTGGATAGAAGAGCCTGCGCGGCTGAAAAGAGAGCGCGCGAGAGTTGTGTCTCACGCGAGAATGACAACCCATCTCTTTTTACAACCAACAGTAAGAAAAAGACGGTTAGTCTATCTCGCGCGCTCTTGTTCTAGCCGTGCTGGAGCCATAATACAGTATGACGCGAAGGCTTTTTGTACTGTCTTTTTCTAACTTCATCATTGTAACTACAACACACCGGATAACACACGTATAAAAGCCGAAGGATTGCTCCGACAATTGTTTCGGACTATTTCGTAGCCCTTCATCAGAGAGCGCTCGCCCCGGCGGCAGCGAAACGAACACTGCGCGCCAACTCTGCATTGTGCTTTGTTCGTTTCGCTGCCGCCGGGGCGAGCGCTCTCTGATGAAGGGCTACGGAATAGTCCGAAACAATTGTCGGAGCAATCCTTCGGCTTTTATACGTGAGTTATCCGGTTTGTTGTAGTTATGTGTGAGTCTCACGGTAGTTTCATGTTGAAAGTTCATCATTGTACTCTATAGAGGTGGCTGGTGGACCGGTGGTACACTTTACTAGCTTCAATTTTGTATGGAAAGTGACCTGTTATTTTGCACGTCAGTTTATTTCTTTTAAGATTACCGCAAGCTGTTCGTACAAGGCGTCTTGGAATAAAAATATTATCGGAATATCTGGGTCTCTCGGTATCAACGCGTTTTTCCAGAAACAACTAGCTAGATCTATTTTACGCCTCTAAAATCCCCTGTAAATAGAGTATTTCAACGAAATCATTAGAACCGTTTCCGAGATTCCGGATGTAAATAAATAAATATCTAACTAATATTATAAATGCGAAAGTATAGATGGATGGATGGATAGATGGATGTTTGTTTGTTGCTCAATCACGCCAGAACGGCCCAACGGATCTGGATGAAATTTGGCACATAGATAGAGAAATGTCTGGAATAGCATATAGGCTACTTTTTATTCCGGAAAATTGCTTAGTTCCCGCGGGACAGCGATAAACGGATTCTTTGCAGACGAAGTCGCTGGCAACAGCTAGTATACGAATAAAGAAAAAACATAGAATGTACCAGTTGCTTCTTTTACCGCGCAGATGGCAAAGGCGAGGGAATGGGCGTAAATCTTAGGAATCACGTTATAGGCGATGCGGCTAGCAACCCATCACTATTTTGATTCCTCTTTTCACCTATCCCACAATCGTGCTAAACGTGGCCTTTAGGTCTTGTCACCTAAAGCCCTGTCTACCTCGTAAGACAACACTAAAATATGCATGCAGGGTATCAAACTTTATAAATTAAGCGAGCGCTGCGCCGTCACGTTAGTTCGAAAGTTGTTCACGCGATTCAATTGAAACCATTTATTTTCACCACGTTCAAAACGTATAATAATAGTCGGTAACAAACAATTCACGTTCGCGTGTAGACTTGTGTTAAGAGCCAGTGTTTTTCCATTATTTAAGCTCGAATGTAAGTTAGATAAAAAGTTCTCAAAGTAAATTAACCAAGTAACCTAATGCGACATAATTGTACAAAAACACCGGCCAACTGCGAGTCGGACTCGCGCACGAAGGGTTCTGTACCAGAAATACTCTGTTTTATGGGAGGCCCCCTTAATTATTATTATTATTTTGATTTTAGTAATTTGTTGTTGTAGCCACAATAAAAATACATAATCTGTGCAAATTTCAACTGTCTAGCTATTACGGTTCTTGAGATCTAGCTCGGCGAGTGGTAGCCGTGAAAAAGGGCTAAAATATCACGTTTTTTGTATGGGAGCCCTCCTTAATTATTATTATTATTTTGTTTTTAGTATTTGTTGTTATAAAAAGCGGCAACCAGAAATACACAATCTGTGAACATTTCAACCGTCTTGCTATTAAGTTTCTTGAGATACAGCCTGGTGACAGACGGACGGACGGACGGACAGCGAAGTCTTATTAATAGGGTCCCGTTTTTACCCTTTGGGTACGGAACCCTAAAAAAAGTAGAAGTAAAAGTAAATATGAACAAAACCTGCAACATTGTGGGTTTGCATGCAAGATGTTTATGCAAGTTAGCGGTGTACTAAGAATGGACCCGTAGAAGGTCCGAAACGCGTTAGTGTTTTGTGTTGTAGGGGATAGTAGAGTTTGTGAGATTTAAGTGGCATCCAGAGGAGTTTTGGCTTGCATGTAAAAACATAATTAGGTATATTATATTTCGCACAGGCTTGGCTATTTTGTAGGTGCGTAAGTAGTAAATAGTAGATTGTTCAACAATGGAGGAAAAGAACCAATATCACACCAGGTAATTTGGCATCCGAGCATGCGAGGGTGCCAATATTTCGAGTGTGATATTGGTGTTTTTCCCGAGTTAAACACTCTACTTTTCATTTCGACTACAAGGAAAGTAAAAAAAATATATGTATAAGAAAGTATATGAGAAAAAATGCATTAAATTAAAAATTAACTAAAATTAATTCATTCATTTGTACAGTTCGTAAAGGAAAACGTCACGTTTTTTCCAGGAATATTTACTCATTTTTATTTTTATTTAAAGTTTTACCGAATGAAGAATGTTTTCGCGGCAAATTCGAGCTCGCTTTTTATTTTATTTTTTCTAAACTAGTTGCATTGGCAGCAAATCAGTTTTTTTTAAACATGGGTCAATGTGGTTATTGTCAAATATTTCAATATTTACCCATAAACAACATTTAAAATGTTTTATATAATAATTACAGAAAAACTTTAGATAAAGCAGGTATTTTAGTTAGTTTATATGTAAAATTAGTAAGTTACCAAATTGAACGACGCGTTAAGCGGAATAGAGATAGGCTGTGTGGACATATATACCATTGTCATTTACAATTTAGTTTTTTCTTATTTTTTTTTTCTACAACGGCATTAAGTCTACGTAAGAAAGTATGTATGTATGTATGTATAACTCTTTATTGTACATAAAACACATTAATTTTACAGATAATGAGACAAATAGATGTACAAAGGCGAACTTATCCCTTAAAGGGATCTCTTCCAGTTAACCTTCGAACGATTGACAGGACAACAGAAATCAGAGTATAGAGAGTAGACATACTAGAAAGCTAGAAGAGCAATGACCCTAATTTAAACCTAAACTAATAAAGCACTAACATAATAATAATAATACACCTACATAACAATACAGGTACACCCTAATACATGTAAAAATAAATAAATATACGATAAACTAATATATGTCAGAAATACACTACATAGTAATATAACCTACATATTAAGCTATATAAATACATACACACACACGAAACACACAAAGTCCACTCAAGAAGACTCATCAAGCCAATACTTCCTTAGGCGATTTCGTAGGGCGGCAACCGACTGCGACTGCCTGATCTCAACAGGTAAACGATTCCACAAAAAAGTAAAAAAAGAAAAATAAATAACAAAAAAAAGAAAAAAAAAAGTAATGTAAATAAATTAATAAAAATAATATTTGACTAAGGAGCAATTTACAATTTACAATAATAATATTATTATTACTTAATTAAGAAAAAAACATGGATATGCCGTAATGCTGGCTGAAAGCGTATGTGTTTCATTAACAGCCAATGCCTTTATTTTTTTTAATTCATATCTACCCTTGGGAAGAAAATAATAGTTATCCTCCCGTATGTCAGATATTATTATGATTTGCCTCACTTTCCGAGTATGAGAGATGAAAATGTATTTTGTTCATTATATAACCCCCTTGCAAAAAAACGGGCACCCATGGTTTTTGTAATTTATGTGCATAATAGCTTACTTTCTTAACATCTGAAAAACCATAGGTGCCCGATTTTTTTGTAAGGGGGGGGGGGGGTATATAGCACTTTTTATTGCTCAAACTACTCTATTTTTTTAATAATATTGATAGTGAATTAACCTAACCTACAACATTCTGATGACTTATTCTAAATTCTTGAAAAATGCACGGTTCCATGAAAAAAAAAACTAACGAATAAGATAAAAAATATGACACAGAAATGGACAAAATATCCCTTTAGTAATGTTTTGTGTTATTAACTGTGAGTTTTAAATCTTTTAGACCGAATAGTCAGTGTCGCCTGTCGCCTGTCACGTTCGAACATCTATTTCATCAATTCGACAATTGTCGGTGACAAAGAATCTACGCCGGTCGGCTTCATATTGACCACGCATTGCAATTCGAAAAATTATCACTTGCGATCGACGATTTGTCGAATTGTTGAAATAGGGGCCAGGGCTTTGAAACCACTACACGCGGCCCGGTTGCTCTCCCCACTATCTTTATTAAGTCGTTTAGTCGGACCCGGCCAGTGCTAACAAACCTTAGGGCCGTTCACGTAACTGAGAGGTCTTGATACACCACTCGTACGAGGGGTTTCGTGGCTTTTCGTTCTTGTTTATAGAGTTTTTTTAACGGCTAATTAAGGTATAGTTTGGGGAACACGGCGGGAAGTTATTTGGTGTCAGTTAATTAATAATGAATTTGTTATAAGGTTTTTTTGTTTGTATGTATGAAAGGTGTAACCTAATGGATGTATAAAAACGTAGCCAGCTACGGCAATGGCTACGACGCTCTACGAACCTCTACGACGCTTGCTACGCCAAAGGGTGTAGCGTTCAATTCAAATAGCGCGGATAATATAAAATTTGTAAGCGAAGCTCCTTCATCATCTTAATCTGGCCCTGTCGATAAATAATTTCTTAGCGGATACTATGTTTTGTTGTGAATTGTTCCGTTTCTTTATATTTACTTATATTACTACACTTGTCTTTATCATTACTTACTTACTTATTATCTATAAAATTAATATAGAACAGTTTATTTGTTCTACCTTACACATCCTACTCGTTATTCTAATTTTCCCACGGAATCGAGATTTACACATGGAAAAATTACAAATGATTAAACGTTAAGGTTAATGTAAAATTGGCCCCTTTTTATACAATACAATATTACATACATACATACAGTCACGCCTCTTTCCCACAGGGGTAGGCAGATATTACTTTGTTCTACTTGCTACGATCCTGACATACCTCTTTCGCTTCATTCATATTCATCAATTTCTTCATAATGCTCATTTCGGGTCCATTTTTATTCCATTGAATTTCAGTAACAACCGAAATTTCAGATGTTTAAAACTATTTTTTTTTAACTAAACAGATTTATATGGGGAGTGTGAATGGGTGCGTTGGAAGGGGAAGGCCCAGATGGACGTTCCGTGATCAAATTGGGGATGTTTTGGAAAAAGGTCAGGTCAAGAGTACCCGAAACCGACGAGCATGTATAAAGAGATTGATGAATGTGGATGAAGCGAAAGAGGTATATCAGGATCGTAGCAAGTGGAACAAAGTAGTCTCTGCCTACCCCTGTGAGAAAGAGGCGTGACGGTATGTATGTTATGTATGTAAAAATATTTTTTTCTATTATTGACTTGGTACTTACGTACCTACTGATAGTAAAATGTGAATTGAGGACAGCCTGTTTCAAAATAATTTGTTTAAAACGCAAACTTTTTTAATAAAAGGTGATGAGTTGGGTCCGTCCTAACCCAGCTCTGTCTGGAAACCCCGTTAATGCTCTAATATAATATAACAAGCGTGACATTAAGAGACCGCAGCTAGAGGTAATGCGGGACGACCGCAGAGTGCTGCGGATCGCTAAACAATATGGTTCCGTGAGTTTGTAACACAAAGGGAAACGTTTATAAATATAATTGTACTTTCACTAGCTGCCCTTACCTGTGGGAACTATAGACCGATCTGTTAAAACCCACACCACTCGACTTTTTTGACCCCTTTAATACAACTGTTGCATAAAATACTATTAATTTCGTCCAGCTATTTAGAGTAAAAAACATAGAATACTCATAAACCTTTTACGTTTGTACTGTACGAAGTGTGATACAATTTTCTTTAGCAGTAATAATCAACGAAACTCTATCTACTATAATTTGTTCTTTAATTATTTCACATAACCACTAAATGAAACGAATTAGTGATTCGACACTAGTGCGGCTTGCTGCATCCAATCATGGCTACGTTGATGAAACAAAATCAAAAACTGCACGCACGGCAGTGTGATTCGCCAAGTTTTAATCACGAAATCCATAATAAAACACTAAAATTGCTATATAGACCGAAAAAAATAGAGAAATAAACATGAATGAAAGAAAATTATAAAACTGTAACAAAACAAAATGCAATTATGTTGGTGATTGTAGCATAAAGCAAGCATTGAGATATTATGATAACAATAACGAGTTTAACCCACACTAGCCCACCACCCTCCACTTCACTCCAGACCCACACTCCAGGTCTACACTTTATTATGTCTTAATAATATGTTCAACTATGTGACTGTTTGTTGCCTAAATAAATTAAATTAAATTAATTAACCTTATTTTAGAAATAGTTCAAATCTAAATAACAGTCGTTATTTTTTTCTGAAAAACACGTTAAATGTGACAGCTGTCACTTACTTTTGATCTCAAACTAAGATTGATTTTGTGTTACTGTGGGAAAATGCCTTAATGTGACAGGCTGTCAGGGCCCTATTTTATAAAGCTACAAGGTACAATTTACAAGCGGAAGTCTCTATCTAACACATAGGGTCAGAAAGAGACTTCCGCTTGCAAATTGTAACTTTTAGCTTTATAAAATGGGGCCCTGATGTTTCTGAGAAAAGTAAACTTGTAAAAACGTATGTATTTTATAAACACGTAACTTTGAAGATAAGGTTGTATGAATCGTAGATGGTCAGTTTGATTAAGCAGTGCTGATTTTCAACCTGTGCCCGTCTTGTGTGTAAAGATTGTAATTAGAGTCCAGTAGATAAAGTACTATTATTATACTCTCTACACTTAGTCACTAGGGAGTTTTAAGATATAACTAATGAGAATGAAAATAATTTATAATTATTTGATTTGAAAACGGGTCACACAATGGTTTTTTTCCGTCATGTTACTAACAAATCTGTCGTTCTTTTGAAAAGTGAGCTTCAACGGTTACCCAAGCGTAAAACGTGAGAGTACATTGCTTTAAAATACTTAAATTTGTATTAAATAAAACAAAAGAGTCAATTATACTATTTAGAATCTATTTAAAAACTAGAACTTGGCCCTTCTAGTCAATATTTCTATTTACATTGAATATTTCAATTCAAAATTGAGTGAAGTACCGTCAATAATACATGGCTTCTAATGACAACTCTAAACGCAAGGGTTATAATACTTTTGTTTCGATGGCCGTGTGATTGCGTCGTGGTCGGATGGTTTTCAACGAAATGGCGCAATTACACTCAGATTAATTGGTCATTGGTAACGGAGCCGTGCAAAACATATGCCGGAGCTACATTACGTGTAATACACATTTGCAAGTTAAGCTGGTTGCACACTCGGCTTATACAAATGCAAATAGCGATGTTCCAATGAGAAATTCTTGTATAATTTAAATTAATTTTGGTACCGGATTGAACGATTTCAATTAAATTTACTATGTAGAAAGTCTTGTCATGAAAAAACGATTTGGCTAAAGTCTCATCTCTGAAAAAACGTGTTTTTCCAAATTTTACAAACATCTTTTGCTCGGCCAGTCGCCCAAGTACTTTGACACTTTGGAAGATGAACTAATTATGACTCTCTTTTTATTAACCACGTGAGTTTTCCCCTTAATCGATCGAATAGCAATTAAGCGGGATGAGAGCCAATAAAAGTCGTGCAAGAGTTATAAATTAATCAATCCGTGGCGCCCGGCCAACGTGACGCGGGCCCTTGCTTATTTATGCACGCTATGCTAGCCTGATTTATGGATAAAGGGGCATGAGATAATGAGCCGTGGTTTCTTTTTAATGGGGCAAATTTTGAGGCAATACGATCTCAAGTTATTGTTATAAAAATTGTTGACGGTACGGTGTTGGTTGTGATTTTTTTTCATTTGCTCTCAATAATGGTACGTGGGTAAAAAACACAGTTTTACTTATCACATTGATGTTGACAAACTGTAGTATACCGTAGTAACCGTGTTTAAAAAAACACTAACCATTTCAGAACTTGGCTCTGATCTCTTCAACAAACAGATGGTTATTCCAAAAAAGGGTTATTTTTACATCAATTTTATATTCCACGAAACCCCAAGCCCAATAACACCTAAAACCGTTTGAATATTTTATCGTCACAGGCATTCTAAAATAAAAATGGAAAGCTAGCTGTCCGTTCCGCAGTCACTTTATACCCGTGGTCCAGATTTAGCACCACCAGAATCAGACAAACAGAGAGTTCTAAAAGTGCATCGGTCCCTCCACCCCCCACTCTTTATGCCCCATTAGATGCGTTCGCGGGAAATCGTCATTTGCATAAGCGGCTTGCTTCCCTACACATAGTAATTGCGATCACATGGTTGTGACCACTTTAACCCGATCCGTCGCTCTCTTCGCCCCGTTTAGGCGGTATTTGGGAATGCAGGGTTCAAGCCGCGATAGTCTGTCCGGGTCGGTTTAAGTTAGGTAGCAATGTTTGCTTTGCACTTAGGCACGCGTAGCTCTTGGAGCTTTTAATCGACGTGCCGAATTTCAATCTGATTTAAATACGGCATTGTTTCGAAGGTGGATTGTTTGCGGAGCAATTTCAAAGTGCAGTGGCTAATTTGCATTTAATATGGAGTGACCGGAGTGCTGAACTACTGGGGGTTGCTCATTTTAGAGTTAACGCATGACTGCTTTAGATAATAACCTCGAGCGAATAGTAGCATGCATATTTAATGTAGTTATCTCTTCCCTGAACCCTTTATAAAGTGTGTTTTGTAAGTTTGGTTTAATATATAACTATAATATTGTATATTATTTGAGTTAAGTCATTTTTAATAATTTGCCCGTATCCCGCGGGAACTTTACAATTTCCGGGATACAAATTAACATTATGATAGTCAGGGTTAAGGTATTCTTCTAAGTAGTGTTTCTTTTTAACCCTAGTAGTAGTAGTAGTTTTAGTTTTCTGCAGGGCCGACAACGCACGGGCATTGCATAAAGCGCTGCGGGTGTCTATGGACAGTGGTGATCATTTAACATCAGGTGACCCACTAGTTTGTCTGGCCTCTCCTAACATAAAAAAAAGTCCAGTACTTAGTTCCAGAAGTTGCTCTCGTACGTACATAAATTTAACTCAAATTCATTTTTAATAGTCACATAATTTTGATTGCTTTCCTATTTTTGAAAATTGTCCTTCCACAATAAAATTACAAGGTTCGCTTTTGTGCTACTTTCTTTTTATAATTGAACTTTATTAATATTGTGTGCAATAAAAAGTTTACATACATATTCGTAAATACAAACAAAAAATATTTCTTTGTATTTTAGGTACTTTATTTTAAGAGGCCACTTTAGTTAATAAGCTGTTACGAGAAAACCAAATGAGACGTCATTTATTTTAGCCCCGGCGTTTTATTCATAGAATTAATCATTTCTATTTAGTGCACATGTTTCTATTAAAGCTCATGGTGACTTGTTATATGTGGTTCACATAGCGCCGCGGATTTATGAGGCGGCGTTTACATTCGACATTATTAAAAAAATGTTTAAGCAAGTGTTGAAAAAAAATATGGCTTGGCAGCGTGTCCTTGTGTTGTTTGTTGTTGTGTTGGTTTGGTAGCCCACTGACTAAAAAACAATACTTACTTTAAGGCTGTAGAAGAAATACAATTAGGTAAAGACCATGTAACTGTCACGGGGTTCCAGCCAACAAAATAGTTGTGTAATAAGTTTTCATTTTTTTTTTCGTTTTTATTTTTCAACTAAGTTTTTTAAATTCGTGAGAACATAACCATATTTAGACGAACGTATATCTCGTCCCCCGCGAACACAATACAATACAATACAAAGACTCTTTATTGAACACCACTAATCAGTACAAAACAATACACAAACAAAGAACAAAGTAGACAATAGGCGGTTTAATAGTGAGAGAAGAAAAAAACGAAGATGAACTCTGGTCTTTGTTTGTACTTTGCTCGATACACTTCCATGCGTCCTAAAATACCAGGTGACAAACAAAAACCGGCCAAGTGCGAGTCGGACTTGCGCAACGAGGGTTCCTAACAAATTCGGCAAGTGAATATAAAATCCGGGGTTAGCAGAGCCCTATGCTCTTAAGCAAAATTTGTATGCAGAGTGAAGTCAATTTATATTGGTTGTTGCATAGGCAGACAGACATAAAAATATTCTATTTTTGATATTTGTTGCCATAGCGGCAACAGAAATACCATCATGTGTGAAAATTTCAACTGTCTAGCTATCACGGTTCATGAGATACAGCCTTGTGAACAGATAGACAGAAGTCTTAGTAATGAAGCGTTTTTACCCTTTGGGTACGGTACGCTCTAAAAACAAAAATCCCTACGCCTCTACCCCCCTTCACCCCTCCTTCTCTCGCCCACCAATTTGAAGATTTGAAGTTAAAAACCTATGCTTATCCCGTATAGACGTACCTTTAAGCCGGTGCACACTAGGCGCACTAATTAGAGGGGACATTGATGTACGGCTGCGATGCGCTTTTAGTAAGCACTGGCCAATTAGTTTGCTCGTTTTTGATTACGAAAGTGTAATTTGTAAGTGGCCGTTGGAAAGCGGGTTTAAGCGAAAGAAAGCTTTTATTATGTTGCTATAATTAATAAAATAAAATGTTAATTTTGTTCATTGTTTTTTTTTCTGAAACGAAAAACTATATGTTAATAATATAATTATTATTCCAATGTTGCTGACATCTGAGGGTCAGAGACTAGGCTACTTTTTACCAACAGAACTTGACAATTTCTCTTTAACTTTTTGCTCGTCAGTGTATTAATGAAACGAAGTGATTGGGTTGAAATGGTGCACTTTTTTTAAACCAGCGTCGAATTAATTAAAAGTTTAAAGTCGATAAATTTGACTTCTTACATCTTTTGTAAATTTACCTCCTTATGGAAGTCGCATTATTAAAAAAAATGTAAGCCAACGCTGTTATTAAATTTTTAATTAAAACAATATCTTAATAAACACACGCCGCACAGACAAATGAGTCGTTCAACCGTGTCAGGGATTAAAAATTGCCATTTTATTTCTAATTTATAAAGGCAATAGGAAGGGCGTTGCCGCGCGTGTTGGGTGCGTTTTATGGCCGCCAGAGGGCGCTAATGACGTCAAATAATTGGTGCTTTAAATGTAAATTGCGACACACGCGAACCCCGGGCTTTATTAAATTTTCGCCATAGATTTCCGAACGTCTGCGATTTTGGTTCGCGAGCCGCCGGCGCGAAGCGAGTGCGTACCGCGAGTTGCGGCGAAAACGTCGAATTATTGCGATCATTACTATCCTACTAATATTATAAATGCGAAAGTTTGTGAGAATGTATGGATGTTTGTTACGATTTCACGCCAGAACGGCTTAGCGGATCTGGGTGAGATTTGGAACAAAGATAGATAATGGTCTGGAATCTGGAATAACACATAGGCTACTTTTCATCCCGAAAAATTGCGGTGCTCTCGCGGGATAGCGTTAAACGAATTCTTCGCAGACGAAGTCGCAGGCAATAGCTAGTAAATTATATTAATAACACCGTTTACTATCAAATGAATCAAGATTTTTTTATAATTATTTATATTTACGATTTTACTCGTTAGAAATTTAATTTCTAAACGACACTGAAAACTAGAGCACATAAAAAATCCGTAAAGTAAAGCTTTGGCCGGGATTTGAACCCAGATCCTCATCATTCCGTGATGCGTGCTATTGCCGGTAGCTTGTTATTGTGTCGTACAGACAAATCATACAAACAGATGGCGCTTGGCGGCAAATTTCGCTTATATAACTTACCCCCTTATTCATAAACGCTCTATACTATACTCTGGTCTCTGCTAACTTAATAATCGTTTGTCCTTATCTGTGAAAGGTAGTGGTGGTCGTTATTACAACAGCAGATAATGTAATGCATTATTTGCACGTAACGAACAGCACATTATCAAATCGTCAACTATCCTGTTATCATTATTCGTTGTCTGTTGTCAACTGTTGGCATAGAAGCGCAAGCGAGTGCGCAACAAATCAAGTAGGTGTGTGCGAGAGGTAGCGCTATACGCACGAGCTCGCATCGCAATCGCAATTCAAATAACTGACTTTTGGTATCATTATTAGCTGTTGCTGTTTGTTGTCAGTCAGTACAATAACAAACAAGGTAACAGCGTTGTTTTGCTTCTGTTCCCGTACGTTTTTATTACGCTGCGATTGCGACGAAATAAGTATAACAATTATTTAATAATAAGTTCATTATCGTTCTGTAAAACAGCAATATAACAGGATAACAGACAACAGTTTACTATAATAAATATTTAAGAATAACTTAACACTGTTATTCATTATTGCAAAACAGCCGTCATTGCCACCACTAGTGAAAGGTAAATGTCAAAGTGATAAATAAGAACAAACGATTACTAAATTAATAGAGGCCTATAGAGCGTTTATGAATAGGGGGGTTAATAAAAAAGCTGGTACAGATAGAAATATTCGAAGGCTTATTCACCTGCGCTATGGTGGTGCATGGTAATAGCACGCTTCACGATTTTTCTATATGTTTTAGTTTCGGTGTCGATTAGAACTTTAATACATTGTTAATTACATAATTACAACACAACGGATAACTCACGGTAAGGTTTCATGTTGATAATTCACTGTTTCTTAAAATGAATCTGGAATAGTTCAACGGGTTGGCTTTTGCCTGATTACGTCCCTACAAGAGCATTAACCGATCAATACCGTCTATATTGCGAGCACCGAGACTCCGATCATTTATAGATCATTAGATAGGTACTGTTTAAACAAGATTTATCTAAAGAATGTTCAAGCTAACGTGTTAAGCGATCCGTTTCGATTTACACTCAGTAAGTAATCATGCGCCTGAGTTGTTATAATCCATGCCGTATAATTACGGGCGCTTCAGCGATTATGCAAAGGTGATTTGATGATTATCACGCCTGTGTAGGCGTCTTAGAATTCTGTAGTAGATCTTTGTTTAATCCATAGATATAGAATATAATCGCCAGTGTAAGAGATAGAGTAATATAATATTCGTAATGTTAAAGCGAGATGGACACACGAGACCATAGGTACGTTGAGGATTAGTATAGGATTTGTTGCGTGCAGGGTAGTGACGCACCGTCGCTGGAGTTTAAGAGTTGTCTTGATGATAATAGATAATAATGATGATTTGTTCTTTGTTTCTGTATTGTTTTGTATGATTTGTGGTGTTCAATAAAGAGTATTTGTATTGTATTGTATTGATAATAGCCCTTTTATTCCGAATTCTTTTTTTATGTCAAAGAGGCCAAGCAAATGAACTGGTGGGTACAATTTCAGTACATACAAAAGTTTTTTTTTTTTTAATAATTAATAAGTAATTCGGCGTGCCTCATGGCATAGGCCTCCTCCATTTATAGTTTATAGGAGGGCTAGTTCCCAAGCGGGCCCATTGCGGATTGGGAACTTCACACACACCATTGAATTACTGCGCAGAAGTAATTTTTGCGGGTGGTAGGGCCTTGTGCAAGGTCCGTCCGGATCGCTACCACCATCTTACTCGCTAATCCTGCCGCTAAGCAGCAGTGCTTGCACTGCTGTGTTCCGGTGTGGAGAGTAAGACAGCCGGGGAAATTACGAGCACAAGAGGCATTTCATCTAAGTCCTCTAGGTTGGCAACGCATCTGCAATTTCCCGGGGTTACGGGTGTCTATGGTCAGTGGTGATCGCTTACCATCAGGTGACCCACTTGCTCCTTTGCCTTCCTAATCACATAAAAGAAAAGGTGATTCAACACCTTTTATTTTAATTATTTCCGATCTGTCGAAACTCAACTCATTTTGGGTATGGGTCACACTATAGGTCGCACAGATCACGCGAAGGACCACCCTTTGCCCGTTTTTGAATTCAGGCGTTCTGAGGACGCGCGTGAGTCCGCTGACCGTAAAAAAGGGAATCAATTTGAAATATAACGAGTTGGCAACCGAATCTATAATATATATAGTGACACTGAAATCGGGCGTGTTCTATTGTGTTCTTTTTTACGTAGTGCTGACTAGTGATTTGTCCCTATTTTTACCTGATGGAAAGTAAGGGTGAGGCAGACTGTGTACCTAACTCACTAACAGTAACAGCCTTTTGGCTTTGAAGTGACCTAATAGGTTGTCTCTATTCAGATATACAGACGATGTTCTGACTTTGACCTCCATACCAAGAGAATCATTTCTCCTTCACTTTATCGGGCACTAGCTAGCTGTTGCAAAGAATTCGTTTATCGCTATCCCGCGGAAACTACGCAATTTTCCGGCATAAAAAGTAGCCTATGTGTTATTTCAGACCACAATACAATTAAATACAATACAAATACACTTTATTGCGATTTGCCTACGTCGATTTTAAAAAAGCTTTCGACTCCATTGAACACTGGGCAGTCACTGAATCGCTGCATCGTTGTCACATAGACTATCGGTACATACAGATCTTGAAGAGCTTGTACAGGGCGGCGACAATGACCGTACAACTGAAAGAGCCAACAAACCCCATTGCAATCCAGAGAGGAGTCCGACAAGGAGATGTTATATCCCCTAAGCTATTCACCAACGCTATGGAGAATATATTCAAGTCACTGGATTGGAGTGGTAAGGGAATAAATGTAGACGGCGTGTACCTAAATCACCTGCGCTACGCTGATGATATAGTCATTGTTGCGGAATGTGTCGAAGACCTGCAAGACATGCTGGGGCAACTACACCAAGCCTCCCTGCGAACGGGCCTCAAGATGAATATGGAGAAGACAAAGGTTATGGCAACAACCGATCTCACACTGAATCCCATTTCATTGAATGGACAGCCGCTGGAGCAGGTGCAGGAGTACACGTACCTAGGACAAGTGATAAAGCTCGGCCGGGACTCGATGATGGCAGAGATAAGGCAAAGGAAGCAATTGGGATGGGCAGCCTTTGGGAAACTGAGCCGCGTGCTGAAGTCGAAAATTCCCCAATCGCTCAAAACAAAGGTTTTTAACCAGTGCGTACTACCGGCTATGACGTATGCTTGTGAGACATGGACACTGACTGCTGGGATGGTCCACGAGCTCAAGGTGACGCAGCGAAATATGGAGCGAGCTATGCTTGGAATAACGCTGCGGGACCGAGTCCGGAACGAGCTCATTAGACAGCGCACGAAAGTCGTTGACGTGGGGCACAGGGTCGCCAAGCTAAAATGGGCGTGGGCCGGCCATGTGTGCCGACGACACGACGAACGGTGGAGCAAGCGCGTTCTGGACTGGTGACCCCGGCTAGGCAGAAGAAGTGTAGGCAGACCACCTGCCCGATGGTCCGATGACATAAGGGAGACAGCAGGACCAGTCTGGAAGAGGGAAACGAGCAACCGTTCGGGATGGAGACAGATTGGAGAGGCGTATGCCCAACGGTGGGCTTCTACACGCTGAAGAAGAAGAAAAAGAAGAAGAAGACACTTTATTGAACACCACAAATCAGTACAAAACAATACAGAAACAAAGAACAAAGTATACAATAGGCGGTCTTATCGCTTAATAGCGATCTCTACCAGACAACCATTAATAAAGAGAAATAAGTTGGAGACAGTTTAAGTAGGTGGCGGAAACGAATAGACAGGGGAAACGCAGGGATACACCACAATCTATCTTTTTCCCAAATTTCATCCAGATCCGTTAATAAGCCGTTCTGGTGTGAAAGAGTAACAAACATCCATCCTCATAAACTTTCACATATTTATAATATTAGTAGGATTAATGCGACTTTGAAACTCGAAGATATACATTTCGGATTGTTTAAAAGTGTTATTAACGTAAATATTAAGTTTAATATTAATAACGTCAAAATAAACACACACAAAAAAGCTCATTTCGCAATAGTTGCAATGCAGCCCCCTTAAATATACAAATTAGGAATGTGAGCAAGAATTATTCGTAATTGGAAGAGGGGATTTGACAGTCAAAATTGTTGTTACGTTACTTTTTAAAGTTATAATTTTCCTGATTCTTTTGTTACGACACGTGTAGATGCGTACACGCCTATTATGATGAGAGGGTTAGGATTTTTTGTTCCCATGCGAATGCATAAAGTTATCGTGAATCTATAATTTTATAGTCTAAACTTTTTTTATACTATCAGGAATGACAGTGCTTGTGATTCCGAGTAGAAAATCGAAAATAGAACAAAATCCCCGAAAAAAGATAAGTGTACAACTTTTAATGAAATGGCTCAAAAATGAAACCTAGCTAGAATTCCGAAACCCCCTACACACACTAAATTTCATAATGAAAATCGTTGGAGCCGTTTCCGAGATTAAAATTGTATTTATAAGGTGCTAGAAAATTAGGTGCGGTAATTTTCAGGGTACCTACCTATTTATGTTTCTTGTCAATTCTGGAATAATGGGTCGTGACATTCCCTACGCGGCTTGAGCTTTTTTTTTTTTTTTTTTTTTTTTTTATATAAGAGGGGGCAAACGAGCAGACGGGCTGAGCTGTGAAAACACAACAACACTTTATATAATGCAATTCGTGTTGTACTTCGAGTCATTGTTTTGTTGAGCTCAGGAACCCAGACTCACCCAGACCCAGATTTTAAGTAAATAGGTAATAGTACCTATTTACCTAAAATCTGGGTCCCACTAAAAAACAGCGTTGCGGCTTGCCGCAACATTATGCTGAGTGGGATCCATTTTACACCATATCGGTACTATTCCTTAGTATATTGTATTTCACCTTTGTTTTATATCTAAGTGAATGTGTGTAAATAAATGTTTCTCTTTCTTTCTTTCTTTCTAATTTGCACATAAATTCTCTAAATCACGATAGCTATGGCATAATAGGTACCTAACTGACGAAATCAGGATTGAAAAGTGACAATGCAGAAAATAGCGGCACTATAAAAATTGTATTCTCTGTTTCTTCTTAATGACATTGACATACATGTTCGCATAGTTAATAGGGATACTTATTTATAATAATTCATACAACAAACAGTATTACATTTTGTGATCATCTTGACAAAATTACTTAATTATTACATTTTGTTTCATAGAAAAATAAGGGTCTATTGTATTACAAGTAAACACGAACACATCCTCAAAAGAATATCAAAGACTACGCATACCACTTTGTTTCTACAATATTTGCTTCCCGGTAGCAACTATTTAATCAAGCATGCTCGCAAACATTTACACGCCCCGACAAAACTAACAAAACATCTGAAGCTTCGTAACGAGATCGTGGGGTGTAAAAATTATAGCGAAACAAACTTACTTATACATACAACGGTGTCGCTAGTGACTGCACAATCAAGCAAAGTTTGTATGAGGGGAAGTTAGTTCTTCTTTTCTCCGCCTGTTGAGATAAATTTGTCCAGCTTTAATAGAAGAGCAAACAAGCCGGTAAACTAGAATGCTTTGATGTTTAGACGAGTGCTCGCTTCAAATGTTCCACGAGTATAATTTGGTTCTGTTGAAAGAGGAAAATATTTTCATAGTTTGTGGACCCAGTTTTGCAAAGACTCGTTGACTCTGCTGCTAAGAGAAAGTTTTCAGTTCGGCGTGTTGTCTGTCTCGTGTAAAAGTGGATTCTGGGGCCTTACCATGATGTCTTAGTGCGATTCAGTTTAGGTTCGCTCGCTGTCAGATTCATATTAAAAGTGACAGCTAAAACTTGAACTGAGTAGGAATTAGGACGTCATGGTAGGGCCCCTGTTCTAAATTATATATTGACAGCCCCCTTTGATTTGGTAAGAACTGTTGTTATAAATGCAGTGTGAGTTACACCAAAACCAACGATTATGACGTACCCATGTTTGACAGAAAACCTGTTAAATATGCGTGTCTAAAACGTCGGTTATGATTAAAGTTTACACACTTAGTTGTACTATTTATTACCATTAGATATGACATCAAATAATTAATATAAACAATATAATAAATGTCATAAAAAACCTGCCATGAACAGATGCAAGAAGGGAAGGAAGGATCCTAACATAACTTGTAAGCATTATAATAATACGGTGTCGTCTCGATGTGAATAATAAAAAACAAAATCATCTTTCAATTACAGCAACCATTAAATAAAAGTGTGTGACAATGGGCGGTAAAGCTAAAGTATTTCCGCTCGCACGCAGGCAATTTCCTACTTGATAAAAAGGGCGCATCTGTCCTTAAAATCCTAGTGCACATACGCCTTTTTTGAAGAGCCGGGTAAAGTTGCGTGCTTTTATACGCGCTTTATGTTCCAGGGAAATAATAACAGCCTTAATGTGTTCCGGATTGGTCGGCCTTAAATCATATTTGGTCGAGATTGTGTTTAGGGGAAACGGTCGTTCTCTTTAATCGACCGTTTTTTACTCATACTTTTTATTACTAGTATTAATGTAATTGGTTTCTGACCGAGGTGTTTTATTGTGGAAGTTATTAAATAATTATAATTTAAAAATTATATTCCCAACGTGAGGGAGTTGTATTTTTTCATGTGTAATCGACAGAGAAAATTTGCAGATCATAATATTATAATCTGGTACTTGATCCCATTAACATACATACATACATACATACATATCGTCACGCCTCTTTCCCACAGGGGTAGGCAGAGACTACTTTGTTCCACTTGCTACGATCCTGACATACCTCTTTCGCTTCATCCACATTCATCAATCTCTTCATACATTAATCGGATTCGGGTACTCTTGACCTGGCCTTTCTCCAAAACGTCCCCAATTTGATCACGGAACGTCCGCCTAGGCCTTCCCCTCCCAACGCACCCATTCACACTCCCCATATAAATCTGTTTAGTTAATCTCTCTCTACGTGACCAAACCAACTAAGCATACTTTTTTCTATCCTAGTCACTATATCTTCTTTCACACCAGCACATTCCCTTATCACACATTATTCCCATTAACATATTTAGTAAAAAATACTGTCCAGAAAACATTAGTATACTCAGACGATTTTAGTGAATACAATTTTTATTGGAGACTATTATATACTCCGTAATTTGCAGATCAGTGAGTTTACCATCACGAATGCACGCAGCGTTTACTATTTTACGTCAGCCCAGATCGTAAGTGGCAATTTACCGCCCGCTACGCGAGCGGAAATTTCCACTTTCCGGCCAGAGGAACATGTAAAATTGTGTACGCATCTCGAGCGGTGGTAAAGAAAGCCTCAGGTCGCATGCTCCTGCGATCTGAGACATTCTTTATTTCACCACCCTTGAAACATAATGTTGTTACGTTAGTAAAAGACAGAGATTCCAAGCAGACTGTTTATTGACATCAAATATACAACTACCGACGTAGTTACTAGTCTACCCACATATAACACCTCCCTTCTATTCACAAAAAGTCTTACTTTAACTAATAACAATTTTGATGGTATCAATATACTTAATCTGATATAATACAATATTGTATGTAGTTCTCCACACGTTTCTGAAAATTATTGTAACATAGGTAATTAGGTATTAAACACATAATAGTACTTATCTCATTAATCAGTATTTATTTTTAGGCTGTACCCTAGTTATTTATTTATATACATTGCCTTTTTACCTGACACATAAAACAACATGAAATTAAACTTAGTAGACCTTAGTAATCTGAGATTATTTGCAGAGTGCTCAGAACTGAATGAATATACCTATATATCTAAACATCATTTGCTTTTATGCATTTTTTGTAAACAACGCAAGGCGGCCTCCCGCCGCGGTCGATGCTCGCTCGGTTGCGGGGACGGCGCGGCTGGGGCCTCGCAGTGCACCGAGTGCTTAGGGCTTTGGACAAACGACTGACATCCTGGTTCTTCCTCTGCGAGCTGAAATTCCTCAGTTGGAGTCGAGTTCTCCTCAAGAGTCTCGTCACTCGGTTCTGAGTGCGCGCCTTCCTCGTGCGGTGGGCACTCTCCAGTCTCTACTTTCGTGAGCGAGAAACGTGATTTAATGTTCTTTTCTTTTAATATTTGGTCTATGTGCCGTTTATGTACCTGGCCATCACTCACTCTAACTGTGTATGATACCGGACTCTGGCGATTTATAACCACTCCTTCGGTCCATTTTTTATTGCGCTTAGAGTAGTCCCTGACGAGGACCGCGTCGCCGGGCGTCAGGTCGCGCACACGGGCACCGCCGCGCGCCTCGCTGGTGAGCTGCCGCTCGCGCACGCGCTCGGCCGCGTCGGGCCGCAGCAGGTCGAGGCGCCCACGCAGCCGCCGCCCGAGAAGCGCGACCGCGGGCTCCTGTCCGGTGGTGCTGTGCTCGGTGTTGCGATAACTGAATAAAAATCTGCTTAACGCGCTTTCTTCGTCTACTCCTTCGATGTTAGCCTTCTTCAAAGCCCGCTTAACGGAACGTACAGCGTTTTCGCCGCCCCCGTTACACGCCGGATGATACGGTGCTATCAGCGTATGCTTAATCCCATTGCGTTTTAAATAATCCTCGAATTCGGCCGAAGCGAACGGTGGTCCGTTATCCGATATTATTCTTTTCGGCAGGCCAAAGCGTGCGAACATTTTTCTAAAACTATTAATAACTGTCGCCGCGGACGTGCTGTTGACTTTTTCTGCTTCTATCCATTTGGAGTGTGCGTCAATGACTATTAAATAATACTTGTTGTTGAACGGTCCCAAAAAGTCAACGTTCAAGCGCGACCACGGCTCGGCCGGCCACGGCCACGAGTGCAGCGGCGCGGGCGGCGGCGCGGGCCGCACCGCGCGGCATGCGGCGCACTCCTGTGCCGTGCGCTCGATGTCCGCATCTAAACTGCTCCACCAAACATAATTGCGAGCAATTTGTTTCATTTTAACGATCCCTGGGTGACCATCGTGAATTTCTTTTAAAATCACGTTTTGTAATGGTGCAGGTACTATAATTTTATAGCCCCATAACAAGCACCCTTGATCGATGTGTATGTTATCTTTGCGACGAAAATAACTTTTAATTATTTCGTCAACCGTCTTTGGCCATCCAAACATAACATAACCATATATTTTACTCAATACGGTATCTTTCTGAGTTTCAAATTTAATATCATTAAAATTAACCGGAAAAGTACCCCGAATAAAATTCAGGTAACTGCCTGTTTCATCCTCACTTTTGCTTCGACTTCCGGTCGAGGTCAAAGGAAGCCGAGACAGTGCATCGGCCTGACAGTTCTCGGTAGACCTAACGAACTCGATGCTGAAGTCGTAGGCTGCCAAAATCACAGCGTAGCGTTGTAATCTACTCGCAGCTGTGAGCGGAATGCCCTTGTTTTTACCAAAAATGTAACTTAGGGGTTTGTGATCACTACGAAGTATGAAACGTCTGCCATACAGGAACTGATGGTGTTTTGTTACCCCGAAAACAATGGCTAAGGCTTCCTTATCAAGCTGCGAGTAGTTGCGCTCGGCTGCGTTGAGCGTGCGCGAGGCGCAGCTGACGGGGCGCTCGCCGCGCGGGCCGCGCTGCGCCAGCACGGCGCCCAGCCCGTAAGCGCTGCTGTCCACCGACAGGACCAGCGGCAGCGCAGGGTCGTAGTGCGCCAGCACCGGCGCACTGCTCAATACGCGTTTTATCTTATTGAATGCGATATCACATTCGTTGCTCCACACCCACGTGACATCTTTTTTTAACAAGTTATACAAGGGCTTTAATATGTCGCTCATATTGGAACAGAATTTTGAATAAAAATTCACTAAACCCATGAAACTTTTGAGCTGTGTGACGATAGTGGGTCGCGGTGCTGCAACGATTGCGTCAACTTTTTTAACGTCGGTATGCAACCCATCCTTATCGATGTTATAGCCCAAATACGTTACGCTATCTTTGAAAAACTTACATTTATTGAAATTGATACGAAGACCGTTGTCCTTGAGCCTTTGCAATACTGCTCTCAAGTTTGCTAAATGCGTTTTCCTATCTTTTCCCGTGATGCAGATGTCATCCGCAAATACCGTAGTCGACGGTAAACCACTCAGCGTTTCTTCCATAATTTTTTGAAAGTTTTCCGGTATACATTTAATACCGAAGGGAACACGACGGTAGACAAAAGTCCCTACATGAGTAGTGATAGCCGTCATAGCCTGAGAATCATCTGCTAACATACACTGCTGAAACGCATTGGATAAATGCAACTTAGTATACTGTTCGCCGCCCCCTAGTGTTGCGAAGATTTCTTCAATCCGAGGCAGTGGGTAATGATAATCCTTGAGAATAGGATTGATTGTGATCTTGTAGTCGCCACAGATCCTGATATCTCCATTAGATTTGATGACCGGCACAATGGGAGTGCCGTAGTCGGACCGCTCCACCTTGTAGATGACGCCCTCGCGCTGCAGCCGCGCCAGCTCCCGCTCCACGCGCGCCCGCATCGCCAGCGGTAGCGCGCGCGCTTTCACGAAAACCGGCTTGTCGTCATTTAAATATAGGCGAATACGGGACTTAAAAGTACCTAAACCCTCTGCAAATACCTCAGGATATTCATTTTTCAGTGAGTTCGCTACCGAGTCGCTTTCAGTTATATTGTGACATTCCATTACTGCTAACTTCAATTCTTTAATCCATGTGCGGCCCATAAGAGGAGGCCCTCCATGTTCAATAACATACAGTTGCAGAAAAGCAGAATGACGTCCACAGGTGACGTTTACTTCAATATATCCCAGCGTCTCGATAGTGTCCCCAGTATAAGATTTCAACATTAAAACATTTTTATTGATAGGCAATTGAGTAAAGTATTTATCGTAACATTTTTTAGAAATAGCAGATATTTTACTTCCTGTATCAATTTCAAATTTACAAATAATATTGTTTACCGATAAGTTTGCGTAATAAGGTCCGTCATTGCCACCGCTCGTAACTAAATTATAAAAATGGCAATCCTCATTCTCCGATTCGCTACTATTATTTAAAAAGTACTGACCTCTAGACGCCCTTTTCTCGGGCACGAATCTGTTGTCACTCTTACCTAAACACATCACTTTTAAATGGCCTTTAACACCGCACACATCACACGTAAAGTTTTTGAACCGGCATTTGTTAGGCACGTGAGTGAATTTTCCGCAGCGAGCACACGGAGAGCGTTGCGCCCAGTCGCCGCCGCCGCCGCCTCCGCTGCTGCCAGCCGGGCCGGCGCCGGCGCTGCCGTAGGCACGCGCGCGCGCGCTGCGGCCGCCGCCGCTCACCCGATGCAGCCCGTCGTCCGCCGTGCCGCGCGCCGCGGGCCCCGGGCCCGCCGTGCTCGCGTGTCGCTCCGCCGCCTCCAGCGCGCTAGCCAACTCCACGGCCCTTTTGTAGTCTATATTTTTTTCGGCAAATAACCTTGAACGCATCTCCTCGCTATGTAACCCCGAGACGAACTGATCTCGTAGGTTTTCTTGGAGTTTATCTTTGAAGTTGCAAGTTTTAGCCAAATGTTTTAAACCCTGTAGGTACACACGAATGCTTTCTCCTTGCACTTGTTTCTTTTGCCTAAAAATATGTCTCTCGGCTATCTCTGACCTTTCTGGCTCTAAATGATTCTTAAGCAAATCGACTTATCCGTCGAAATCTTTATCCTCCGGGTGGTTGGGTGCACATAAGTCGCAAAGTAGGTTGTAACACTCGCCGCCGACTAAGGTTAGCAACGTGGCCACTTTAAGATCGTCTTTAATGGCGTTCAGTGCAATGAATTGCTTGACGCGGCGTACGTAACTGTCCCAATTTTGCGATTCCAGTAAAAACGGTTCAATTTTTCCGATCGACATTGTTTAAAATTGAATCGACACGTAAGTACTTAATTGTTAATTAAAAAATATCCACTGCGCCAATGTTACGTTAGTAAAAGACAGAGATTCCAAGCAGACTGTTTATTGACATCAAATATACAACTACCGACGTAGTTACTAGTCTACCCACATATAACAAACTAGCTGTTGCCAGCGACTTCGTCTGCAAAGAATTTGTTTATCGCTATCCCGCGGGAACTACGCAATGTTCCGGGATAAAAAGTAGCCTATGTGCTATTCCAGACTTTTCTCTATCTATGTGCCGAATTTCATCCAGATTCGTTGGGCCGTTCTGGCGTGATTGAGTAACAAACAAACAAACATCCATCCATCCATCCATCCATCCATCCATACTTTCGCATTTATAATATTAGTTAGATGTAATTCTCCATACAGTCTTATCTAACAAAAATCAAGTTAAGCACGCTTTTACGATATCCCAACAAATGGACGCCCGTTGCAGATGCCCCTAACAATCGCCGATTGTCGTAAAGGAACTCCGAGATCCTATGTTGCGATATGCGTTGTACACTTACGATACCCTACTCCCATATACCCCCTAAAGGGGGCGACAGGGGAGACGGCACCTGTTGCCTTCCGAGGCCTAATCCTTGGAGATGAAATAAATACAACATTGGCTCGGAGCTCGCGATATTTTGTTGGAACTAATAAAACAAGATGTGTTGGTTTCACGTCTCCCGTGCACTTTTGTGTGTTCATGTTGATATGTTGCTTGTTGACTTGGATATTTGAGGCGTTTGTGTATTGTTTTTTTATGGCGTGGTTAGTTTTATTCGTTGGATAATAGGAGTATTAGTGTATGTAAACTGGAAACCTCAAATTGCGTTAGTTTTTATGGTGTTATTACATCGTTTGTTATTAAATGTTTTTTTTTGTTACAGGTACGTGATTTACTCTCTGGCGTGATGGGATTTGGTTTGTTTAGTTATAATGCATTTTGCATAGTAATCAATATAGTTGAAAAACTTAAGTAAAGGACCTGTTGTATATAGTATTGTCCAGAACTGACATGGGACTTAATTCCTTTTTTTAAATTTGGAACGTCAATTTGTCTATTTGCATACATTACTCACACATATAAAAGGTATATCCATATACATTGAGAACAGACGTGTCGTGTCGAACATTTATTAAATAAAATAAATAATCACATGCTGAGTCGTGACCTCGTTCTTAACAATACCTAGTAACGCATTTCGTGACAAAAATTGGTCAATAGTGAGTTATTGGTGAAAATGTTCATTTGTTACTTGTAACAAAGTGAATCCACTAAATAATATGGACAGCCCTTTTAACCGGAGTGAGCGGACCGCTCGCTCCCCGCCTGAGACGCCGGTCCCTGTGCCGCCGCCCCGCGCCGCCGCGCAGCCCCAGCCCATGGACGACGATGATGACAGACCAGAGCCCATATCTACTGCTGAAATTCAGCAGTGGATGACGTCTATTGAGCAGTGTCTTAACGAGGTATGCGCTATTGCATCAGATAGCAAAATGAATTCGGACCAGAAAATGCGAGTTAGCTCTCTATGCCGGAAAGTGGGTCACGGCACATCACAGATGGCAGTGCAATACCAGTCCCTAAAATTGAAAACCATCCAAGTGCACAACTCTAACCAGACCCTCAAGAGTGAGCTTGACCTTTCGAAGCGGCTTCAGGACCTTAAGTCACAGATCGAAGAGTCAGTCAGACCTGCAACAGAAACCTCCTTTGCTGATATGGTTAAGAAGAGTTCTACTAAATTTATTCAGCCTTCAAAAATTAGTTCCGTGACCATATATCCCAGTGACAAACAAAAAACCAGCGAGGAGACAAAGTCTCTGGTTCAAAAAATTATCTGTCCTGAGAAAATGAAACTGCGCGTAAGAAGCCTGCACAAAACGAGAAACGGGGGAGTTACCATTAGCACAGACACCAATGAAGATATTTTGAAACTGAAAGAATCTGCTCAGCTAACAAAATCAGGCCTTACGGTAGAGGACACCCACAAACGCAAGCCAAGAGTGGTAATTATTGGTGTGCCCACATCTATGCAGGAAAATGAAGTCCTTAGCTGTTTGTATCAGCAAAACTTGGCCGACAAACTGGAAAACACCAATCTAGAATTATTTTTAAATGCAGTGAAATTGAGCCACAAATCGGGAAAAAAAGAAGCTGACACCGTGAACTATGTGTTTGAAGTTACTGCAGTTATTCGTAAAGCCCTCATATCCAATGACCGAGTATTTATAAATTGGTCATCATGTCCGGTGAGAGACTTTACCTTGGTCACAAGATGCTTCAAGTGTCAACAATACGGTCATGCGGCCAAGTCATGTCGGGATGTCACACACACGTGCGGTCAGTGTGGCGAACTTGGCCATTCAATTAAAGAATGCCCGAAGAAAGAAGCCCAGCCAAAATGTGCCACTTGTGTGCGCTTTAAGAAGCCCAGCAATCACACTACAGGTGCTGCTGACTGCCCGGCAAAAATACTAGCGGAAAAAAGGTACATCAATTCTATAGACTATGAAGGTGCCTAAGAGCACCGTAAACAGAGTCATTTTCTGACGTCTATTTTTCGTTTATTTCTTTGATAAGTATTTTACATTAATATTATGATTAATAGTTTAGTTAATGAACTGGATAATTTATCTGTATCTGAGTCTAGAATTTGTGAAGCTGAGGATTGTAAGCAGCTCCTATGCACTTTTAGTAACTCGCTATCCATTTTAACGCAAAATATTCGCAGTGTTTTTAAGAATTTTGATAATTTTAGTTGTTTGCAGCAGAGACTTGACATGGATTGTGACCTCATTGTTTTAACCGAATGTTGGATTTCTAACCGATCACACATACCACTAATTCCTGGGTATAGCATGCATAATAGTAGTATCCACTACAATCAAAGTGATGGAGTCATAGTTTATGCAAGAGATCATCTTGATGTAACTGTTGAAGAACCGAATATTTTAGACTGCAACAGATTGTTGGTTAAAATTGGAACCGAAATCGCTATTCTGGCACTTTATAGACCTCCCTCTTTCAGAAATACCTCCAATTTTATTGACTCTTTAAATACCACACTCCAAAACTTATCATCCTTCAAAAACATAATTTTAGTTGGAGACATTAATATTAATATTATTCCAGAAAGTGCTGATTTAGATGCTCAGAACTATCTCAACCTATGCTCTTTTTATGGCATGCTCCCTGCGCATACTTTTCCTACACGCCATTTTAGTGAATCTTGTTTAGACCATGTCATACTGAAATCGAATTTCCCCTCTCTTGCTCTTGTTATTAACTCGACAATAACTGATCACAATGCCGTCCTACTAACCTTAAATCGTAAAATGCCTAGACTAATCAACACTCGCACAATTACTAAATTAAATATAAATAAACTCGAGGAAGACTTACGCAACGTCGATTTTGGCCCAGTTTATAATTCCGCTGATCCACAGTTTAGTATGTTATACCTAATAGAAAATATTAAGCGTGCAATTGAAAAAAATACAATTAAGATTAAGTTGAATAACAAAAATTATAACATGAAACCGTGGATCACTCCAGGTCTCATTCGTTGCATGAGACATAGAGATAAGCTGCATATGAAGGCTAAATCTCACCCAGATAATCCTACATTGCAAGTGATATACAAAAGGTACAGAAATTTTTGTAATGATCTACTGAAAAAAGTAAAAATCAATTACGATAAAAGAGAACTGGAGAAGGCTGGAACGAATCCAAAAAAGATTTGGAATTGCATTAAAAAGGTAACAAGTACCTCGAAACAACATGAGTCATCCTCTGGTTTATTACAAGCACACTCATCACATTTGGCATCTGCTAACATGGTAAATAACTTTTTTGTTAACATTGGCAAGGGTCTGGCAGAAAAAGTTCAAAGGTCAATAAAACAACCTATAATATATCCCCCTACCTGTACTACTAAGTTAACATCGTTTGTGTTACTGGATACCGACGAAGCAGAGGTGGAGAGGCTAGTCATGGGGCTAAAAGACGACTGTGCAGCTGGTTGGGACAATATATCAAATAAAATTATTAAGCTTTTTCGACACATTCTGGTCCCACCACTAACTTACATATACAATGTATGTTTACGCACGGGGCACTTTCCTAAGTGTCTCAAGAAAGCTGTTATTGTTCCTGTATTTAAATCTGGTAGCAAATATGAAATTACAAATTATAGACCAATTTCCTTGTTGCCCCCTTTTTCTAAAATACTTGAAAAGATTTTAAATAATAGGCTGGTCAAATATCTGGAAAATAACTCGATTTTATCCAAGACGCAGTTTGGATTTAGATCAAAAGTGTCAACAGCTGATGCAACGCATCATCTTACTGATTTCTTAGTACAGAATCTTAATAATGGTCTCCATACACTGGGCATTTTCCTGGATCTTGCCAAAGCTTTTGATACGGTGTCTATTCCTATTATTTTAAGTAAGCTCGAATCTATAGGTATACGAGGAACCCAGCTCAAACTTTTTGAAAGTTACCTAGATGACCGGTCCCAATGTGTTAAGATAGGAAATGTTTTCAGCGATGACCAGAAAAACACATCTTTTGGGGTCCCCCAAGGAAGTATCTTGGGACCGACCCTATTTTTGATTTTTATTAATGATCTCTGTAACTTACAACTGGAGCATGGAATAATCGTATCATATGCTGACGACACTGCCTTACTTTTTGCGGCTGACTCGGAAAGTGAAGTCTACAAGCATGCGCAACATGGCTTCAATGTGGTTAATAACTGGCTTCAACATCATTTTCTCACTCTTAATGCGGATAAAACAAACTATATCAAGTTTTCCATGCGCAAACTTACGTCTACGTCAGCTAGCTCTACACTATATGCTCATTCTTGTAAAGTCCCCACGGATAGCCAATGTGTGTGTTCCGCTATTAAAATAACTGACCGAACAAAATATTTGGGCATTATAATAGATGAAACTCTTTCGTTCAAACATCACATAGAAGCGCTGTGTGGTAGGATTCGTAAGTTGATATTCGTGTTTAAAAAGTTACGTTATATTGCAGACCCTAAATTAATTAGGCAAGTTTATTTTTCGCTATGTCAGTCTATCATAACTTACTGCATAACCACATGGGGTGGTGCGGGTAAAACACAGATACTAGCCATCGAGAGAGCGCAGAGAGCTATTCTGAAGGTGTCTACCTATCGCTCTTTCCTTTTTCCTACTAACCTGCTTTATAAGACATGTAATGTATTAACAGTTCGACAGTTATTTATAATTAGTATAGTACTTAAACAGCACGCAGCCCTACCCTATACCACTGAACTAACAGCTAAGAGACGACAGGACATAGTTTGCTATCAGAAAATAAGACCCAAATTTGCTTTTACACACAAATTCTTTGTTTTCTTAGGATCATTCCTTTATAATAGGTTAAATGCAATTTCGCCCATTTATCACCACAATTACAATAAATGCAAGAAAATTCTCCTGGAGTCACTTCAAACTATGTCATACGAAGATACAGAGAATTTATTATTAGTTGTGAAGTAGATTATCTTTGTAAACTTTCTTTTTACTTAATTTTAATTTTAAAGATTATTTTTAGGATAATAATCATAGTTTTAATTTAATAATTTCTTTATTTTTGTCATGTTATACCTATTATTCCCTAGTGATTGTATAATTATTTAATAGCCATTTTTTTAGCTCTCATAGCCTGAAACACAGGATTTCCTAGTTCAGGCATATAAGTTGTTAACTTAGATTTGTAAGGAAACTTTGTTCTTAGTTATAATTTTTGTAAAACATTTATGAATAAATTATCTTTATCTTTTATCTTTATATGTTTTTGATTAAATAATTGATGTTGATAGTTTTAAAAAATATAAAAGGTAATTTACTTAAGTTTTTCACCAATCTTCTTCTTCCTTCTTCTTTAGCCTAAATTAACCCATTGTTGGGCGTAGGCCTCCTCATCAACACGCCATCCGGTTCGGTCCCGGGCTTTGTGCAACCAGTTTTTCCCGCACACTTTGGCTATATCGTCCGCCCATCTGGTTGGTTGGCGACCAACACTTCTGCTTCCCATCCTCGGTCTCCACTCCAGCACTTTCCGGCTCCATCTCCCGTCCGTTCGGCGACTCACGTGACCTGCCCATCGCCACTTTCTCTTCACAATGACCCGGGCTATGTCTGTCAATCCTGTACGCCTGCGGATTTCTGTATTTCTAACTTTATCACGCAGAGTAATACCAAGCATAGCCCGTTCCATTTTCCTCTGTTCTACTTGGAGTCTGTTGATTAAGTCTTTGGTGAGGGTCCAGGTTTCAGCGCCATATGTCATGACCGGTAGAATGCACATCTCGAAAGCCCGACGCTTGAGAGACAGTGGCATCTTCTTACTCTTGAAAACATCGTACAGCTTACTGAACGCCGCCCATCCAAGCTTGATGCGACGATTTGTCTCTCTAGTCTGTATGGTTTTATCAAGAGTAATCAGCTGCCCTAGGTACACGTACTCATCTACTCGTTCAATTCGCTGGTTGGCTACTATTATGTGGCTCACCAATACTAGCTTATTATAATTATCTACTATGAGATAAATAATATCCTGGTTTTTAAATTCAATTCATTTTTTCGTTTTAGCATCGTTTGTAACCATCACTCATTATATTTGTAAGCACAATGTCGATTTATAGCCGAAACGGGACCCGGAAATAGAATAAAATATATGTTTTATGCATGCGATATCTGAAACCGGTCATTGTTATTTATGATTCGTGACACAAAAACAATTTGTTATGATTAATGTGAATCATAATACATGTACAATTTTTTTTAACATCGGCGAAGAGCAAAAATACTGTCTTACTACGGCTTAGTTTAAGCGTTACCGTATATTATATACATACACTAGCTTCTGCCCGAGGCTTCGTCTGCGTAGAATTAGCAATCGACATGTTTATCGCTATCCCGCGGGAACTATACAATTTTCCGGGAAAACAGTAGCCTATGTTTTATTTATTTATTTATTTATTTATTTATTTATTGAGGTGTTCTACAGCGTTACAATCATACTTATTCTAGTTTACAATGCGAGTCTTAAGGCCAATAACAGAACTCCCTAAGTGGTACAATCATATGCCTGGGTGGGAAAATCTAATTTAATTTGAAACAACAAACATATTTAGAAAGTTTAAACAATATAATAATAATAATAAAAAAAAAAACATGCAAACGCGTGTGTTTCATGTCTCTTGTGTGTGTGTGTGTGTGTGTGTGTGTGTGTGTGTGTGTGTGTGTGTGTGTGTGTGTGTGTGTGTGTGTGTGTGTGTGTGTGTGTGCGTGTGTGTGTGTGTGTGTGTCACCAGGAAATATTATTCTCAACCAGGAGCTTGAACTTATTTCTTGAACAAGCAAATGGGTCCACAGCCTGAAAGGATTTGTTGTATGTGCGTACAGCCCTAATTAGTATTGAGTTCTGGGCATAATTCGTACGTTGGAAGGGAACTTTGAAGAGAGGAATATGGCGGGTTCGACGAGTGGGCGCACAAAACCCGATTTGCGCGAGCAGCGTGGGACAGTCCAGGCGACCGCTCATCACATCGTGAAGCAACATCATGTCGGCCACGGTTCGTCGGTGATTTAAGGGTGTCAGTTTGTGGAACTTGCAACTCTCTTCATATGTGTTGAAGTGCCTACGTGCTCTGTAGTTGAGGTATTTTACAAATTTACTTTGGAGTCGATCCAGTCGCTGAGAGTATGTTATATAATGAGGGGACCAAATGCAACTAGCATATTCGAGTATGCTACGGACATACGCGCAGTAAACGCTCTTTATGCATGCGAGTTCCTTGATGGGTTGACAGACTCTCATCACGAAACCAAGGCTTTTATATGCCTTACTACTTATAGTGTCAATGTGTTCGCTCATTGTGAGTTTGTTATCTAACTGCACCCCGAGGTCTCGGACTGAGTTTACCTTTTGTATTGGAGATCCCTGTATAATATAAGTGAAGTCAACAGTGTTTTGCTTCCTACTAAAGGTTATCGATTGACACTTTGAAGCATTAACTTTAATTCTATTTCTAACATAGTAGTCCGATAGGTGATTAAGGTCCCCTTGAAGCTTAAGGCAATCGTCAACATTATGTACATCTAAGAAAATTTTAGTGTCATCGGCATACATTAAGTAGTGAGAGTGCACGAAGCAAGTGAAAATATCGTATAAATAGACGTTGTACAGCAACGGGCCCAGGTGGGATCCCTGGGGGACACCAGACGTTACATCAACGAAGTTTGAACGAAAACCCCCCACTACAACAGCCTGAGACCGATTGGAAAGGTATGATTGAACCCAGCGTAATAAATCCCCCCGAATACCCAAGTGCTCAAGTTTGCGCACCAGGATGGTGTGGTCCACCCGATCGAACGCTTTTTCGAAATCGGTATAAATCGCGTCAACCTGGCCACAGGCTTCCATTTTCGTAAATAAAAAGTTTGAATATATTGTTAGATTTGAGACTGTTGATCTGTTTCTCAAAAATCCATGCTGTTCTTCAGGGATGCAGCAAAAGAGAGTACGATAAAAAACTTCGTAAACAAGCTTTTCGAAGGTCTTACTGAAAATATTTAAAATTGAAATTGGTCTATAATTTTCAACACTCAGCTTAGAACTTTTCTTGTGAATCGGGACAATGTGAGCTTCCTTCCAAATTTGAGGGTACACTCCCTCAGAAAGAGATCTGTTAAAGATTATATGAAGAGGCTTTGCTAAGGCTAAGTAGCAGCGTGTAATAAATATTGGTGGAATGCCGTCGCTTCCAGGACCCTTGTTTATATTGAGATTCTTAAGAGCCTTTGCTACTTCGTCAAATGTCAATGAGATACTATGAGTATGAAGAACTGTGCCTGATTGTGGAGGAGCTAATGGTACGTTTTGGTATTGAGACGCCGGGGGAACAAACATACTATGGAAAAAGCTATTGAAAGCGGAGGCGATTTCTGGGCCAGAAGAATACTTAGATCCTTGATAAGCGACGTATCTTGGGCAATTAGGACTGTGACGTCTCGATTTTACAAAGGACCAGAAGGATTTGGGGTTCTTTTTAATACCTGTCTCCACCGCCCGAACGTACTTGTCATAGCATTCGGCCTGAACCTTTTTCTGTCGAGATCTAAGCAGAGAAAACTCAGCGTAGTCCAACCTGTTGTTAAACTGTTTCCATCGTGCGTGAGCTTTGGTCTTTTCACGAATTATTCGTATAAGATCTTTAGTGTACCATATAGGGTAGGTGTTACGAGAATAACGTGTAGATTTAGGCACAAACTTGTCGATACAAATATGAAGATGATTGTAAAAAACGTTAACGGCGTCGTCAACACCCCTGACACTAAGTTCTATATTCCAATCCACACTGTTTAGGTATTTATTTATTTCGTCGTAGTCGGCCTTACCGTATAAGTAGCGTGTAGTGACATTGTTTAACAATGGTTTAACTGATATATCGGTAGCGTCAATAGTGAATGCAGGATGAAAACAGTCCTCAGGCAAAAGAGGCGAGTCTGATTTAGCGAAAGTTAACGGAAAATTACTAAAAGCCAGGTCAAGAGTGTTGCCATGTGAATTAGTTAAGGTGTTATGCTGTGAGTAACCCTGAACACTTAGCTTATCAATAAGCTTAATACCAATATCCTGAACCTCCACGGCACCTTTGTTTATTAACGTTGGAGTACTGCTACCCCAGGATAAACAGGGAAGATTAAAATCGCCAAGTACTATGCAGTGATTATCAATGCTGGGAGCGAGGTCCAGTGACGAAATGAAAGCTTCGATATCTACTAATTGTGTTCTAGGGGTTCCCGGTATATATGCGCAAGCTATGTGAAGGTCAGAACTTGCACCGATGTGCCGCGCAGGTATGGTAACCCACAGGAACTCGGATGCACATTTTCCCCATTCTACACGAGCGTAGGCATTTAAAGTACGCTTAACAAGCACAGCGACGCCGCCGCCGGTCTTTTTACCGGTAAGCGCAAAATTACGATCCAAACGAAAAACATCGTAGCGATCATCGCAAAATTCAGAATCAAAAATGCCATCGCAAAGCCAGGTTTCCGTAAGTGCGATTACATCGAACTCATTGTTTAATATATTATTCAACAATGCGTGACATTTGGTACGAATCCCCCTCACGTTCTGATAATAAATCTGAAGGCCTATGAATGTAACTGACACAAAAATCCAACTTTTTTAAGCCACTCACTTAATAAGACACAGTAATTGTTAGAGGTAATACCGATACCTTTCATCACTAATTTACGTGTTTGTAATATGTTTACTGTTTGTATGCTAAGTAAATAATACAAGCCATCTAGGTCAATAACTGAGATTAAATCTGTTCCGCCTATAGGCATAAATCTGAGAAAGAATTGCTCTTGAGTATAAAAAATCATAATTATAGTAACGCAAAATAACAACTGTGTATTAATTTCACGGTAGAACTGAAGGAGTATGTACGAAAGTAGATCTTCCATACACAGCAATAAGCATCTGTTTGCCTTGGCTGCGAGCAATGATGTTTTAATAAGAACTTGAGGCGGTAGCAGAATACTCAGGCCATTTGCGATTGGCATGAGTAAATTTATTATGTATGATAATATACCCATACCAATGAATAGTGACAAAATTGAGTCATAGTGAAATTCTTTACAGCAGATTTCCAACGCTATGCCCTTGTCATAATAACCACTGCAACAATACGATATTATATTATAGTTGAGCGCTAAGCGTATTGCCGTGCGAATAACGAGATTTAATAAAACGCCCAGACAATACTTGTTATTGCTATTTGATTGATTTAATTTTGTCATGAATAGAAGATAAATAATAATTAATGTAGATAATTTCCTGGGGTGAGTGTATTTGTTGTGTATTTTACGAGTAAGTGTATATGTGTAGGTAAATTGTAACTGAGTGGGTATGACGAGTATTAAAAACGATTTTACATGGGCTATTATTACGATTAAAATTAAGAGTAGTAGCCATAAATTATGAAAACTTACAAATATACAAACATGCATTCCAAGCTCAGATAAATTAGGATATAAATATAAATACGCAGTGTTTATGGTAACTAGCGAATCTTCTTTAGGTCTTCTTCCGTGCGTATGTAGATCCCCTTGGTTCCGTGACTCTTGCGGACGTAGATTTGACAGTTTTTTGTCCAGGTGTACTCGTACTGCTTAGATGTAGCCGTAGCCCGGGCGTTTTTGAGAAGAATCTTGTTGAAAACAGTCAAGTGTTCGTTCACATAAATAGGCTGGGGTTCACCTGGCATGTTGATGTTTGCGGTTGTGATTCCGCGAGCTTCCCGTATACCAGCCAAGATGTTATCCTTCAAGATTCGTTTCTTGAGCTTCATAACAACGGCCCGCGGGCGGCCTACAACCGTCTGTCGTGGTTGTACTCTGTTGACGTGATCTATGTCGTTGTTAGTTAAAATAACACCACCGTGTTTGGCGATGGCTATCATCACTTCTGTCAGCTCCTCTCCTTTCAGTTCGGGTATTCCAGTAATTTCTAAATTGAGTATTCTTTCTCGTTGCTGAAATTCGTTTAGTTGATATTGGAGATTTAAAGAGATATTTTTTAATTCCTGAATCTCGGTTTCGTATGTTTTTTGATTTTTTGCGATTTTATTTTAATCTAAAATTTAATCTAGGGTACCAGCTATCTTCGTACCAAATGTTGTCCATATCGGTCCAGTCGTTTTAGCGTGAAGAAGGAACAAACATGCACACTCACTCACTCACTCACATCGTCACAAACTCTCGCATTTATAATATTAGTAGGATACACACATAAATCACGTCTTTATCCTTTACGGGGTAACAAGACCTAAAAAGACCACGTTTAGCATGTTAGCGGGCGTATGGATGGAAAGTGGAATCAAAATAGTGATGGGTTGCTGTATCGTCTACAACATGATTCCTAAGATTTTCGCCCATTCCCTCGATGGGCTATTACCATCTGCGTGGGAAGAGGAGCAGATGGTGCATTTTATGTTTTTTCTTTCTTCCCAGATAAGCATGGAAGTACGGTCGCCCAAATAAGTGGTCTACTACTTTTCATCCAACTTCCTATCAAATGAAAATGTCGCTAAAGTCGAGCTTTCAAGTTGACAGCCTGTCTTATCGACGTTGTATATTGTGACGTGCAAAGGAATTTTAACCTTAGGGTGGTAGACCACATATTTGGCCGATGGTACATCATACATTTACCATTTTAAAAACAAGATGGTATTTATTCGTATTTCGATTTGGTTATAATAATTAAGCTGCCTAATTAACAATACACATAATCACAATCGGGAAGATTCATTTAGTTGTATTTTTCAGTCCGTGACCTCTGTGAATGCCACTTGGATTTGTCGTGCTGTCTCTCTCACTCGGCCGATCCAAGTGTCAAACCCATAAGAGTGAGTGAGACAGGTGAGACAAACCCGAATTCGAAAAGCGCACATACGGTATTCTACATTAAGACGAAATTGGGATTAGCAGTTGTCTATTTATTTTTGAAAAAAAAAAACTAGTGTCAAATACCTAATGAAAATGAATAACACCGAAAGTATAAGTCTTTAGGTCTTTAGGTCAAGAGTACCCGAAACCGACGAGCATGTATGAAGAGATTGATGAATGTGGATGAAGCGAAAAAGGTATGTCAGGATCGTAGCAAGTGGAACAAAGTAGTCTCTCTCTAACCCTGCGTTAAAGAGGCGAGACAGTATGTAGGTATGTATGTATGTATAAGGGTGCGACCAAAGCGCCGCGTATACGCAGTGAAATGTCGTATGCATCACGTTTTCTCACTGTTTCTTCATACATTTTGTTGCGATTCTGTAACGTTACCGTTTTTTAAATTCTCACCTCTTTACTCAAATAAATTTTTAAGATTTTGATCGTTCACCTTCCAGTTTTATTTCGTAACGTTATCTTGTTATAGAATCGACTTGATTCCTGAAATAGCCGAAGCCTTGATTCAGTTTAGAGGCCATCTATCATGTGATGCTATAGATCAATTGGACCACCGGCACGCTCCATTAAAATGCTCACTCGACCGACTCCGTGTCTGTTGACAAATTGCTGTTAAAGTATATCAGAATGTAGTTTTAGGTAAAAAAAAAATACCAAAAAGAAAAAAAAAAAATTTTATTGGAGGCATCATGGGGTTGGAGCTAAAACTAGGTAAAGATATTTGTTAACATATTTAAACGGGATTGATGACTCGTGTGAAGGTAATGAAACACATTAGCCACGGTACGATAAAAATACTTAACAAAAATGTACACACTTTTTTAATTAACATTTTCTAAAAAAATATTTCTTTTACGAAATAAACTCCATCTTCCGCCTTAGATTATGTCTACTGTCAGAAATAGGTATCTAATCATCCCCGAACGAGATATTTTGTTAAGGCTATAAATCCCACACGAGCCTAGTGCCTCGTGCGTGTGCAGGTTTCCTCAAAATCTTTTCTTCGCCGAAGTTTTAATTTTCTAATTCAAGATGCAAGCCTGGATTTGAACCCGCTGACCCTCTAATTAAGAGGTCGTATCTATGTCAAATCACTAAGTTATCGCGACTTAAAATGAACTGGTTGAAAATGTAGGTAAATAATTATTTTATTTTTGCAGTTAACATTACTTTTTAAAAAATAATTTGCTGTCAACGCTATCTCATAATTTTTGAAAGCGTAATCAAAAGAATTTATTCTCTGCCGTACATGCTGAAATTAGATTTTTCGCTAAGCGTGCATGATACTCAAACGTACCGTAGGAAAACAGCGAAATATCTAATTTATGCCGGTTGAAAATGAAAACATTCGTTCGGTGCAACATTTGAAAACGGAATCGAGTGAAATGGAATCGTGTCAATGTCTGTTAGCGGAAATAGAATGTGGGACGGCGGCAACACTTTATATTTGTGGCGGCTTTGCATTTGATCGTACACTTTGCGCTTGACATTTACCTGATATGTAAAATATTCAATTTTACCCCTTTGATAGTATTTCTTTTTGGATTTTGTGATGTGTAAAAACTATTCGTTGCAAGTAACTTTAATGACTTAACGTTTCGTATGTGAAAATTGAAAAAAAAACCACGTTCTGATTTTGTCTCAAATAATACGAATCTTGCTGATTACTATAAATGCAAAAAGGCAGCGTTAAATTCGATACTGATCCAACACATACCAAAGACACACAAATGTAAGAGCATACACACAATTTTATAGAAAAGAAACATCAAAAAAAAAGCAGACATGAAAATTAGATCATCAGCGTTGTGTGTGTCTCCGCAAAAGTGAAACGGTCGCTGGCTCAGAGGATACCAGAGGATAGTCAGGATATTCAAGCAAATGAAGTGCCCAGAACAGAGAGAAATGGTTGAAATTGAAGGAGGCCTACACCAATTCATTGGTTGAAGAGGGCTAGGAAAGAAGAAGAAGAAGAGAGAAGTGAAACTTACAGGTTGTTAAGTACTGGTATACGATGTCATCTACACGTATTTAATACAAATGACTAGCTTTTTTCGAAGCAACTTAAAAACGAATTTAACAATTTTGAAAACCAGCGGTTGCCTGCCGGCTTCGATCTCATTTTATTTTAATCAAATCTTGTCTTGACAATAAAGAACAAAACTGAAAAATAATAACCCAATTTTGTGTAGTCTTTCGGAAGTTAAGTAACTATTATTTATTAGGCTGCAAAATGTCACTGCCTTCTAAGTAATGTACCTATATACTCGTAAGTATTTGATTCAATTCGTTTAACTAAGTAGCAATTACTTAAAGTCCAATCCTAATCACCAAGAAAGCCTTTAGTATTTATTTATACGATAGGTATTGTTAATGCTACCAGAGATTGGGGTACTCGTTGGCTAATTGACTAAGGTGTTTTATTTAAACCTAATAACGTACTAGGATTTTGGATTCACAGTTTGTGATAATTATTTTCATTTTAATTTGAATAAATCTAAATTTTTCGTCTCTCTGTCTAGGTATGGTATGCAATATAAAATGACCTCACACTGCCTACATTTTGCTTAAGCCAAATGAAGCTTGGCGAATTTGTACCGGAATCTTCGGTGCGCACTCGCACTTAGCCGGCCATTTTCTTCCTTTTAGGATTATCACGCATATCAACCGTCCCCCGACAAAAATCAAGCGCAGCCAGGAAAATAAATTAACATATCCCCCTTTAAAGGCGGAAATATCGCTGCACTCCCCATTTGAACCCCCCATCCCCCTCTTACCCCCTTCTCGCCGGAAGGTGCGCCCGCGCCGTCCCGCATCCGGCCTCGTTACGCGCTTTGTGTCGACACTCGGACCCAATGAGGTATTGTCGCATTTAGATGTAGATCGAATGGTGTTTTGTGAAGCGATATGGTAGCGTGGGGTGAGATGTGATGATTATGTTTGATCGGTTGTCGTTTCGATTAGTTGATGTGCAAAAATAAATCCTTGCGGGTGGTAGGGCCTTGTGCAAGGTCCGTCCGGATCGCAACCACCATCTTACTCGCTAATCCTGCCGCAAAGCAGCAGTGCTTGCACTGTTGTGTTCCGGTGTGGAGAGTAAGACAGCCGGGGAAATTACGGGCACAAGAGGCATTTCATCTAAGTCATCTAGGTTGGCAACGCATCTGCAATCCCTCCGGGATTGCGGGTGTCTATGGGCAGTGGTGATCGCTTACCATCAGGTGACCCATTTGCTCGTTTGCCTTCCGATACACATTAAAAAAAAAAAAGAAATCCTACTTAATATTACAAATGTGAAAACTTGTGACGATGTGAGCACCATTTTGAGTATGGGTCTGAAAGCGAGCGAACTTAAACTGAATCTAAATTGAATCGCATTAAGGCGTCATGGTAACCCCCCGTAGGTAACGCTGTAATCTTTTTTTTTTTATGCGAATAGGAAGGAAAACGAGTAGTTGGCCGTCTTAAATCAAGAGTGAATGAGCATTTACTAGGTATCGTTTTCCTACCATCAGACGTGATTAAAATCGAACACAAGCATATTTTTTGCATTTAAGGCGACTAGTGCCTTCAAAATGTTGTCTTTGTCTTTTTCTTTACGTGTGAGGAGTAAAGAAAATCACACACTTTTGCAAATTTTCGGTGTTTTTGTTGTTATTGATATATGAGAAAGTCTATTGATTTACAAATGCTACGTTGTGTTTACGGTACATCGTATTTTTTATTTTTACATACATACATACATATCGTCACGCCTCTTTCCCACAGGGGTAGGCAGAGACTACTTTGTTCCACTTGCTACAATCCTGACATACCTCTTTCGCTTCATCCACATTCATCAATCTCTTCATACATGCTCGTCGGTTTCGGGTACTCTTGACCTGGCCTTTATTTTTAACATTTAAATATTTACATAAGTCGTTACCGTTTAGAAGTACTTAGTAGGAAATGCGAGCCAAAAAACACCATTTGGTTGAACTTTATTTCAATACCGAACTTTTGCTGATACCTAAACGACCTACGACCTAATGTTGTTAAAAGGAGTAGGCTTTAGAAAAGTACCTAATTTACAGCATTTGGAGGCACTAGTCGCCTTAAAAAAAATCTACAGTTTCTCCATTGTTCAAAGCGTACTTTTCCATCCTTCAAGCCAGCAGTCTTGACCACTCTAGTAATTTTCTCAGCGGCCCCGCGCAATCATGGCCGCTCGGAAAGTACCCATTACCTTCGCACTCGACTCTCATTCGACTCGTTCAAACCGCTAATGAGGTATTTGAGACATGCTCTTAGAATACGACCCCCCCCGTTTTATCGTAGGTACAAGATGATCAATAATCGTATTTTTTTTAATTAGACTAATTTTATCATAGGATTAATGTGAGATTCGAACATTTTGAACTAAATTACTAACTAGATACACGTAGGTATCAAACTCGAGCATTATTTATTGCTCGACATTTGTTTGAAATTGGTTCGTAGGCCTTTTTCGTGGAGTTTTGTGTTCCTGCCGGTATAAAATTTGTTAGGTGTAAAATTAATTCAGAATACTTCGTTAGATAATTCAATTAATTTGATTTAAAATCCCTGTAGGTACCTAATTATTTTTAAAGTCTAATTCATTGTGATGGAATTGTTTTCGTACGTCGGTTGATGTCGAAAAAATACAGCGTCAGGATGTCTGTAATTCCGATTAAAAAAATTACAGGAGCGTTCAATCACGCTAACCCGACTACCATCTGAAATACTCTAGCTCAATTACTATATGATAACTTGTATAGTTCAAAATAATAACAATACATTAATCACTACTCTAGCTATTCCATTTTGCAAGACCTTGTTAATGAATAAATGCTAACGAATGCCCATACATTAGCTAAGCCGTGTTTCGAAGTGAACTTTGAACTAGTATTTGCAAACCAAACTGCAATGAAAGCAGTTACAAGTATTCATCTGAAACAGTCTACATCCGCTACCGAACTAGGGCGAAGCCACCAGTCATGGGGCACAGAGTATTTTTGACAGCGGGCTGTATGAATTATAAGTTTTTAGGGTTCCGTAGCCAAATGGCAAAAAACGGAACCCTTATAGATTCGTCATGTCTGTCTGTCTGTCTGTCCGTCCGTTATGTCACAGCCACTTTTTTCCGAAACTATAATGTTCAAACTTGGTACGTAGATGTATTTTGTGAGCCGCATTAAGATTATTACACAAAAATAGAAAAAAAAAACAATAAATTTTGGGGGTTCCCATGCTTAGAACTGAAACTCGTTTTTTTTTTCATCAAACCCATACGTGTGGGGTATCTATCTTCAAAAATGATATTGAGGTTTCTAATATCATTTTTTTCTAAACTGAATAGTTTGCGCGAGAGACACTTCCAAAGTGGTAAAATGTGCCCCCCCCCCCCTGTAACTTCTAAAAATGATAAAACTAAAAAAAATATATGATGTAGATTACCACGCAAACTTCCACCGAAAATTGGTTTGAACGAGATCTAGTGAGTGGTTTTTTTTTTAATTATTTCTGTCTGTCTGTATAAGTAACCAATATAAAATGACCTCACACTGCCTACATTTTGCTTAAGAGCAGGGCTCTGCTAATACCGGATTTTATAATAACTTGGCAAATTTGTACGGAACCCTCGGTGCGCGAGTCCGACTCGCACTTGGCCGTTTTTATAGAGAGAGAGAAACATTTATTTACACACATTCGATACACTGAGATATAAAACAAAGGAGAAATACAATATACTAAGGAATAGTACCGATATGGTGTAAAATGGATCCCACTCAGCATAATGTTGCGGCAAGCCGCAACGCTGTTTTTCAGTGGGACCCAGATAAAATTATAAAATTAAACACAAAAAACACATACCCTGTGGCGACACGAACGCCAGTGGAAAACACTTCACAAACAAGCTGACAAATACACGGAAGTATGTATGGCAACATTCGATCAGTTTATAAACGAAAGTTTCCCTTCTCGTGTGTATCGGACTTTGCGCGCCAAGTGTCCTATCCACTGGACCACCGAGATTCCTGACCAGCTCAAGGAAAAACTTAATCGCTTCTATACGCCGTTATAGGCCGACCGCTTAAATGAGTCTTCGCCCGCGTGGTGCAGGGGCGCAATACCCGCCCGCATCTCTCGGTCCCCGCGGTCGTCCTACCCCGCGCCCCTGCACCCAATTTAAGCGGTCGTCTATAGTGACGTGTGGTGCCATCTATCATAATTTGAATCTAAGTCATATTTTATTATCAAATGAATTCTGGTTCAAATCCCGTCAGGCAGACTCGAGAAACTGTTTTTGTTCGTAAGTTTAATCGTTTAATAAGAAGGCATTGCGGTCTATATACACCTCGTACCTACCTAGCAAATTGGGGTTTAGGTTCATGTATAAAATATATCTGACTAAATTTTAACACAAGCATGATGTTTAAATGAAGTTTTAAAATGAATTGCGAGTGACAGTTCTTACAGATAAAGATTTAGGCATAAATAATATTCATCAAATTTTTGCACTTTCAGTGTCCATTAAACTTATAGCAGCTGTGGCGAACTAGTGGACTGTATATAATATTGTATGAAAAGAAATTATGATGATTAACTGATTTTTAATGAATATAAGGAAATAACTACATGAAATAATGGGTGACCTCGTGGCAGCAGCACCTCCTACCTAGGATAGAAGGAACTGAAGTCTAGTTATAAAAATGAGATGCTGCTGTCACGAGGTTTACAACGGCCAGCTATAAAAGACTTTATCCTCCACAGCAGCCATCAACACAACAGCCTTTACATCATAATATTGTCTTGGCACTGAATATAACAATGGTTCAACTAGCATAGCCCATCAACAACCCACTAAAACTCCAACCAAGAGAAAGACTAAAATAGTGCCAAGTTGGTTCTAAGCTGCGCTTCCCACCACTTATTTCGTATGTATGAGGGAGCAGTCTGCGGATGGCGTATTTAAAAGCAGACGTTTGACTGACCGCACTCCCGCGGAATACTAAGCGGCTGCTGTCTTTGTCATGACCAAATTATCCGTGTCGTCCGCGTAGCGCCGACAAAGAAACAGATTTTATTATTTCTAATTAAAGACCCCTTAAGACGCGTCAAATTAAACGAAACGTTTTGGATGCTAATTAAAAAGCTTTTTTTTTTCTCGAGTCTGAAACGTTTCCAGATGCAAACAAAAGCGGCCATGATTCAGAGACACCGTGCTTTAAATTATTTACATTTCCAAGGAGCTCTCCATTTTAACCGCGCGATCAAAAGGCACCCCCCCTCTTTTTACCATTAGGAATATTGTGAGAAAATATTGCGACGAGAAAAAGGATGTTTCCTATTTTGTGACTGTAGTGGAATTGGTTTTTGTCATTAACCTGATTTTAGAACAGAATACTTAAAGGAGGACGATGATGGATTTAGAGGACTTACTTTCAAAGAAATTCAAGGCATTTGTAAGATTCCTTCACAAGTCTAAAATCAATCATCATCATAATCATCCGGGAGACGTACATTGCTGGGGGGCTACTTCGAAATTCGATTTTCGAGGTTCGTATCACACCGTCCCTCTCACTCTCATATTAATAATAAGAAGGCATTGCGGTCTATATACACCTCGTACCTACCTAGCAAATTGGGGTTTAGGTTCATGTATAAAATATATCTGACTAAATTTTAACACAAGCATGATGTTTAAATGAAGTTTTAAAATGAATTGCGAGTGACAGTTCTTACAGATAAAGATTTAGGCATAAATAATATTCATCAAATTTTTGCACTTTCAGTGTCCATTAAACTTATAGCAGCTGTGGCGAACTAGTGGACTGTATATAATATTGTATGAAAAGAAATTATGATGATTAACTGATTTTTAATGAATATAAGGAAATAACTACATGAAATAATGGGTGACCTCGTGGCAGCAGCACCTCCTATCAAGGTACTGAGTTCCTATGGAACTGAAGTCTAGTTATAAAAATGAGATGCTGCTGTCACGAGGTTTACAACGGCCAGCTATAAAAGACTTTATCCTCCACAGCAGCCATCAACACAACAGCCTTTACATCATAATATTGTCTTGGCACTGAATATAACAATGGTTCAACTAGCATAGCCCATCAACAACCCACTAAAACTCCAACCAAGAGAAAGACTAAAATAGTGCCAAGTTGGTTCTAAGCTGCGCTTCCCACCACTTATTTCGTATGTATGAGGGAGCAGCCTGCGGATGGCGTATTTAAAAGCAGACGTTTGACTGACCGCACTCCCGCGGAATACTAAGCGGCTGCTGTCTTTGTCATGACCAAATTATCCGTGTCGTCCGCGTAGCGCCGACAAAGAAACAGATTTTATTATTTCTAATTAAAGACCCCTTAAGACGCGTCAAATTAAACGAAACGTTTTGGATGCTAATTAAAAAGCTTTTTTTTTTCTCGAGTCTGAAACGTTTCCAGATGCAAACAAAAGCGGCCATGATTCAGAGACACCGTGCTTTAAATTATTTACATTTCCAAGGAGCTCTCCATTTTAACCGCGCGATCAAAAGGCACCCCCCCTCTTTTTACCATTAGGAATATTGTGAGAAAATATTGCGACGAGAAAAAGGATGTTTCCTATTTTGTGACTGTAGTGGAATTGGTTTTTGTCATTAACCTGATTTTAGAACAGAATACTTAAAGGAGGACGATGATGGATTTAGAGGACTTACTTTCAAAGAAATTCAAGGCATTTGTAAGATTCCTTCACAAGTCTAAAATCAATCATCATCATAATCATCCGGGAGACGTACATTGCTGGGGGGCTACTTCGAAATTCGATTTTCGAGGTTCGTATCACACCGTCCCTCTCACTCTCATATTAATAACTATTACTGAGAGCGGAACGGCACGAAACGAACGTTGAAGATCGAATTTCGGAGTATAAGGCCTGGAGTTGGCCTTTTCCAATGACCTCTACGACGATCGGTTTAGTGCTAACCGCAACAAATGGCTTCCCGCGATCTTAACTAGATCGTCAAAAAAATCATGCCGCGTATAAATTAAAAATTTGAGAGGAATAATTACATACCTAAAGAAAAAAGTTTATTCACATCTCGCCCAAACTTATCGTTCTAGTACTATCAAATAAATTGAATCCTTACCCACTGTGGAACCTTTTCGCAGTAAACGTCACACTGAGGATACGTTGAATTGAAAAGATAAATCACTGTGACGTTTTCTGTGAGAACGTTCTACAGCAGGAAACAATAAAGAATGCGTTAGGAAAAAAGGCTATGCGTGCCGAAAATACAGGTATATTTAGTATTACTTACTTTAATTAAGGAACTCTAAGATTGAATGCCAGCAAGAGGCAGATAGGTAAAGGAGCTCTTAGAACAGTTGACATTCACAGAGTCGTGCATGCGGCAAAGAATCTTGCACTCGTTGCTTCCTATCTTTTCAGGCAGGCAGTGCGAGGCAAATTAAAGAGTAGTCCGGTGTACGGTGACAATGTTACCGCGTTAGAAAAATAATGGGGTCTATATTTTGTCCCATAAAATTTACGTTTCGAATATACACTGACGAGCAAAAATAACGGGTTAATTTTCATACAAAAATCTATGAAAAGCGACCCGTTATTTTTGCCCGTGAGTATAGTTTGATAATTTACGTCGGTCATGAAGCGTTTCATTTCTGAGACTAAGTATTTTTTTTACTAACCTCACCTATGATATTCGGATGACTTTTCCAAAATTCCTGTTTTTTTTTCGTTTTCGCCTTTGCCAGATGTCGCAAACGCACATTTGCATTCTAATGACTGCTAAATTAAAACGATTGCAAAGGACTAAGGAAATCAAAATAGTGATGGGCTGCTAACTACATCGCCTATCAGCACCGCCTAAGTTATTTTTTTTGAGGCTATTCCGTCGATGGCCTTTTCCGATTAGCAGACTCTCGAGTGTCGAGAACCGCAGGGATATTCTGACGTTTTTCTCGGCCAAAAATTTTATAAAATGTCCATCGTTTTTTCGTAACCATGGTTGCTGCGCAAGCGAATCGTCGAGGCGGCGAAGGACGGCATTCAGACAAGTAAGAGCTCTCCCGCACCGCGCCCCATTCATTGTGATGATTGCTACCGCTCATTATACAACACAGGATGTTTCAGTCGGCATGACGACTGCTCTGCATGTCCACAGGGTGTTGAATTTGGAATGAGTTTCTCTTGAAACGTGGCGTATGGGTTTTTAGTGGGCGCGGGCGGCCCGTAATGAGATTTGATGATGCTTAAAAAAAAATACTTGTATAGGTACGAGTGCATGGTGGTTTTTGTTTCTTGCGCAGCTACTAGGTATTTCTTTATTTAACGTGGCACTTTTTTTTACTACGGTGTTTCAAACAGTTTTGCATGTTTTCAGAATGTAAGTTACTCAATTTACTCCAAGAACGCCGCGTTTCCCAAATTTTCTACATAAAAAATCTACAATACAACTATTCCTTTTGGATCCTTTTTCGAAATGTCTTTTGGGGATAAGTTCGCTTTTTGTGCATTTGTGTTTTCCTGAATTCATCTTTTCCACGTGTTTTATATACAATAAAAAGTTATATGTACATACATTCATACATACATACATTCATACATACAACGTCCGTAGTCTCGAGTAGACTGTCTTTGTATTAGCTTGTTCATTTGCGACTGCGGCTGCCAGACAGAACAGGCCCTATTCTATGGCCGAGAAATTAAAGTACCTAATTGTTTGTTTTAGGTGTTTTCTTCACGGGAGTCGTACTATTTAAACAAGCTACAGGTAGTCATTAAGTAATAAGCTTGGAAAAATCAATTACGACCTCAACAAAAAATGGCACAACGTCTGTAACTTCACGTTTGAATGTGAATTTTATAATACAAAACACGGCATTGTTTACTGTACCAGTATTGCAAACAATTGAAATATTTCCACCGTTAACGAGAACATTGCCAGTGAATAGTGAAATAATTGCTCTTATACCTTCTCTTTACAATCGAGTCGCCATTATGCGCCTTATGGATTTAATCTTTAGAGTTTACTTCAATATCCGCGTCTGTCTGGAACGAAAGCACTCCAATTATTCGTATTACTACTGCCATCATTTCTTAAAACCCTTGAAGGTGGAGTGCAATTAGTTTTTTTGATTCGACGAATCGGCTTCGAAATTTGTCGAGTGTCTAAATAATGGTATGCTTTTTAGGGAATGTGGCACGGCTAACATAATATTTATATTGTTGGGTACCTAACTGTATTTTTCTCGATTCCGCTATAGGTTCCTATAGGTCGGTAGGTACGGCTTTCCAAAATTTCAAAATTGTTTAATTAATCCGGTACCTACCAATAATTACTTAGAAAAGTTAAAAACGTCGCTTGAAAAGCTTTTGACAAAAACTTAAATCATAAATCTAACAAATATTATAAATGCGAAAGTATGGATGGATGGATGGATGTTTGTTTGTTACTCAATTACGCCAGAACGGCCCAACGGATCTGGATGAAATTCGGCACATAGATAGAGAAAAGTCTGGAATAGCACATAGGCTACTTTTTATCCCGGAAAATTGCGTAGTTCCCGCGGGATAGCGATAAACGAATTCTTTGCAGATGAAGTCGCTGGCAACAGCTAGTTAAGTATATTTGTTACAAGTAATATTTTTAATGTAGGTACTTTTTTTTTAATTGTCTTAAAGTACGTAAGTTATAACTAAGACGGCATTCAACACAGAATAATGCCGTATAATTTTAAAAATGTGAATGCAAAACCGAAAAATGCTGTCTAGGTACTTGAATGATGTAACGTGACTCTGATTTAAAATTCTTATGTGACATAAAGTGCATTAAGAAAATTACTCGCGTCTGCAGTGACTTTATATAAACGCAAATACGGAGCGCAACTACGTACTCGTACATGAAAATGCGAGATATTTTTCTGCGTCACAAATATTTGTTGCACAAAAGATTTCGTGCCTTTGTTGCTTGGGTTATTTTTTGCGGACCACGCTCTTTTGGATTTTTGGAATTGAATGTTGACGTGAGCTTTTTGTTGTATGGAATAAAAAAAAATAACAAGCTCGTGACGAAGTTGGTAAGTATATGTCTGGGTTCTGATTTTTATTTTTGATGTAAAACTGCATCGGAATTAATTTAGATTTAATAAAATTTGGTAATTTATTTTTGTTTGTCGACACTCATCCGTCAACCGTCGTGCTATGGATGGACTTGTTTCAAGTTAGTCAAGTTAGTAATAATGCTAATCTCAATACAAGAAACGAGTTCACTTTTATCCTATAAGTATTTGCACCTTGCTTGGGTTTTTTCAACTCCACACTATAACTTAAACCTAGAAATTTAACTAACGTAATAATGGTACAGATCCAATAATAGCTAAGCCAGTGAACAACATCCTAAAGTAGACTTTGATATCTGAAGATACAGAAAACTGATATCATGTTGTTAGGTACTAACAAAACTCTAGATACAAAGATAGTCATCCTATAACTTCTTCATTTTCTTCGAGTCTTGTGTTTTATTCAAGATCAAAGGAGCGTTTTTTAACCGAACAAAAGAGAAGGTACGCAAATAACAAGAAAACGTCAAAAGGAAGTACACTTTGATATTAAAAAGGCGTATGTACATATAAATGTAATGGAGTTTCAGTCTTTTCAGTTCGAGGATCGCTAGTTACGTAACTCTGTTGTGTGCAATGCTGTACCTAACGCAGATGGTCGTCAAAATCTTACGGTACTATGAATGTAATGAATGGAGACGTAGATGTGTGGTGGAATGCACACATTTTGCTTTTCTTTTAATGGCTGTCATTTGTTTTTGAATACTCTAGCGTAGAAAGTACTTGGTCGTTTACGGTAAAAGACGGCTGAGCATTTTTTCTCTCATTTTAAAACGAGACCTTAAGTCTCAAATTATCCATCATTGGGGAATGAAGCAGACCTTATGACCAAGGTTGCAGGTGGTAGACAGGCAATGCCGGCTTTTCGATTTCTTAATCTAACTTAATATTATAAATGCGAAAGTATGGATGGATGGATGGATGTTTGTTTGTTACTCAATCACGCCAGAACGGCCCAACGGATCTGGATGAAATTCGGCACGTAGATAGAGGAAAGTCTGGAATAGCACATAGGCTACTTTTTATCCCCGAAAATTGCGTAGTTCCCGCGGGATAGCGATAAACGAATTCTTTGCAGACGAAGTCGCTGGCAACAGCTAGTAACTTATAAACTCTATTATCTACCTACTCTTTCAAAGTTAGCGATGAAATTTGATAGCATGGCGTTTTAATTGCTATTTAATTATTATTCATACTGTTTTTGACGTGACAACGTCTTATAAATTGGTTTGCCGGGTGACACTTCAAGAAACTGCGTTACGCTCCGCTCACGTTATGCGCTCACAATGAGAGCGAGTGAGAGGCACGCGGGCATGGTTAGCCCGCCTAAGAGCGAGAGAGACAGACATAAAAAGTGAAAGGCACGCGTCCCTTCCACTCGAGCACAGTTAGCCCGCCTAAGAGCGAGAGAGACAGAGCGAGAGAGAGAGAGTGAGAGAGATAGGCATACACACCGGTTCATGTCTTGCGCTTCTATTTCGCTTAGGCGCCTGCATACAAGTTTACACGTCCTTCTTCCTACTATACGAATGAATATTCACATTAAAATTATTTTACCACTCAAAGTCGTTGTCACGTAAAACTTTCGCCCGTATACCGACTTTACAGGCAACCAATTTTTTTTTAAATAATACCTACTTAACTAACTCAAATATTTAATCAAAAACAACGGATACGTCACATTATAATGGGTATTGGATAACTTTCTGACAGTTATAAATAAAGGCAGATCTATAGGGGCTTCGTGAGTGTGTTGCAACCCGTAACAAGCTCCTCAAAATATAGGCCAAGTTTCCTGCAGCACACATTGTTCTTGTCAACAACGGTGTTTCCGAAAGCGATGGTAGGTGGTACCAACAACAGCTCTGGAAAGCATAATTTGCAAAATTAAGCCTTTGATTTTGATTTCGAAACTTTCGGAAGATTATCCGATACACTAATACAAGAGTAATCAGATACCCTCACAAAAGCTGTTACACCTTCACAAGCAGAGTGTTTCTCATTTGGAAACCTTGGTCCGCTCTTATCCCTCCACTAATTCTGGTAGCCGCAGCACCCCTGGGAGAGCTCAGTCCGCGATCGTACCGCAAACCCCATCTATTTGTTGCTCGTTACACCGTACCGACCACTAAATATTATGAATAATTTATTAGCTACATTGCCGACATGATGCACCTGACTGCCAGGGGAAAAGAAAATTGATTATAGAAAGTGTAGGGAAGAACGACATGGTGGTTATTCGTTAGAAGACTTTACTGAAGTTGTAGTGACACATGAGGTATTCTAGCTGGCAACGCATCTGCAATTATGCAGTTTTCCATGGGTAGTGTAATGATGCCTGCGTATCATCAGATGGTCACTTTTGCTCGATTGCCTATTTAAATACTTAATTTTTTTTAAAAGATTGATTTTTGGGCCAGTTAGCCCATAAAAAACACAACAACAATTGAAATTATAAATTAAATTGCAGTACCTATGTAAATAAAACAGCACCAAAATTTTTCACCTTTTCGACTTCCACGGTTGGTACCACTTAATCTAGAGTGGTTGGAGTAACTTGAAATGGAAAGTATAATATTTCAGATTGATTATAAAAACTTGGGTTTGAAGTATACATTGGTTTTGTTTCGATGTTTTAAGTTAGTCCAATACCTACGGCATTGTGTAAAATCCTAATTTGTAGTTATTTAACTATGTGTGGGAGCCCATTGCAAATGTCTGTGTAAATATTTCGTAATTACAATCTTGACGTTTGTAACCAGGAAGATATTATATTTTTGAAACATGTATGGGATGCAACTCTTGGCAAAGAGAATTTTATTCCATAAATATTTGTCAGAAGGATTGTGTTTGTGTACGTAATGTCTGGGATCGGCTCATTAATAACACTAATGATCTTATTCAATTCAATATAGGTACTGCTCAAACAAAGCTGAGCAAGATTAATTTTAAGATTTTATGAAATGCACAAAAAACTATCTGAAAGTATAACTCTATTCGGATATACGTTAGGCTGTAGGTTTCTTTTATTAATGATTTTATTTTATTTGTTAATATTGTTAAATGTGCCTATACAAGCCATTGCAGGTTACTTGAGAGTGTTTAGTATTTGTTGTTTATTTCTTTGAAAGAAACCCCTTTGCAAAAAATAGATCTGGCACTTTTATTTAATTTAGATTTTTGGAAATTACTCATTTTGACAAAAAAAAGTAGCGTCAATTTTAGTAAAATTTACAAATAATAGAATAAAAAATATAATAGAATCGAGTGTGACCTCTGGCTGAAATAACTGCTGCAGTTCTTCGTGGGGCATGAAAGTTTTGGGTGCCCGTTTTTTTATGCAAATAGTTTTAGCTTTGCAACGTGCAAGATGTTGCACTCTCAACTGTCGAAGGTGCTTTTAGATCCCAAAACTGAAAACTAGAACCGTGCACACGCCAGTTCATAGCAAAAACAATAACGCGAGTCGGTTCCGTTAATTTACATAGAGGGCGCTGTCGCCGCGGGCTACAGGGGTGGGAGGCAGAGGGGGCGATTAAAATCCCTAAAATACACGTCAACGTGTTGACGTTTTGATGAGGCGAAATAAATTTGCGCGAAGAAGCCCCAGGCGGACGCGTGCCCCTAGGAAATGAAGTTAATCACGGAACTTTTCTCGTCTTTGTGAGTCAAAAAATGGATTGCAAGCGGTTTTTTAGAAGCGTTGCGTTGCTAGGGGCGAGAGGTAATTGATATTTGCTATTTTGACGCGTTTTCTTTTACCGCTTTTTTGATGCGGTTTGGCTTTTAGCCTTTTAATTAACAATGTGGAATATACACGGTGTTTTGGAGAAGTTGTCGGAAATTAAAAAAAACATGGTGTACTACAAACATGACTCAAGACTACTTTTTTGTATAGAATTTTTAGGAATCCTGGACGATGAGGTTTGAATCATGACTTATGTTGATTTTGTTCCTTATAGTGTTATGTGTTAAATTCAGTGGATTGGTTAACTAAATTGAGTTTTTGCACGATTGTGATGATGATGAATGATGGTTTTGTTTACTTTTTACTATGTGGTAGGAGAAAGTATTAACAAAAAAAAATTAGTGACGATTTGACGACTTGCCAATCTGATATTAGTTTTTGTCGCCTAATTATCTTATTTTATAATTTTTGTGTCACTATGAATGAGTGCTTTGTGGTAAGACAACAGACACACTTGTATTTTTTTAAATAGTGGAAAATTGTGACACAAGATATTTTTACTAATTACAATTTACACATTCCATTAAAATTTAATAGACTTTACGCCACTTTACACGCAGACAAAGGCCTTTTCAGCATACATCACGCAAATGGCTTCAACAAAACGTACTCTCGATATCAAACTATACCATCGCGCCATACAAAATCAGAACTGTCAACCTAACACTACAAAAGAGCGCCTAAATCACACCGCTTTATAATGTCCCGCCCACGTCTGCGGAGCGACACATCGAGCATATTCCCTATTCATTGCGCTGTAGACATGCTCACCTCGCACGGATAATCTAGTAACACACGCAATGTATTAGAACATCGGTTGCCGCGTCGGAGGTGTCACGTATGTGGCAGTATAATGGAGCAGTCTCCCGTCACCTCGTCACGAGCACAAGAGCCATTAAAAACTTTCGCCTTTCTGGGACGCGGTGTGTTTGATACACGGTATTAGTTCAGATGAATAGTGGCACTTGTCACTGACGAAAGACATTGTTAATTTAGTTTTGTTTCACGTTTTGAATTTTCAGGGTGGTGGTGTGCATTCACCAATCACGTTAGTTTATATTTATGTAACCTGGTATGTGGAAGCGATCGCTGCGCTTGAAACGCAATTATTGCTGGACCTATTCGCTAGAAGCTGCGGAAGCAGGTGTCTGGTTGCCGACGTCAAATGCACGATCTAGGTCAAGTCACAGTGCGGGGTTTGTTTCGAGGATTGCACAGCAATTTACTATGGTTAAGTAGGATGGATGACGATGCGAGTGCACTCAACAAAAAGTATGATTTTTTTCACAAAAACTTATTTTCAATAATGTCACAATAGGCCAGCCCGTAAGACGCTAAAAAGTAAAAATAGATTATGATTAAGTTAAAGAAATCATGTTAAACGTGGCCTTTAGGTTTTGTTGCCCTAGACTCTTGTCTACCCCGTAAGGGATAGGTACAAACTTGATTTATCTATGTTTCTGAGAGCGGTAGTTAATTTGCTTTTTATTAATGACTCTAGTGAAACTGATCACGAGTTCAACACAGCCAAGTCTATCAGTTACCCAGTACTGGCAGGTTTCTCGCTTTTTCCCAGAAAAAAAAAACATAATATAATCTGTGATTTGTGAGAATGATTAATGTTTTGGATCCGAATAATTCGAAAAGGAAATACGAGAGACGCGTGGCGATGCATAACAAATAGCTTTTTCTCTTTCTCGAGATCGTATCTCGCACGGTTTTATCGTAGCAAAAACAACCTTAACATTATGAGACTTTTAGATTGAGATTCGACGACGAATAAAAGACAGGGGATGAAGTTTGGAAAATAAACAAACGGAAACGTCTCTTTCGAAATGAAAACAACTATTTGAATGCCTATTACACAAATCGGCAGATATGAGTTCTAGTGTGAGAGGATTTGGTTTTCTATTCCAATTTTTTATGTAAGTATGTAAACTCTTTGTTGCACACAAAATGAAAAATGGTACACTATTTAACGGAAAATAATATGACTGAAGCAAACTTATTTTTAAAAAGGGATTAATCTTCCTTGTTTTCACATCTGCTCGTTTGTCCCCTCTTATATATTATAAAGAAACTAGATGAACCTGTTTTTTTTTTCTTTTATTTATTTATTTATTTAATCTCATACTTAACACTTACAGACAAGCCACACATGCTAATTATATAACAAGAGAAGAGAATGAATACCTACGTATAACTTATAAACTTATATCTATGCTATACATTTATTGAGCTCGGTGTCACTTTCTCCGAGAATCAAATTTATGTCGACAGCATGGCAAGTCAAACGAAAGTGTTTATTATAAATTAATAATACTTTTAAACTTGCATCGGGCTTCGACGCTTCAAAGAAGAACATTATTAATCAAACTTTTGTTTTAACAAAACTGAATCTAAACAGATACAATTCGTTCATACTTTCTTTTCAGTGAGAGCTAAAGTATGGAAAGCACTCCAATCTCGACAGGTCAACGACCGTTTATTAAAATAGCATATTGGAGCACCTAATTTTGTAACTTGAATGCATTTTCTAATATACTAAGAAAGCACTTCACTTTGTAAGATGGCTTTCCAAGCGTGGCTAAAAAGGTTACTTTATTCTATACTCGGTATTTTATTCTTTTAAAGAAAATATTAATGCATAAAACTACAAATACTGCTCTACACTAATAATTACTCTTAAGTAATACTTACCCTTACATGTACTTCTTGATTTTTTATGTTTACTTTTACGGTTTTAAATTTGTAAGCGACACTGAAAATTATACACTGAAAAATCCATAAAGTAAAGCTATGGCCGGGACTCGATCGAACCCGGATCCTAAGTCATAAGTCATAAGTCATTTATTCGTCCTCATCATTCCTTGATGCGGGCTATACCGCTACACTACCCATAGCAGGCGAGTAAGCCTTTGAATTTTTCTATCTGTTACTAGCTGTCACGTGACCTTGTTACTATGCGATTGTCACCAAGCGTCACCTGTTTGTAATGGTATCTTACAGATAACACCTGAAACGCTTGTAAAACTACCCACATAGCAATCTGGCAGTGCAGCAAGTAGCAGTACCTTGCCAGCCTTTGGAAAGCGAGAATTGGCGTCACGTAAGTTAGAGTTGGACAATACTCTACGAAGCCAAAATTAGCCGAGAAGACCGATGTGCAATGTTTATAGCCGGGTGCTGTATAAGTCTTAAAACCACTTTGTATCATCAAAAAACGAAATTTTACATGACAACATTCTGCCTATTTCCCTCCCCATCAAAAGCGTAAAGCGTCAAGTCAGCTGCAGGTAAAATATTGCAGACTCCCACCCCTTGCGGCGGAGGGGTGCACAAGTGCCCTGGCAACCGGATTGTTTCTTTCAAGAGGCTTTTGGGGATTATTTTGCGAGAAGTTAATTAGTCCGTAATGACGTTTAATTGGACGTGAGACGGCTGGGGATTATGCAGAAGCGATATTTTGGAAAATGCTACATTGTTTGTATTTGACGTGAAATTAGCGGTGACTTGAACAAAGGGATTTATGAAGGCCCTTTGCGGAGATTTATTTCAATCAACAAAAACATTTACCTTGCTTCCCTTTACCTTCGCTGCACACAACACCTCCCACGAGAAACTGGTAAGGATCTGGACCCGATCTGCCCATCAATATGGACTTGGCCACGTTTAAGGCCACGAGACGGAAGTCTCATCATAATCCACCAGCACCTTCATTCCGGGAGTTGCTATTCGGGTTTCGGACCATCATCGGCTGATTCAAGTATCAAAGCCATAAGAGTGAGTGGGACAGCAAGACAAACCCGAATGGCATTCTAAAAGCTCACGGACGACTGTAAAATGTATATTGCACAAAGGACGGAAACTGGCAAAACTGTCACGAGAATAATTCGCATACATTATGTTCAGGGGCCTTACCATGACGTCCTAATTCCAACGCATATAAAGTTATTTACGGCAGTCAAATACTCAAATTGTTTCTTATCGTTCTACTGTATTAGCCGTACACTGACTCACAACTAGAATATTGTTAGCCTTAAAACGAATACATTACCAAAGCTTAAAAATAACATAAAGTCGGTATAAAATCAAAATTCCCGAATGTGCTTGAGAACTCGCCGCGTCAGCGTTGGGAATCCCGTTTGAAATAATTTGTAACGGGACTGCTGAGTCGTGCGGTCACAATGCAGCTCTTAATATAGTGGCGATCGATCCAAAGGTTAGGAGCCAGGGTTGTCGATCCCTTCACAATCAGTGCAGCAAAATCCTACTAATATTATAAACTAGCTTCTGCCCGCGACTTCGTCCTCGTAGAATTAACAATGTTTTGACATGTATGTATGTGTGTAAACTCTTTATTGTGCAAAATAAACAAGACAACTACAATTGACAAACAATGAGATACACGCACAAAGGCGGATTTATCCCTTTAAGGGATCTCTTCCTGTCAACCTTTGGGTGGATGAAAGGAGTATTACACTAGGGATGGGCGAGTGAGTTTAAAATTGCAAACACTGAGAGCCACAATACATAACTTTACCGAATATAATACATAAACTCATAAAACCTAAACGTCAATAAACTACTTTATACTACCTATAATATATATCAATAAAATATAATACATAAAATAAATAAAGAGCACACTAAACAAAGGAATATTTACCATTAATTTAAGAAGATGGTGCTGATGGTGATGGTGGTGATGGTGGATGTTTATGGCTATCCCGCGGGAATTATGCAATTTTCCGGGATAAAAAGTAGCCTATGTGTTAATCTAGGGTACCAGCTATCTCCGTTCCAAATTTTATCCAAATCCGTCCAGTCGTTTTAGCGTGAAGAAGGAACAAACATACACACTCACTCACTCACTCACATCGGCACAAACTAGCCGTAGCTGCCTAATGTAACTCTAACTCTACGCAGACGAAGTCGCGGGCAGAAGCTAGTATATAGTTCTAGGGATACTTCGAAATACGATCCGTTCGTAGAGTCCCTCTTACTCTCAAATGAAAGACTGTGAGTGCGAGGGGAACGGCACAAAACGAACTTTCATTGCCTGCTCATATTCAACACAGCCCAGCCCCCCCCCCGCTGGTATGCGGCCGCGCCGCAGGCGACGAATGACTGTCTCTTGTTCCTTCAAAATAATCATTGCGTAAAATGATTACTAGTAGTGTAATGTTGTCTGATCATTCGACATTTTGTTATGATTTGTAGAGTAAAAAATTGGTTGCCTGTAAAGTCGGTATACGGGCGAAAGTTTTACGTGACAACGACTTTGAGTGGTAAAATAATTTTAATGTGAATATTCATTCGTATAGTAGGAAGAAGGATGAAATAATAGTAACAATTTAAAACATTTATTTATACAAAGAATTATATTTAACACTAACTGTGCTCGAGTGGAAGGGACGCGTGCCTTTCACTTTTTATGTCTGTCTCTCTCGCTCTTAGGCGGGCTAACCATGCCCGCGTGCCTCTCACTCGCTCTCATTGTGAGCGCATAACGTGAGCGGAGCGTAACGCAGTTTCTTGAAGTGTCACCCGGCAAACCAATTTATAAGACGTTGTCACGTCAAAAGATTGAGTATGTGCATGTTTTATTGTAGCGTTGGCCTAAACAAATAAACGTACAAAAAAGGTAAATAAAAGTTGTTGAAAACATTACGTTGAAAATAGAGTAGGTGCGGTTGGTTATTTTTATGGCTACTAGAATGCATGATAACGCTCAGTTAATGGTGTGATTTTCTGGTCGTAGATTTATGAGTAAGCAAAGTAAGCCGAATGACAAATTAAAAAAAAAATGATTGTGTTTCCTCCCACAAATTTAGTGCTAAAAAACTAGAATTGGGACAATTTCATAACAAAAAAATCTTGCTACAGGTTACGAGTTATCACATTCGCTACGACGCATTGCTACTCGCTACGCTCGTTACCGAAAACTCTTAACAAAATCTGCCTACGAACAGACAACCTGACTGTTGAGTTCTCGGCAATAGTTTGTGTACTTATGTACTACAAAGTCTGTTATAGCACCACAACACACTACAACACAACACAACACTTACCTTGTAAGATCTTACTAACGTAATTATTGTATGAGTCACCTTAACAGGTTGTAACTTGATATAAATGATTTATTATTATTATTATAGACTGGCCACTTAGATGAGTCTCCGCCCCCAACCCTGTGTCACGCGGGCGAGCACTTTTTCACGTTACTATTTTACCAGCCCTTAAAACAATACATAACTCAAATAATATAAGTATGGCAACCCTAGCCAAGGCCGCATCAGCAGCACCAGAAACAATTATTTTCACTCCACACATGGTACATGTATGTTAGGGTCAGACGCGGCCACGGATAGCTATATTTATCCCTCTACGTATATCTGTATGTTTCGCTTGAATAAAGATTTCTCGCCCTCGCGGTAATACGATCGGTTGACACGGTGCTTTTGGGATGTGGATAAATCGAGGGGTTTCTGAGAAATTGACGATTTTTTTATGGACGACATTGTAGCTTATTTGCTGAGAATGTTGCAGGCTATGTTAAAATTAGCGAGGTTACACAGATGTTTTACTCTTTCACACTTATACTATTAAAGAAAGAGACAAATAAAATTATTGCTACAAAATAAAACATTATTTAATTAAAACTACTACGCTCTTTTGTTAAATTGCAACACGATGAGCGAATGTATTGTAGACGATGTTGCGAGAAACAGCTGGTTTGTTATATGGGTGATACTAATAAAACTGTGTCAGATTTTGTGTCAATTTCTGGTTTAAAACCAAAAAAGTGTCCGGAATTAGATTGTTGGTCGTAACTGGCTGAAATAAAATATATCAAAGTCAAATCAATACGCATCACGTAACGCAAAAACACAACGAAATTCAAACTCGACAGTGAACATGTTAATATGGATGCATTTTTTGCTTACAAAATGCACATCTTTTCGGCATACATTTTTGAAATCATTTTTTGAACAGCGTGAACTAAAATACACTGTTTCCACAAAAGAAATTAAGACATTAATTTTAACGTAAGCAAAGAAACGTTTCGATAAAGCAATCTAGCACAAAACGCTCTAAGATGCTTAGAATGAGAAATATGGCTCCAAAAACTATAAATTCTATGTAAGGAGACAACAGGTGCGCAGATTCGTATGGAGGGCGTAACCACATCGCAACTGCCGTCTCAGCTAATGTGTTTACCCCATTACACCAACAGGCTTTACAGCCAAAAAGCCAAAGAGCTACCCCTCCCCCCGGACCAACACGCAAACAAGACGACAGAGGGGAAATTAAAGCAACACTGAGATCTTAATCCGTAGCCGTGTTATGCTTTCGCTTGGAATCCGACAAACATCGTCGAGTCAACGCGTTTGCATTAAGTTTTATTACTTCCCGCTCTTGTAAATTATAGGTGTAATATAAGGGAGAGGGAAAAACTAAGATATTTTCCTTGTTAAACGATAAAAATATAAGTGGGATCTTGGGAGGAGACTTCGAGAGCTTGACTATAAATCTAGGGGGAGGCTTTCTTGTTCACGTGAATGTAATCGTATCATTATAGAGACGTCATGGAATGATTTTGTCTTCTTTACACGTGGAAAAGTGTTTTATTTAAACGTATCACAATCTTTGAGTCGAGTTTACATTGGCTGCTTAAAATTACTCTCAACGGTAATGTACGCCAGGCCAGAAGGTTGAGTTCATGTACAACAACCTGTTAGTGCTCTTCAGTAAATTCGAATAATTTCAGGCAGTCTTTTTCCCAAAATCAGCTGTGACAATCTCTAATATGGCAATTCAGAATAAAAGAACAGATGAACTACATATTACAAATTAATGATCATTATCTACAGTCTTGAATACAAAACGAGCAGAATAATAATATATTTTATCAATTTTATTGTAGCGAAAATACTAGACAAATACAGTTTTAACCTTCGTCTGAAGGAGTCTAAGGTGAAGTGATCTTGACACTTAACGCAGGTCTCTTAGAACTACGATGTAATTTTAGACAAGTGGAAAATTGTATCGGGATTATTTTTTTGTTGTAACTTGGTTGTTTCTTTGTTATTTTCCGTTTAAGTAGACGATTTACAAAAGGTTTGAGACGATTTTAATCACCTTGTCTGAGTCTAGTGGAAATTTTTGGTACATCAAAGGCCAATGAACGAGCGTATTTATAGTGCATCTATTTTAACACTTTTGTTAGCAAAAACCCGTACCCGTCTCTAGAACGAACAGTAAGAAAAAGACGGCTAGTCTATTCGCGCGGTCTCGTGCTAGGTCTGCTGAAGCGCTGGACTATGATTGTTGTTGTCATTGTCGTTTTGTCTGTTTGAAATTCATTTTTTAACCGAAGCTGCAGGCGGAACCGTCGAACCCGGCCCTTTCTCACCGCAGCACGTTATGATTTGATTAAAAGCGCTACCGAAAACACCAGTGTTGCCAACTTAACGACTTTGTCGCCATTTTGCTGAACAACTTTTCACAAATGCATCATTTCACAAACTCATCATTTGACAAACTTCTACTTTCTAGTAAAATATTGTCATTTTGAAAAACTTACAAAACGAACCTAACGTAACCTAATTTGAGCAATGCCTAAAGGTTTTAAGGTTAGGCCTAAAGTTTACGGTTTATCAGATAGGGTTGTGAAATTATGAGTTTGTCAAATTTTGCATTTGTGTCAAGTTTTTAGCAGATGATGAGATCCCGTTAGCGACTCTTATTTTTTCAAATACATTTTAGCGACTTTTTTCAAGCTGGTGTGTTCTATACATTCAGCGACTTTTGGAAGATATTTTCTACAATCTAGCGACTTATTTAAAATTATGCTAGCGACTTTTGCAAAAGTTGGTTGGCAACACTGGAAAACAACATTCGCAAATTCCATGCGGGCCCGAACCGAGTTCTGGAACGAATCGACTGGTCCCGCGTTTGGCGCAAATAAAACGAGCCGTGTCAGACATCGGCGGGCGACACGTTCGAATTTTCGGACGTCAGTTATTTTTCAGTGTCGTTCAATTTTGTCGTAGGTACTATGTTGCGTGCGGCTGCAGATTGGTCTGTCAATTTGGATTATGTACCAGTCAATCTTAACTCAGGTTTAACATTTTTTACAGTAAACCTTAAAATTGCTTCTTAGTGCCTTGATATAATTAATTATTATACTAGATAGATTATAGATAATGATTAGACTAGATCGCATGACCGGTGTCCTTCCATTTGACCTAAAAATTATTGACAAAAGCATCACTTTACAAAATGATCATTTGACAAAATTTAAATATCTGATAAACCGTGAACTTTTTTAAAAATCGAAAAACCTTTATGCGTGGCCCACATTAGGTTAGGTTAGGTTTGTATCATAAGTTTTTAAAAAAGTTTACGGTTTATCAGATATTTAAAGTTTGTCAAATGATTATTTTGTCAATTTTTAATACCTTTAATTATTAGAAATATTATCGACCGAGCTCTGTCTACCCTCCACACAATAATATCCACCCGCAATTTCTTCAGTCTACCCGTGATCATGATGCATGCAACTGCGTCGAAATATCGGGTAATAAAGGTAATCGCGGTTCACATCCCGTTTATAATATTTCGAATGAACTTAGCCGTGAATCATTGAAAACCTTTAATTATTGCTGCTGATCACACTTGCAAGTCGAAAGTTCTCATCTAGCTCAACACTACGCCGCAACAAGCTCTTATAATATTTCAAACATGAATGAACTATATGAACAATGTTACTTTTTATCTCTTTAATACCGTCGTACAACAAAACTTCTTACAGAAGGTAAAGCCCACAAGCCACAACGTCGACACTAGGCCATACCATAATCGAGGCTTTACGGCTATTTCTCCGTGTCGGTCATTCCGGTAAGCTCTGGTGTTGTGGACAGCGGCCTTAAGAGCCGTTCGTAAACTAGACAGCTTTGTTCTAATGGATTTATTGTTAGTTGGACCTTTCGGGTTTTTTTTAACGCGTATTTTCTTTTGAATCAAACGCCATCGAATTCAGGCCTCCTCTCAGATATTGAAAATGCATGACAAAAATTTTAGGAGGACCTAGTACTTATCAAAAAAATATATACCCGGACCCACTGTGAAACCTTTTCGCAGTAAATATCATGGTGACGTTTAATGAATTGGCAAAGAGATGCATTGTGACGTTTACCGTGAGAACGTTCTGCAACGGGTCAGGAATCAAATTATTCGGTAGTAGGTACACGTGACACGGTAGGAAACCTAGCTTCTTATAAACCTCTTTCTTAAATTTCTGCAAGAAGAAAGCTCTTATTATACAACATGGCCGACTAAATTATCAATTGTTACACAATAGCCCCCGCCACACTTGGAAGCTGGGAAACTTTTAATTGGAACGGAATCCCCGTTCCGAAGGCGTTTTAATTAGTAAAATTTCCTATGAACAAGCGAACGCGATATAATTTCCATGCAAATTGCGCGTTTAACTTCTCATAACACAGTAAGTTACTTTGGTGAGACGTATCGGCAGTTCATTTTATGGTAATCAACGGGCCGAGAATTGTGGAGGGATTATAATTGAGTGCTGATATTGGATTTTGGCTTTTATAATTAGCGCCTCCAAACCGGTTTGGGAGCAAAGAAAAAAAACCGGCCAAGCGCGAGTCGGGCTCGCGCACGAAGGGTTCCGTACCAGAAATACTCAGTTGTATGGGAGCCCCACTTAATTATTATTATTGTTTTGATTTTAGTATTTGTTGTTGTAGAAACAATAAAAATACACAATCTGTGCAAATTGCAACTGTTACGGTTCTTGAGATCTAGCTCGGCGAGTGGTAGCCGTGAAAAAGGGCTAAAATATCACGTTTTTTGTATGGGAGCCCTCCTTACTTATTATTATTATTTTGTTTTTAGTATTTGTTGTTATAGCGGCAACAGATATACACAATCTGTGAAAATTTCAACTGTCTAGCTATTACGGTTCTTGAGATACAGCCTGGTGACAGACGGACGGAGGGCGGACGGACAGCGAAGTCTTAGTAATAGGGTCCCGTTTTTACCCTTTGGGTACGGTACCCTAAAAAAGAATGAACCAGTTGCTTCTATTCGCGCTCAGGTGAAAGCCCATCGAGGGAAATGGTGAACTGAAAATTGTAAGAATCGTGTGGCGGTGCGCGTGGCAAGCTATTGCTATTTTGATTCACCTTTTCACCTGGATACGCCCACAGTCATGCTAAGCGTACCCAAAAAAAAAAATTCAAAATGTCTTTATTGCGGTTATGGGTAATAAGGTTGTTAAAGAGCTATTACACAGATAGGCGCCATATCCTGCCTGCTAGAGGCATACAATATTCCTGCACACTAGTTCCAACATAAAAGATTAATTAAAATTGAATTGGCATTACATGGCATGGCAATAATTCCATTGGGATGCATGATAAAGTATGTCAAATTTAATAAAATAACACAAAATAATAAAATAAAAATAATTTAACATGTCAGGCAGATTCAATTCAAGCAATTACATTACCAATTAAATGTCAATAATAAATTTACCAAAGGGTCTTATTAAGGTAATAAATAAAGACGTGATTTATGTAAGTATGTGTTTATTCTAATAAAGCCGTGGTAGCCTAGTGGTTTGACCTGTGGCCTCACAAGCAGAGGGTCGCGGGTTCGAATCCCGGGCTCGCACCTCTGAGTTTTTCGGAATTTATGTGCAAAATTACATTTGAAATTTACCGTGAGCTTTTCGGTGAAGGAAAACATCGTGAGGAAACCGGACCAATCCCAATAAAGCTTAGTTACCCTTCTGGGTTGGAAGGTCAGATGGCAGTCGTTTCTGTAAAAACTAGTGCCTACGCCAAATCTTGTTATTAGGTTGTCAAAGTAGACCCCAGGTTTACAGAGCCGTGGCAAATGCCGGGAAAAACGCTAGGAAAGTGTTGATGTGTTTATTCTAATATCCAAAGTAGTCAATATAGTGTAGGAAAGAAAATTATTTCTCTATCAGTTTCAAAACATTAATTTGAACACAACAAAAGTAATTATCGCTTTAACGATATTTCAACAAGCTCCCGTTATCGGCTTGCGGCGTCTGCTAATTTAGTTAAATGAAGTTTCGACGCCATACGTCAATACCGCCGACGGAACGGTTTGGTAGCTAAATAAATTAGTTTGACAAACGATACTGTGGTGGTGAATGGCGAAAACAATCACTCTGTACTGACGTACGGTTATTAATCATAGTGTATAAGGAGCTAAGCGAGTTTTGGCGGCAATTGTGGTGGTGCCGCATGTTGAGAGACAAAGGCGACAAGCACAAGCTTATAAGTTATGAATTATGTCACCCTTCACCCATCTGTTTATTATAAAATTTAGTATACCAAATGAAATTATGTGTTATTAAAAATTAGGCCATGTTTTACTTTAAGGACCCAATTTGTTTCAGTGAAATGTTGAATGAAAGATAGTCATGACTATTTATATTTTTAGATAACCTTTTTGGAGTATACGTAATAGAAACGCTTAATAGTTTTTTTTATGCATAATAAATGCGATTGACTACAATTTTATGATGTCGTTTGATTTTTAAAATAGGTAGTGACGATACAACTTAATTATTAGTTTATATTATACGAGTATTCATAATAGAAAGCAAAACGACCATACAAGTATGTATGTATGTATGTATGTATAACTCTTTATTGTACATAAAACACATTCACAAAACACATTCACAAAACATTCTCAAGTCACAAAACGGTAAACAATGATTGCTATTAATCTGGACCAGGGGCCTTACCATGACGTCTTAATGCGATTCAGTTTAGGTTCGCTCGCTGTCAGATACATATTAAAGGTGACAGCTAAAACTTGACCTGAGTCGGAATTAGGACATCATAGTAAGTGACCCCAGTATTATCAGAAGTCAAGCTTCAAATTTCTATCGTAGGCTTCGTAATCAAAATCACACAGGAAATCCTACTAATATTATAAATGCGAAAGTTTGTGAGTGAGGATGTGAGTGAGTGTGTATGTTTGTTCCTTCTTCACGCTAAAACGACTGAACGGATTTGGATAAAATTTAGAACGGAGATAGCTGGTATCCTAGATTGAAAAATAGGCTACTTTTTATCCCGGAAAATTGCATAGTTCCCGCGGGATAACGATAAACATGTTAAATCATTGCTAATTCTACGCTGAGTTTTTCGGAATTTATGTGCGAAAATTACATTTGTAATTTGCCATGAGCTTTTCGGTGAAGGAAAACATCGTGAGGAAACCTGCACACATCTGCGAAGAAATTCAATGGTGTGTGTTAAGTTCCCAATCCGCACTGGGCGCGCGTGGGAACAATAGCCCAAACCCTCCAATACACGGAGGAGGCCTATGCCATGAGGCACGCCGAATTTCGCGACAATTTAATAAATAAATAAAAAAAAAAAACGACAATAACAACAACAACAACATGTACTTACTGAAATTGTAGCGAATTCGGAATAAAAAAGGCTTATAAATAAATAAATAAATAAATAAAATTCTACGCGGACGAAATCGCGGGCAGAAGCTAGTATTATAAATGCGAAAGTTTGTGAGTGACGATGTGACGATGTGACGATGTGAGTGAGTGTGTATGTTTGTTCCTTCTTCACGCTAAAACGACTGAACGGATTTGGATAAAATTTGGAACGGAGATAGCTGGTACCCTAGATTGAAACATAGGCTACTTTGTATCCCGGAAAATTGCATAGTTCCCGCAGGATAGCGATGAACAAGTCAATTGCTGATTTTACACGGACGAAGTTGAGGGCAGAAGCTAGTATAAAATAAAATAAAACAGCAACGAACAAATTTAAAATTGACCCGAAACTGGAAGCAAATAATAATTAATCGATAACTTCCCAGCAATAACTTCACTAAAGACGTTCATAATTTTATACTCGCTCCGTAATCTTTTGCATATTCATCGGCCGAGGAAACTTCACGACTTAATCAATTTCCTTGGGCGTCGATTACAATCAGCCATAGATATTGAATGAATTCGCTCGGTCTAATTGGGCGATTAATGGTTACTTTTTACACGCTTTTTCATTCACTCTTTTGAACCGAACGAGGACGAATTCGAATCAAATTTGTACGCTTCATCAGTAAGAATTGAGCTGTTTATTACAGAGTAATGCTTTGTGTCAGTTTTCGATAGCAAAATATGTATCGATCATGCTTGCGTTAAACTGTCAAATACTATGAGAACCGAGCCTCTAGTGTAAGTTTTCGCATATAAAAACGTCTCGAACGCGTTCACGTAAACGTCTCAATAACTATGGAAGAATTAGCAGCGCTACTTGCGGTTCGAAACGGCAATAAACTATTCTCATAGTATTTGATATTTTAACGCAAACGCGTTCGAGACGTATTTTGTGACCGAAAACGTACACTAAGCATACTGTTTGTTGCCGTTTTGTTCCGCTAGCGGCGCTGTCAATTATCCCATAGCAACTGAGACGTTTACGCGAACGCGTTCCAGACGTTTTTTGTATCAGAAACTTAAACTAGTTGTTTGATTTATCTGTAATAACATTTTGTGAAATAAAAACCGGCCAAGTGCGATTTGGACTCGCGCACCGAGAGTTCCGTACGAATTCAACAAGTAAATATAAAATCCAGGGTTAGCAGAGCTCTGCCTCCAAGGACAATGTACAAATGCCTGCAAATTTGCATGGATACCTTAAGGACTATAACGCTGCGAACACTCGAGTTCGCGTTTGCAAAAAATAAACTAGATGGCGTTGTTGACGCAACTCATTGATGTGGCAAATTTGTGTAGTGTGTAATAGAATCTAAAATTCGCCATAGATAATACAAGGTTCACTGGCTCATTTCATAAGCGTCTGACTTATGACTGTATGCGCTCGTGATAGTCCTACGTTCGAATCCGAGAATGGTGCTTACTTTTTCATTTTTTATTGTGGTAATTAATAATTTTATTGTGTTTCATAGTAATTAAACCATTATTTATTAATTATGAATTCTTAAAATAATATAATTGCTATATTACTTTGAACACAAATGAAACAACTTGTAATTGTTAAAATAATAATAATATATCTTTATTTTTACATATTAGATTTGTTGGATTTTTCTCCACCCCAAATAGCAGAATAAATATATTATTAGAAAATATGAAAAATTTGCGAAAAAAAACGACATCTCTGATGAAATGAGAGAGATTTTTCGTTTATTTTAAACATTTGTGATAGTAAAACAATTATCCTAACTTTATTGAGATCATGGCTTAAGTATTCGTTTTCGAAATCGAAAAGAGGATTGAAGCTTGATCACAACAAAAATTAAACTATTTTAGCAAATGTTTTTCTCAATTGAAGACCACCAGGGTCAATACTCATGAAATTTTTTCATATGTTCCTTAAGGCACAAGGAATGTTACTATGGACTTTCTAGATGTGACATAAATATGTAATTATAGTTAAATAAAATAAGTAGTAGCAGCAGTTAATAATAATAATAGTATTTTACTGTCACAAATGTTTTCATTCCGTTCTAAACACTAACGAACTAACACATTATGTTTAGGTTTATAACCCTCACTCTGATACACAACAACAACTTGCACAATGATAACACAGAACAGTAGATAAAATATGGTCTACTCCAGCGCGGGAATCCATATTGGTCACTATGTGATTGCTATGATATCGCGTATTATTAAGACGCCACAATCAAAACGGCCGCGGATCCTAAGTCTTTTCACCAGTAAAGATGACATGACTCCAGTCGATATTTTCTCTGTCAGCAAGGGTTCAACAGCATGTTTAACATAATGCAGACTTTCACTATGAAGAACATGGCGAATAGTATCCACGCTTGTGTCAAATAAACCAGCGTAGTGATTTTGTCTGTATCAATCCATTTTGGCCATATTCTCTCACTATAGATCAACAAGACGAGGCCTACTCGATGTGACCGTGTTGCAATAGAACCCCTCCTTTTCAAAACGTCGTATCCATAAAACTGCTCTGTAACAAAAACAAACATGATTATTTGGCAGAACAATCAAAAAGAAAACACAATATATTTTAAAGAAACCTAGACAAGTAAAAAAAAAATACTTACGTTTACACCGGTCTTTCTAGCAATTTCTGAAAAATGTTTCCCTTCGGTTTATAAAGCAATTATATTTGATCGTGTGACCAAATCGATATTACAACAAGAACTTATTCTTGTCAAAATGAAACAACGGTTGATATTTAACAAAATCCAACCAAAACCTCAATCGAATAAGAAATACCGAATAAACGAATAGGTGTAAGATGAAAAGCAATGTGATATTTTATAAATATTACCCTAAATATTTCTGAGTTTAAAAAAAGAAATTATGAGTTGTTTATCCCTTTGATTACATGCGTAAACTGTTAATTAGTTTCAAACTCTCTGTATAAGAACGTTTGGCCAAGTGGTGCGTATGGTGGCTTATTGACTCAGAGTTCCCAGGTTTCAAACCCACGTTGCTCATGAAGTTTTTGCAAATATTTAAAAAAGTGGAGTTTTCGAGACGTTCAGTCGAGCTTCAAAATTAACAACGCCCATCGTAATTGGGAATTATAGCCTCCCATGATCCAAAGTAATAATACCGAGAAACAATAATACCAATCTTAAAAATGGAAAAAAAATAGAAAAAGATAGCCGGGATCCATTCGGCATACGAATGTCTTCGTTTACATTTTTTTGTATAATGCGTTAACAGCGCCATCTAGCGAGATCTTATTAAACTAACGAAGTTTGAAGGTGACTGTTTGTCATCGAACGGATAGATGCACCTCATAGCATTATTTTACTGAACTGTCCATGCAGTTTTGCAGCCGGCTGTACAGCAGTGTAACGTATTATTATATTGGTTACTAACATAGACACACATAAAAATATTCTGTTTTGAGTATTTTGTTATCATAACGGTAGGTAACAGAAATTCTTCATCACATCTGAAAAAATTTAAACTGTTCATGAGATACAGCTTAGTGACAGGCAGACAGATGGACTTAGTAAAAGGGTCCCATTTTTACCCTTTGGGTACGGAACCTTAAATAGCTGCAAGTAAAAAATAATATGAACTTTTTTTAAGCAATATTTTAATTATTCCATTTCATCACAATTTTGTGAAATTTCGTATTCGAAAATTTCACAAAATATCAAATTGCCAATTTGTCAGTTGAACAGACGTATAATATTACAATGTGTCAGACAAAACGAATACCCCTCATTTACTTACAAAGGGTTATTATGCGTCATCGTGTTTCAAAGTAACTTATATTACTATTAAAATAGACTTATTTTGGTGTGATTTAGGGCCCGTTTCACCACTTTCTGTAAAGTTCGTAATATATTATTACACACACACACACACACACACACAAAAGTAGCTTATGTTTTAATCTAGGGTACCTACCAGCTATCTCCGTTCCAAATTCTATACAAATCTGTTAAGTCGTTTCAGCGTGAAGAAGGAACAAACATACAACACTCACATCGTCACATCCATCCATCCATCCATCCTCACACACTTTCGCATTTATAATATTAGTAGGATGTAAACCATTAATCAGTTTTTAAGACTATTAATTTTTTTATTTGTGTTGTTTCTTTATATTTGTACCTACAATAAAGCATTTACTGACTACGTTCCAGTATAGGTACCCAACCCCTTAATATTCCCAGTGTAAACGCACCATTACTGGAACAGCCTAACCCACGAGTATTCTGCGCTGGCGCGGATTCAAACGTTTAATTAGTTTATTATTAGGCGGATACGGTACGAGCAATTGAATTTGTAAATTTTCAGTCTACAAATTGGCTCGACCGACCGCCGATTGTGATTTTAACACAGATAAAATAACCAAAAAGATTGGCAAAAGGGCTATCCGATTATGGCGACACATCAGTTTATTTCGACTTATGCCATATTGATATTGATTTTTTCACGATTGTTTTTTCTATAATACTCGTTTCTCCTAAACAGAACAGAGTCATTTTAGTATTACGAACTTTGGTAACATAACAGTATTTTTACGGTTTTATTTTTATAAAAAAATAATCGAATTTCATTCACTATATGAAGACATTTACTAACATTATCTGTCCATATCCTACTAATATTATAAATGCGAAAGTTTGTGACGATGTGACGATGTGACGATGTGAGTGAGTGAGTGTGTATGTTTGTTCCTTCTTCACGCTAAAACGACTGGACGGATTCGGATAAAATTTGAAACGGAGATAGCAAGTACCCTAGATTAAAACATAGGCTACTTTTTATCCCGGAAAATAGCATAGTTCCAGGGGGATAGCCATAAACATGTCAATTGCTAATTCTACGCAAACGAAGTTGCGGGCAGGAGTTAGTTGATCATAATATTCATAATAGCTACTTGATCATCTCTAGTGACCTGCTTGACCTTCAGCTGGCCTATCAAAGTGCAGTAATCGCTAATTTCGGCTTAACGTAAAATTTATTATGAAGTAGCTGTTGCCAGCGACTTCGTCTGCAAAGAATTCGTTTATCGCTATCCCGCGGGAACTACGCAATTTTCCGGGATAAAAAGTAGCCTATGTGCTGTTCCAGACTTTTCTCTATCTATGTGCCGAATTTCATCCAGATCCGTTGGGCCGTTCTGGCGTGATTGAGTAACAAACAAACATCCATCCATCCATCCATCCATCCATCCATCCATCCATACTTTCGCATTTATAATATTAGTTAGATTGTATTTTCTACTCTATTAGGTTTGCTCTATATTTTAACACAATATGCATGACCAAACTCTATTATATGCAACGCCTATTACGCGCCATGATTTGCATATTGAAAAGGGTCGAATATTGTTGTGTAGGTTAACTATTTTCGCCAGCGTTGTGAGTGACAGGCCGTTGTTATTTCCATCCTGCTCTCACCCAGTGAATTAAGTTTAAATAAATAAATATCATGGGACAAATTACACCAATTGACCCAGTCCCAAACTAAGCACAAGGCTTGTACTATGGGTACCAGGCAACGGATAAACATACCAAAAAGAACCTAACCATAATTATTTCATTTTCAATACAAATATTTTAGTTCAAAAAGCCGTGGTAGCCTAGTGGTTTGACCTGTGGCCTCTCAAGCAGAGGGTCGCGGGTTCGAATCCCGGGCTCGCACCTCTGAGTTTTTCGGAATTTATGTGCGAAATTACATTTGAAATTTATCATGAGCTGTTCGGTGAAGGTAAACATCGTGAGGAAACCGGACCAATCCCAGTAAGGCTTAGTTACCCTTCTGGGTTGAAAGGTCAGATGGCAGTCGCTTCTGTAAAAACTAGTGCCTACGCCAAATCTTGGGATTAGGTTGTCAAAGCGGACCCCAGGCTCATTGAGCCGTGGCAAATGCCGGGAAAAAACGCTAGGTAGATGTTCTTTTTGTTGACTGTACTTGCATTGACACCTGTTCTGCATAATTATGTGTTCTAAGTAAGCAAACTCATACGAGTGAGTGAGACAGCAAGATCAACACGAATTGCATGCTAAGAGCTAACATGCAACTGAACTCCATTTTCTCACTCTAACAAATGGCTGCGTCCCGCAAGTAGGTACGCCACAGCTTGGCTGACAGCACCGGCTGAGTATAACTTAATCCGCACACACACATTGAAAAATCTCACGGCACAGATATCACAAAGTTTGTATCAAGTCCAATCGATCTTAAGCGCGGCATTATGAAACTTGCAAACCATCCAGTTTGCGCACGTAGGCAATAGATGTCGTCTGGGAAGTTGCGCCGCATTGTAATTGGCCGTAAATTCATATACGCCGCTTATGTTGGTAACACTGACTTGTTTGGCTGAATTACTTTATTGGGGATTGGGCTCGGGATTTTCTGAATATTATTTTGGTGATTTACTGATCGTACGTAACGGTTGAAGACGAGTTTTGTTGCGTAAATCGTTTAAATGTGGTGATAGTTAATTTTTCGTTTTTTGGAGTAGCGGACCTCTGTAATGAAAATAATGAAATATGAGAAAGGGAATGGAATAGAGAAGTATGGGTGAAAAATTTAAGTACATGACAGTCATGTTGTATGTAGTAGTAGTGTACAGAACTGACATGGGGCTTAAGTCATTTTTCTAATTTGGAACGACAATTTGTCTATTACTCACACATACAGCAAGATCATTTACTTAAGTTTTTTACCTAGGTGTATCTCTCTAGGCAGATGTTATGCCTGAAGATCGAAGATCAAAGAAAGAGAGTTGGAAGTTGTATTAATGTATACGTGTTAAAAAACATCGATAGCGCGATGTAGACCATGCGTGACGTCGCCGTCACCTACCTACTCCTGCGTCTAGAAATGGCTTTATTTTTAATCAAAATTACGACGCCTTATACATGTTTATAAATAATTAAATAAATATTTCATTACAATTGACACCAATTGACCTGGTCTCAAACTAAGCATAGATTTTTCATGCAAATATCTGCCCCGAACGGGGATCGAACCCGGGACCTCGAGCTTCATAGTCAGGTTCTCAAACCACTAGGCCATCTGGTCGTTTTATGTTTATTTAGTGTTGGAAAAACCCAGTAAGAAAAGCTGCTTTTCTTAACAGTTGACACTTTAATTATATTGAAACCAAGTGAACGAGTAAAAGTACCGTTGAGAGCTTTTAAAAAAGCACTGCCGTTTCCGCAATTCTTGAAGTTTTTATCGTTTACTTTTGAACTGAAGATGGACGGACAATACACCGATGGGAAGCTAAGTTTACGTGCAGTAAGGACAGCAAATAGAGTGTATATATTGATGTTGAATACGGTTCACTGTCACTTGACTGACAAACGTATAGCAAAAGCATAGTTAGACATCCCTTTATTTTCTGCTAACACGTTAACTTTTTTACAAGCTGACAGCAACAGTTAGCGGAGCCTTTCGTTTGCCCGAATTTCATATGCCATAATGTAATGTTTGCCGTAATTATCATTTGCCATAACTCTATTTTTCTCTGAAACCGTAAATTTTCAGGAGCATTGAAATGGCAATCCTGTAGAACTCTATAGGTTAGGTTAGGTTTGTTTCGTAACGATCCTGAATAATTAACAGTTAAAGAGAAAAAAGAGTTATGGCAAATGATCATTATGGCAAACAATACATTTATGGCATATGAAATTCGGGCAAACGATAGAGAACCAACAGTTAGTAGTATACTGTCCCGAAATCTTATTAATATTAATAGACAATTTACTCTCAGTGCCATCTTAAATAGTTAATTGAATTAATTTGTTTAGTTGTTTTACTGATATAAGTAAGTAAGTTAATGCAGATAAACTACATCATCTAACTCCTGGCCAAGAGCCGTTTAAAATTCCAAATTAAATAAACCAAAACACAAAACCGCAAAGCACTTAAGCGTGATATTAAAAAAGTCGTCGTCTAAAACATCACGGGCTTAGCACAGTATTTCAAAGGAACAGTATTACAACTTCACACGAACGACAGAAACGACACGCTTCATAATCTCGGTAAACTTGGTCGAGCATTGCGCTACAGTCACTAAATACCCGTCCTACAGTGTTGGTGTAGTGAGGCTTTACCATTAATTAGATTGTTTTTATTTTTACGTCGAATATGAGTATCTACTGGTACTAAGTGCTATAATAGCGGTAAACGTCTCTCTAAGGTTTTTAATTTTGTTTGTTTCTTAATTTTAGTTCAATAAAGCTTATTTACATAAATGCTTACCTGGAAGAGGCTGAGAAAATATTTCAATTTTTTTTAAACTCAACCCAACATCATTTTCAATTGCGAATTGTTATGCATCAACTAATTCCTCTTTCCTTTTTTTTTTAAATAAGTTTCGTACCACAATGTGAATTTACAAATTTATAGTATTAGGTATATTTTTTTATAAATTTAATAGATACCTAACAAATCATTACCCCTTATTATTAGTAGGGTCCACCCCTACTGGGAAAGAAGAGGCGTATGTTATCCCTAGAAAGACAAATTCAAAGCAGCCAGAGTGCGTGCTATTGCGTACCGGCCACTAGACAATTTAAAGATACTTAGCTTAGGTCAGATACTTCAGGCCAAATACTGTTCCTAATCAGTGTACTGTGGCAGCACCCCGCGTTACGATTCTTAACCGTGTGCATGCATTTTTAAACCGCCCATTAAAACAGCGAAATTAAAGCGTACCGACTTTATTAAAATTGAGCGCACTCGACGCTGTTTAGTTAGCGTTTCCTTTTTTAGGTGCCACGTAAACAGGCTCTAGGAATTTTATTACTCTAGCTAGAGGATTATTTTTTGATGCGATTTATGTTAACACTAAGTTGGTTGACGTGTAAAATTGGAGTGACGAACCTTAGGGATGTTTTAGTTGATTTTTCAGAGTTAGATTTTCAATTTTATAACTCGGCAATTAGGTAATTAAAAATATTTTAAGCACGGTCGACCAAAGAAGTGGTCTACTTTTCGTCCAACTTCTTATCAAACAAAATAATCGCTAAAGTCGAACTTTGCAGTTGACAGCCACGTTTTATCGACATTATAATATTGTGATGTGCAAAGGATTTTGGACCTTAGGGTGGTAGACCACATATTTGGCTGATGGTACCTACACGATATTCCTATCCTATTATTTAGTTTTCACTTACGCCGGCACTCTCGGAGTGCTATCCGATGTTTTTATTTTATGGGGGTTCAGTCGAAGAAACCCACCTGCTGAAATATTCTGGACAAAAAGTTAGTGACCTTGTGTACTTAGTGATAGTAATTATATCGTTACTATTGATGTTATCGTCAATTCTGACGTAGAAGAAAACAGAGCCGGAACTTTGCGTCCGGCTCTTTCATAGCTTAGAAACTCGGAATATTCATAGCCGAGAATCCTTTTAAAAGGTCGCTCACCATCCGCCGTCCGATCGATCTCTAGATATCGGGTATTAATTGAACGAATGATAAGGAAGTGTCTAGTTCATGAATATGCATTTACAGGCTAAGTGCTCTCCGTGTAAAAGGTTCTGTTAAGTCGAGGGACATTTAATTGGCGTTTTAATTCAGTGTAAGCTAAGTACTGTCACAAAATGAATATTAGATTTTAGACTATTTTTTCTGACTACCTTTTGGTGGCTGGTTTCATTGCGAATAATATTAATAAACAATAATAAATATCATGGGACAAATTACACCAATTGACCCAGTCCCAAACTAAGCAAAGCTTGTACTATGGGTAACGGATAAACATACTTTATATAATGTAGATAAATACATACTTAAATACATACAACTATGACGCGGGCTTTAACATGCGTATTGGTCATACAAATGTCTGCCCCTACCAAGATTTGAACCAGGAACCTCTAGCTTCATAGTCAGGCGCACTAACGACTAGGCTATCCGGTTGTCTCGAAACTGAGAGGGTAACATTTATTTGTCAATCAATCTACACGTGTAGAAATGACGTGTGTCCAAATTTCAATTGAATCGGATTACTGGCTGAAAGTAGGTGATTGTAAATAAACAAACAGACACTTTTTCTTTAAAAATAAATTAATATTGCTGGTGATTGTAATTCAGAAACATCCAAAATTACGTTGGAAAAAGTAAGGAGTAAACTTAAGAAAAACATGCAGTTATTTAAAGTGTGTTTATTTGTTTTGTTGACAAAAGTAAGCCATGATAAATACATACAGCATACTTCTGATGTACCACAACTCTAGTAGCATAAACAATAAAAACAATGCGAATGCAACTATCTTTATCTGTTGTTTTAATGTGTTATTAATTTGTTGTGTTGTGATTGTCATCAATGAACTTTTTTTCTTTCTTTCAACTATTTAAACGACGACTCAGTTTTCAAGGAAATATATTCATCTTAGGTTGAAGATAGCTGCACTGCGATTCCCAAAACGGAACTGAGGAGGCGACTCGCCTATTCAGCGCTAGTCTTCCGCGATCATCGCTCCCACTTACACCTTCGATTGCAGATAGAGACAGACAATGTTGTCGAATCAATAATTCAGACCAGCGACGGTTCCCGTAAAATGCTGTAACCAAATTCCTGGATGTGTGCCAGCCATTATCGGAATCATATAAAAGATGGAAATCGAGGTGAGAAATGTCGATGCTAACGCCGTAGCAATCGGTTGGAATTGGTCTAAAAACAAAAGAGAATCGGTGTATTATACCAAAGTTTCCACGTTACGTTCTCTGACCGAATACAGTCGCGACACTGTTATTGTTTGCTTATACGTTTCACTGTCTGTTTATTATCCTGTTGTTTTCTCGTAAATCTTTTAATGACAGAAGAAAAGCAAAAGGATAAAATATCAGTTGGATAGCAAAAACAATAGCAGTAAATGCTATTTGCGCTCTGACCGGTGAAATAAAGATCACTGTTTTATATGAATAATAGAGTTTGTTATCAATAAATCAGGTCCTGACAATAGCGAACACAAAAAAAGAATTATTATCCAATTTGGTGCAGTCGACCAGAAGTTATGCGCGTACATATCAGTGGTTCATTTTTATTTATCTAAAATCAATCATCATCATATCAGCTGTAGGAAGTCTACTGTTGGGAATAGGCCTCCCCCATAGACCTCCTGCCTCCTGCCTAGGTTGGAAGTGGCTTGTATCCAACGTAAACCCGCGACATTAACCAACTTATCCGTCCATCTCGTTAATGGACATCCTTCGCTGCGCTTGCCGATCCGCGGTCTCCACTCAAGAACCTTTCGGCCCAACGACCATCCTGTTCACCGTGCTATATGGCCTACCCATTGCAAACTTCAACGAGCTAATTCACTTAGCTATGTCGGACACTCTTGTTCTTCTACGTATCTCCTCATTTTTGATTCGTTCCTGTAGAGAATCCCAAGCATAGCTCTCTCCCTCGTTGAGCAACTTTGAGTCGTTGAGGCGTATATTGGAACACCAGGTTAAAGAATTTCGACTTAAAGCACTGAGGAATTTTGGACAAAAAGACACTGCGGAGTTTCCTAAACGCTGCCCATCCGAGTTGACATCCTTCTCGAAGTTAGACCTGTTTATCTAATTAGATGCTTTGTCCTAGGTGATCAACTTCAAGAACCGAATTCTTAACCAAAACAGGGGTAGATACCACATGGACATTCGACATGTCTTTTGTCTTGTCCATGTTCATTTGGAGACCCACCAGTCAAGAGACTCGATTGAGGCTTTCGAGCATCGTACTGAATTCTTCCATCGACTTTGCCATGACCACGATATCGTTGGCAAACCGAAGGGGATCTAGGATCAAACGAATTAATAAAATTAAATAAAGCAAACTAAACTAGAATTACGTTCACGTTATTTTTACTACAACAAAATATAGCAATGTACTTTCACGTCTTGGCTTCCTGGCTCCATCGTAAAGGCCCCCGCGCGCCTACATCTGCTGTCAATGTTGTGAAATCGGGGGCTTATTAAAATTTTACGCCAACTCCTTCACTGTGCAAACTTTAATAAGGTAAATTCAAATCTCGAGACGTCGAAATACTCACCTGAATAATTAAAGGTATTGTATTAAAACGGATTCGAGTCAAGTTTGTTTTTAAAGGATACGGCGCTCGCTCGCATAATGTGACACGGTCGGTGGGAAGAGCTGGAGATGTTTGTGCCCATTTAGGCTGCTTAATATTTATTAGACCAGGTACAGAATGTGAAGGGCATTGGAACATTAGCGTTGCTACTAAGAAACACTTAAACACGCCTTAGGATTACCAAACGAGCGATTTCACAGAACTGGCGGGTGCGACAGTTATTTTCTGAATAATTTAATTTTCCTACAGATTTGCCTATCCTTTTGTTTTCTAAACAAAACAAAAAGATTTTCAACGATTGTTTAAGTAAACTTTTGTATTTTTTTTTCTATTATAACGAATTAGAAGTAATTTTATGAACACATTTTTTTAGTGACTTTATTTTTTTATGCCCTGGTTAATAGTCAAGTGCCTTAACATTTATTAAAAATCTATAATTAGGTACAGTTCGTAAATTACGTAACACAACCTTATTATGCCGATATAAGAACGATATATTAGGGACAAGGTCTCAGAATCTTTCCGGAATATTTTAGCAGGGTGGTTGGGTTAAATAATTCGACTGTACTAAGATTTTTTCAATTAATTTTTTGATTTAAAATTTAAGTCCCGCACTTGACGCAGTTCACTTTGAACGTATATAAATATTAGATACGTTTTGTGGACTAATTGAATAATTCTAAAAATCATTGACAGGGCTATTAAATCAAGTTAACCCAACAACATGCTGAAACATGCCGGTACAATTTTAATCGATCTTGTACACTTTTGAAACGCCTAACTGAACTTCCAAAATATTATAAACGGGATATGAACCGCGATTACCTTCATTAAGCTCCCGATCGAATGAAAACTCAAAATCAATGAAAACTTTTACCTAACTGTACCAGTCACTTAAAATTTTATTATGCAAGCTACTCATAGTTGAGATTTCATTATAAAATCTTCAGCTTAACGAAATGAAAAAGTAAATTGTGCGGTATATTACATTAGGTTTATTAAATAAATGACCTCCGCAGACGAGGCAAACTTGTGCGTAATGAGTAGACCAATATGAAGCGGGTTGGTGTCGCGTGATATTGCCTACGTGTCCCGGGCCAGGAGAGTTGCGGATTGATGACATTAAGTATATATATTTTATCTACACCCGTAATATCATAACCTTGGTTTTGACGTCTTGTGCCAGATTCTAAAAAGCCAGATTCGCGGAACACCAGATTCGCTGAACGCCAGATTCGTATTATGCCAGATTTTCAGATTCACAGTATACCAGATTCGCAGTATGCCAGATTCGCTCGATACCAGATTCCAGATTCGCAGAATGCCAGATTCGCATAGTACCAGATTCGGAGAACGCTAGATTCGCAGAATGCCAGATTCGCAGATTGCCAGATACGTTTCTTGTCAGCATTATTTACCACTTTCCTGTTGCCATTATTTACTAGATTTTGATTTACCGTTTTCAGTTATATACGGCGTTAGGTTTTACCGCTACAAAGTGACTAAAAATAGTAATCTGAATCTACAGGAAAATGGTAAATAAAAGTAAACAAGATGTAGTTTAATACTCATTACCGGAATTAGTAGGGTTTGCCGTTGACGGATACGTCAAGGAGGACATATTGATATGATATAAATTAGCTTTTTGGGGGAGAAAAGTTCTCGAGTGGCGACCACGAACTGGAAGACGCAGTGTTGGCAGGCCTCCCACTAGGTGGACTGACGACATCGTAAAAGTTGCGGGAAACCGGTGGATGCAGGTGGCGACTTGTCGTTCATTATGGTGTGCTAAGGGGGAGGCCTTTGTTTAGCAGTGGACGTCTTCAGGCTGATGATGATGATGATGAAGTTAGCCTTTGCGCAAATATAATGATATTTTTGTGAATTGTGTTTGTTACTTTGTACTTGTATAAAAAAGCATCAACTTACTAACCCAACTGTGGCGAACTAGTGGACTGTATCTGATATGGAATGAAAACAAATTATGATGATTAACTGATTTTTAATGAATATAAGGAAACTACATGAAATAATGGGTGACCTCGTGGCAGCAGCACCTCCTGGCGTGGTTCGTAACGAACTGAAGTTTTGTTTTAAAAATCGGGTGCTGCAGTCACGAGGTTTACAACGGCCAGCTATAAAACAGTTTATCCTCCACACCAACGACCTGCTGAAAAATATTCTGAAACAGTTTCTAATACATCCAGTATTGTGGACTCGCTGTTTTTATGGCCGCAACAAGTGTCACGTCGAGTTTACCACATGCCAGGGATTTATGTGTCGTTATTCGCGTCCCGGCGCACTGTCGATACTAATTTGATAAGGTCCCACCCCCGTTTATGACCGGGAATTATTAAACTAACTCTCATCTAAACTGAGAGCTAAAACTGATTCTCGTATAAACGCTCAGTTTTAGTTTTATCCATCCACTTAGATTATGATCTTGTGATTCGCGCGAAGTTTGCTCTTTACGAGGTTTTGATGATGATCGATGTAGTTGGAGCTGACCTGGTTTCGTGATATATTTATCATGTTTGTTTCTTGTTGGGGCTGTTTTGTTTTAGTGGGGCTAAATGTTTGATTACGGTAGGCGATACTACAGTTTTACTTGTTTTATTGATGTTTTTCGAGAATTAGGGCCTGTTTCACCATTCTCCTCGTGAGATACTAAATTTAATAGAAGTGGCAGAAGTTATGAAATAAAAATTAATAATAGCCAAGTTTTGAATGAGGACATTAAAAGCAACGGATAAAAATAATAATATTTACCTGCCACTGGTCTCAAATAGGCAAATAAAGTTGATCCTATTGCATATTTTTCAAAATTTCGTACACCAGTCGGTTTCTGAATCCATAGTACAGCTGCAATTTTGCTGAGCGATTTCCGGACGAGAGTTTTCTTTATGCTCACCACGCACACTTCAACACGAATGCAGACACGTGTTTACTACAGATAAGGCTCACTCGTCATCGTGAATCACAAGCGCTATACTCGCATCAACGACAAGTTCAATGACCTTTACTTTAGTGGTACAAACGTCTACATCCTCGGAATTCCTCGAGCCGATAGAACCATACAAAAAAACCTTATCTCAGTGCCACTTGCCACGCATTGTTCGCCAAGATTAATTCATACCTCCGCCCATTCGGCTCTCGACCTGGAAACGTCACAGGTCCCCCTCTGTTTCTATGGACGTACGCCCTTTTGGAATTGGCTAGCGCTGTCGGATAGAAAAAGAAAAGTAATGGTGTAGATAGCCTGTCATCTTTGTAATGTAGAAAGGAATCTTCAGTTATTAAACGGACGGCCATGAAAGGTCCCGGACGGCATTCTGTGCCGTTTGATTGGTTGTGACGGGAATTGTACGGTGGCTTTTTTGTTCAGCTATTGTAGTGAACTCGGTTATAAGAATGTGTAGCAAGTGATACTGTGGTGGAAGAATGTCCGCATTGTATAAATTTTTTCCGTGATAACGTCTTATAAACGCCGGCTGCACTCACGAAAAAGCATGACTCATTGTCACGTTCCGCTTGACGTCAGTGTGCAAGCGAGAGCGCGGAACAAGCGATAGAGAGGCACTATCTTCTCGCGTGACGGCAGAGCTAGCAGTTCGAATATGTTTCTTTCTAACGTTATCATGTAAAACTGTCGTCCGTAAACCGACTTTATAGACAGTCGGTTATTTTTTTGAAGTGAAATCTTCATTAGCGCCGCTGAGCGCTTTTTGAGATGGGTAGCGACTTTGTTTTATACTATGTAGTGATTATAAACAACTAGCAGCCCGTCCCGGCTTCACACGGGGTAGACAATTATTTATTTTTGGAAATTTGGATATAAAACACTTTTTTTCACAAATATTTTTATTTGTATTAAAAAAATCCCACAGTTATATTTGTATAAAATGAAAAAAGTTGTTGTAGTGACATAACTACAATAGTTGGACATATGCTACCGCGGAGTTTTTTGTAGACATTATGATGTTCTTCAATATTGTTGTACATTATTTTGTTCTATCGCTAATAGTTTCGGCAGCGCATTCGACGAAAGACATTTTAAGACTCATTTTTCTACACCTTCGGTTACATTGTTCAAATTTTACCAAGGATCCCTAATTTTTTTCAAAATGAAATGTAGCCTATGTCAAATTGGAAGAATGTAGCATTCTATTGGTGAAAGAATTTTTTAGATCGGCCCAGTACTTTTTGAGCCTATTCATTGCAAACATACAAACATACAAAAATAGGTACAAATCTTTCCTCTTTATAATATTATTAGTGTAGATATGCTTACCAAAATACTAAATACACGCAATCAAAGCCGCGGGCAAAAGCTAGTGTATCTCATAAACACAGGTTCACACGAATTATCACGAGTGCGAGAACACCTAACGCGGGGGGATTCGAACAGCTGAAACACTCTTAATTCGTAAACAAAACGCCGCCGTGAAACTTTGATAATCGCCCCCCGTATCCGTCACGTGGTGGAGTTAATATAACTGTGCGCAAGTGTTACCGCACCCGTTGCCATGGCGACGGCTGGGGACACATCGGGGTGTGCGAGATAGACCCCTTAGACGTGTGATACTTGAGCGTGTCTCGATTGATGACTCGCGAGTCTAGCGGGCTAGTTTTTATTGCGGATGTTAGTTATAGTTACGTATCTCTTTCTATCCGAATCCTTTCATTTGCGAGCGTTTTTTTTTTTTTAAGTCCAGTTGTAGTAATCTAGTATATCCAGAATTTACCAATTCTGGGTTTTTCTTACTCAGAATCGTTTACCGGTGTCGATTCTTATACAAGAAAAGATTGTGTCTCGGATTTTACTATAGCTTTTTTTTCTCTTCGTTACGATGACAGATAATCAGGTAAATGGCAAGCAACAAATATTTGCATGCCCAGCAGCAAAACATGTAACAATCCTTTTATTACGTAAGACTATTAAAAAGTATAACCTACCTAATGTTTAACAAATAAAATACCTAATATTCGGTTCTTTTCTGTTCTCTTAAGAGACACACTGAGCGTAATCCTGTAAGCAGTGGTGCATCAGATGCATACCAACCGTGCAGTTAACAGTTTCTTAAAAACAAATTTAAAGTGCGCCCGGTGTGCGCCCGCCGTAATTGGCGAACAATTGTCGAACATTCTTTGCGAACTCCGAAACTGCAATTGCATGGAACTCGAGTCAAGTCGGCTTTAAACTTAGAACGGGTCCCATTTTGAATTTCCTGCTCTTTTATTGTGAAGCACATGTATTCATGCAGTTTTAGTGTCTTTTTGTAGGGTTCTGTACCTCTCAAGGAGAAATGAAAGCCTAAAAAAACAACCGAATTGAGAACCTCTTCCTTTTTTTTTTGAAGCTGGTTAAAAAGAGCACTTTTGTTGTGCGGGTCAAGACCCTTTTTCTAAAGAACTCGTAACTAGGTAGATATAGTTTGCCAATCTATGTGGAACTTTCAGTTGTCCTAGACATTTTAAATTGGCTATGAAGGTAGCTTCAATAGGACGACCAATAAAATAATTTTAAAAATGCTAATTGTTTGTCTGTCTGTCTATGTAAGTAATCAATACAAAATGACCTAACACTGCCCAAATTTTACTATGCTAACACTAGATTTTAATATTCATGTTTTAGCAAAAATTTTACATGAGCATTTGAACTTATTCGAATCGCTTATTTTAAGAATAAATACTTATTCTAAAAATAAGCGATTCGAATAATTTGATTTTAAAACGTGTAACAAACTGCGATATTAAATTTACTTTAAATATTCTTACTTACACTTAAGAGGGTGCATCCGTGCTGAGCTCGCAACGTCGCATTTTTGGTGATTTTTGCGATTATTTCACAGAAATTGAATGAAAGTATCAAGTATCCGTCTGTAGTACACTTAGTTTTTAGTGTATTAATGTGTCTAATGCAATAATTCATCGTGATGGACTTTTATTACTTAACTTACTTTTAACAAGATATAGTATTTTATCCCTTTAATACGAAAATAAAAGTCCATCACCATTAATCATTGCATTGGACACATTAATACACTAAAAACGAAGTGCACTACAGACGGATATTTGAAACTCATTCAATTTCTGTGAAATAATCACAAAAAATCACCAAAAATGCGACGTTGCGAGCTCAGCACGGATGCACCCTCTTAATAACTGTCAGGCGATCTGTTGATGCTTTTACGGCAGATCATCTCAGAAAGCTTATAAAACAGGAATATTACGGTCTTTGGTTTTATAACTTGCGGTAAATAAAACTTTGGCGTTAAAAACGCTTTTTTAATTCACTCGGAGTTAGTTGGCAGGCGGCCAAACTCCGCTAAGTGCCTGTTATCCCTTACTCCATATGGTGTATCCTGTTTGCCGCAATTGTTCGATGTTTTACTCGAGAATGAGGCTTTTTATGCCACAGTTTTTGACTAGCCACTAAAATTTTAAACACGTTCTTACGAATTTTTAGTTGAGACATCTCTATCATGTTTCGAATCACTCAGTTGTTATTTTGTCAAGATGTGCTTGAATTAACGCTGCTAGTAATGTGGAGTATTAATGTTCATGGCTTTCATTAAAAGCTCATCTATGTAGTAAACAATTTTTCAAATTAAATAACTATAAGGAATATCTGACAGACTCCTTTTAATATTTTAGTTTATTGAGTACTTATTGTAATCAGTTTTTTGTGTATAATTATTTAATGCATGCTGCATGTGAATCTGTAGCTATTTGTATGCCACTGCGGCGAGACATAGTGATACCAACTCATTACCTACTTACTGTAACATCTATTGTGAGCTATGTTTGACAAATAAATGATTTATGATTTATGTTTTTATAAAAATAACCGAGATATGAGCTATCAAAGAGTTGTCTCTGTCTCTTTCTAGAAAAACGGAATTTTAATATGGAGTTTACATGGGCGTTGTGGCATGTGACGACACAATTTGTTGTCAAAGTCACAATTTAATCTATATTTTTTGTCCTTCCCCATATCCTTGTGTAAACCAAAATACTGATATCGATATTGATGCTGCGTTTTTTCATCGCTAACAATTTTATTTATTATCTCGAGGTGAATTTTGATAACAAATAAATCCGTTTGGGTATTTTTTTGGTCACGTTTACTGTCTTTTTTTGTATCTTATTTTTATTGCAACGTTCGCATTATATGTGCGACACGTTCGTTTTAGCGGCGTAGCAAGGTCGTACTTAATTTCGGAGTCGAATGTGTTTGATATTCAATGTAACTTTGTCTTTGTCTGAAGCAATGCAGTTTCAGAACGATATCAACCGATTTATAAACGTCTCCTTGCCCGAAATGATATGTACAGTAACGTTTGTTGTCAAAGCCGATAAAAAAACTCCGGCCTAATTCTGCATACGGCGCGGATGACAAAAGTACTTTAGATACTGTAAATACAAACTACGGATCGATATCTGGATCGGATCCGGATTGAACGGATCAACCGTGTTGATTGGATTTCGATCCGGGTTTCGCTTCCCTAGGCCCGGCCTGCCCTTTGTGCACTACGTTGCTTTCAACCCGAGTTTTTTTATCATAGTTGCCTAATCATATTTGTTTCGTTTGTTAACGAACGGGAGGTTTTAAGTTTGTTTTATTTGCATTTCTGATCTCATTGCTTTGGATAGGACATAATAACGGTGTTTTTGTATGAAAGCAGTTAATAATAGTTTTTTTTTATATGAATAGGAAGGCAAACGAGCAAAGGGGTCACCTGATGGTAAGCGAGGGATTGCAGATGCGTTGCCAACCTAGAGGGCTAAGACGACATGCCTCTTGGGCCTGTAATTTCCCCGGCTGTCTTACTCTCCACACCGGAACACAGCAGTGCAAGCACTGCTGCTTAGCGGCAGGATTAGCGAGTAAGATGGTGGTAGCGACACGGACGGATTTTGCACAAGGTCCTACCACCCGCAAACAGTTTTTAGAAACGTTTTATTGCATCCTAGGATGGCAACGCATTTGCATTGACCCGGCCATAAAGATAACACATCGGTCTTCTCGGCTAATTTCGGCTTCGTAGAGCGTTGTCTCACTCTAACTTACGTGACGCCAATTGTCTCTTTCCAAAGACCGAAGTGCAATCTTTATGGCCGGGTTCTAAATGTCTAATGATTGCCATTTACTATTAGATGAGACTTCTATCTTACTCTTTTTGCTTTCTTATCCTTTAAAAAAAAAACTAGTTATTTTTTTGTATCAAATCTCACCCACCTTTCCATCAAACGTGATTGTGGTCAAACGGAAGCCTATTCTACTTAAAAAAAAATTAAGTACTCGGCGAGTAATGTGCCCCGCTCACTGGTCTGCCACTTCAGATCTCCAGCCTATACGTCTGCTGGGCACAGGCCTCCTTTCAGAACGAGAGGGCAAGGGCTATAGTACCCACGCGGGCTTAGTGTGGTTTAGAAACATCACACATACCATTGAATTGCCTCGCAGATGTGTACAGATTTTCTCACGATATTTTCCTTCACCGAAAAGTTCATGGTAAATTTCAAATGTAATATCGCACATAAATTTCTAAAAACTTAGAGGTGCGAGCCCGGGCTCGAACCCACAATCCTCTGCTTGAGAAACCACAGGTCAAATCACTTGCCCGCAATTTCTCCTAAATTTTGTTTCTCTATTCCGCGTTAACTTCTCAATTGTCCGGGATAAACAGTAGTATAATGTTTTGATTCATAAATTCTGACAAACTTTCGCATTTTATAATATTAGTAGGACAAATTCAATATGACAGAAACTCAAATCGCCCGGAACAGACTCCCACTTTATATCTTCATGTAGGGCGCCGGCGACCCGACGGTCAACTTCGAATCACGATAAACATGTCGGATTCTTTATAGGCCGGGGACGGCCCTGGCTTCCTTGCCGCAGATAGAGAAAAGAGGCTAAGCTGTGAATGAAAATTGAAGCATGTCAAGCGAGCAAAATGGTGGTTTGTAGCGACATGAACGGACTACGGACGGATACTGTATAATATAAGGTCTTACAGCCTTATTCATAAAAAATCCCTAATTGAGGTTTGATCAGTCGATTAGTTAACAGACTGATTAAGCTTATTTGACAGTTGTTAAAAAGTATGATTCATAAACGCTTGCTAGCAGTCTGTTAACTAATGAGCTGCTGATGGATGGATTAGACGCGTTATGTTGTCACCTTGACAAATCATAGACCATAAATGGCTTTTTAGTGAATTGAAAAAAAACTGACAGCAGTGGCAGCGAATTAGCGGGAAACCAGCGAATTAACACGACTGACGAGGCAGTGTGGATCTAGTTTCCTTTACCTTTCTCGAAGGGGATACAAACTTAAAACAAAAAAAACTGTCTTGCGAATGGTTTTGCTCTTGCCAAAATCAGCTGTTCATATATGTGGCAGCAATTTTGTGAGTTAGCAGAGAGATAAAGTAGGGTCTACGGTCCGCTAACTTTCGGAAGACTTAACAGACCCTTGATGGACTGATTAGCGCTAATTGACGTTTATGAATCATGTTTTTTTGCATCGGTCCTATAGCGAGCTTATAGCGAGCCTCTAACTTTTTATGAATAAGGCTGTTAGTCTACGCAAATTACCACCACTTATCAGTAGCAGCACTTGTCAGTCCATTGTTACTTGTCAGATGGGACCATTTCATGATGCATGTTCTTATGTTTTTTTTTGCTTCTTTTCTTCTTTTGTCTGTAATGTTATCATGAATAAATGTTTTCTTTCTTTCTTTCTTTCTTTCTTTCATCTGCTGGTAACAGACCTTTTGCGTGGGAAGAGAAGCAAACTGGCACATTCTGTGTTTTCGAAGTGAAAACTTCTTAAACGGCATTGGGCACTTTTTGGGATGGGTAAAAAATGTTAAACTCGCGTCAGGTGTAAGACGGTGGGAGAGTTTAAGTACCGGGATATCAGATCCTCTAAGAGCTCATTTTGAAATACGAATGAATCGAATGTTTTTTGTTGAGTCGTGGAGCAAAAGTACTAGGGCATCAGCACACTGTTAGAGGTCTGTCAATATAGATAATACGTACGTGTTTTTGTACCTACAACATGAAAATCTAATCTAAGCTGCTGTTTTCACTTGTGCCGGCACTTCCGGAGTGCTACCCGTCGCTTTTTTTTTGCATTAAGACTAGCGTGGAAGTTATTTTTTTAATGGGTGGATTCCGTGGACCTTAGAAATCATTGTTGAGTGATGCGGCCAGCAACCCATCATTATTTTGATTCCCCTTTCCACCTATATGCCTACAATAATGCTGAACGCGGCCTATAGGTTACCTTATGCTCTGTCTACTCCGTAAGGGATAAAGACGTGATTTTATGTACCTATGTATGTATGAAAACGGTGGATATAGCGGGGCCAGGTATCTATAATAAAATACCCGACAGCATCAAGAATATTGAAAAGGACCTTAATCAATTAAAAAAGATTCAATTAAAAAGATTCTTTAATCAATTTAAAAAATGGCTGACTAAAAACGCCCTTTAAGACATGTCAGAATATAGTAACTAACAGAAATGTGACTTAATTTTAATCTAATTTTTATATTTTATAACATTAATTTGAATTTTTAATTTTGATTATTTGGATTTGGATTTGGATATACATTTTGAGTTGTTTTGACATTGAAATGAAATAAAATAATGATAAAAATGACATGTAATAACTATAATAATCTAACTATTATTATAAATTTAATGCGAAAGTATGGATGGATGGATGGTTTGTTTGTTACTCAATCACGCCAAAACGGTCCAACGAATCTGGATGAAATTCGGCACATAGATAGAGAAAAGTTTGAAAATTGGAAAATTCCCGCGGGATAGCGGTAAACGAATTCTTTGCAGACGCAGTCGCAGGCAACAGCTAGTTATGAATAAATGAGTATGAATATGAGTATGAGTAACTCGCAGCCTTGGGCCTCCTCTCGTTTATTTTTTTACAAGAACTGTCATGGCTGCCCCTTGTCGGATGTACGGTTGTGGCTTTCAATTTCCAGGGACCGCTTTATGCGGGGACCGCGATCGATTCGCTGATTCAAATAATTAAATTAGTTCGCAAGTTTTCGGGGGATTCCCTTTGTACTGAGATTTTTAAGGGCACCTTTGTGCCTTATCACGATATTCACGATAGAACAGGTTTGAGGAATTGGAATCGTTGGATCGTTCGAGTTTAATGGTATGCGAATAAGGTACGAAGTGCCGAGTACGAGTGCCGAAGTACCGAAGTACGAATACGAGTAGTACGAGTGCCGAAGTACGAGTGCCGCATTTTGTCACACGCGCAAGAGAGTTCCGTTTGTCCGACGCATAGTGTATATCGCTTCGTACAATAACTAAGATATTAAACACACAGAATTAAACTCTCAATCAACGCTGCACACTAAAATAAATCCTTAGTTTTATTAGTGAAAATTATAAAAAAAGTACAGGTTTGGAGAGATCATTCAAAATTATTTACGAGGATTCGAAATATTATAGACGGGATATGAACCGCGATTACCTTTATTGAGCTCCCGATATTTATGTGTTTACGTGTCAACCCGTGATCATGACGCATACAACTGCGTCGAAATATCGGGAGCTCAATAAAGGTAATCGCGGTTCATATCCCGTCTATAATATTTCGAATGAACGTAACCGTGAATCATTGAAAACTCTTATTTACAAGTAGTTAGTTGGCCTTTGTGTCCCACTGCTGGGCAAAGGCCTCCCCTCTCGACCTCCACATCTCCCTATCTAGAGCCATTTCAGGCCACTCGGTCAGTTCCGCGTCTAGGTCAGCCACAGCAGCCAGTGACACAGAACATAGGCTAATATAATAATAGTTGGCGTTTAAATGATTCTTAAATGATGATGACATATATATTTTTTTAATTTTTAATTTATTTAATACAAATAAAGATTACATTTTAAAAGCTAAATAAAAAAATGTATAAATAAATGTGATATTTAATTGATAAGTACCTAGTCGTAGTAAATTGACACTATAATTTAAGACCACACCTTGATAGTGTACAAAGAAGCTAACATTAAGCTAAGTACACACAGCCTAATCCGAGCCCGCTTGTAATACACCCCAGCTAGGGTTGCCAACCGTGTAACACGCTTTTGTAGAGAAGATAAAGATAAAGATGTATGTGTCTAAAATGTAACTGTAATTGTAAATTTATTTTTACGAAAAATTAAAATGTAACGCTTCATAAATAAACATTCAAAAAGTCACAGAAAAATATGGAAATAAAAGCCAAAGTAAAAGAAAATTCGTTTTATTGTATGGTTTAGTTTATGGTCAAAAAAATGATATTAATAATAATTTACAACAAACTTCCAATGATAGGATCGTTTACGTTTTGAATTTCGTAATATTAAAACAAAGTTCGTTCAAGCTCGAATTCGTGTTTAAAAAAAAAACTTCTCAAAATAATAGAAAATAAAATGAATCAAGAAATTTTACTTCTTGATTTTTAATGTTTACTTTTTACGTTTTACCGTTAGAATTTTAATTTCTAGACGACACTGAAAATTAGAATACAAAGAAAAATCCGAAAAGTAAAGCTATGGCCGGGAATCGAACCCTGGTTCTCGTCATTCCGTGACGCGTGCTATAACCCCTACATCACCCCTGTGGGTTTGATTCCCGGCCATACCTAGCTTTACGAGTACTTTTCGGATTTTTCTGTTCTAATTTTCAGTGTCGTTTAGAAATTAAATTTCTCAAAATAAGTTCAATTTTCATTATAATAATCGCTCTTCCTGTCTTTATAAAGTAAAAATAATACATAATTATTGTTATTACTAAGTGCCTTTCGTGCAAGTGGCAGCCCTAACTTAACCGCGCGTCGAAAAGTTGAGTTAGCCGGGTGGGGCCTGATATTAAACCGGTTTAGTGCGGTTTATACCGGCTTCATTATTATTAGCACGTCAACGCCTCGCGAATCCGGATGGTTAATTAGGAGATATCTGCGGGAGAGCATGCGAATAAGAAGTATTTTTAAACCAATGCATAAATCATGAAAAAACAATAACATACTTAGGTATTTCTGACGCATTTTGTCTACGGATGTTGCGATGTTCTACATGGTTGGTAGTTGCTCAAGTTTTTTTAGGTAGACATAAAGCTGATATTCTTTAAAAATTCAAGCGTCAAAAAGTTGTAGCCATGTTTATTTCTGTACGATAAGGCTAACGAGCAAGTGGGTCACCTGATGGTAAGCGAGCACCACCACCCATGCACACCCGCAACACTAGAGGATTGCAGATGCGTGGCCAACCTAGAGGGCTAGGATAGAAATACCGTATCTTTTTGTGTCAATTTACATTTTATTCTTTGAACTTACCATTTTCAGTGTGTACCATCCATAAGGACGAGAATTTCTGTAATTACCAACTTCCGCTTTACTTTATGTGTGTTGGATATGTTAAATCGTTAATTGCATGCGGGTAAACTTTTTGGTTGCGGTTAAGAGCAATTTGCTGGAGGTGTTAACTTGAACTCAATTTCTGGGGCCCCCTCAGTCGTTTGTGAGTAAATTTGAGCAAAATATGAGTTTTTGTTAACTTTTTTTTGTTGACTGTACTTTTATCATCTAATCTATGTAAGTATATACCATCAAGTTTATTGAGAGTGATCAAAAATGGTTAAACACTATGCATGCGCTGAAATTTCCGATACTATTTGTGAAAGACATGACATATAATAGAACCAATGGCGGCTTATTTGCAAAATTCAAAACTTCGAATTTTGAATTTTTTGAATTCTGAATTGGTAAAGTTTGGTTTGCCTATTAATGTTGCCGAGAAGTTCTACTTTCACATGTTTTAAAAATATTTTTAATTTATTTATTTCAACCTGGGTACATGGTAAATTTATAAATACTGGGTGTGTGTCTTTAATTTTTCAACTGTAAACTCAAACTTAGCAATATAATATTTTTACACCCTCTTAGCATTTCACACAATATTTTTATGCAAGCGTGAAAATATAACGGTTTCATTTCCTTGTTGCAGGTAAAAGTATTCAGTTGTTAATCTTCGAGTTTTACGAGACTGCGAAATTAATCCGGGAATTTATTCCCACCCCCATGAGTGCGGGGTAACTTGTGTTTGTGAGTAAAAAGTTTTTTTTTAAACCGCTGAGGTAAATTCAGCTGCCTTACACCAAGACTACGCGACTGTTAGCGCGGTAAGCGATTCTCTAATACATTGCGGGTGTTGTCAGTCCATTGCTGCGTGGTGAGCGTCTTGACTGCGCAATGAATTAGAATATTGGTTGAGCTTCGTCGTAAGATGTGTTAGGGAAGGTGTTCCATTGTATCTAATTCCTCAAGAAGAGGGAAGTGTTGTAACATTCTAATAAAGTCCAAATAAAAATTTGTTCTTATCATACATACATACATAAATTTAATGACGTCTTTATTCCTTACGGGGTAGACAAAGCTTAGGGAAACAAGGCTAAGGTCACGTTTAGTATGATTGTGGGCGTATAACAAATACAGGTAGCTCATTACGTAACTCGCTCGCGATCACCATCGTGTTCATTTTGACAGTTCATGTATGGGCTGACAATTGGCATCGGAATCAGCTAGCTGTCACATTCATACAAGAACTGTCAAAATGAACACGATGGCGATTGCGAGCGAGACGTAATAAACGTAGTCTTATAGTTTCAGACTAATTGGCAAAAACTGTCATTTTCACACGAAAAGACGTAACCGCCACCTATTTTCCTATGATATTATGATGTTGTATTGTATCCGCAAGCATTGTGGTAACGATCAACGCAATCTCTCGTTACAGACACACACTTGGCCAGTTTTAACAATGCCTAATCCTTTTAATGAAACGTTATTAAATATTTCTCATCAACGTCTAAACATTGTGGTTAAAAACTAATACTCCTAATTATCCTCAACGTTTTCAAGCATTGTCTTAGCTCTTAATGGATGGAGAGAGGAAATTAAATTATGAAAAGTATTCATTTTACTTTACGCAAACATAATATTGAAATTTGCTGGAAGGTCAAAGTTATTTCCAAGTTAAATGTTAAGTTTCATGTTTATTCTGTCTCCCATTAGGCTGATGCGGATAAAGAACGTTTTCGTTGTAAATCTTAAACCTATACTTCATTTAATTTAGAATGAGAAACCACAATAACATTATATTGCGGCTGGTCAACTATTTCTTACCTAGCAAACAGTACAGTGCAATAGTTTGGCAGCCGCAAAACAAAATTGTTTTAATGCCACTTTATTTGCGTGGCGTCAATTGTTACTCTAATACAAATCGTAAAGAGATTACAGTTCACGAGCCGCAATATAATGTTGATGTGGTTTCTCATCCTAAATTAAATGAAGTATAGAGTTGGATAAGAATTTTAATGCGTTCAAAGTTTCAATCTATAATATTATTGACATGGCTACATTAGAATCTCTTTCTTACACTCTTTTTTTAATCTCGACAGCTGGTAAATGTTATTTGTGTGCTGCACGGCTAGTACAAGATCGTACGAGAGCTGTGTCGCGCGCGAGCTACCCGACCCTACCCGTCTCTTTCTACAATGAAAATTACTAAAAGGCGGGTAGTCTATCTCGCGCACGTCACAGCTCTCGCTCGCTTTTGTGCTAGCCATGCGAGCCTAAGAAGTCCTGTTGAGACTTATTGAAAGAAGTAAATGCTTCTTTCTTTCACACGCGCCGACAGCTGCTTTCGGTCTTTTCTTAGTTATTTCAACACCCTTCTTACGTAGGTAGGTACTAGGTATAAGTATGCGCTGTGTCCTCAAATAAATCTAGAATACTTAAGTTGTTAAATTGGCTTGACTGAACGCCTCTGTAAATGTTTTTCAGTTTTTTTTTATAATATTTTTATACATTGCTTTTACAAAATAAGTTAAAAAATTATTACGATTAAAACCTTTGACATTAAGTGTGTAGGTAATTAAACTAATCCAACTATGTGCAGAATATATGGCTAAGATAGCTGAATATTTTTCAACGATCATAATCAAATATTTTGACTCAACCGTCTTTAACCATCAAGAAAAAGTGACGATGAAAAACTTTTCATTCCTCAAGTCATGCTCGGATTCTCGTATCTGTGGTGACTCTTTAAAAAGTTTCGTTCTGTTTACTCCGCGTCTGAATGTTAATAGGGGTCGTTATCTTTGCGACAGCCTTTCTCTCCTGCTTATTTTTTTAGGGTTCCATTTTCAAAGGGTGCATAATTAAGGCTCCTTACAAGCTCAAAGAGCGAATTTAGCTAAATTCTTAATTTTTCTTCAAAGACTATGGCGTATGTGTTCATAATGTCAGTAATATTATTAATGTACAAGATAGTTCACTTCTTAAACTACGATACTGCTGTAATCGGCGCTGAATGAGGGTGCGGCGTCAGTCCGCCGTGATATATAGGTGATATTTAAAAATTTATACTGAATTTAATTCAAGACCGATACTAATGTTTTTTTTTTTCTGAGTCAAAATAGAGTTGAGCATTGCTAAATAATTATTTTTAGAGCAGAATATCAACACTGTTTTCGAGAATCAAATAAAATGTAACCCTCTTTTTCATCAAAAAACTAGCTAACATTGAGTAGCTATTCTATCTATTAATTAAGATGAATCTTCAAGTTTTTCACGATGACTTTTTAGTTCAAGATATACTGAATTGAATTGAGTTCACTTTAGGCGAGAATGAGATTCCGTTTCACTTCGAAATTGAGAATGAAACTTCACCTTTTAGAGCAAAATTTTAAAAGCCCTCCCAAGGAAACACCTTTTTTTAGATTTCACGCCAAAAAATCAATAATTTAGCACAGCAGTATCTTAGTTTAAGAAGTGAACTATCTTGTACATTAATAATATTACTGAAATTATGAACACATACGCCATAGTCTTTGAAGAAAAATTAAGAATTTAGCGAAATACGCGCGTTGAGCTTGTAAGGACCCTTAAATGTTATTATTCAGCATTGGGTGTATGCGTGCTTGTCTGTCCGTCCGTCTGTCAAAGAGTTTCTTTTTAATTTTTCAAGATTTATCATCAGTTAACATGAATCGTTTTTAGAAAATGAAAAAGAATACAGTAGGTATTAACTTAAAAAATATAAGACTAACATAACTTAGCGTAAGCCAAGTGTTTATTTTTTTTTTCAGTTTACAAAATTAGCAGATTATTAAGGTTTTCCAAATCTAAACTGTGCAATGATAAAATTGTAAAATTATTAGTTCGTCAAATTAATGTCACTTGCTGAAATGATTGGACAGACAAAGAGTGTGTTCTACTATGGTCAGTATGATAATAATAATAATAAAATACAATTATTAATACATTAAAAGGGGGATCGTCACGCAACATAAATAATAATATAAATAAGTACTAAGACGATTTTTTTGGGACTTCCTATAAAATTTTGTGCACACTCAGTAAAATTCCTTAATTGCGACCGCCTGATTTGTAAAAACAAGTTAAAAATTAAAGGAGCTCCTCTATCAAGGAGGCCCTCTTCGTCTGCGAATCCGATTCGCACTTGGCCGGTTTTTTGTCAACGCTCGAATAAACAACTGGGCGATCTCCCTTGCCCACTGATTACAGCCGAGTTAAAAGAGTTAATGTTTATTTGATTACAGCTAAAGGGATCATTAACTTGATTTAAGTGGTAAAAGTGTCATAGAAAACTGAATCTTTATGTTGGTTGTTTTCCCATAGAGCGACCCTACACGCTTTTACTAATAAATTTGTGCTCTACTTACGATCATGAGTTACACCGTTCATGTCATAGTTTTTAGGGTTCCGTACCTCAAAAGGAAAAAAACGGAACCCTTATAGGATCACTTTGTTGTCCGTCCGTCCGTCCGTCTGTCAAGACCCTTTTTCTCAGGAACGCGTGGAGGTATCAAGCTGAAATTTATATCAGATACTCAGGGCTACTTAACTGCTCCTTGGAGCTATGAAAAAATCAAACTTCTAAGCCAACGCAATCAAAAGATGTTTACCGTTTATGCCGAAAATTTCCGCAAATTTTCGACTCTCAAGGGAATCAAAACCTACAGGGTACTTCCCGTGAACGCAGAATCTTGAAATTTGGTATGAAGGTAGGTCTTATAGCACAGATTAAGGAATAATTGCGAAAACCGTAAATATGTATGTATGTCTGTATATTTCAGTGACCATTATAAAGTGATCCCACACTGCGTACATTTTGCTTTAGAGCAGGGCTCTGCTTACACTGGTTTATAGATATTTATAGACAATGGTACGGAACCCTCGGTGCGCGAGTCCGACTCGCACTTGGCTGGTTTTTTTTTTTGCTGCAACATTTGTTTCAAATTTGGCAATAGCTAAATTATTATTAAACTATCAGATTTTCAGAATTATGTCAGTACTAGCTGTTACCAGCGACTTCGTCTGCAAAGAATTCATTTATCGCTATCCCTCGGAAACTACGCAATTTTCCGGGATAAAAAGTAGCCTATGTGCTATTCCAGACTTTTCTCTATCTATACATGTGGCAAATTTCATCCAGATCCGTTGGGCCGTTCTGGCGTGATTGAGTAACAAACAAACATCCATCCATCCATCCATCCATACTTTCGCATTTATAATATTAGTTAGATTAGATTTATGAACAGCTTAATAGGTACGTTTATGGCCTGTCTCTCCCCGATATGGATCCCGATGTCCGAAATAAATGATTTTTATTTTATTTTTTTTAAATGTTATTTTAAATGGCAGTTATCTGTGATTCCCTCTCTTTTTCTTACTATGAAACGGACAGAGACGATCATCATAGATAACCGATACTTTAAATATCAGAGTCTTAACTGAGAGTGCTGAAACAGACCGTTGAATCTATGTACATATTTTACCGTTTAAAATGTGGCTTAAACCCTTATGGCGCTTGCTTTTTCAATTTGTATAAATAAACATCGAAGAGATAGCCAAATGCAGTAAGGTCGATTATTCCGTGAGCTTCCGTAAATAAACCAAACGTTAAAGTACTAAAAATAAACAAGTCCGCTGGCCCGTAGTATGTTATCTCGTTTGAGGAAACTGCTCCTAATGTCCGACATTATGGCTGGCCATGTAAATGCGTGTTGGCCATTATGCCAACGTTTATATGGACTATTTACTTCTTGTTTGAATAGTTGTTGGACATTGGTTTATGGGAGGTAATCTGCTATAACGGGAATGTTGGAATGAAAGTACATTATCGTTCGATACTGTGAAACATGGTGAGAAGGGGTGAGAAGTATAGAAATAATAGGATCGACCACACCGCCGCGTATACGCAGTGACGCGTCGTAGGCGTCACGTTTTCTCACAGTTTCTTTATACATTTTGTTGCGATTCCGTAACGTCACCGTTTTTTTAACGGCGGTGTGGTCGCACCCTAATATACTTCATTTAATTTAAAATGAGAAACCACAAAAACATTATATATTGCGTCTGGGTCAACTATTTCTTACCTAGCAAATAGTACAGTGCAATAGTTTGGCAGCCGCAAAATAAAATTGTTTTAATGTCACTTTATTTTTGAGTGTCGTCAAATTGTTACTTGAGTACAAATTGTAAAGAGATTACAGTTCACGAGCCGCAATATAATGTTGTTGTGGTTCCTCATTTTAAATTAAATGAAGTATAAGACTAATACAGCATCAATGAAATTCAAAATGCCTACATTAGTCACCTGAAACAAATTATGACAGTGAATTCAGACCTCCTCACTCAAAAGTAACTAATTGGGTTTCAGATGTGTCTGAGTTCTCATTAATGACTAGCGATTCCAGCCTAATCCTAATTTAAGCGCTGAAAACATACCTGGACAGAATTGTAATTAATCAGACCCTTTACAGTAGCAGAGTGTCCCAAAATGCTTTCTAGAATATTCGGACCATTTTGTGTACTCTCTGCTTCATTATTACGAACATACTAGGTCTCTCAGAATCTTTGTAGAATATTTCAGCAGGTGGTTGGATTAACTCGCTTATCGTTATCCGTGAAATTTTCCGGGATAAAAAACTATCGTATGTCCTTCCCTTGCATTAGCATTTATAATATTAGTATGGATTAGTCAAAAATACATTTTTCACCTCACTAGCTCGGAAAGCCCTTTTTGTTTGTGAAATCTATTGAGAAAATCGATTTTATCCACATGTGGAGAAAGAGTTTTGACATTTGAAGGCAGCTTAATATTGTTTTTTCTATTCTTTCCACTAGGGAAAAGGCAAAGGTATAGAACCATACAGCCAAGTCTTCGTTATCATTATTTTTAGTATTGGTATATTAGTTTGAAAAAGGCCAATAAAAGCTTAAGTGATATTTGACAGCTAACAAAACGTAAAACGTTAAAAGTGCTGAATTTTGAACATCACAATAACGAATTGCATCGAGTAAAAAACATTAAATACAGTCTTACAACTTTATATTAATTCATAAATATCAGCATTCAACATTAACCTTCATTCTTCTTGTAAAAACGGATAAAATGTTCTGTCAGTCCAAGTAGATTGATGTGCGAACAAAACGCATCCGAAATAATTTAAAAAAACTTAAGTCAAATCATGATCATGATTTTGCCAATATTTCTATACTTCAAAATTATTGTATTGACAAAAAAGTAAATAAATAATAAAATTTAATTGTTCAAACCCTTTTTCATATTTTCCTCGCTGTAGTGAGGTGAAAAATTTTGTTTTATACACGGGTGAAAAGTTATTTTACGTCTCGTGTGTTGAAACACTCGCTACGCTCAGGATTCTATTTTTGAACCATAGAATCCTTTCGCTAGTTCGTGTTTCAAATGAACACTAACAGTTAAAATACAACTTTCCCCCCTTGTATAACAAATAACCTATTGTATTAAATATGCAAAATACCAAGTCACTGACGTAACTGTTTTCAGGAAGATAACTGGGTTTATTCGCCGTACAAAAATGCTCCCATAGCGGTCGGCCAGTCGCTCAGCTGGCAAAGGTATTATTAAGTGAATCGGCCATTCCAAACCTTCGCGTGACCATAGCGCCGTTTTGCCGGATGGCTTCGCTCGTCAAATTAGGGTTGACTGTCTCCCAGTCTAGGGTGCGCCCGTTGGTAGTATTAGATGGCATGTATTGTTACATACATACATACATACATATCGTCACGCCTCTTTCCCACAGGGGTAGGATGTATTGTTGCCATACAGATTTTTCAATTTGTCGTTTAATACAGGCTGCGGCAACCTTTTGGTAGGCAAGGGCCACACGTGGAATAATGAAGAAAAGGTGGCACTTGTTCATACCTCCTTTCCGGCCGCTGATTCAATACGTTGTGTGCGAGTTGTTCTCCCATTAGGAAATTTTCCATGAGCCCATTGGAGATGAAAAAATCTGCATGACTCTTCAAAGCAATTCAGTATGTGTGAAATGCTCTGATGCTTTTTCATTCACGCCTCTAGGTACTGTAAAAACACTGTAATTACTCACACTCAAGCAATAAATGATTTTTCATTCATTCATTCATTCATTCTGAGATGAAGCGTGCCCTGCAACGCGGTGTATAAAATAGGTTGGAGATGGTAATGATAATACTGTAGTAATATTGAGTTGATTTCGATGGGTTAATCGACTTGGAAAACTTACGCAAAACCACAGTACAATCCTACTAATATTATAAATGCGAATGTTTGTGACGATGTGACGATGTGAGTGAGTGTGTATGTTTGTTCCTTCTGTACGCTAAAACGACTGGACGGATTTGTATAAAATTTCGAACGAAGATAGCTGGTACCCTAGATTAAAACATTGGCTAGTTTTTATCCCGGAAAATTGTATAGTTCCCGCGGGATGGCGATTAACATATCAATTGCTAATTCTACGCGGACAAAGTCGCGGGCAGAAGCTAGTGTTAAATAAAAAACTTTTGAACGCTTTCCCAAATTTTCATCATAACTCGCTAGCTTTGCGAAAACTGTAACGTCAAGAAGATTCACACCATCCCCGCGAACTGACACGAATAACTGTATTCTTTAAAAGCAAAGTAAAGTAGGTAAAGCCGGCTGCTTATCCCCCATTCCGGAAGTTGGGCAACAAGAAAAAAGTGGCAATCGTGAAGTGACAACGGCCTTTTTTCATATTCGTTAGGCCCAACTTGCCTCTTAAATTATTACGGTGAAGTTACAAGTCGGGGCTTGAGTTTGGGAATGAGAGAGGCAATGGAAAGTTTCCATTTTGGCTGTCAAATTTGCCTGGTGCCGCGGGGGGAGATTGATTGGATGGGGTAAGGGGGGTGGCGTTTTGAAGTGTTCGTTTTTAGATGTTGATGCGCGGGATGTTTTTGTTGGTGGTAGACAAGTTTTTTGATAAACGTTGTCTGGTTGACTTTTGGTTGGTTGGTAGTAAATTTTTCAGACGCTACACTTGCGCGCGTGTTTGGCGTCACTGTCGCTGCCGTCGCTGGAGTTGGTGTCGAACTAGCAAATACAATAAGAATGTTTTGATATAGTGAAGCCGCTAGTGGCGCTGCCAATTTTTTCATATCAATCATTATTTTGTGTTTTTTTGTGTCGAAAAGGAGCACACAAGGAGCTCAAATAAAAAATAAATAAAAGAGGTATAATGCTCGTTTTCAAAACCGTATCTACGTATACTCAGCGGCATATTTCGCGGAACACAAAAAAGTTAGCAAAACGCATAGGTACTTAATGAACCGGAAAAAAATAAAAAATAAATTATTTCCACGTTTTTGTGTTCCGCTAAATATGCCGCTGAGTGTAGTTAAGGAGTTAGGTTGCTTTTAAAAATCCTTCCTTTATGCTACGAAAGTAGGCCATAAGTACAAAATACATGGGTACCATTTGAAACACGAAGTGAAAAAAGTCTAAATTTTATAAGTACAATGAATATTCAAATAAACAAAACGTTTCCTTTAATAAATTACTTAGCCAGTCCCGATGACAAGAACCAAATTGGTTTTTAAACAACATTAAATGCCTGTATTAGAAAACCCTTTCCGTCTCTTCAGTTGATCTTTTCTGTAAATTGTTGCTATTCAAACATGAACCTTAACGCGTCGACATAAAATGCTTTCATAAATAACGTGGGTTTCGAGTACAGCCAATTGCTAAAGCGCCATAAGACACGACTGTACTTAAATGTTAATTTTTGGTGTTAGAAATAAAAAATACTAATTGGTGTTAATAAGATAAACTGCTAATTTGGTGTTAGAAAGAAAAACTGCAACATTTGCCCTGCTACTACACAAAATTATTCTGGTGAAGTAGCGAAGCGTAGTAATAAGTAATTTTGCTTTCCTTACAAGATGTTAACGCAGATGTTTTACATTACAAACTCAAATCAAAGACAAACCAGCTACAACCGGCAGCTGTTCAGTGGAAGAATAAACGAAGACGACAGTTGAAAGTCTGAAACGTCATAAAACAGTTGAAATTCGAACCGAAACGTACGTAAAAATTAATATCCTCCAAAAGCACTCTCGCTCGCGACTCTCCCCACGCACCCCGCCATAAATCGGCGGTCTCCTGTCGTTCCGCCGGCGATAAATCTCACCATTCACTAATACACCGCATTCAAATGTAGCGAGTCCTCGTAAGGAAATCCCGTATGCGACTCGAGATTCTCTACCCAAGCTTTTCACCTCAAAAGCGGTGCGTAACGTATGGCCACATTTATCTCGCGCGATATTTGGTAGGCCCCTATACCGTTTTGTTTGCATGGAATGTGCTTTCAGGCGTTTCATATATTTTTTTGGATTGGAATTGGAAGTGGGCCCGGGGATCGCTTAAATGATTGTCTGCGTTCGTGTGAAAAGAATTTTACGCGGAAAAGGCTGTGGGATGTTTGAGTGTTACTTCGATGTATTGGGGGTGTAAGGCTTTGTTGTTAACTGGCGTAATAAATTAAGGCGCGTTTGTGTCGATCGATCGATATTTTAGGGTTAACGATTACATGAGTAAATATGCTGATGATTATTTGGTGTTTGCGTCGTAAACCTAAGTGTAACCTTTTCATAAGAAATGTCATAATGAAATCGCAATGCATGATAAATAAAATCATCGTGGCATTTGATGTATCATATAATTAGTTAAAGTAACAAAACAACGATTACCATAATTTAATTTTATGAAATCATTATTTTGTAGCATACCTAAGGTACTTTCATTCTTACCTGTCCTATTTGGTAAACAAAATTCTAACCTCAAAATGTCTCAGTTTTGCTATTTTTTAGCTATTTCATTGTAAACTGGAACTGGAGATAAAATATCAGCAAAATTATGTACAAAATATTGCCTCAGGTTTATTTGGTAACATAATATACCTTATTCACTACAAAAATTTTCACATTGAGGTTAGAATTTTGTTTACCAAATAAGACAGGTAAGAATGAAAATACCTTACTAGCTGTTGCCCGTGAGTTTGTCTGCGTAGAATTCGTTTGTCGGCGGAACTATACAATTCTCCGCAATTAAATCTATCAGGGTCTCAAAATTATCTCCTAACCAAATGTTATATCTTGTATTTTACCAGTAAGAAAAGACTGTAGTTAAAGATTCCCTTTCTTAAAATTTTAAAACAATCTCTGAATCAAGGCGACTTGTTATGCAAGTATCGTAGCAGGTGCCCTGGTTAATATACGTACGGCTGTACCGGGCCTATGTTGCTTCACCAAACTTTGACACCATGATTTGCATACCGGTGCAACTAATGATACTCGCTTTAAACTCGCCAAAGTGAATCGGATACGAAATGTGGCGTGCGTGATAACGAATTTTGATCGACTGAAATTTCACTGTCCTTTTTCTTTTGTAGCCAGCTAGCTTAATACGTAACTCGCTCACAATTTCCATTGTGTTCATTTTGACAGTTGTTGTATGAATGTGACAGCTAGCTGATTCCGATGCCAATTGTCAGCCTATACATGAACTGTCAAAATGAAGACAATGGTGATTTGCGCGTGTGTTTACTACAAGTGACGTCGTTATAGCGAAATTATACTGATACTAAAGATACTAATATTTCGAGAGCTGCTCTTTAGAACTATGTTTCAAAATTAAAGTATTGTAATTTTTTAAAGTATCAGGTGCGTTTTAAATGCGTATTTTTTCCACGTACGATGAAAATCTGACATCAACTTTCTGCTGCAATATTCTGGTACAACTTAGGAATCTTTAATAGGCGAGCCTCCTCACCCATTTATGCCGTGTACAAAATCACTTCTAAACCAAACCCCCCAACAGAACTATGCCCCAACTTCAACTTAAATCAGGTGACAAATCTCGCATTCACATCTCTAATTTGCAATATACTAATTCATCTGATCCCTCACTTTATAACTTGTACAATAAAGAGAAGCACATTAGAAACCTCTTACTAACGCCTCAATCGCGGATATGCGCGCAAACGGTGCGCTGAGCGAGTTATCTGTTCATTGCGCGCTCGAAATAATTGTCAAACAACGGTGTATCAACAAAGCAGGTAATGTATTAGTATATAGGTAATCGTGCCGCTAGTAGCGTATAGTCGTGTCGTTGTCGTAGAGCCCGTCATTCGCAGCTATTTAATCTAACGTGTGAGTGCGACGTTTTGTCAAAGTGTCAGGGTGGGACGGCTTGCTTGTAACTTTGAAATCTGCCCAATTAGCACTTACAAAGTGACAGCAGTGCTGAGAGTCGTAAATTTAAGCACTTACGGCGCCGTCAGTGTGACGCGGAGTTTGTGAGCGTTTCAAATTTCGGCCTTATCTTTTTTGTGGGTTGCTGCTTGTTTGATTTTTTTTGTAAGTGTGAAACACCTTTTAAGACTAACTAGTGACGTGTAGAATCGATCGATCACTATCGCCTCAATAAAAGTGCACACGCTCTGTTATTGGTTTTGTTTAATTTAAAACTGACTGGCGTGCAACTTTCTCTTTCTTACTTAACAAAAAGAACGAACACGCAACATCACAAACTATTATCAAACCTTTTTGCCATTGGCCAAGGTCGTAGAAAAAATGCCTATAAGGGCAGTTTACACGTATGACAACAACTCTTGTATTTATCTATGAACAATGATTAATACGCATTGAACGCGAATTCAGTAAACGGATCAGTACTGCATTTTCCATGCGAGTCTTTACGATTTATATACGTTAGAATAGTTTTCCAGTAACTCTATCCATGACCATGGTAACGCCATACTCTTCCTAAACGGTAATAAACTTGGTCGGAGTTCCGTAATTAAATTTATATTCGCAAACTGTAAGAATAGCCCTTTGTTTCATTAGACATTCTGTTGGCTGGAAATACAACCGCGTTGCGCCGTAATGAGCCGGTTTCGATTCTAAATTCAAATTTTTGAAATTGTTTTTTTCTTTTTGCGTTTGTTGGTGGCCAGTACTTTTGATCGAGTTTATTTTTTAATCAGCCTTGCAAGCAGGTTAGCCGTTAAACAATAAATAGGTTATTTGTTTCTTTTTATTCAGTTTTTTTTTCTAGCTGTATTAAAGTGTTCATTGATTGTTATAATCTTATAATTGCTTTGGAACTGTGCGCCTGGCATTCATATCAACAAATACAAATACCCAACCACCTGTGACTTATGAACATAGTTATTAAAGTCAAATACCTCCACAAACGTACAGCAGCAGACGTAAAAATATCTATAAAATACAAATCCATGCCATTTCTATCCGAGGCTCAGTGTGTTGCTCAAATAGAATTCTCTTGAAATAACGTCTCGTTTGAAAAGATTTTATTGCATTGCTGCGAATGGCCCGAGGCGTAACGAACGTCGTCTTAGATGAGCGGACATGGATAGGTCACCGAGCAAATGAGTCGCCTCGGGGGAGGAAAGAGAAAATAAAGAGTACAGGCCAAGAAGGGATCTTATTGAAAATAATACGGACATGTGATCGTTGCAACGTTGGAGCAATTTTATTACTAAAATACTCGGGGGTTCTATTTATAAAATAAGTCCTCTATTTTAAATTTAATTTTAAAATAAAGTTTTATGATTTTGTAAAAGTCATTTTAATAATAAGAACGGTGTTCATATTTTATGTAGATGCTGTACGGTGCATAATTCAACTCAAACTCAACTTAACTAAAGCTTAAATTAACTCAATAATATTACAGGGAATATCTGAACATTTTAAATTCTAAAAATTATGTTGTAAAACTCATAAATTATTTGTCATAGCCGAAATAACCGACCCAATAAAACATAAAAATAAATATATTAGACTTTGAAATTTTCAAAAACTTGCCACAAGACTTCACACGACATTTACCTACTCTCGACACTTTTAAAGAGTGAACGTTTGAAAAAAAAGAAAAACGACAAGGCGCTAAACAAAAGGGGGTTGTGAGAGCCATTACTCAAGGTACTTTTTCCTTAGTATGCGTGTCATTACTATTCAGCAATGCGTTTTGTTTACGGTACGAGTGATTATTTTGAATGAACTTCGTAAAGACTCGTGACAGGGGTTTAAAGGGGGTGTCGTTTTGGACAGTGACCTCACACGGCTCACACCTGAGTCTTTCAAGGATAATGATATTCGCAAATAAATAATTTAACACATTTCGGGCGTATTTTATTGTTGTAACAGAATAATTAGGTTAGGTTATGATGCGTTCTTTGTTTGGTTGTATTCAAAAAAGCTTTTTTTTGTTCAAATTATGTTTTTTTCTTCGTCGCTCCAGGGATAGGCAAAGGAAACAGTGTCCATACAGCCATGAAATCCTACATAAAATATTCGTACTCATAACCAACTGACTGACATTATTACCAAATTGTCTATGCGTTTAGTGTTGTAAAATAGAACCTGATCTTGATTGTGTGACATTTTTACATCGACAAGAAACTGTGGACGAGAAAATTAGTAAAGACGATTTTAGTACGAACATTTTCATTTTATCGTTTACCCTTGTAGTTCACAAAACAATAATTAAGCGACCGCACGACCCGTCTGGTCGTGTGTTCGGAATAGTTCCGTGTAATGGTGACCATGAGCACCCAAGTTCTGGTTCTGGGTCGGAGTCGAAACTTAATCCGTTATAACAAACTTCTGTTTACGCATTTATACTGTGCATTTGAAATTTATTAGTTAAACGTGTGAGAGTCAAACTTTTTACCCTACTCATGGAGACCTTATAAGAATAAAAGAAAACTTTATTGACTCTATTGAAGGACCATATTTTGTCCTTCAGTAAAGAAAAGAAAGAAAGAAAAAAAGATATTTATTGCCACACAAAAATTAAATATGTACTTAGGTAAATAAAAAAAAAAAAAAACCGAGAGTCATTTTTAACCAATTTTTCAAAACGCTCAGTGCACACTGGTCAAAAATCACCATCATTCATACCTACTGTATGTTAACACCACTTCCACATAGGTAATACAGTAGAATTTGAACGTATACGAATTTTCTTACTCGTGTCTCAGAATGAGCTCAAACTCAAAAAAAAAAATCATAAAAAAAAACACAGCATGCTTTTCATTTACAAAAAAAAAACATTTTGTCGATGCTGACCTTTTTTTTTAAAACAAACATTCGCTGCAACCCGACGTTGAGCCATTGCCGTTTGGTTCCGCCGACTACGGTATAAAAATCCCAACAACGACGTGGCATACCAATGAAAATTTACATAAAACACGACGCTGCCACGTCTCCCCGGCGACTCGGACCGATAAATAATAATAACGGAATAACGGAATGCGACGGCAACGGAATTTAATTATTCGCAACGAGTTGCCAGCGGTAACGGGATTGGGTGAAATAAATTTTGCCGTGAGCACCCACTAAACGCTGTTTGCTTGTTGACGAAACAATTGCCGCTTAACTAATGTTAGATAGTGGGATGTTGTTTAGACACGTGACTTCAGGCAATATGCACGATTTTTTTCATCGCATTTTTTATTGAAAATATCGTACAAGAGAGGCAAACATACGACACTGTAATTGGTGAAGTTATTTGATAAAATATGTTGCATTGTTTGTTACGTAGGTAAATGGGCTTTTATTAATGCGATTAAGCACAGAATGCATTATGATAAAGACTAAACAGTCACTGAAATCGTGCATCGTTTTCTTTCGCCGTCTTCTATGGTTTTCAGAAGCCAGAGAAGAAATGAGATAAAAAAATATATGGAGTAATGTTGTAAATATTTCACGAAAGATTTTTAATGTAATCCAAAGACGAACAGGTAAATGTTGATCGATTCTTTAACAAAGAAAAATATGAGGCGTTTTCAAAACACTGAAAATTAAGTATTTATATCGAATTTATCGTACATAGATCCCGTGTCAAGTATCTTAGTGTTTCTCAAATATTTATGACCCATCATTGGAAAAGTAGAAGCAAGAAATATATCATTGTTACCAAGAACAAACAGCGAAAGTTTTGCTCTAACTTGTTGTCCAAAAAAAACTTCGGTAACTGTCTCTTAGTGTTTACTGTATACCTGGTTTTTTGTGGAGATACTTAGTAGTTGTGATACTTCTGAACTTTCGGAAATGTTGGCAAAGGACTTCAAATTTATTTAGTCGTTCTTGCAAAGACATAATTGTGGGACTGTGCAAAGTATTTATTTTCGTTAATGTATTTTACGTGTTTATCTTCGCTTAAGCTATGCCGGGTATGAGAAATAACGAAAAACCCGGACATAATATTATTAAAGACGACTCAGAAATTGATTCTGCTATGTAGCAGGAGTAAAGTTGTTAATTGGAATTTTAAAACAGTTCTCAAAAGTTAGTCAAATGTGAAATTTAAAAATGACAATTGTATGAAACTTTTCAAGTTCAAACGCACTATATGAAAGTTTGTATGTTGTAAACAATAGGCACGGCACCACAAATCCAGCCCTGAAACAGATTTACGAATTCTGTTTTTAATTCAAGTGAAATCAATCGAATTTTAAATTGTTAAAACAAACAAAAGAACAATGACGCATTGGCAAGCACGCTCGAAAAACAAAATATTGTTTAAGTACATCCTGATTAACCGTTTGTTGCGTTCGGTTTTAAACCTAATAACGTTGCCAAAAAGTGTTATTTAACGTGTAATCTATCATAGGCTCGGGTTAGTGATGTGCTGAATATTTCCGCATACGCCGATATCGGTTTTTCGTTCGGTTTTTCGTCTCATTTAATATGGAAGTATGTATACAATCATTTTACACATCCATATTATTATAGATTTCAGTACAAGTTCTTTGTTAAATCATTGTTGTTGACATAAACACCGATCGTAGTCTCATGTCGTCATCTGTCAGTCACACTAAAGTTAGACGCAGCGGCGCGGCGTTAGCTTAGAAAGTAAAGATAGAATTATTCACGAATAGCAACTGATATAATTACTTTGGTTAAAGTCACGGATTTACGGTGGATGCAATCGGCTTCCAACCGAGGCAACTGGAGGTCTATGTCCAACAGTGGACGTCCTACAGCTGATTTTCAGTGTCACAACTATACAAAAAATTACCTAAACTAAACTACAGGTAAGCTTACCTCCATAGCGACAGCAATGATAATAATCAACTTTAATTTATTAGAGCACGTATCCGCATCCGCAGAGATATTATATTTTTGACAATCCCACACATCACTACTGGGGATTTGCGTGAATTGAAATGTAACCGGATTATGAAACGATTATTGTATTCGTGCGGGCTTATAGGTATTTACCTTATTTGCCGGGTATGCGGTATAGTCCACCCGGTTAAAATTGGCCGCCATGACAGGTTGCTGATAAAGTTAGCCCCGGGTAACATTATTTTGTCAGTGGCTTTGATAGCTAGATAATGAGTTCGTGTGAAACTACCGGCAATTATTGTTTTTTTTTTGTTTTTTTTCTGTTATTAAGGGTCAGTTTTACCGCTTCCTGTTAAGTTTGTGGTACCTATCTTAAGTTACGGGATATTTGATGACGTCTTTATTAATTAGAACAAAGGAGATAGAGATGTCATCGTTGATATCTGACGCTTAAGATATCAACTGAACAAAGAGTGTTGAAATAGGCGCTTAGTTTTTTAGCATGCTTAGTGTACCTACCTAAGTTGTCGGTCACGAAAAACACCTCGAGCGCTTGCGTAAAAATGACAGATAGTACCCGGCCATAAAGATGCACTTCGGCTCTTTGGAAAGAGACAATTTTACTGGCGTCACGTAAGTTAGAACGAGACAACGCTCTACGAAACCGAAATTAGGCGAGAAGACCGTTGTGCAATCTTTATGCCCGAGTACTTAATTATGAGAACAGTTTACGAGTTTGATTGTGAGTTGATGATCTGGCCCCTATTTCACCAACTGGACAATTGTCGGTGACAAGTAACATTCTGTTTACTTCTATTACAAACTCGACAAGAATCTACGCCGGTTAGCTTCATATTGACTACGCCTTGCATGTCGAATTGTCACATAGGTATCGCCAGGGACCAGTGAGTCACTATAATTGACAATATTTCAATTTTTTAAGAGCTACTTTTTATTGTCTGGCTAGAAAGAGCGCACAAATTTAAGACACCCATATTTTTTTATATTCGTGAAAATCTTGTATTTTCGTGGAAAAATCCATTTAAATCGTTGCTCAAGCAGAAAGGACGTAAGTAACAAACGTCAAGTATTAGCAAAATGACGTCACTGCTTTGTTTCGTACACTTAAAAAAACGTTGAAATAATTACATTAATTGACCGCCAAAACCTGTGCTTAAATACTTTGACAGTGAATGCAGTTGTCACTGTCGATGAACGTCAAAACGAGCTGACAAACTCAAACAGAATACTTCACAAAAAATATGATTTTAAATGAAAACTTGCAAAAATATTATCATTATTGCCCGGCAAACAGTTATCTAGTGTTCCCGATGGCAACAAAGCCGAGCGGTGTGCGAATGAATTAACCGTCAGCTGTCAGTAGTGTTTGTGTTGTGAAAGTTGTAAATGTCAAAGGGAAACACGGAAGACAAGGTTTTTTATAATGGCAGTATTGGACCGGCCGCTGGACGTCATTTCCTGTTTTACATATTTTGCTCATTTTTCCAAAAAATACTGTACAGTCACCATCAGATATATCGTAGCGGGCGAGGTCCTCAAATAATTCGGAGCAGCCTTAAATTTCAATAAATTCGTTACACTCTAAGGTTAATAACATCAGAACACGCAATTAGTCATAAATAAAGTAGCAGCAACTTTTCAATTAAATCGGGACGTCACAGATCGTCAAAGGTATCGATGCAGACAGGCTGACCATAAAGGTCGGAACATTTTTTGAAAATATACCTTAACTTTGTGACAAACAGTTTAAATTACAGTGTGTTTATAATGAAATTAGTTTTATAAAATAGAACTACATGCTTTGACTTATAACAGCAGAAGAAGAGAAATTTTAATCGTAAAAAAAGTATTTGGCAATTTAGTGGCCAGTAACAATTTACACATTATACAACAAAAAAGGTTTTATGTTACTAACACAGTGAATTATGCATGCAGACGCGTATACTAATATAGGTGACATATCTTTCATTTTGGCATGACGTTTGAACCTTATTTGTATTTTGTTTGAAATTCGAATCTATTATTATATACGTAAGGTTTATTTTCCACATATGTTCCGATATTTGTGATCAGCCTGACTGTGTCGATACCTTTGACGATATGTGCTTCCTGATATTTTTAGCTCATTGAACGTCCCGAATTTATTGAAAAGTCGCTGTTCTTATATTTATGACGGATTGCGTGTTCCGATGTTATTAACCATATCTAGCGTAACGAATTTATTGAAATTTAATGCTGCTCCGAAATATTTGAGGACCTCGCCCGCTACGATATATCTGATGGCGACTGTACGAAAAAATCCAAAAATATTTTTTTTGTGTTCTACAAGTGTTTCTCTCGACATTGTTTTTGATTTATGAATATAAAGAAATTTGAAATATTGTCAATTGTAATTACAAAAATTACAATAACGCATCGGTAATAAAAATGTTTAGGCAAGAGTATTACCACAAAATTATCCGTCCACAATGTGCGTCTTAATAGCACTTTGAAGGGGTTACTATAAACAACCTCGCTTACAGCCCTGGCTGCTACAGCGCGGAAGCTTCTATTACGGCGACTCGCTGCGGCTCACCGAAAGGTTATTTATATTGCCATAACAATATTTTGTAATTTGTTTAACACCGCTTAATAGATGCGACAGCTTGCTAAAGGCAGAGAGTGCACGATAGTACAGAAATTCTCCTTACAGTTGTGAATGTTTTTAAATAGAAACGGTGCATCTCTGTCGTTCGTTTTGTTTCTTACTTTTTAATGCTAACAGTTGGACAGATTTGAACGACATTTGGTATGTAGAAATTTGGACGTCTGGAATAACGCATAGCATACTTTTCATCTCAATAATTTCACGGAGACGAAAATCTCCAGTCTAAGTCTAGAGAGGTGAAATTTTTTCACGAATTTTCTTCATGCAACGTTAATAATGAGACTTTTTATTTGTTATTGGGATTATAATTTTTTTTTGGTTTGGCTCTTGCTTTGTTTGTGAATTCGCCGTCTTTGTAGTATCTACTTCATATTATTATCTCAAGGAGCTTAGTAAGGTTACTTAATGACAAAATTTTATGAAGACTTCATAATTACATGCTTAGTTGGGCTTATTTTTGGAGTAAAAGGATCGCATCGAAAACCAGCGCTGTGGTATCCAGCCTATACGAGGTATCTCAGAATAATTCTGGCTATTTTAGCCGGTGGTTAAGTTAGTTACTAAGTAGTTAGTTACTAGTTAGTTAGTAACTAATATTTTAAATGCGAAAGTTTGGATGGATGGATCGATGGATGGATGTTTGTTTGTTACTCAATCACGCCAGAACGGCCCAACGAACCTAGAAGAAATTCGGCACATAGATAAAAAAAAGTCTGGAATAGCACATAGGCTACTTTTTATCCCGGAAAATTCCAGCGGGATAGCGATAAACGAACTCTTTGCAGACGAAGTCGCGGGCAACAGCTAGTATGGATATATAATATTTTCCATACATTTGTTCATGGTCAAATTGTACGTACGACATCAAAGGGTAACCCAATTATTAATCCAAAATTACAATGAAGAATCGTTCGTGGTGAACAAGCCGCATTGTAGAAATAAAAAAAAAACTTGAAATTCAAACTGCATCTTCTGCTCGGGTCTGTGGTCTCATGCAATATGCAGTCTAAGTAAATAGAGTAGTAAAGTTTGCCACCAGGATGAAGACAATTTTCATAATGTTAGAGAAAATCATGAAATATTAAACTAGGTTTGTTATGAACTGACTCATTAGCAATTTACATGAGCGCTCTTATAATTGGCGTCGCTTAAACTGGTTTGCGGGAGGGAATTAATTTTGTTTAAGATGGAATATTAAGGTATTTAGTCTGATAATTTTGCTGGTTACTAGCAGGCTTTAACAGTATCTATTCTTCATTTTAATTTAGAATGAGAAACCACAATAACAATATATTGCGTCTGGTCAACTATTTCTTACCTAGCAAATAGTACAGTACAATAGTCTGGGAGCCGCAAAATAAAATTGTTTTAATGACACTTTATTTGCGTGTCCTTAATTGTTACTCTAGTACAAATTTTAAAGAGGTTGCAGTTCACGAGCCGCAATATAATGTTGTTGTGGATTCGCATTCTAAATTAAAATGATGTATTATATATGACAATCGATTCCTTGCGGTGTTATATGTGTGCAATGTATTGAAATGGTTTCTTTAGAATGCGACATATTTTTGTATAAGTTACACATTAATGTGACTCTTCAAGACTTTATTAACTTATTGTCTTTCACAAACTTCCAGTGGTCGGTTTCCACTTTGTTTTCTGTGACTCAGTAAAAATCAAGCAAAGAAAACATAAAGTAAATAACCGTGTTCATTGCCCACACTTGTACTGTATTATTACCCATCTCCGTATTCTGAGCCTAATATAAAAAGTATATTTACTTGCCACTCCAACTTTCGCATTTTTCCTAACTTGCTCGTACCGGGAACAATTTCCCATCTGTCAAGCGAAAGTTAAACGGCAAATAAGAAAGTTTAAATACGCACTTAAGCAATTCAGAAACCCTAACACAAATAAGGGTAGCGTAATAAAAAAAATCTTTACGTCTGCCGCATTAAAAGTCATCTGCGGAAACTTTGGGCAGTTATTTTCTTTTTTTTTTTCACGTGGAAAAACACTGGCCGGGTGGGATGGCTTTTGGGTAAATTTATTATGATCTATTGATTCTACTACCCTGTTCATAAAGGCGCAGTGTACTCGGCTCCCCTAACGAAAGTTTCCCAACTCGCGGAATTATGTCGAGTTTGCTCCCTCGTATAAAAGTTATTTTACTACTCTTCTAAGAGTTTAAGTAAGGCAGGATGGGAGGATAAAAATTGGCTGTCTGTGCGTGAGAGTCGCGTCGGGTATGATGAGGTGTTTTTTTAACCTACGAAGTTAAAGGAGTTAGGTTTGGGCAGTCGTGTTCATGGAATGAGGTGTAGAAACGTACACACGTCTTTGTACTTGACTATTAAAGGCACAACAAGTGCTGAGGGCAGATTCCTTAAGAAACCTGAGAAAAAACCAGGCTTTGATTTAAACACCGTTATTGTTATAGTAGTAGTAGTAGTATTAAAAAAAAGCCGTGGTAGCCTAGTGGTTTGACCTGTGGCCTCTCAAGCAGAGCGTCGTGGGTTCAAATCGCGGGCTCGCACCTCTGAGTTTATCGTAATTTATGTGCGAAAATTACATTTGTAATTTACCATGAGCTTTTCGGTGAAGGAAAACATCGTGAGGAAACCTGCACACATCTGCGAAGAAATTCAATGGTGTGTGTTAAGTTCCCAATCCGCACTGGGCGCGCGTGGGAACTATAGCCCAAACCCTCCAATACACGGAGGACGCCTATGCCATGAGGCACGCCGAATTTCGCGACAATTTAATAAATAAATAAAAAATAAACGACAATAACAACAACAACAACAACATGTACTTACTGAAATTGTAGCGAATTCGGAATAAAAAGGCTTATAAATAAATAAATAAATTGTTATAGTAACTTTAAACAACTCACACTAGTCAGACATACACTAAGTAAACCACTAAGCAAATGGGTGACCCTAAATTGTGTAGGTAAGTGATCACTACAAGTCTTGTAGTGAACGTGGCCTTGAGGTCTTGTTACATTAGGCTCTGTCAACCCCGTATGAGATTTAGACCTGGTTTGTGTATGTGTATTCATATTTTTTCAAACAATACAACATATTAAGGCAAGTAAAAACAATTAGATATTAACTTGCCTTAAGGCTTAATGAACAAAAAACATTTAAGTAAATACCTTGTTACTTCGCTACTTTCAAATTAAACACCTGATTCAACACATTTTAATTGCGGCGATATTATATCTGTGGGTATTACCGATATAGGGTGCGACCACACCGCCGCTTAAAAAACGGTGACGTTACGGAATCGCAACAAAATGTATGAAGAAACGGTGAGAAAACGTGACGTATACGACACGTCACTGCGTATACGCGGCGGTTTGGTCGCACCCATATTTGATTGAATGATCGCAGTTTGGAAACATAGTACAAAGGGTCAGCGTCTTGCAAAATAAAGGGCTTCGTTTTCATACATTTCTATATTTATTTTTGTGTCCTGAATAACGCGAGACAGGATATGCGAGGTGGGTATAACAGGTGTCAACCCTGTCAGGGTCTTATGTTATTTCAAATGAAATTCCGTCATATTTCTTTGTTTAAGCGTTGCGTACGTAAAGTGAAGTGATAACGATTAAATTTTTCGAACGCAAAATATATAACAAAAATTTTTAATCAACAAGCTTTCTATTTATAATTCAATTATATTATTTGGGACTGAAATAAATTGATTTGTAGATGTAGATTTGATAATATAGTACACTCATCAAAAATATCTATCCCTAGTCAATTTTGAAAATTTCAATATAGGCATATCGCTACCGAGTTAAAGGATCAAATTTTTGATGAGTGCGCAAGTAAAAAAAAATATATAATGGTTCAACAAAATATATCAAGCTGTTTATTGTTTGGTATAATTTTGTTGAACTATTATTTATTTTGACCCATTATGCACTTAACACTATGCTCTAGCTCTCTAACTTTTTTTTTTAAAATTAAAATTGACGAATTGAAACGGCAAAAGCAACTGGACGATAATTTAAGTGCGTTTAAAAAGTGAATTTAAATTTATCACCGCGCCGGTTGTAAATTCCCGCAAATCTTCAGCGTGTGAGTTATAGCGGGCACTATTTTACCTTTCTTCCCGTGGGAATAGCGGAACAGGTGGATAGTGGGTTGAATTATATTGTTATTTCGACGGAGAAATCGATCGTTCCGCCGGTCTCTCGGAGCGTTCTTGGTTTAAGTGAATTTCTTAGTTTTACTTGCATTTCTTTAGCAAGTAAGTCCTGTATTATAATAATTAGAATTAGATGCTGAGTTGGGACTATTTTGTGACAATCTATTTTATTCCCTTAGGTCGCGTGGTCCGATTGACTAGTCCTATCAATCGGAATATCTATAGATTTTTAAAATTGTTTTACGTTTCTTAACTACTTGTGTTTGTCTTAATCATAAATAAACTTTTTTTTCTTTCTTTCTTAAAAATGACTTCCCATACCGACGACGACGATTTTGACGACCGGATGGCCTAGTGGTTAGAGAACCTGGCTATGAAGCTTGAGGTCCCGGGTTCGACCCCCGGTCGGGGCAGATATTTGTATGAAAAATACGAATGTTTGTTCTCGAGTTTTGAATGTTTAATATGTATTTAAGTATGTATTTTATCTATATAAGTACTTTTATCCGTTGTCTAGTGCCCATATCACAAGCTTTGCTTAGTTTGGGACTAGGTCAATTGGTGTCAACTGTCCCAAGAAATTTATTTATTTATTTATATCAGTTCTGTATACTACTACATACAATCGCCATCGGATATATCGTAGCGGGCGAGGTCCTCAAATATTTCGGAGCAGCATTAAATTTCAATAAATTCGTTACACTAGATATGGTTAATAACATCGGAACACGCAATCTGTCATAAATATAAAAACAGCGACTTTTCAATAAATTCGGGACGTTCAATGAGCTAAAAATATCAGGAAGCACATATCGTCAAAGGTATCGACACAGTCAGGCTGATCACAAATATCGGAGCATATGTGGAAAATAAACCTTACGTATATAATAATAGATACGAATTCCAAACAAAATACAAATAAGGTTCAAACGTCATGCCAAAACGAAAGATATGTCACCTATATAGTGTACGCGTCTGCATGCATAATTCACTGTGTTAGTAACATAAAACCTTTTTTGTTGTATAAAGTGTAAATTGTTACTGGCCACTAAATTGCCAAATACTTTTTTTATGAATAAAATTTCTCTTCTTCTGCTGTTATAAGTCAAAGCATGTAGTTTTATTTTATAAAACTAATTTTATTATAAGCACACTGTAATTTAAACTGTTTGTCACAAAGTTAAGGTATATTTTCTAAAAATGTTCCGATCTTTATGGTCAGCCTGTCTGCATCGATACCTTTGACGATCTGTGACGTCCCGATTTTATTGAAAAGTCGCTGCTACTTTATTTATGACTAATTGCGTGTTCTGATGTTATTAACCTTACATTGTAACGAATTTATTGAAATTTTAGGCTGCTCCAAATTATTTGAGGACCTCGCCCGCTACGATATATCTGATGGCGACCAACAGGTCGTTTACTCGAGTTTTTCATATACCAAACATTTGTCGTCTGTATATGTTTTGAGGTTGAAGACCTCTGCATGTGTTGTAAGATCAAACATGTGTTTTGCGGCGAAACCGTTCAAATCTCCTCTTGATCTTAAAGGAACATAATTAACGAAACCCACTAACAAACGTACCGAATGCACGAAAGCGCCAAACGCAAACGCCCGGGTAACACAATCAAATGAAAATTAAACCGAATACGGAATCAACAAGGCGACTTATCATTAATTATTCATTAATCCACACCGTGCCGACTTAATGACAGCAAAACAGGAGACTAGTGATGCGCCGTGTTTGCGAATGAGAGGCGTTTTTGTAAATTGCTTATTGCGTTTGAGCGGATTAATGATTCATTAAAGTTGGTTTTGTACGTTTAATTGGGTGCAGTGAGTAACTCAATTACGGTGTTGTAGTTTATAGCGGGTTTCATGCGACGGTTATATTTATTCCCGTGTTTTTCTACTGGACGCAAGTATTTATGTCGCCAATGATTTTCATCGAGTATTGTGTCCCTTTAGAGTCTTTCAATACACACATTAATTTAACAGCGATCAACAAAAATACGCTATGAAAAAATAAAACATTTCTTGACTGGAGAAAAGTTCCGTCATACTGTTATTACTATGGAAAACTAACATACTTATTTTAATTGATCGCATTATGCTCGACGACTTTGTTGTATTTTACCCATTATGATTGTGGCAGCGTTCTAATAGCCAACGACACTAAAAAAATTCCAACACTGAAACGTTCAAGATTAACGTTACTTTTACCGTTAAAAATAACGTTCCAGTTTTTTTGTTAATGTAACCATAAATGTTTTCGTACAGAAAAATGTTAATTTTAAGCGTTACCTACCGAAGTTAAATTAACAATACTTTATTATTATTGTTAATTTTATCAAGCATATGGCAGTTTATATTCGAACACTGCGTTAAATTGAATGAATATCCTAAGTACTTCCAGTTTATCAGTACCTAGCAACTACATAACTAATGAATTTTTTTTGTTACAGGTGGATGCCATACTATACAGTAGCATTTACCTCCGAGAGTGATTATGCGCAATATCAGTAAGAATGAATTACCTAACTTACGTAGACTCAGTTGTAGTTACTTAGATTAGGCAGCAAATTATACTTTTTCTAAGCGCGACCCCGTGTTACAGGAAAACGGTTGACGACGTTTTTTGTCGTTAGTTGATTTTTGCAGTTTTCTTATTTTAAAACATTTTGACTGTTAATGTGTCAAGTAAGATTATGATAAGATTATGACCTACAAAAGTTGTGTGAAAGTGTGTTTTATTTTTAATTTTCTTCTTAAAAACTGAAAAAAATAACTACAACAATGTGAACATTTTACTGTTAGGTAATTCTGCAATAAGCGAAAAAATCTTATCTTAGCCCTCTAGGTTGGCAACGCATCTGCAATCCCTCCGGGGTTGCGGGTGTCTATGGGCAGTGTTGATCGCTTACCATCAGGTGACCCACTTGCTCGTTTGCCTTCCTATTCGCATAAAAAAAAAATAAGAAATAAGTGGCATGAACGATTTTATTGAACACCGTACTTATATTCGCTACTTCATACTAATAAAAAAAATGCAAAAAGGACTTTCTCTAATGCTTAAATAATTATTACGAGTAGGTAGATAGAAGGATGAGCTTCTTTTAGATGGTACATAAACATAATTATGTGAACGTCTTAAAATACAAATTAATTATAAATAAGAGCCAGTTAATCTAAAAACGTTTTTAAAAATGTTCATGTTTTCAGCGGTTTTTCTAATAAATTATAACGACCTCTGCGATAAAATAATGCTTGACCTCCAGACGTAGACGGCCAGAAAATTACTTTAGAACTAAGTACCTAGTCGAAATTATATGCCAAGATTTTGAAGTGGGTGATTGAGACACGCTCTTATGATAATAGCGATTGAAGTTATTTTGTTAATGAAAAAATGGTTGTTTATGGATACCTATCGTGAATATTTGCGGCAGGCTCGCCAGGCACGGCCACACTAGGGTTTTTGGTTGCTGTAACGTACAGAGAGTAAGACAGCTGGTGAAATTACTGCCACTGTATTCTATCCTAGCTCTCTAGGCAACGCATCTGCAATCCTCTAGCGTTGCGAGTATCCATGGCTGGTGCTCGCTTACCATCAGGTGACCCACTAGCTCGTTTGCCTTCCGTGTCTTACATAAAAAAAAAAAACAAATTAGACGTCATAAAAAAGTTCATTACTGTATGCTTAGTGTACGTTTTCGGTCACAAAATACATCTCGAACGCGTTTGCGTTAAGATGTCAAATACTATGAGAACAGTTTGTTGCCGTTTCGATCCGCAAGTGGCGCTGTCAATTTTTCCATAGTACCTAATTATTGAGACGTTTACGTGAACGCGTTCGAGAATTTTCTATAATTATGCGAAAACTTACACTAGAGGCTCTGATTAATTTGTCTGTACAGCATCACCGAAGCCCCCCAGTGATTCACGAATCACTTCAAACGTCCGCGGAGCGTGTCACGCCCGTGCGACCGGGCCCGGCCCCTTGCGGTGTAACATTTCACAGGGGACCGCGGCCGCTCAAATTACGCCCGACGGACCTACCAACATAATTACACTAATTCGCTAACATAGTTAACTTTTAACCCTACGCTCGAACCGAATCGTGTTTGGAAAGTTGTTTTAGAGCGATGAAAGTATGATGAGATTTTTGATTCCGGTGCGAAGGATCGTTTTGATGAGGTTGAACTTTTGAAGAATGATGTGAAAAAATAGATTTTTAAACTCGCTTTATTAGTTGTGCTATAAGAGCTACAGTACACGGCCATGAAGTTGATTTCGTCGTTTTAACGTATGTGTTTGGCCTAGTGGTATAAGGTGTGGCATAACTGTACGTTCTCTCAGGTGACCGCAGTTCAAATCTCGTGTGTTTTCTTTTTTTTTTTTTTTGGACGTGTGTGTAGTTTTGACTTCTGCCGCCACTCCCGGAGTGCTACCCGGTGTTTTTTTTTTCCTTTTGAGGTACGGAACCCTTAAAACACTGGCTATGTTCTCGATTCCATAGAAGAAGCCTAGATAGTGTAGCAAGCAAGTTGCCGGCAGCCTTGAACCCGACCGCGCTTGGAATCACTACCAAATTGTATCGGCGCCGCAAAATTTCACCCGCCGTCGGTCGTTTCATTAAAGAGCCCGTGGCGTACAATGCATCGCGTAGTGTATGGCGGTTGGTACAGTAGCATACTACAATCACAATTTTTCTTAAGGCGCGACGCTTTACTTTCTGAAGAAATAATAAGGTGATCCACACTCGCCCCCTGCTTTCAGAAATTTGATTTTTCATCAGATACGATGCCTATATTAAATATTCCTAATTTAGTGAGCGTCTTTTGGGTTTATTATACTCTTTTTTATTATAGAAAAATGACCTAAGTAAAAGTGTCACCGAACTTTACGAATATTCCCTAACAGAGGTAAAAGCTTACAAAGTAAAATAGAACAGGGAAAGTTAAAATAAAAAATCGAAATATCTCAAAAATGGTCACACCTTCACAAAGATTATTTTTCCATGGCAATTGACCTGCCCACCTATATTATGACTACATAGTATAAAACAAAGTCACTTTCCGCTATGTCTGTCCCTATAATTATGCTTAGATCTTTAAAACTACGCATCGGATTTTGATGCGGTTTTTTTTCCATTATTGTAGATTTATATTTATGTAGGATTATAATAAAAAAATGTTTTTTGGGACTGCTTAGTCTATGGGAGTAGCGGGGAGAGGGGATTCGCGGAATGATGGCGGATAGCTAAAATACAAATTTGTAATGTAATTTTGCGCGTGCATTTTAAAATAATTAAAAGCAGTCAGAGACTAATCTGGGGTTTCATTTTAAAATACTACATTTTGGGGGCTCGTCCGGGATGAATTTTAACTATTGAGAAGAATTTATGTTGCGAAAATTGAAAAGACGTTCTATGAAGAAAAATTTAAGAAAGATGGCGATGTAAAAGAAAGATGAAATAAAAGTTGAATGGTGAATTTAGTCGATAAAGGTGTTAAAGGTGTTAAAGGTGTTAAAGGTGTTAGAAAAAGTTTTTCAAGGTGCTTATAAAAGGTGTTGAAGGTGAAATAAAAGGAAGAAACATGGCGGAGAAAGATGGTTTAACAGTAACGGTGGAGACGGTGAAAGGGCTTCATCAGATTGAAGAGACGGTGGTTAAATTTTCGGGAACAGATAAGACTTTCCCGGTAACGGCGTGGGCGGAGGATATAGAAGATAACGCCGAGATATTTAGCTGGACACCAGCACAAAAGTTGTTGATAGCCCGCAGATCCTTAGTTGGAGCAGCCGCTCTCTGGTTAAAATCGGAGAAGACGTTCAAAACTTACGATGATCTGAAGAAGGCGTTAACAAAGGAATTTCCTGATATTGTCAACGTAAAAGAAATTCACGAACTGATGGCTTCACGGAAGAAAAAGAAGGACGAAACTTGCTACGAATATATGTTAGTAATGAAGGAGCAGGGGAAGCGTGGCGGTTTTGCCGATTACGTGGCCATACAGTACATTGTGGACGGCATCGACGACACTCCGTCGAACAAGATTATGCTTTATGGGGTCACGACCTATAGTAAGCTGAAAGAAGTTCTTGCTATTTACGAGAAAATGAAAAGCAAGGAGAAGAAACCGCTTAATCCGCAGACACGGTTATTCCAGACGGCTGAAAAGACAAGAATCGAGCGTAATTGTTATAAATGCGGAGACAGAAATCATACTGCTAGTTCGTGTCGTAAAGGAATAAAATGCTTTAAGTGCGATTCTTTTGGCCATATCGCTCCAGATTGTCCGGCTACAAATACAAATATGGCGCGCCGCGGGGGAGAACGAGTCGGAACATGGAATGGCACCGGTCGCGGCACAGGTGAGAGCAGCGGAGCACGAACGTCAAGCTGGCAACAGTCGCGCGCAATGTACGTGAACTCTGAACAAAATGCCGAACAAAACGCCGAACAAGATAGTGATGCGCGCGCAGAGGGCGCCGCTGAAGAGCAAAATGGCGAACGCTCCGTCTGTCATCAGTGTTGTTGTCAAAATAACCGGCAATGACGCCAAAACATAAACAAGTCAAGTCGAATAAAGGCGGATTTTTCTGTAAAGACGTTAAAAGTTGACGGTGTAACAATGAATTGTTTGATTGATTCTGGTAGTGAGCTTAATTTATTGTCTGTTAACTTACTTTCTCAGTTAAATACTACGTCTTATGTCAAAGATGAGACTATGATAACAGGACTCGGTTTAGTGAAGGTTTTTGCTATTGGAAAATGTTATACAGTGTTGCAAATCGATGATTACTGTTACGAGTTATTGTTTCATGTTGTACCGGAAGATGTAATACCTTATAAAATTATATTGGGACGACCATTGTTTGAGGTAGCTACGATAATTTTTGACAAGGGCCAGGTGAATGTAACTCCACGAATCGAAAATAGATTGGTGCAGTGTTTGTTTACAGAAGCTGAACAAGCGGTAAGCTATGTGCCTGATGAACGCATACGTGAGGATGTCCAGCAGTTAGTGGAAAACTACAAGCCTGCACAGACCAAAGAAGCACCTATCACTATGAGGATTATTCTGAAGGATGACATACCTGTGGCTTCAAGACCAAGGCGGTTAGCTATCAAGGAGCAGCAAGTAGTTGACGAACAAATTGGTGAGTGGTTAAATAAAGGAATTATTAGGCCTAGTTTTTCAGAATATGCAAGTCCGCTTGTACTTGTTAAAAAAAAGAATGGCTCAATCCGGGTATGCGTGGACTATAGGAAAGTCAATGAAAAGATGGTGAAAGATGAATTTCCCCTTCCTGTGATTGAGGTTCATTTAGACAAGTTAGTGCATGCGAAGGTGTTTAGTAAATTGGACTTAAAAGATGCATTTTTCCATTTGCAAATAGAAGAGAGTTCTACAAAATATACATCATTTGTAACTCAAAGTGGGCAGTATGAATTCACTAGGGCTCCTTTCGGTTTATCAATTTGTCCAAATTATTTTACTCGATTTATTACTTCAATTTTCAGAGAGCTTATGGCTAAAGGATTCTTATTAATATTTATCGACGATCTGATTATACCAGCTGAGAACTATGAAGAGGCACTGCAGAAGCTGCAAGGAGTATTGCAAGTAGCGTCTATCTATGGACTTAATATAAATTGGAAAAAATGTGAGTTGCTTACTAAAAGAGTGGAATATTTAGGCCATATCATTGAAAATGGAACAGTAAGACCTTCGACTGATAAAACTGATGCAGTCCTCAAGTTTCCGCAGCCAAAAAACTTGAAGCAACTTCATAGTTTTATTGGTCTTGCCTCTTATTTTAGGAAATTCATAGATGGGTTTGCTGCTATTGCAAAACCTTTAACTGACTTGTTGAAGAAGAATACTGATTTTGAATTTTGTGAGAAGGAGGTGGTTGCTTTTCAAACTCTGAAGGAAAAATTATCAGAACATCCAGTGTTGAGGTTATTTGATCCATCATTACCAACTGAACTTCATACAGATGCTTCACAGCTTGCTTATTCTGCAATATTAATGCAAAGGGATCCAAATGACACCTGTTTACATCCAGTCTATTTTATGAGCAAGAAAACTACAGACGCTGAAAAAAAATACACCAGTTATGAATTGGAAGCTCTTGCCATTATTGAAGGCGTGAAAAAGTTCCGCAAGTATTTACTGGGTTTAGCATTCAAAATTGTAACCGACTGTTTGGCCTTTGAAATGACTTTAAAGAAAAGAGATTTGTCAACAAGAGTTGCAAGATGGGTACTGTTACTTCAAGAATACGATTACACTGTTGAACACCGGTCAGGCTCAAAGATGAGGCATGTAGACGCGCTCAGCCGCAATCCATTTGTGGGACTAATTACTTCAGGGCTACATGGTCAAATTCGGCTAGCGCAAGAAGCAGATGACAGTATCAAGGCGATTTGTGAAATTATAAAAGAAAAACCCTATTTAGATTACTATGTACAGAATGGATTATTATACAAAGGAGAAAAAGGATTGTTGGTTATTCCCAGAGGAATGGAAATTGAAATTATCAGAAAAATACATATTAATGGTCATTTTGGAAAGAAAAAAATGCTGGAACAAATTGAAAATGAATATTTTATAACAGATTTAGCAAGAAAGGTGACAGAGGTTGTTTCTACATGTGTACCTTGTCTATTGGCAATGAATAAAGGAGGAAAACAAGAAGGCTATTTACATACTTTGGACAAAGGAGACATACCCTTGAGTACACTTCACCTAGATCATGTGGGTCCTTTTACTGAGACAAAAAAGCAGTATAATTACCTTCTGACCATGGTGGATGGTTTTACCAAATTTGTTTGGATATTTCCTACTAAAGGAACCACTACTAAGGAAACTCTTGATAAACTCAGGGTTCACCAGCAGGTCTTTGGTAATCCACAGAGAATAGTTACTGACAAGGGACCGGCATTCACTAGCAACGACTTTATCGAATACTGCAAGGAAGAAAACATTAGCCATGTTAAGATCACAACTGGAATTCCTAGAGGCAATGGGCAGGTTGAAATAGTTCATAAAATTATTGTCTCACTTTTAACTAAGCTCTGTATTGAAGATCCTGCACTATGGTACAGAAAAGTCAGCCAGGTGCAAAGAGCTATTAACAGTACTTACCAGAGAAGTATAGGCATGAGTCCTTATGAACTATTAACTGGAGTGAAAATGAGACAAAAAGAAGATATACATTTACTTTATTTGTTACAGCAGGAGAATTTAAAGGAATTTGGTTTGCAGAGGGATGAGCTGCGGGAGCAAGCAAGGGTTCAAATATTAAAGGTGCAAGAAGAAAACCGGCGGCAGTACAACAAAAGGAGGAAAGATAGCTGTAGGTACGAACTGGGGGATCTGGTGGCCATTAAAAGGACCCAATTTGGAACCTGTATGAAGATAAAACCTAGGTTTCTAGGGCCATATAAAGTTACCAGCATTAAAGGAAACGACCGTTACGAAGTTAAGAAGGTGAACAGCGCTGCGGAGGGACCATTGAAAACATCCAGTGCAGCAGATTACATGAAACCTTGGCCTATGAGTGAGTAGTTTCAAATGTTTTGTTTTTATCCGTTGACTCAATGGTTTTATAAGGTGTTACATGCAAGGTGTTTCTGGTAGGTAGGTAGGTGTATGTTTACCTAAAGATTTATTTGGTTTACTCTAGGTGAAAACGTTTTGAGTTAATTTGAACAAAGTTATTTTGATTTATAATGCCGTGGTTCTAAATATTGAGAAGTTTCTATATCCCATGTTTTATTAAGCGTAAGATGTAAACATGTTTATTTTTGTTAGTATGCAGTAAGATAAAGTGCATTTGTTTAGTTATGTATATAAGTTGTCTGAGGCCATACAACAGCAGGACGGCCGAGTTGTAGGATTATAATAAAAAAATGTTTTTTGGGACTGCTTAGTCTATGGGAGTAGCGGGGAGAGGGGATTCGCGGAATGATGGCGGATAGCTAAAATACAAATTTGTAATGTAATTTTGCGCGTGCATTTTAAAATAATTAAAAGCAGTCAGAGACTAATCTGGGGTTTCATTTTAAAATACTACATTTATACTAGCTGTTGCCTGCGACTTCATCTGCAAAGAATTCGTTTATCGCTATCCCGCGGGAACTACGCAATTTTCCGGGATAAAAAGTAGCCTATGTGCTATTCCAGACTTTTCTCTATCTATGTGCCGAATTTCATCCAGATCCGTTCGGCGGTTCTGGCGTGATTGAGTAACAAACAAACATCCATCCATCCATCCATCCATACTTTCGCATTTATAATATTAGTTAGATTAGATGTATGCATGATAAACCGTGCGAAGCCGGGGCGGATCGCTAGTTATAGTTAATATAAGGACTGTACCTGTACTGTACCACACGTATTAGTCTGTGGCACGACACTGCAACAGCAATATTAGAGGGCTCGGGAGGCGTTCTCATATTTCTTACATCATTAACCCGACATGTGGAATATTGCGAAGCTGGCACGAGGCATACGCGAGGCAAGCCCGAGGCATGCTCAGGCCATAGAGTAAAATAACAAGTAGAGTAGAAATGTCATACTACCTTCAATTTGCGTGAAAAAATATTGCTTTACCGGCGTGATTGCTGCATTCTAATTGGCTGGCGAAATGTGAAGTCTGTGCCAAGTTTTTTAATTTACATTGTACTTAGCGATGATGGTCTTTCCGAAGGCAAATAAGCAAGTGAGTCGCCTGATGGTAAGTGAACACCGCCACTCGTGGACACCTGCAACAGAAGAGGGTTGCGGATGCGTTGCCAGGCAAGAGGGCTAAGAATGTCTCGTGGGCCAGTTTTTCCGGGCTATGTTACTCTCCACGCCGGAACACCAGCGCAAGCACTGTACCACAAGTCGGTGGTAGCGATCCGATTAGGTTAGGGATTGCAAAATCCGGTTTTTTCTCAAATCCGGATTTTAAAATTATCAACTGTCGTATATTTTTATTAATATTTTAAAATTTTCATGTAATTCATGTTTTTTGATTACCTACCTAATGGTGTTCAATTTTATTGCTTTTACAATTTCCCTAAGAATAAAATAAAACTGCAAATATCTTTATAATCCGCGTTTAATCAGTCCAGTACTGCAGTGTCTGCAGTATACAGTACTACCGGACCGGCCGACTAGCTAGATCTCTAAAGCTAGGTATGAGGTAGCCAGCGGAGCGCGGAGGGGAGAGGGGTAGGTATGTCACGTGGCGGGCAACGAACTGGCTTTGTCAACTGTACTAATTGAAATCCGAAAAACTTTGATAATTTATAAAAGGCGCCAAAAATCCGGATCTATCCGGTTATTTCGGACTATCGGGATTGCAATCCCCAGATCCGATTGCCGCTCTACTTCGTTGTTTGCTCTATGATCCAGGAACATGCGAGGCATATTCCAAGGCGCTTTGCAGAGCTAAGGTGGAATTTGATGCGTCGTGTCGTTAGTGTTTTGTTTCGGAAAGGCTTGTCTTATCTTTTGGCCGTTGAAGAATTTTGCAGCTTCAGCGTTTTAAGGATGCATTTTAAAGTAGCATGTTGTCCTTTTTTATCTCGTTTGTAAGAAGGTGATAGAAGGCTCACTGTGTTTCTTTTATAGATTCTAATCGTTATTTGCGGTCTTTAATCTGATGAGTTTGACTGTTATAGTAGTTTATGCGATTATTGATGCATAATGAGGGCGCTTAAAATACCAGTGTGGCTTTATGAAACGAGCTATGGCGAGTTTCGTAATAAGGTCACACGAGTGGTAAGACTTTAGTCGCATGATTTATGAATTTGGGAGACTACTTTTTTCCACTTGCTACGATTCTGACATACCTCTTTCGCTTTTCTTGTTATAAAATGTCATATTGTATCGATTAATACAACAAACAATAATGTCACCACGCGATCTCTAAAAATATCAGACAATGGCAAAAAAAACGCAAAATAAAATACATTATTCGCAATAATAAAAGCGAATCTGCGCGCTTTAGGAATAATTTTCAAATTTATACACCTCTTACGGCACCGCCCCGCGGTTTTACATAACAATGGTTCATTTTTCATTTTAGCCATGAAATAAGTTGGGGTGGCCGGTGTTGCCAGGTATGGCTTAGGAAATTATGATATTGAAATGGAACGGTGTTGCAAGTTGAAAAAGTTAGGGATGCGATTTTTTTTTTTAATTAAACAAGCAAAGGCTACGAAAAAAATACTTACCGCAATTAACGAAGAGCGACGGGATTTTATGTTGTATGACAATACGATAAAGTTGCATTTTTGGAAATTTCCAATAGCTTCTCGGTGAACGATGAAATTGCGAAGCAATTCAATGGTGGGTGTGTGAAGTTACCAAAGTGGGCCCGCGTGGTAACTGCTAATAATTTTGACCATCACCAACGATTTTAACGTATAATATAATATTTAATAGAAAACCTATGAAATACTTGTCAAAATGGTCGGTGGCTGCGCCGATTATATTTAAATACATTTTTTTTTTTTTTATAACTCTATTCACAAACATACATAACTTGAACGCTACCAAACTACTACTACTGCTACTTGGTTTTTTTTTATTTTTTATTTTTTGTATTGTTTATTTTTGGTTTGTGCTGTTATCCTATGCGTCAAATAAACGTATTTTCTTTATTTTCTTTCTTTCTTTCTTTCAAACACTATTCTACACTAGCAACACATTCCTTTCCCATCCCATCCCTACTACCGCACCGAATTTCGAAATAAGAAGAAGCAACAAATGACTCGCGAGTGACGCTAAGAATCTCTGCTGAAAAATAACTCAAAAACTATAAAAACTCTTAAAAATAAGTGCTGTGTGTAAATGTCCATGTGTAAAGTGTCGTTGTAACCCTAATTTGTGTAATATAACCGAGAAAATCACGAAGATCCGAAGAATCTCAATTGCTGGAGTCAAGCAGCCTTATTTCGGTGTCCGAGGTACGTCCTGCCCCTCCAGTCAGTTATGGTTTATTTTATTGTTGAAGTAAATTGATGTAACACACACAAAAAAAAACTTAATACAATAAATATTTTAGCGAATTATTTTTTGTTAGGAGGGAGGGCTACTGTGGCGTCACAAGATTGCTTAGCTTGCGTTTTCACTAACACGCACAACTTTTGTCGCCACATTATTATTATTATTTAGCTCAACAAAATAACAATACCTGGTTGATATTTTATGGCAACACTGTTCCGAAAGGTTAGAATATCCATTCAACTTCCCCTTGACAATTTTCACCGCTATCCAAAAAAAAAACGTTCCCAACACATAGACAAATGAAATGGCTCCTGCTTTCATCCGCAATAGTTTTTATTCTAAATTGGACTTAAAATCTAACGCAAAAGGGTATTTCAAAGTCGCATTTGCGAGATAGAATACATCTAAGAGACATGCGAGCCCCAAAACAATATTTCTAAATAAAATACACGCTCCTTTGGGTGGGGTGGTGCAATGCATCACCCCTTCGATCCGAGAAAGGTTAATGGTGCAGTTTGGGGGCAGTTAGGTTAATAGATTTTGCGTTAGATTTACATATGCCCCGGGTAGGATAAATGAATGTTTGCGCCATTTTATAATGTTATATTTACTTTAGTTTTTGTGATGTTTTGTTTCATGTAAACTTCAATTTTTTTAGAATTAGAAACCACTGAACTTAGTAATCGTTTGTCCTTATTCTGTCACTTTGACATTTACCTTTCACAGATAAGGACAAACGATTGCTAAAGTCGTCGCAATTTAAAAGGCCCGTTTTGACAGTTCACGCCCATGAAGTTCTCAATTATTTACCGATCGAAATGTTCTGAAGGTAATTGCATTTTTCATTGATGGGTATCGCTCACTCAGCGAAGTGCTGTGCATAACGATTTTTTCATATTATCCACAGACTATTAATAATCGGTTAAGGAAAAAATAAATCGATCAAGATAATTTTTTTAAGGCCGACTCGCACTTGGCCCGTTTTATTTATTTTATTTAGACCACTTAATTACTGAATTTCACCAGCTGTGTAGTGATATTTACTGAAAATTATGACCTTGGAGCTCAAAGCCGTAAACAATGGCAGCAGTGATTTCTATAGAATGGCTCGTCTTCATCATCTGAAGAAAATGATTGACTGGTGATTCACTTTTTCTCGATTTTTTTTTGTGATTGAGTGAATTTTATTGTAACAAAAATATTAAATAAAAGAAAATTGACTTTTCGTAACATTGTATCATTTCAAAATACCTATAATATCAATTTCAGTTAAATTTTCTAATCAGAACTTTAATCCAATGCACTTTACAATACATATTCAAATCGATCAAATACTCATGCAAACTTGAATCGATTTATAGTGAGTATCGAGTACCGAGTCATAATGGTTACATCACTTGTTACGTCGGGAAGACAAATGTCGAAACGGGCCTTTTATTTTGCGACGACTTTAAGTTGGCAGATGCATATAGAATAGACCGTTTATGAATAAGGGGGTAAGTCTGTATAGTCAACCATAACTGCTTCTCATAGGTATCGATGGTTTGAAGAGAATCGTCATATCGCTCTTTATCGACCGCATTAAATATAAGTGGGTAGTTTGCTCGAAAAATACCGTATTGTTGCCAGAATTGAAAATAAACTCCCGTGTAACACCGCTGCCAAAACTATAGCTCCATAAATCGAAGGAAAAACTACTTTAGTACTTACAACAAAAGAGCTACAACAGAGTCCTTTTTATAACGGTCATTTTTCGCTCTACTACTTTCGTATAATATCACAAATTTATCTTTGCGGTTAGCGTTGTCACTGGCGATGAGTTGTAATTCTAGCTATCGAACATAAGATTCGCGCGAAAACTTACTGTATTCCAATGCACTATGAACTTTGATGAGTGCATTATCACCGTAGTTGTTTGCGAGCGAGCCTTAGTTCCAATTTTCACCACGACACCACCTATCTTTGTTTTTATACAATAACCACGCAAGCGAAGCATTCGTCAATATGCTTATGTTGTGTCCAATAAGATTGAGTTTGGTGTAACCTATGTGAAACATCTGTCGTGGTTTATGACTTTCTTATTACACCCGGTTGTGTTATTTTTTTTTATAACCGACACTTGGAAGTTTTTGTTCGTGGAAAGTAGGTTTTTATTGTCAATCAGCCATGATGGGAACCTCTTGTTGGCAAATAAAAAGGTAAACAAATAAACTTAAGTAGATGAAGAATAGAAACAAAAATCATGAGAAGGTTTCGATGTAGATTTTAAAATTATATAAGATGGCATCGGCCCAATCCTAGGCCGCACTGGGCCCACGTGTTAACTATATTCCCTACACGCTGTCTTATTCTGAGAGAAGACCTGTGCCCAGCAGTGGGACGTATGCTGGATAATTAATCTTAAAAGCAGCCAAAACCTACGAAGTGAATATCGAACTCAACCCGGACACTTTCGATATTATCGACAAGCAAAACTTTCATCTCCTTCACACGCCAGTGCATTTTTGAGGACAACGCTAAAACTTTCGAAAACCATCACCAAGGTATTTAAAACCATAAATGTAACAAAAAATAACCTTAGCCTGATAGTAATACGGCTTTGAACGCGTGCACTGACAGAATGGTTTTCCTGTAATGCACACGAATTTTCCACATTGCGGTTTGTGAGTCTAGAGAGGGGCGGGGGGGCTCACTCAATCTGTCAATTATCATTTCAGGCTTGACTGGGACATGCAAAGCCTTTATGCTCTGGTTAAACACTAAATGGACTTATTATTTGGATTCGTGCATGCCATTGATTTTTGCCCTTGCTTTGATTTAAAAATAACACGACCTGCAGGCTTATTGTCTAACTCGCTCGCAATCGCCATCGTGTTCATTTTGACAGTTCATGTATGGGCTGACAATTGGCATCGGAATCAGCTAGCTGTCACATTCATACATGAACTGTCAAAATTAACACGTTGGCGATCGCGTGCGAGTTAGACAATAAGCCTACTGGCCCCTATTCCATCAATTCGACAATTGTCGGTGACAACTGACATTTCGAATTGCAATGCGTGGTCAATAGGAAGCCAAGCAGCGTAGATTCTCGTCGAGTTTTTTTTTTTTTTTTTTTATGCAATAGGAAGGAAAACGAGCAAGTGGGTCACCTGATGGTAAGCGATCACCACTGCCCATAGACACCCGCAACCCCAGAGGGATTGCAGATGCGTTGCCAACCTAGAGGACTTAGAAGAAATGCCTCGTGTCCGTAATTTCCCCGGCTGTCTTACTCTCCACACCGGAACACAATTTTTTTTGTTTTTGATTTTGTAATGTAAACGGAATTGTCACTTGTCACCGACAATTGTCGCTTTGGTGAAATAGGGGACAGATAGCCTTAAAGTAAGGCCAACGAGATGAGATAAAATGCGTAAGCAATCCGAGCGTTACTGAGTTACATTGCGATAGCGAGCGTTTATTTATTTATCTATGCTTAACTCTCGTACGCAATAATGGCGTCAGTTGGTCGATGACAGCTGTCATTGCGTGATACGTGTTGCAGGAAAGCAGTCCGTACCCAGTTTGAACCCTTAAACGTGTGTTTACATTGTTTATATTGTATCCTTGGCCTTACTTTAATTCATTTTTTTAACGGATACCGAGCTCCGCAAAGTAATCCGATAAATTATATACCAAATAATTGACAACATTTCAAAAAAAAAGCATTTTAGTTTTTTTCGCGTTTATAATAGCTGGTTAAAAATTAGACTACCCGTGTTTCTCGGTTTTCCTTTATTTTACTTAAATTCGTCGTTAGTAATTTATTAAAGAAATGGTCATTAAAAAGACCGTATATACAAAGATAGGAATACTGATGTCGTGATCTTGGCATGATATAAAATTTAAAAAAGTAACTTTCAAACAGAACTGTCATGTCATGTCACTTGCTTTGTTTATCAAACATTTATTGTCGTTCGTTCACTTACTTATTATTTCGCGTTTGCTGCTTTGCAATACTGTGCATGCTTTGAGTTTATTTCTATATAATGACGACCGGAAGAAAGTATCACCAAGATCCTTTAATAATTTGTATCGTCCCAAGTTGCAAAAACCACGGCGTTAATGGCAAAAGATAAGCACTATAAGCACATGAACTGTAACAACGTAAATTCGTCGACTTTGAGCATATTGCGGCTATCCGCTATCCGCTTTTACAAATCCGTCAGCCACTTTCATGTTATTAGGTATAGCGTCTATCAAACCAATAAAAATATTACGAGATTTACGAGAATCGTAAGCGTGTCGTTAGAATAAAGTAATCCGTCGGACAGATAAATAATGGACATGACATTGACATCATGACAGTTCTATATTTTTTTTCAATTCCTACGGTACTAAATAGAATAACGGCATTGTAAGTGTATTCCTAACATTCACAATGCAACTTTTTTTACTGTTTTTCCTGAATATAAAAAAAACTACTGCATAAAAAAATCCAAAAATATTTTTACTGTAATCAGCAGTGTAAAATCTACAAACGGTATTTTTATTTTACTACCTTAGCACATTTGAATTGTTGTCAATTCAATATCACGCCTCCGGGGCAAATAACTACGTATCCGGGAAGAGGTGTCGAATAAATAACGTTGAGCTTATAATTTCATAACCTAGCGCTAATATAATTAATGACAGTGGCCAGCATTAAAAAACAATGTTCCCGTGTAATCCGTGCCACCCCTATTCACACCCCTAATATGAAACGGCGTAAGTTGAAAGTTGTTGCATGGTATTAGCAACTTGAAATTTAGCGGGGTAAGGTGGATTATGGTTTGAGGTGGATGTGGAACTTGTGCCGTTTTGTATTGGATTGTTTGTGTTTTGCTACTGGTATTTAGATAAACTGCCAGGTATTTTATTTAGGGTTGCCGTTTGTTTTGATTTTTAATCATGTTTTCTTGACTATAAATAATATTATTATGTATTACCGTAAATATTGCTATCACGTATGTTGAAAACTTTTTTAGTGGCGTTGAGCACTTTTTCGGATGGGTAAAAAATGTTAAACTCGCGTCAGGCGTAAGACGGAGGGAGAGTTTAAGTTCAAGGATATCAGATCCTCTAAGAGCCTATTTTGAAATACGAATGAATTGCGTTCGATTTTTGAATTGTTTTTTTTTTGAGTCGTAGAGCAAAAGGTTTAGGGCATCAGCGTATTGTTAGAGGTCTGTCAATAATAATAATACGTACGTCTTTTTTTTTTTGTAAGCGGCCAGTACGGTACGCGTCTTGAGCTTCATGGAGGTTACAACATTAAAATCTAGTCTAAGCTGTTGTTCTCACTTCTGCCGGCACTCCCGGGGTGCTACCCATCGTTTTTTTAATAGCGTGTAGTAACTAATTCGCTCAGGTCGGTCGCTGCGCTTCTCAGTTCCGTAACTTATTGATTCAAAATCAACCTTATGTTCAAGTGTACAGTGTTGATTGTTTTACATCAAGGATACGAGGGTGGGGTAATCACGCCATTTTTAAAGTCGATTACTCGTTTAGGCGGCGCGAGTAACTAATAGAGTGCGCGGTGGATGGACGCCCTATTAATTCGTGATTGTGTCAAGCTGCATGATTTTGTATGTAAATTTGAAAATTTCAGAGCGGTTAAAACGTGGTACTAATATGTGTTTAAACAAATAAGCTGACCTAAAAAATGTCGTTCTGTTAGAGCAATTTCGCCCTTTTTCTTTGCAAGAAATAATTTTTAAAAATGTATTTTTCTGAGCTTAGTGACACATCGTAGATTGAAAAACTTAAAAAGTGTATTTTGTTAATAATGAAAGCAGTAAAAATTACAATTTACAGTCATTTTTCGTGACATTTCAGCGACCTAGTATTTTATAGTTCTTTTTTCCACTGTCTATTTTAGGTTTATCTCTGACCTGCACAGAAATCTCTTATCGCTATCCCGCGGGATCTTTACAACTTTCCTAGATATTTTCTACTTTACTTACCAAGTTTACTTCGGGAGTGAAGCTATCTCTTTACCAAATTCGATTCAAATCGGTTCAGTGGTTGAAACGTAACAGACAGGCCGACACACAGTTACTTTAGCATTCAAAATATTAGTAGGGATTATTTGACTACCCAGAGCGGATACTTGAGGGTGCGGTAGACCACCCCAGCGCTGGATAGACGACATTCGACAGCACGGAGGTCGAGAGTGGAAGAAGAGGGAAGAGGCCTACATCCAAGATTGGATCACCAAAAGACCATGGCCTTCAGCATCATGATGATGATGATGATGTTTTGATTACTTTATGAACAGGCCAGCCCTACTGGCGTCCAGTAATTAATTCGCTTAGCTCGCGCGGCCCGGCCATTTGTAACGTCGATTACTCGTTTAGGCGCGCGCGTGACTTATAGCGCGCGCGGTGGACGGACGCCCTATTAATTCTTAATGCTGGCCGCATAGATATTTTGTGCGGTGATTTTTAAATTAAAAATGAGCGATTAGAATACTTTTTTTTTCTTGATTCAACGAAATAGACGTTACTGGGTTATTGTTGCAATTTGTATCTGGCGGCACGGTAGTGCAAGTCGAAGACAAAATCACCTTGTTTCCATCGAGGAGGTGCAGCAAACAAATGTATGGTCCAATCGGACGGCGACAGCATAAAAAGGGGGGGGGGGGTATATAAAAAAAGTGACAAAGTTCAAGAATAATTTAAAATTAGCCTTTACTATCTAACTTTGCATCCAATTATGATTTTAACAGTTATATTTTAGAGTTAGAACTGCGCCTTTCCATCGTCTACTTTAAAACCAGATGTTGGCAATTTTCAAAATTCGCCCGTGGCGCTCTCGGGTGGTGTTTTAATAAGTAAACAAATGAAGCGCGCCGGCCATTTTGCAACAATTTGGCAGACTTCCGCCGGATGCAGTCGACCGTGGCGGCGCGATATCATAGTATAATGTGCCGAATTAGGACGCTGCTCATTGGCTCAAATTACGCTGGGGTTCTGGTTCCAAATCTAAATTTGAGATAGTGGCGGTTGGAATGTGCTGGGCCCATAACCTGTGTGAAATGTGCGCGGAGTTTTTTTTTTTTATTAAGACCGTGATGATAAAGTTAACGGTGCTGAAGAGACTTAGGGCCTGTTGCACTACTCTCTGTTAAGTGCCAGTTATTTTAAGTGTCAGCTATCTGTGATTCCGTCTCTATTAAATAAATATTATTACTATGAAAAAGACAGAGACGTCATCATAGATAACTGACACTTAAGATGACTGGAACTTAACAGAGAGTGATGAAACAGGCCCTTAGTAAAATTAGGTAACCATTTAGGACACCATAAATAAATTGAGACCGAATAATAAAAAATAAATAAAATAAATATCATGGGGAAAATTACACCAATTGACCCAGTCCCAAACTAAGCAGAGCTTGTGCTATGGGTACCAGGCAACGGATAAACATACTTATATAATGTAGATAAATACATACAACATCCATGACTCGGGCACAAACATTCGCATTCATCATACAAAAATGTCTGCCCCTACCGGGATTCGAACCCGGGACCTCTAGCTTCATAGTCAGGGTCACTAACCACTAGGCTATCCGGTCGTCAAACATCAAAAAACATTTCGTACTGAGTGCTATTTTCGCAAGAATATAAATTCACTTGTAGGCCATGGCCTGTAATACAATGAGTTTTAGAATTTAGAAAAAAAAAAAAATAATTAAGAAACGAACAAAAAAAAATTGAATTATTATCATTTTGCTTTCCTAGCGTATGAACTTTTTCAATAAATCCGCCGAAATGCGATACAAAAAATACAACCAAATTCATTACCAACAAGCAAAGCCATTCGCACTAAAGAAAATTTCAATCTCGATGTACTAAATCACGAGTTCAATGGTTACGGCGTAGCACCGTAGCTCGTAGCACCTCTACGCCGTAGCAGCGTGGCCGCGTAGGCGATGGGTCAGGAAGCGTTCGACGTAGCCTTAAACGTTAGCGAACAAGGTTGAGGGTAGCGTGGCGAACCGGTATTTGGTGTTGGGCCGTAAATAACGGTACACGATAAATGAATAATTAACGGTACGGTTACCGTTCCGGTATTTATGTTTAGGTTTGTAGGGTGCTGTAATTTTATGCGTTCACTTGATGAGTATTGTTACGTTTATTGTGTATCGTATTGTATTCGTACAAGACAATTTGGACGGTATATTTTATTTTTAGGTATCTACAGTGTGTTTGCAGTTGTGAGAGTAGATATTAAGTGAAGAAAAAACCTCTAAAATTGAGAAACAACAAAAAAAATGAGAAAGACACAAAAAAGAGGAGTTTTTAAATCCGTTAGTAAAATGTAGTTTTACAAAAGTATATTTTTAATTACAAATCAATGAGACAGAGATGAGACAATTCATTTTAATTCATTATTTTAACCTAAAAACGATACATACTTTTAAGGCTCCCATAATTATGCATTCGATAAAAACATCTCAGCCAACCAACCACAAATATCAACAAGCTTTCATACAATTCCCATTTAGCACATCCTGTATCACTACACACATAGACACAATCCTATCATACTCACTTCTAACTAATCAAGCCAGCCTATACCGTTACTTCGCCTCAAAGACGCATTCATTCCCATTGCACACGTTGCAACGCATATCACACGGTTCGACACATAGTGCCTTGTTTACACGAGTTTAGCTACTAGCTTCTAGTGCTTATCATTTTCACTAGTACGTTAATATTCAACTCGCTAACTCTTTATTAAACACCACATATAACATACATACATACATACACATACATATCGTCACGCATCTTTCCCACAGGGGTAGGCAGAGACTACTTTGTTCCACTTGCTACGATCCTGACATACCTCTTTCGCTATCACATATATGTTCTATATATATATAGTACGTTTATAAAATCATTCTCGTAGTTTTTTATGGCTATGATCTGCAGTATCTGACTGTGCTTTCTACTGGCACGGTTTTTTTATTTGTTATTATCTTTAGGCCGCTTCCTGTGGTCCAATTGACTTGGAAATAAGTGAATGCATTAAATGGAATTACAGTCACTATTAGAGTACAATCAGCCAAAAGCATTGCTCGTATTCAAAATGAATTTAAAATTAACTTATTGGAAGGTTTTTTTATAACTTGTTCGTATGTAAGTTTTGTTAACACTTAAACAGCATTACAAAATGATTTGACTTTTAAGATTAAATTAAGAATTTAGTATGTAACAGTTTACGCAATAAAATTACTAACAAAGCTCATAAAAATGTATTACACAAACACCGTATTTATCTTTTTAGATTTCATCCAAATATTAAGTCTAAAAGAGGTATCCAGTTGCTCATTACTAAACAGGACCGCACTAAACCATAAGAACTAATGGCCAGTACTAAACCCCGTTTGAACCCGGCTTTATGCAACTGGTACAGAGTACATTGAGCACAGCCATCTGTTACTCATTTATCCCTTTCTATCTTGCTCAATAGGAGAGAGACGCTGAAACGACAAGAGAAATTGTCGTGCTAGCCAAAATTGGACACTCCTCGATGAATATTTCAAAGCTGTTATCAAAATTGGTCTCTGTGCCATTTGAATTCGGTTCTAGTTTCGATACACTTGAAAATAGCGTATTGTTAGCAGACCCGCGAAATGACAGTTGCTTATTGAAATGTGTGTTTGTCAGTTAGTTAAGGTGGTACTCCAAATCTATCTTGGTCTGGTACTGGTAGTGAAGGTAAAACATAGAATGTACCAGCTGCTTCTCTTACTGCGCAGATCGTAAAAATCCATTCAAGGGCACGGGCGGAAATTTTAGTAACCATGTTATAGGCGTTGCGGCTACCAAACACTATTTTGATTCCCGTTTCCATCTATACGCCCACAATTACGCTAAATATGGCTTCAGATCTTGTTACTCTAAGCTACATCTACCCCACAAGATTATGTGTGCATACTCCAAACTTTCAAACCAATATCATAAATTTAAACCAATATTGGACACTGGTTAAAAAAAAAATTTTTTACTTGTTTCATTGAACATTCGGTTAATAGGTCACCGTATAAATAAATCACTTGCTGTGGTTGAAATAATAGGTGATTAATATGACTTAAAAGTTTAAAAAAATATACTTTATCGATTTCCTACGCCACCAACAGGACCGAGTGGATAAAAGCACCAATGTTCGACAGGCATGAATCATGTGACTAATATTTGACGTATTATTGAATACAATTCGTTAGTACAACGCATTCCTCACCCTATAACTTAGTATACTCGTTTCTCTACAGCGCTGGTTTAGACGCACAACAGGAAGTCTCACTCCTTAGCAAGCTATAAGTTAACAATGCGTGTTAACAACGCAAAAGATAGGACGCAAGAAAGTGCATGCGCGCAGCTGTAAAGCTGTCCAACACTGGTCTTTGTCACGCATTGCCAGTGTTTAACGTTAACTATTTTAAAGTTTTATTTTTATTTTTATTTGACCGTGCTTTTATTAATTCGGTTATTCTATTAATTTGTACGCTCAATGTGACAAACGCGTTGAGTTAGTAAGTGAAAAAAGATACAAATCTTAGAAATGATCAATCAAACCAAATCAAATATTTACACTGTAAATAGTTGGCAAAAACTATTTTAACGTAATAAAGTTGATTAGGTTTATTCAATGTACAAGGTCGACGACTGGTCTCGGCAAAAACTCACTATAAATATTCATGATCAACCTTTACATTAGGTATTGAATATTTTGAAGTTGGTAAACAAAATTAGCTATGATTTTATATTATGTAAGGTCATAGACAAAGTTTTTTTTTAATATTCAATACTGCCGACTTAGTGTCGACACTTAGAGTACCTACTGATTTTATCACCCCCCATCGCTGCTAATCTATTTACATTGCCAGGCGTAAGTGTCGACTTGCGTGACAGTATCTCACTTCTGCTTGTACGCAACACAGTCGTCGGTGTAAACAGCCCGCGCGACAGCGAACACGTATGCTAATGTCGGACACTAGAGCACTCACTCACGAACACTTTGTGGAATGTTGTAAGAATTATTGTACCTTATGTTGTTGTTTCAACTTGACGTTGTTTACTTTCATCATCATCATCATCATCATCAGCCTATACACGTCCCACTGCTGGGCACAGGCCTCCTCTCAGAATGAGAGGGCTTGGGCTATAGTTCCCACGCGGGCCCAGTGCGGATTGGGAACTTCACACACCATTAAATTGCTTCGCAGTTGTGTGCAGGTTTCCTCACGATGTTTTCCTTCACCGACTTGTGTGTTTACTTTCGTTAGGGGGTAATAAATGGCAGAAACAGAACTTTTATTTTTGTTAAAGTGGGTCCAGTGGGTGCCAGTGGGTCAAAAAAGGATTCCAGATGTATTGCTAACTCTAGAACGACCGCTTAAATGAGTCCTGGCCCACGCGGTGCAGGGGCGCGGGGTGGGGCGACCGCGGGGGGCGGGTAGTGCACCTGCCGCCCGCACCTCTCTCGGTCCCCTTTGTCGTCCCACCCCGCTCCCCTGTGCTGCGCGGGCGATGACTGATTTAAGAAATCGGGTCTATAGAGGGCTAAATTAGAATACCGACTTCATGTTCCAGTAATTCTATCGGCTGTCTCACTCTTCACGCCGGAACATAGCGTTGCTAGCATCTAATAGCGATTCAAATATATCTTCCTAGCACCAGCTAAACAAAATTTCTGTAGGTAGTATTTACTGACCGGGCAAAAATCTTAGGAATTATTGTTATGGGCGATGCGGCTAGCAACCCATCACTATTTTGATTCCTCTTTCCACCTCAATCATGCTAAACGTGGCCTTTACGAATTGCTGCTTAAGGTTCTGTCTACCCCATAAGGGATACAGTAGTTATTTGGGTATGTTTGTATTTACCATAAATATACAGCGTGTAGTTTTTCCTAGCACATTCAAATTTGTACACACACACTTCACTTGAAACTTTAATACGTATCAATCACGATTCGCATCTGTCACAGCCCACAAACTGACAGCGGGCTCAGCCATCGATCGTCCCGCCCATAAATCCCAGGCACTAGACAAAACAGCGATTAATACCCCCGTTAGTTTAACTGCCGGCCATTTGTTATGACGATATTGCCGTGCTACCCCCGCTTGGTGTGCAGTGCGATTGCTGTTTGGTGTTGGTTGTGGTAATGCTGGGAAATAATTAGTCTATTACAAGTTTTCGGTTGGTCACATATCAGCTTGACTACATTATTAATTCGATTCATGATTTTTATTTTAAATAAATTAGGTAAATGTCATTGACGAAAACCATCCTGACATTATGAAATGAAATAATTTATTTTCCAGACCAGGTCCATAATCCATAATCGAATAAAAATAAGTAAGTACAATAATAGAAAATTAAAAAAAAAAATTAAAATCGAAAATAAAAATTAAATTTGAATGAAATCAAAAATAATCAATATTAAATTAATTTTAAATACATTAAATAGACTTTTTTAAAATCTCATAATTTATTCATACATATTTATAAGTAACGTCAAAAAAATACAATAAAATAATAAATACAAAGAAAACAATCAGTCGAATAATCCGCCCCGCGTCATACCTGGCGCAAAGGTGCCCATCATAATTTGGACTGACATTATCCTTCAGTTTACGGTGCGACCAAACCGCCGCGTATACGCAGTGACGTGTCGTATGCGTCACGTTTACTCACCGTTTCTTCATACATTTTGTTGCGATTCCGTAACGTCACCGTTTTTTAAGCGGCGGTGTGGTCGCACCCTTAACATTTATATGTAGTACTAATACTAACATAGACTTAAGGGACATAATTATGTAACTAACAAAATGAATCTCTGTTGTTCGAAATAAATGCATTTATTTTTATTATTATTATTATTATAGAAAATGAATATAAAATCAAAATTAAATAAAAATAAAATTTGTTAAATGAAATCAAAATAATCAATCTTAAATAAAATTAAAATTAAGAATTACAATTCCAATTAGGTACAATTAAAATACATGACGTTGCCTAACATATGATGCGTACATTAGACGCCTATTTACGCCACGTAGCGTCACGTTCGTCGCGCGGCGCGTAAATCACGGCCGAAAGTGTCATATTGAATTACACGCACCGGCCCGACAACCGTCTGAGCCTAATTTTTTTTTTCTATTATGTGCTGATGTTGCCATACTACAATTTTAGCGCGTTGGAAACTTTTTCCTCGCAATTATATATGTATGTATGTATAACTCTTTATTGTACATAAAAAAACATTAACATGGTAATAAGATACACAGAAGTACAGAGGCGAACTTAACCCAAATCAATCAATCAGTCAATCAATCAACAATTAATCAATTTAATCAATTGTCAATTAATCATGTATAAGTTAGTCCCGAAGCTTCGTCCTGTACTATATAGGTACCTACCTGTGTAAATGTAGGTGGTGTGAGGTTATTTTATATGTTTACTTATAATAGACAGATAGATATAAAAAAGATTTTTAGTACTTGTTATTATAGCGGCAACCGAAATACATCATCTGTGAAAATTTTAACAGCCTTATCTCGATTCATGAGAGCCTGATGACAGACAGACTGACAGACAGACGAACAGTGGAATATTAGCAATCTCATCTCATCTCCATCATCAAATTACCATTTTCAAGATAGGTATTTAGATTTTTTATTTTACGGCTTTGGCCTTGGTTGGTGAGTTAATTTTTATTACACTTTTACCAAACTTATGCTATAATAATATTGATATTTTAAAGTCACTCTTTGTCGGTCCCTCGCTTAATGCTCCTCTCATACTCAAAGGTAGAGATCCCTTGTAGGGATAAGTTCGCCTATGTATAATTAATGCCCTTTTTTGTGATTTGTAAATAAATAAATATCATGAGACAAATTACACCAATTGACCCAGTCCCAAACTAAGCACAAGGCTTGTACTATGGGTACCAGGCAACGGATAAACATACTTATATAATGTAGGTAAATACATACTTAAATACATACAACATCCATGACTCGGGCACAAACATTCGTATTCATCATACAAATGTCTGCCCCTACCGGGATTCGAACCCGGGACCTCTAGCTTCATAGTCAGGGTCACTAACCACTAGGCTATCCGGTCGGTCAAATTGTGTTTGTTTCTTTATACTTGTACAATAAAGTATTTACTTACTTAAAGTAAAAAATAAATTAAAGTGATTTATTTTAGGCCAGTTATTCCATAGAAAACACAACAACAATTTAAATAAAAAATAAAAAAAAAATTGAAAATTAAAATTATATTCCTCTTAAGGCTGTCTTACTACAAACGAAACACGCTGTATATTGCGTTTTTTTTATAGAAAAAAACAACCCTTTTTCGCGTCAAACGCCTCGCACACACCTAGACGCGTAAATCACGTCCAGAAATGTCACACTGAGTTACGCGCGCCCCTCTCCTCTATGGAATTACGGATGACTTTTATGGAATCTCCACAATATTTCTTTTTCTCTTCACGGTACCTTTTGGCGGGGGAGGGCGTCGTAAATCCGTGTTAAGTTTTGAAATTGGATCGACTTTCTTCAATGTTTTCAGCCTGTGCTGTATCCTAATTTCCTAGCTAATATCATAAATGCGATGACTTTGTTTGTTTGTTACACTTTGACTTACTTTAAATCACGTTTTTATCCCTTACGGGGTAGATGGGTAACAAGACTCAAAGTTCAGCATTGGATTGGACGCTAGTAAAATAATAATATTTAATAATAATAAATGCATTTATTTCGAACAACAGAGATTCATTTTGTTAGTTACATAGTATGTCCCTAAGAGCCTGTTTCACCACTCCTTAACCGTCAGTTATGTATGATTCCGTCTCTATTTATTACTACAAAACAGACAGAGACGTCATAATAGATGACCAACAGTTAAGGAGTGATGAAACAGGCCCTAAGTCTATGTTAGATAACTATCGAATTTCAACTTTTTTTTTATGATAGAAGACAGTGTTCTTTGCTTTAAGCATATTTAAAATTACAAAATTAACAATAGATTTTAATTTTCAATTTTATACAAAATTGTAACAGAATTCCAATCCGCGTTCCATTTTCAAATTCAAACTGGCTGCTAATAACAGAGTTTGATTAAAAAAAAACACCGCCCCGAATTTACGACGCTCCATACTCGAGCATTAGGGTGATTCCGAATAAAGTTGCCAAGAAGTGAAAACTCGCAATCGACGCCGGCAATAACATCCAATCTCACAACTGGAACAGTCGTTGGAAACAAATTGTCGCCTCGCGTTCGCGGGGCCGGTACGGAATAGGGCAGTTAGGATGGCGAACTTTTGCCATAACCATTATCACTGGCCCGCCCTTTGGACGATCGCAAGGCATGAATGTTGAGCGGCGCGATTAGCGGGAAAGTCAATGGAGCTACGAAGAAAGACAGAGAAAGATGTATCGATTCAAACTTTCGCGATTTTCACACATTAGTATCAGTCCTCTCGAGACCATGGATGCAAAGTCGCGTCCGAAACGTCGAGGTATTTACAAAAATACTTTTTGTTTTTGTTTACGTGATTAAGTCCCGTTTTATTATATATATAAATATAATAATAGAGAGAAAGATGTTTGTAAGTAAGACTAAGTAAGTAGGCATTTTGTCCTGGAAAATCGTATAGTTCCCGCGGGATAGCGATAAATAGATTATTCGCAGAGAAAGTCGTGGGCAAAAGCGATTATAAATAAAAATTACTTTTAGTTGTGACTAATCTGTATTTAGTCACATCTAAAAGTTATTTGATAGCTACATACGCAATTAATACGTTCACGTAGCAATTTCGACTATTTTAAACTTTATTCTGTCATAATAGTGTCGTGATAGACTGATTTATTTTAGCCACATTTCAACCTCACGTCCAATTATAAATGATATATCTATTTTATAGCTTTGAAGTCAAACGTAAGTATGATAAGTGTAATACTATCTTCATAATGTTTTATCAATTTAGTTTTAAAATTGCCGTAAGTAATTAGATGGTGCTTTTTTTTGTTATGTAATTTTTGTGGAAACAAAACCCGTTACTTTCTTCTTATGTCTGAAATTCGTAGAAACGAGTAGTTGGTATCTGTTAGGTAAACTGTACAGTATATTCGTACTCATGCCTGCTCAGTTTAACATCTACAATAAAATATTTTGGCCATCTGATAAATGGCATGAAGCCAGGAACTCATCACTTTATCAGATAGCAGTAAAACGGACACTTAATCTCACATTATTGCTTCCCATCTCGCTCGCACGTCACGTCAACAGCTCAACGCCACCTCTTACGTCTTGCACCAAACTCGCACTCTTTTCCATTCCTCTCGGCGAAGATTTTTATACTCGGTCCCAGCCCGTTTATTGCTTAAAAGAGTAATTCGGGAGGAAGAATCTACATAATGCGGAGACGGGAGACAACTTGTTTTTTTTTCTGTTTTTCGACCCTGTTGCGTAGAGTTTGTAATGTAATCAGTTGACTTGGGAATAGGAATGAAGGAAGGCACATTAAAGGCTCGTTTACGCCCCGGCGGCACCGTGACACATTTTGGCGGCAACGTTGCTTGTGTTATTATTTTGATCCATCCTGTAGGTATGAAGTCTGAAAAGATTTATTTTCCTGGTTTTGATAAAAATGTCGTGACTTTGATTTCTAAAAATACTAAGGCCGTCTTACTGGAAAAAGACAAATCTCGATTAAATATTTTATTGAATCAGGCGTTACTTTGCGGAGGTCCATTTCAATGAACACAAAATATTTACCTTGCTACTCCGCTACTTAAAGCGCGAAGTAGCGGAATAGCAAGGTAAATATTTTGTGTTCATTTAAATCTCGATTAAGTAATATTTTATATACATAGTCAGCTTTGAACTAGATTTAGACACTGTATTGAGAAACTTTATATATTTTGATGATCCGCACCCCGAATAAACATTCAAAAGACAGGCGCTGATTGGTGCGTTTTGTTAAATGCTTAGTCTATCTTCAATATAAAACAAAACTATAATACAGCCCTTGAGCTCTTAGAATGCCATTCGGGTTTGTTTTGTTGTCTCCGATTCAAGTATCAAATCCATAAGAGTGAGTGAAACAGCAAGACAAACACGAACAGAATTCTAGGACCTCACGGACTGTACGTTGAATAATCTACGTAGGTACTTTGATTATTTGTCATGAAAACATGCATGTACTGTGTCACACAGGCATAGGTGTCTTGTACGTGTGGTACCTAGTGGAGTATCATAATCTATTATATCTAGGTGTATAGAACATCATTAAGATAGTAACGGTTCCAATAAGTTGAGAAAACTGATAAGAGAGGAACTGAAATTTCTCATACAATTTTTTTTGTCTTTTTAAGAAATTTGTATCTTCCCTGTTGGTCTGGGAACAAAGAAAAAACATAAAATGTACCAGTTGCTTCTCTTCCCGTGCAGATGGTAAAAGCACATCGAGGGAATGGGCGAAAATCGTTGAAATCACGTTATAGGCGATGCGGCTAGCAACCCATCACTATATTGATTCCACTCTCCACCTATACACCCAAAATTATGCTAAAAATGGCCTTTAGGTCTTGTTACCTTTGGCTTCTGTCTACCCTGCAAGGGATAAAGACGTGATCTATGTATGTATGTTATATCTAAACGTGATAGTTACGAAGATAGTGGCGCCCTCCTTCTGCTTCTAGAATTTTGACAGAGCTCTGTGTGTTAACCTATCTATGTAATAGTGCTTTATAAGTACAGTTGGGAATCATAAGTCCCTAGGGACGAATTATTTATATGAGCAATAAATTCTACTTATAATGGAATATGTGTGATTTGGTGAGATATATTTTGAGCGTAATCCGTGATTGATAGGGGATTTGGGTGCCGTTTTCTCGGTAGAGTTTTGAATGTGGGAATTGAGATTTTCAATATTAGTATACGGCAGATGCTTATTTTTGTTGGATCATGATGGAGCCGTATATACAATACTTCTTACTTAAATCACGGCTTTATGCCTTACGGGGTAGACTGTCTTTTTTAGGGTTTCGTACCCAAAGGGTAAAAACGGGACCCTATTAATATTACTAAGACTTCGCTGTCCGTCCGTCCGTCCGTCTGTCACCAGGCTGTATCTCAAGAACCGTAATAGTTAGACAGTTGAAATTTTCACAGATTGTGTATTTCTGTTGCTGCTACAACAACAAATACTAAACACAAAATAATAACAATAATTAAGGGGGGCTCTTATACAAAAAACTTGATATTTTAGCACTTTTTCATGGCTTCCACTCGCCAAGCTAGATCTCAAGAACAGCTAGCTAGACAGTTGAAATTTGCACAAATTATGTATTTTTATCGTAACTACAACAACAAAAAATACTAAAATCAAAATAATAATAATAATTAAGGGGGGCTCCCATACAACAGAGTAGTTGTTGGCGTTTTAACAGAGTAACGTTAACAGAGTAGTTGTTAGCCTTTTTTATGGTACGGAACCCTTCGTGCGCGTTTCCGACTCGCACTTGGCCGGTTTTTTTATGGTGTGGAAAATGCGCTTTATGCATCCGCCCGGTGGTATGTGGGGCTCTCCCGCGCGCGACAAAAGTCAAAAGTTTATTTTGCAAATAGGCCGCTAAGGGCTCTTTTACATGTCTTTTTTTGAATCTACCAGCGCATTCGGAAAGACCATCATTGCCAAGAAGAATGCGCCGCAAGAAACTTGGCAGAAAGTCATTTTTTCAAAATAAAATAGATTTACAATAGTACTTAAATTCTACTTAACTTACCTATAATACAATTAATACATTTTATAAAAGGGATGTAAAAGGTCCCTAAGTTAAGTCCGAACCTTAATTTTTTTTTTTTATTCTTTTTTTTTTTTTTTTCTCTAGATTAGAATTTACATTTTTTGTACCGATGTTACATAGGAACTCCGTCCTTATCTCTAGTTAGTCTCTAAATGTCGGAGTAACTCTCTACCTAGTCCATAAGATACAAGATATCTTTTACCTAGTTTAGGGGTCAGAATCTTGACAATCATCCGTGACTCAGTTGTACCAATCTAGCTTATATGCTTATGTATGTAGAAGAGGGAAGCTGGGAGAGAGACGATGATGGCATGATGATGATGATAATGATTCGGCTCAACTTGCTTCAGCTACAGGAGGCCATAAATAGGTTTTCTTCATGTTTTCATTATGTGTCAGGATTCAGGCTTAATGGAAAACCTTTCGGTGAGAAAGTCTTCCAGGTAGGCAGGCGAAGGAATACGCACAAGTGATGTGAAAGTGTTATAATTACTTAAGAGTCGATACAATGCAATTAACGAAGTAACTACACAGAAATGCACTTGGAATGATCGCTACGGGAGCAAGTTCGCTTGGTTATAGGGGATACACAGTACTTGAACTCACACGGTCATCATAGACCTCAGAAATCAGAATAAGCGACCTCTTCGCTTCGCTTCCAAACATGGAATCTCCCGATACCACATTGGCCATCGGCAAACACATCTGCCCTTCCCCGCACCCCGCGTACAAGCTCAGCACTCAAATAGAGTACCTCCTACACAATCAATAAGTGTCATTTCTCCTAAACTGACTTACAAAAACTATTTCACAATTCAACAAAACTGAACACATTTGCGGGGTCGGTAAATTGAGATTTACGATCGTTTTTGTCTCATAGTTAAGGAATGCTTAAAGTAGTGTTTCCTAGAAAAGCGTCGCTCGGCGTCGCATCTGCATAGGCGCCCTCGGAAAGTAGCCATGAGCCAGCGCTCCGACATGTATAAGTACCTTTGTAACTTTGTACAATAAATCATTATTATTATTATTATTATTAAATTACATTGGTCTATAGTAGAGATGTATAAAGTCTCTACTGGTCAAAGCGAAACAAGCGACGGCAGGCATACCCACTAAAAACAACACGGGTTCCCTATTCGGTCGTATGTGAGGCATTACGGGAGCACACGGTGTCAACGCGACGCCCCACGACCACCTGGGATGGGGTTCACAGGGTATAATAGAGCCTGATGTAACTAGCCCTAATGATTTGGATGGGATTATCATGACCATGTTCAACCGTCCGTTTGTCCGTTATTTTACTCGCTAATCCTACCGCCAAGTAGCAGTACTTGCGCTGCTGTGTTCCGGCGTAGAGAGTAAGACAACCAGTGAAATTACTGTCACAGTGGTATGTCATCTAAGCTGTGAATGTACTGCAATCCTATGCCTTTGCCCATGGCTGATGGTCCTCATTTACCATCAAGCGATCCACTTGCTCGTTTTCCTATTTTGTCTTACAAAAACATTTATCTTGCTACTCCGCTACTGACTTCTAGATACTTAGACAAGCTTGTGCTAAATATATTATATTTTTTTACATGCAACCCTCTACATACATAAATCTCTTCTCTACATACATAAATACCACACATACTTACCGAACTCATCCCCTACACCACACAAAACACTGACGCGTTTCGAACCCTCTGCGGGATCATCATTAAAGTTAGAGTACACCGAGCACAACTGTGTAGCATGTTGTTTGTCGTGTTAAAAACTTACATTATAACGATTAAGTACCGACAATTAAGTAAATACACGACCGCAAATTACTAAAACCAATCGCGGGATCCGTCCGACCTCTGTAGCTTTGCGAGTCGCATCTTTACAGCACTAGATTAGTTTGTTCTCATGCCGCAGTCGTTTGAATATCAGTAAGCTAACGCTTGTCGTCATTTTAATAAAGGAAGCTTCCAGCATAGTTTTCACGCAATAGTGTCGAAAGGATATAAAAAAAAAACCGGCCAAGTGCGAGTCGGACTCGCGCACCGAGGGTTCCGTACCATTATCTAGAAATATATATAAACCAGTGTAAGCTGAGCCCTGCTCCAAAGCAAAATGTACGCAGTGTGGGGTCATTTTATATTGGTAACTGATATATACAGACATATATACATATTTACGGTTTTCGCAATTATTCCTTAATCTGTGTTATAAGACCTATCTACTTTCATACCAAATTTCAAGATCCTGCGTTCAAGGAAAGTACTTTAGTTTTGATTCTCTTGAGAGTCAAAAATTTGCGGAAATTTGCGGCATAAACGACTGTATCTTTTGATTGCGTTGGCTTAGAAGTTTGATTTTTTCACAGCTCCAAGGGGCAGTAGACCTGAGTATTTGATAATATTTCCTTTTGAGGTACGGAATATAAAAAATGTTCACTCTTAGCATCTGTACTGTATCCATCTAGATACAAAGGGCTAGTTGCTTTTTTATCCTGGCTGTTCCTAGAGCTTTCCTCGTCATACCTACTGCCAATTTTAGTTTTACCTCTGCGTTGAGAAATAGGTTTAGGAGTATTTAAAAACACTTCGTTTTTGTCTCGGTAGCAATTTCACAAGCTTTTATTTAATTTGCGATGCGTAAGTTGCTTTCAAAATTTGATAATCATTTTTCAACTTCTTCTAGTAGTCAGATTAACTCGAGATTTGAAATACTACATTATAATTATGTACGTAAAGTGGATGTCTATGAGTGTAGGTACTTCGTCTGTAATCTATCAAAGAGTACTATTGAATATTAAAAAATGTTTTTTTAGCGATAACTAAACTTATTAATGACGACTAAGGGTTCTCAGTTGTCAAATTTACAGCTTTCCTTGCTGTTTTCACACCGCTGTGGCATCTCTCCCGGGACTATGCAGTCGTTAATCCCGGCCCGGTCCCATCCCGGGCACGGACAATACGGCCGGCAATTAATACGGCCATTATACTAACGAGGCCCACTATGCGTCGGACGATTAGATAGTAACGGACAGGGGAAAAAGTTGGGACGGATGTAGGTTATGGGCCCTGAGTTCCTGATGTTGCGCTGTGTGATGTTTTCTTGTTGCTGTGAGAATATACACACATACATACATAAATCACGTCCTTATACTTTGCGGGGTAGACTGAGCCTAAGACGTTAATTTTAAGGAACCTTTTAACATGTTTATAAATTACTAGCAGCCCGTCCCGGCTTCGCACGGGATAGACAATTATTTATTTTTGGAAATTTGGATATAAAACACTTTTTTTCACAAATATTTTGTTGTAGTGACGTAACTCAATAGTTGGACATATGCTACCGCGGAGTTTTTTGTAGACATTATGATGTTCTTCAATATTGTTGTACATTATTTTGTTCTATCGCTAATAGTTTCGGCAGCGCATTCGACGAAAGACATTTTAAGACTCATTTTTCTACACCTTCGGTTACATTGTTCAAATTTTACCAAGGATCCCTAATTTTTTTCAAAATGAAATGTAGCCTATGTCAAATTGGAAGAATGTAGCATTCTATTGGTGAAAGAATTTTTTAAATCGGCCCAGTACTTTTTGAGCCTATTCATTACAAACATACAAACATACAAAAATAGGTACAAATCTTTCCTCTTTATAATATTAGTGTAGATAAACACTAAAAAGCAATTGATTCACTATGACAGCATTTTCATGTAAGATCTTTTCATTCTTAACTGTCTTATTTGGCAATGGCAAAATATTTGGCAAACAAAATTCTAACCTCAATGTACAAATTTTTGTAAAGAATAAGGTGTATTACGTTATCAAATAAACCTGAGGCAATATTTTGCAGATACATAATTTTGCTGATATTTTATCCCCAGTTCCTTTATTTACGATGAAATATATTATGTAGTTAAAAGATAACAAAAAAAGCCGTGGTAGCCTAGTGGTTTGACCTGTGGCCTCTCAAGCAGAGCGTCGTGGGTTCAAATCCCGGGCTCGCACCTCTGAGTTTTTCGGAATTTATGTGCGAAAATTACATTTGTAATTTGCCATGAGCTTTTCGGTGAAGGAAAACATCGTGAGGAAACCTGCACACATATGCGAAGAAATTCAATGGTGTGTGTTAAGTTCCCAATCCGCACTGGGCGCGCGTGGGAACTATAGCCCAAACCCTCCAGTACACGGAGGAGGCCTATGCCATGAGGCACGCCGAATTACGCCACAATTTAATAAATAAACGACAATAACAACAACAACATGTACTTACTGAAATTGTAGCGAATTCGGAATAAAAAGGCTTATAAATAAATAAAAAAAAGATAACAAAAATGAGACGTTTCGAGGTTAGAATTTTGTTTACCAAATAGGACAGTTAAGAACGAAAAGACCTTACTTAATGCTCAACAAGTCGAGGTACCTACATGGTGTTCAAACAAATGTTTCAGCATTATAATTTCGGTGTTATAACGAAAAACAGATCATTTACCAAATCGCTCGCATCAAACTTAACTTGCAGACGCGGCCAATGAATTTTATTAAACGGACGAATAAAAAAAGGATATAGCAAGAGCTCCAAGCGAGCACCCTTTAGCGTCCTTAATTAACGAGTCACTAATTAAAATTCCATCCATTTGACCGGAAAAAACCCGGGCGCAGTGCCCGCGCTGGCTGAGTCTTGTCTCAGCCAGGGCTGCTGTTTCTAAATTAAATTAGAATTCATCATCAGCATCATATATCCTTTGGAGATAGGCCTTCCCCAAGGAGCACGACGATCAGTGTTGTGCTAGTTACCCGTGACCAATGGCTTCCCGCAATTTTTGTCTGTTATCATTGTCCCTGCGGGAGGTTTACCAATATTTCGCTTTCCGGTGCGTGGTTTCCACTTAATGACCGTACGGTTGCAAGAACTATAAAGCCGAATTTACATTATGCAACTAATTTCGTGCAAGTAACATTACATTGCTCGGCCGATAACCTAACGCTTCAAAAGTGATTAATCAAACGCCGCAGTGTAATGCTAGTTGCACGAAATTACTTGCATAATGTAAATTCGGCTAAAGGTTCTACGAGCAATAAATGTACCCTGTCACTGTCAAATTAGATGTGCAATCGGTGTTAAAATTAATAAACGCCTAATAAATAACCTAACCTAAAAATTTAATTTTAGATATAAGCTTATTTGCAGATGTACTTTTTGTTGGCTACACTTGCATTCTCATCCGTCCTACATTATGTGAACCAAATTTCGAGTCAATCGGAGCAACCATTGAAGAGTTCCCTCCTGCGGAGACGGTCCTGGCTGGACCAACAGAATTTTATTAGCAGATTATTGTATTAATATTATTGTCATCTGACTTACATAAGTATATGCAAAATTTCAGCTCAACCAGATGAAGATAATTATCAGCTTCAAAATTGAGTCTCAAGATTCTACCTGGACAAACATTAATATCTATCTACTTTTTTTTTTTTTTTTTTTTTATGCGAATAGGAAGACAAACGAGCAAGTGGGTCACCTGATGGTAAGCGATCACCACTGCCCATAGACACCCGCAACCCCGGAGGGATTGCAGATGCGTTGCCAACCTAGAGGACTTAGATGAAATGCCTCTTGTGCCCGTAATTTCCCCGGCTGTCTTACTCTCCACACCGGAACACAGCAGTGCAAGCACTGCTGCTTAGCGGCAGGATTAGCGAGTAAGATGGTGGTAGCTATCCGGACGGACCTTGCACAAGGCCCTACCACCCGCACAACTCTACTGTTATTTAATGGTAGTAAAGAATTTTTGATAACCCTGCTCCAACATAAGAAAGAGGATATCATCGGGTAAGCGTTTTGCGCCCAAGGAGGTAAGGAGCCTGCGTTATTTACTCTCAATTAAAATTTTGCCCAAAATCACTGAACCGTTTTCTCGCGAAAATGAGAAATTCATTAAGTACAGAAAGCAAGTTCTTAAGTTTGTTCAGTTAGCTATATTATGCAGTCGTGTTTGTCTATTTAGTCTATTCATGTTTTTGTGGGAATGGGCGAAAATCTTAGGAATCATGTTATAGGCGATGCGGCTGGCAACCCATCACTATTTTGATTCCATTTTCCATCTATACGCCCACAATTTTGCTGAACGTGGCCTATACTGTCACCTTAGGCTCTGTCTACCCCGTAAGGGATAAAGATGTGATTTGTGTTGGCAACACCAACCAAAGTATTATGTACACATTCATTCATGGTCCTTCGATAAGAGCAATTTCAAGAATTCACGGGCGGCGCGAATTAACTTCGTCGTGCGTGCGAGGAACGTGGAACGTCAAGAAACAACGTGGCGCGTTACAAACAACGTGGCGAACAGAACAAGTTACCAGCCCCAGGCTAGTGCAATTTCATCACTACTAGTCTGCAACGAGGGTGAGTCGTATCATCAATCATCTTACATCGTGCAAAAATCATCGTGAATCTATTGACACGACACGATATCCAGAAAATCAGCGAGCGGCGCAAGAGCCATTATCGTCGTTCCTGCTACAACTACAATTTTATTACTACTTCCTATCAAGAAATTTCAAGTCATTCCTTCCACGCAATCCTACTTAGTTCATCGTGGAGGACGATCGAAAACTTTCAAATTTGAAATTTATATTCAAGAAATTCAAGAAATTCAAGATTCATCATACCTAACCTACAACATTTCAAGACACAACATACAAATCAATCAAATTCTATCCAGTCCATACACAACCCATTTGTATCCAGCGACTACAGTGACGCCATCTGTTACATCGTCGGTCCGCAGAAGAAGCAGCAGGACCAATCACCGCGTTCGATGCATCACGTGGTACAACCGCGCTACAACGGGATTGGCTGAGAACCTTCGTGTCGGTCAACGCGCATTGGATCTCGTCATTTCGTTCATTCGGTCAATCGATCTATTTAGAGACTTTAACTTTTAGATGTTTGTGTATGGGCCATTTTACAGCGCCATTTTGTTTTGTGTGTCATCACGTTTCGCTTAACCTGTCGCTTTTTATTGTAAAATCAAGGTAAAATCTTTGAGTTCGGTCTGCCAAGTGTGGTATTTCGTAGTGTTCAAACGGTATTAAGTATAATATACGTCAGCAGTCTTCGAAATGGCGCCAGATCCGCCCTTAGAGCTGAGGGAATTGCGTGCCGCGAGAGGCTACGCGAAGTCTGCAATAAACAGATTGTACGCGTTTACGAGTAATGAGATGGATGTGGATGTAAGCAATTTATCCACTCTGCAATCCAAAAGAGCGCGTATCGTTGAGCTGTTCGCGGAATATGAGGCGTGCAACAAGAAAATATTGGCTCTGGACGAGGTTGACGCAGAAGACATTGCCAGCGTCGAGGGAAAGTATTTTCAAATACTGAGCATCCTTAACGAGGCAATAAATTCAAAATCATCACCAGGGTCAGAGGTCTCAAAGTCTTTCAAGGCTAAATTGCCGACTATACAGATACCTACCTTTACTGGAAAGTACAGTGAGTATAACCCATTTATCAGTCTTTTCCGGGCTATCATTCACAACGACAGGTCGCTAGATAATGTACAAAAGCTGTATTATTTGAGATCGTTCCTTCAAAAGGAGCCTTTAGACATTATAAAAAACCTGCCCGTAACAATAGGCAGTTATGACGAGGCACTTACACTTCTTGATCAAAGGTACAATCACATGTTCAAAATCATTAATGAACACATTAATATCCTCCTCGATCTGAATGCTCTAGTTAAATCAACACCCAGTAATTTAAGAGAATTTGTGTCAAGTGTCAAACAGTGTTTAGCTGCTTTAAAAAATCTTAATGTCAACACAGATTCTTGGGATTGTATTATATTAGCGATTTTGTATCGGAAATTAGATACCTACACATCTCGGGCATACCAGCTGGAGCGGAGTGGGACTTCGGATCCAACAGTGGAGGAATTTTTGCTGTTCCTGGAGAAGAGGGCCTTGGCATTGGAGAATGCTGAGCCAACGTCATCGCCCAGATGTCACAAGGCCATGGTAAATGTTACAGCGACTGCCGCGGCCTCGAAGAACTTATGCAATTACTGTAAGTCTGCCAGTCATAGACTTTTTGAATGTCCTAAATTTAAGGTTTCATCTCCTGATGATAGAATAAACTTCTGTAAAAATAATAGCCTGTGCAATGTGTGCCTGAATGCACACAATGGCAAGTGCCGCTATCACTTTCGGTGCAATGTATGTAGGCAAGCACATAATACCTTGCTTCACCGAGAGACGGCATCACAAGGACCTGTATCATTAATTTCAAATACAGCAAGCACAAGTACAGGCAGCAATAATGTATTGTTACCTACTGTGAAGGTAAAACTTTTTCCACAAACAGGTAGAGAGGTGCACATAAAGGCGATATTAGACTCTGCCTCACAGGTCTCCTTAGTCACCAGCAAAGCCATTGAAATACTAGGAGTTGCTCCGAACAAAGATAATCTCAACATTGTGGGTGTTAGCAATAATAGTAATGCAACAAAATACTCTATTCCATTAGAGATATTTTCATTAACTACACCTTACAGAGTAACCACCAATTTTCACGTACTGGACAAAATAACCTGCAAAATTCCCCAGTTCGAGATTGATGTGGCAACAATAAAAATGCCGCCAGAGGTCAAATTAGCAGATGTGGATTTTCATATCCCATCTGAGATCAATATGCTTATTGGTGCGGACATATTCTTTCAGGTGCTGCTTCCGGAGCCACAGCCTTCGCTTAAGGAAGGGGCTTGGCGATCTACGGGACACGCCCATCCACAACCTCATTTCGTAAATACACAGTTTGGCCATGTTATAGCAGGGGCCCTACCACAACATGCAGATATTGCAAGTAATGTATCGCTTTTATGTATACAATGTGATTCCACTATAAGTGAGTGTGTTCAGCAATTTTGGAAAACTGAAAGCATCCCTGAAACTTACATTGAAAGCACGTCTGAGCATGAACAGTGTGAGAACATATTTCAAAGCACAACTAAACTTGAAAACAATAAATTTCAAGTCGACTTGCCTTTAAAGGTACCCTTAAGCGAAGTTCATAATGCACTGGGCAACTCATTTGATCTGGCTTATTACAGGTTTCTAAACCTTGAAAAAAAACTGCAAAGAAATGTCAACCAGCTCTCAGCATATGACAAATTTATTAATGAATATGTAGAATTGGGCCATGGACACTATGTTGATTTTAGTTCATTAAATTTTGACACTGGTGCTCTCTACTTCATGCCTCACCATGCTGTTATTAACACTAATAGTCAAAGCACCCCGCTACGGGTCGTTTATGATGCTTCAATGAAAACAGATAAAAAAGTGTCACTTAATGATATGCTATTAAATGGACCCCAAATACAAAAAGAGTTGTTTGACATTATGCTGCAGTTCCGGTTTGGTCAATACACCTTCTCCACCGATATAAGACGTATGTTTCGCTGTGTAAATATTAACCCCGAGCATGCTAGCTTACAAAACATTTTATGGAGAAGCAATCCTGATGAAACTCTCAAGTGCATTCAATTAGATTCTGTAACTTATGGACAGAAAAGTTCTAGTTTTTTAGCTACACGATGCCTCCAAGAACTTACAAATTTGTATGGAAACGAATTCCCATTAGCGTCATATATTTTGCAAAATTGTACCTATGTAGATGATGTATGCTACTCAAGTTCAGATTTGAATGTCATTATGGAGGCAAAAATTCAGTTATGTGAGTTATTAGGTAAAGGTAGCTTTAACACACATAAGTGGGCATCTAATAATCTGCAAATTTTGGAAGATATTCCAACAGAGCAGCAACAATTTGATAACTTAGATCTTCAAAAGAATAAATTGCATATGAAAACATTAGGACTGACTCTTGATGTCAGGGAAGATTGTTTTGTATTTTCTTGTCCAGAGACCTTTAATGCAAAAGAGAGTACAACGAAAAGAGCCATACTAAGTAACATTTCAAAAATCTATGACCCATTAGGTTTTATGGCCCCAGTAATCGTGAAGGCTAAGGCTTTCATGCAGAAAATTTGGTCAGAAAAAATTGGTTGGAATGAATCTCCCTCAGAACCTTTGCGAGAGAAGTGGCTTTCATTTGCAAATAAATTAGCACGCATGGAACCCTTTATTATTCCAAGAAACATACAGGTCCCTTCTAATGCAGCTGTGGTGCAACTTATTGGCTTTGCTGACGCTTCTAGCACGACGGCTTACGGCTGTGCTGTCTATCTTCGGGTGGTCGACGAATCTGGTAATGCTTATCTTTCTTTACTATGCGCTAAGTCTCGAATCAATCCCCGCAACAAAGATACTCTCACAACGCCGCGCTTGGAATTGTGTGCAATGCTTTTACTAACAAAGTTAATGAAACGCGTCTACGACACGCTAAACAGCCAATTGCACATACAGGATGTTTGTTTGTTTTCGGATTCTCAAATTGCTCTTGCTTGGATTAACACAGAGCCTATAAGGCTGCAAGCCTTCGTGGGAAATCGGGTAAAGTTGATTCGAGAACTTACCGCTGGATGGCGTTGGCTGTACGTTCCCAGTGAAGACAACCCTGCAGACTGTGTGAGCAGAGGTGCTGACCCCGAGGACCTTCGCCAGATGAAATTATGGTGGCGAGGACCAGCCTTCCTTCAGGATGGTAAATACGATATAAATAACCAGTCTTCCCCTCCAGCTGTCCTTGACCTACCCGAGATTAAAAAGCAGACCTCTGATGCTAAGGTCTCCCTCCTCACGCAAAGGGAAGATGAATTTTATCAGTTCTGTGATAGGTTTTCAAACCTGAACAAAATGACACGAGTTATGGCATACATTCTCAGGTTTTGTTACAATTTGAAGAATAAGAATGCTAGGAGAGAAGGTTTTCTTACTCCTAACGAGCTAAATAACGCATTACTTATGATTTTAAAGCATAACCAGAGCATTCATTTCAGGCAGGAAATTAATGATTTAAAGTCAAATAATTTAAATGTTAAAGGTGTACTAAAGCCCCTGCACCCCTTCATTGATGGTAATGGTATTTTAAGGGTTGGTGGCAGAATTCAAAATTCAAATGTGCCTTTTTCACAAAAACATCCAATCATCTTACCACGAGACTCTAGAGTCACAAACCTCTTAGTACATCACGAACATATCAGGCTGTTACATGCTTCGCCAAAACTGCTTTTGTCTAGCCTTAATGAAAAATATTGGCTCATAAACGGTCTTAGATATGTGAAAAATATTGTCAACAAATGTATAATCTGTTTCAGAATGAAATCTCAATGCGCTAAACAGCTGATGGGTAATCTGCCCCCTGAAAGAGTAACCGCTTGCAGGCCTTTCGAAAAGTAGGCATAGATTTTGCTGGACCTATTCCAGTAAAGAATTCTCGCGTGCGTAGAGCTATAGAGACGAAGGGATACATATGTGTGTTTGTATGTTTCGTCACAAAGGCGATTCATTTGGAACTTTCTTCAGATTTAAGTACTGAAAGTTTCCTAGCATGTTTTAAGCGCTTCATTGCAAGAAGAGGTCTGCCTACAGACGTATTTTGTGACAATGGTGGTTGTTTCAAAGGGGCAGAGAACCAATTAGCTGAACTGTATAAATTAAATAAGTCGCGAGACCATCAAGCACTGGTGCAAAATTATGCAGTGCAACAAAACATAGCCTTTCATTTCGTGCCAAGCTATTCACCAGTGTTTGCGGGCCTCGCAGAGGCCTCTGTAAAGAGCTCTAAATATCACCTAAAGCGCATCATTCAAAATTATGTATTGACCTATGAACAGTTAAATACTATTTTGTGTCAAATTGAAGCAGTATTAAATTCACGACCACTGCTGCCTGTAACTGCAAATGATGTGAATGATTTCAGTTATCTTACACCAGGGCATTTCCTAGTTGGTGCCTCCCTGACATCATTTCCTGAGGCAGATGTAGCAGATGTGCCAACAAACAGACTAAAATTTTGGGAGTTATGTAATAAAGTAAAATGTAATTTTTGGAAGGTATGGCATAAGTATTATTTGAATACGCTGCAGTGTCGCCCCAAGTGGCGCGATGCTGAACCAAATGTAAAAGTGGGTGCACTAGTTATAATGCGGGAGCCTAACTCTCCGCCACTGTTTTGGCCTATGGCACGAATTGTCAAGGTTTATCCAGGTCAAGATAACATAATTAGGGTTGTTGACCTTATGACACCCAACAAAAAGATTTATAAGCGTTCATTAAGTGGTTTTTCTGTACTGCCAATAGAATAAGTGCATATTATCAATAATAAGCAATTTTATTATTAAGTTAAGATTGGTATGATTAAAGCTCAAAGAAAAATATATCAGACTGTTGGATACTATTATTCTTGCTTATTAAAGTTATTTATTTAACCAGGTTGGGTTAAAATTTCATCTTTTAGCTTTGAACGTGCCCTATTGTGTTTGATAGGTTAAGGTTGTAGATTAAGATGATAAAACCTTAATCTGAAACTGTTTTTTGGAATATTAAAGGCGTCTTAAATAAGCGCCATCTGTTGTCGGATAGCAAAACTAAAATATGGTTTACCAACAACCTAGTTATAGGTATTGTGTTTAAATTCTAAGTTTATTATTGTGTTCGGTTTCGTACGCCTTAATTTGGTTTAAGTTCTTTTAAGAAGTCTTTATATGTATCTCAGGAAGTAGAGACATTGAAATAAGTTTAAACCAGTTTCTAATTAATAGTTAGTCCTTTATTTCATTCATGTACTAGTTAACTTAGATCTAAAGTTGGTTATACCAAGATGCTGGACTCTAAGCAGTTTGATCTGACTTCTAAAGCCATGTTAGGTATCTTATGTGTAATTATGTTGTTAGGGGTTGTTTGTTCCCGCCCCCCCCCAGCATGTTGGCAACACCAACCAAAGTATTATGTACACATTCATTCATTCATTTCCGTGACAGAAAAAGTAAAAATAAAAACTCACTCTCTCTCTTCCAACTGCAATGGCCGTGTGTGTTTGCTTGTTCGCTCCCTTTCCCTTATAATTAATTAAATGAACTAGCGCTACAAAGTCCACTCGCCTACAATTTGTGTATGTATTGTATGTATGTTTTTGTGTAGGATGCCGATTTGATACAGCCCAAAAATATGTAGAGTTAAAATTTAATTATTATGAGAATTTACAGTGTCTAGATCTTCCCTAAGCATTTTTGAGATGTTTGATATTGATGTTTCTGTTATAAACTTGATAATATTTATTACTAGCTTTTCTGCCCGCGAATTCATCCGCGTGGAATTAGCAATTGATAATATTTATCGCTATCCCGCGGGAACTTTGAAATTTTCCGAGATAAAAAGTAGCCTATGTTTTAATCTAGGATACCAGCTATCTCCGTTCCAAATTTTATTCAAATCCGTCCAGTTGTTTTAGCGTGAAGAAGGAACAAACGTACACACTCACATCGTCACTCACAAACTTTCGCATTTATAATATTAGTAGGATTTTTTCCGCAATAACATGGGAGCCGAAAGGAAACCTCATTCCGGCAACCGATATATAAAAGTAAATTAGTTCTGAATCAAACATCAGAAATAACTTCGATATTACGAATTATCCCCAGATAATGGGAAATAACGTGTTACGGTTGAGACAAGCAATTAATACGAGGTCCCTAACGACCGTGTAATGAGGAAGCGTATTGATAGGCTGCTAGTTGATTGAATGCGAGAGACGTGACGGATACGTGACGGTCACACGACACGACTGGTACACTGCCTTGTCATCTAAGCGAGAGAGGGCCAGAGAGACATTTCGTCATCTCCAGCCCACGTCCCACTGAGTGGCACAGGTCTCCTCTCAGAACGGGAAGGCTTGGGCTTATAGTTTTCACGCGGGCTCAGTGCGGATTGGGAACTTCACACAAACCATTGGATTGCTTCGAAGATGACTGTGTGCAGGTTTCCTCACGATGTTTTGCTTCACTAAAAAGCTACTGGTAAGTTTCAAATTTAAATACTCTTAATTACAACAAACCGGATAACTCACGTATAAAAAGCCGGAAGAATGCTCCGACAATTGTTTCGAAATGAGGGTAGTTGTGCGCCGATGTCAGCTGCGCCGAGTAGCCGCGCGAGCAGAGCGTTGGCGCGCAGTGTTCGTTTCGCTGCCGCCGGGGCGACCCCTCTCTGATGAAGGACTACGGATTAGTCCGAAACAATTGTCGGAGCATTCTTTCGGCTTTTTATACGTGAGTTATCCGGTTTGTTGTAATTATGTTTGAGTGTCACAGTAGTTTTATGTTAAAAGTTACATACTCTTATTTGCGGAAATCCGATACACACGCGTTTAGCATGATGGTGGGCGTATAGGTGGAAAGGGGAATCAAAATTGTAATGGGTTGCTAGCCGCATCGCCTATAACATGATTCCTAACATTTCCGCCCATTCCCTCGATAGGCTTTTACCATCTGCTCGGGAAGATAAGAAGCAACTGGTAAATTTTTTCTTTACTCCCATACCAGCATGGAAGATAAGAATTCCGTTTGTATTATTTATTTTGCTACGGAACGCTTAAAATGGAAAATGAGCGATGTATCGGAAGAAAATAAACATCCACTTACATGGAAATAACGAAAATAGGCACGGGGAAACGTTTCGCTAAGAATCGTGCTCTTGTTTACCGTTTACCGGGACAATGTAAAGCTATAAATAAGTGTCTGTCTTCGATAATTAACGTCTAACAAATTTTGATCGAATAATAAATTAATTACCCAAGTTGGAGTAACGCAATTTCGGACGTTTGATGATGGGTAAACATTTCGGCTGTAAAGATGGGTAATTAAGGGGAGTTGAAGAGTAGAAGGAGCTGTACTTTCTATGCCATTGCAGGTTTATTTATAGGACTAAGTTAACTGCTATTTATTCCCTAAAACTACAATTATTTTTATGAATAACTTAGCCATAGCTTTTCCCCGCGACTTCGTCCGCGTAGACTTAATTTATCTTCAATTAACTAAGCAATTTCCGTGTATAAATGTATCCAAATTATATGAAAAAGTCACCTCATTCGGTCGTCTTGGTCGTGGCATTTTTTAATGATAATGTCTGCACAATAAGCTAACTTTAATTTACTTTATAAATATTTTCACCCATTTATAAACTACACTATATTACGTACACTTTACGCGCACAGTATATTTATAAACAATTATGACAATTGTTTACACAGTTTTTTTTTTTATAGCAGGGAATTTAAAGATACGCGCGCCTTGTTTGACTGCCCGCCCTGTAGGCTTACCCCCTTATTCATAAACGCACTATAGGCCTCTGCTAACTTAGTAATCGTTTGTCCTTATCTGTCACTTTGACATTTACCTTTCACAGATAAGGACAAACGATTACTAACTTAGCAGAGGCCTATAGTGCGTTTATGAATAAGGGGGTTATTGTCTAACTCGCTCGCAATCGCCATCGTCTTCATTTTGACAGTTCATGTATGGGCTGACAATTAGCATCGGAATCAGCTAGCTGTCACATTCATACAAGAACTGTCAAAATGAACACGATGGCGATTGCGAGCGAGTTAGACAATAAGCCTACTGATTCGTCAAATTTTCAACCATACACCACAGACAACATTACGCTTAGCTGTCAGTTGCGTTTTGTTATTCCATGTCAGTGCACGCACGGTATATTATGCATGTATTATACATATAAACCTTCCTCTTGATTCACTTTATCTATTAAAAAAAACCGCATCAAAATCCGTTGCGTAGTTTTAAAGATTTAAGCATACATAGGGACATAGGGACACAGAAAGGGACTTTGTTTTATACTATGTAGTGATAATAACATACTAGTATTATTGCAAATTACACAGTTCAGCTAAAAGGTTGAATCAACGCGTAACTCTAGCCGTTATGACGTCAGATCTGGCCGAAAGCCAAACGCAAACGGACACGTTTGTGTTATTACTTGCATTTAATATTATTGCCACGTTGTTAAGTACGAGCGTTACGTCACAGTTTGTTGGCACGGAGCAGCGTGGTTGGGGTTTGCTATGTTTCGGTGATAATGATAAGTTGAAATGTGAGTGATTTACAAGTATTGAAAAATAAACCGAGGACTTCTTTCAATAATTCTAGCGACTATTGAAATGATTGTGGTGGCAACACTGAAAGAAAGAAAGAAAGAAAACATTTATTCATTTTGCAAGACACACAAATATAAGAGCATACACACAATTTTATAGAAAAGAAACAACAAAATAACACAGACATGAAAATTTGATCATCAGCTGTGTCTGTCTTCGCAAAAGTGAAACGGTCGCTGGCTCAGCATTACGCTGAGGTGTTAGACACCTGCAGCACTGATTTTCAACCAGAACCGTCTGTGACTCAAGAAGCGATACACAGAATGAAATAAATTAATATTACTACATAAACCATAAACTTTTACGTACCTAAGTAAAGTAATAAATAGATAGAACCCGACTTATGTGTAACTAGAAAATACATAAATTTATTAAACAGTTTTCACTGGGTGTTATAGCAGCGCATCTATAATAAACTCCTGATATTCATTAAACTCCATTATTTGGATCCCCAGGTACAAAAATTATAAGTAGTTGATCCTAGCAAACACCATGAATAAATAAATCTGCTTTCAATGTCAATGAAGAGTAAGACAGCCGGGGAAATTACGGGCACAATAGGCATTTCATCTAAGTCCTCTAGGTTGGCAACGCATCTGCAATCCCTCTGGGGTTGCGGGTGTCTATGGGCAGTGGTGATCGCTTACCATCAGGTGACCCGCTTGCTCGTTTGCCTTCCTATTCACACTTAAAAAAAAAATTTTTTTTTGCAAAACATAATAATTAGGTACCTACTCGTTTAAGACGAAACAGCCGTGGCTTACTAGACTGTCCAACAATAAAAAATGAGACTAGAAAGAGATAGTAAATGCGTTCGCTATCGTTAGACAATAATGTCTCGGATTATATACATACATAACTTCATAAATTACGTCTTTCTCCCTTACGGGGTATAAGCCTAAGGTAACAAAACCTAAAGTGCCACTTTAGCATGATTGTAGGCATAATTATTTAGGTGGTTAATGGAATAAAAATAGTGATGTGTTGCAAGCCGTATCCCCTATAACACGATTCCTAAGATTGTCGCCGATTCCCACGATTCTGTAGATTCTCGATTCTTCGATTTTCTAGATTCAATAGCTGCCTCCAAATCTAATTGATCAATATAAACCGAGACTGTTTTTGTTAGAAGCGGAGAAATTGCCGATGGTAGGAGACGTGCCTTAAGCCCTCCGCCCTCACCTGCACGGAACAAATAACTTAATTAATCCAGTTAAGATCGTTACCGAGTTTGACGAATGAGCTCAAAGAACGATAAATTAGGCGACGAACAGTTCCCAGTTCCGACTTCGGACGCTATTGGTTCGCGCTGATGCTGTTGCTAAACTGAACCTTAAAGTATAATGTTTATAGTTGATTTCCGACTGTTCTTAGAATTTAGAACAATGTTCCGACGGGGATGATAACTTTTGTAATCGAAAAGTATCCGAAACTTGAAGTAATAAACACGATACTCGCGTCGCTTTAGGTAGATAATGTTGCTTTGTGGTGAAATAATATAAGTCTGTTTTTTATTGTTATGCTTCTATGCTGGTCTGGGAGCAAAGAAAAAAACATAGAACGTGCCTGCTGCTTCTCTGCACGCGCAGATGGTAAAAGCGCTTCCAGGGAATGAGCGATAAGCTTAGGAATCATGGTATAAGCCAAGGTTTCATATAACCTTTTTCAGACCCCTAGGAAACCAAGCTCAATTTTCAAGGACCCTCTAATAAAAATAAAACTATATAGGTACAGCGTAGCTATTATGAGACTTTTGGTGGCCTTTATTTATTATTGTTAAATGATTCAGAGATGAGACTGCGGATGACCGGGGGTCCGCGCACCATAGGTTAAGAAACACTGGTCTATACCGCGATACGGCTAACATCCTATCACTATTTTGATTCCCTTGACTGTACAAGTGATACATCCATCACTAATGTCTTGGTAACGTACATAATATTTATGCCCTTGACTGTACAAGTGATACATCCATCACTAATGTCTTGGTAACGTACATAATATTTATGCCCTTGACTGTACAAGTGATACATCCATCACTAATGTCTTGGTAACGTACATAATATTTATGCCCTTGACTGTACAAGTGATACATCCATCACTAATGTCTTGGTAACGTACATAATATTTATGCCCTTGACTGTACAAGTGATACATCCATCACTAATGTCTTGGTAACGTACATAATATTTATGCCCTTGACTGTACAAGTGATACATCCATCGCTAATGTGTAACATAATTATATTACCTATCTATTTGATGATTGTTCTATGACAACCAGTACAACTTTTTCTTGTAGCTCCACGTACTGACACACGCTGTTACAATTTTATCGCGTGTAACATTAACGGTGATACAGAATCTATACATCAGTCATAAACTTATGATGTTCAGTGAATTTTCCTTCAAACTTTATCAATTTTAGGGGCGGAGCAGCCTGAAGCGCTCATTCAAACTCAGCCCTCAAAACCTCAGCCTTATTTTTGTCGTAATAGAACTGAAATTTTGGTATGCGAAGGTTCTATTATGATGCTGCGTGTATTTCACGTCGTCAATTGATTGACCGGTTTTATAGGTCCAAAGTTGTGATGGAGCCGGATTATGTCTCATTTGGGCTGCATGGAAAATAAATTGCGGCTCGTTTATTGTAGGACTAGCTTTTACCCGTGACTTCGTCTGCGTTTGGGTAGCCGGTACATAAATACTTCTAACGTAAGGTCAACGAGACGTGATAACACATGTAAACAAACGGACAGATCTCTACAGATCTGACTTGTAGCCACCGTAGTCGACAAACTGTTGCCTATCTTGCATATAATTTGCAAAAAATGGAGTGTTCCTGGATTGCAGCCTACGGCCGCTCACTTCTCCAGCAAGATACCATTGTCAACCATGTCAAAAGCTTTTCGGAAATCGAAGTAGGCAGCATCGGCCTATACCCCCCATCCACATTAGGTATCATAAGAAAAATGAAATTATGAAATGATGGTAAAATGAGAATGCTATCAGGTTCTGAAACCTATCGAGTATAAAAATAAATAACCGTTGAAACCTGTGAAAACCAATCAGTGAAGACAGCGCGATAACGAATATTTCTTTGCCGTTTCAAATATTGCACAATTAGACTAAAGGTAAATATAAAACGCGAAACCTTCAACTCCATCTCACACTTTTTATTTTTTCCATAACGGCCCTCTATTGTATCTATCAGCGCCCTCGTATCATTACCGAGCCATGCCGAACATTGCCGAAGATTGCCGACTTTTTGCTACTCGGGTCGCGTCTACAAATCCTGGACGAGGAAGTCGCTTAATCCTTGAGAGAGCACTCAGGGTTGTCACTGTCTTTAAATGGAGTTTAGTTATTTCGTTTTACCTTTTTCAGAAGTGAAAACTTCTTTGGCGGCGTTGAGCCCTTTTTGGATGGTTAAAAAATATTAAACTCGCGTCAGCCGTAAGACGATGGGAGAGTTTAAGTACCAGGATATCAGATCCCCTAAGAGCTTATTTTGAAATACGAATGAATCGCGTTAGATTTTTGGAGTGCTTTTTTGTTGAGTCGTGGAGCAAAAGCACTAGGGCATCAGCACATTTTTAGATGTCTGTCAATATAGATAATACGTACGATTTTTTTTTGTAAGCGTACAGTACGGTACGCGTCTTGAGCGTCATGGAGGTTACAACATTAAAATCTAATCAAAGCTGCTGTTTTCACTTCTGCCGGCACTCCCGGAGTGCTATCGTCGCTTTTTTTTGCATTTGTAAATAAATGTAGATAATTGTATTGATGACATAATAGTCTCGTCCCAAACTAAGCTTAGCTTGTCTGTTACGGGTATTTGGCAACGGACTTTGGCTCAACAGCAAACATTTTGTTAATGTCAGCCTGATTTGAGTTAGATATTTGAGATAATACTTGTGTTAAAGTAAACCGAAAATTGCGTTAAATGCCTCTTTTTAAACTGAAACGTTGACCAACTTAACGCAAACAAAAACCGATTATTACAGGACCTCGAGAGTATTCCCTCTCTGGCATACATAAAAAAGACATACAAACGTAAAGTTTACTGAACCTTCGCCTTTCCTGGAGTTAATAAGGTTGAAAATCATTTAAACGTCATAAAATAGGTATAATGTCGATAAGAGCAGCTGCTGTCAAAGTTACATAAACAGATCACGTATAAAAGTCGAGTTATGTTTCGGACTAGTTCTTAATCCTTCCTCGTGATTCATGATTAAAGCTCACGGTAGTTTTATGTTGAAAGCTGCTGTCAACTTCAAAAATCAACTTTGCAACATTTTAATTTAATCTGAACATACATATATACCGTCACGCCTCTTTCCCACAGGGGTATGCAGAGACTACTATGTTCCACTTGCTACGATCTTGACATACCTCTTTTGCTTCATCCACATTCATCAATCTCTTCACATGCTCGTCAGTTTCGGGTACTCTTGACCTGACCTTTTTCCAAAACGTCGTTTGATCTTATTATTTTTTATATGAATAGGAAGGCAAACGAGCGAGTGGGTCACCTGATGGTAAGTGATTACCACTGCCCATAGACACCCGCAACCCCGGAGGGATTGCAGATGCGTTGTCAACCTAGAGGACTAAGATGAAATTCCTCTTGTGCCCGTAATTTCCCCGGCTGTCTTACTCCACACCGGAACACAGCAGTGCAAGCACTGCTGCTTAGCGGCAGGATTAGCGAGTAAGATGGTGGTAGCGATCCGGACGAACCTTGCACAAGGCTCTACCACCCGCTTACCCGCGTTTGATCTTCGACATGAAGTAGACGGAAAGTAATAGACCACTTACTTCCTTGTTTGTTCGTTGCTCACGTGCGTCTGTGGCAGCCCTGGCTCCACCGACGCGGGATAAAGAACTTTCCCGGCACTTTGTCTCGACCTGTGAACAATGTCCAATGAGGCACGGCTTTTTGCTCACTCCTCCACGTTATTTTTTTTTCTCCGTGACCATCCTACCGTTTTTGATTGAGTCGAGCCACGGTCACAGATGACGGATTATTTGTGGAGTGCGTGCCTTTACCTCGTAAGGCCCAGTGACCCAGATTTGGCAGGAATGTGACAGGTTTGTTTAGTGCAAATTGATTGATTTAATGTTTCAACGGTGACGTATGTATTGGGAGCGTTTGAGTTCTGTTATGCATTTTTGTGAGTAGTGTCTTGTAACAGTCCTCTGTCGCGTCTGTCGCTCTATTCACGATAAACTCAAACTACTTAACACTTGATGAAGTTTTCATCAATAGATAGAGTGATTCACGAGTAAGGTTTAGGCATATAATTTTTCAATTTTTTTTTTGTAACTTGGTTGAAATATTTATGACAAGACATGTGGTAGCACCATAATTAAAGATTTACTTTGCATCCTTCTGACGTTGGGGCGGGTCGCTAGTTAGTAAAATAAACGGTAAGTAATTTTGTTGCGCTTGTAATTACAAAACCAAATAAAAATAAATACAATAATAACAGAGAATAGTATAAAGGCGAACGTATGCTTAGAAACGGATCTTTTTCTTTAACTGATTTAAGAGAAGAAAACTTAACAAAGATAGGCAAGTCGTAATAATTATGCGCGGATAAATAGAAAAAAAATTACAATGAACAAAAGACATTTACCTTGTTACCCAGCTACTCACGTGCAAGATAGTCAAGCTTGTGCAAAATATATATATTACATGCAAAATAAGTCTTCCGTGTTCTTACGCTTGTTAAAAAAAGGGAAACGTTAACTCGCTCGCCGCCTTCACACTTTTAATTGACCGCCGCAACATAATATTTTATAAGAGACTGCAATCTCAAGACGGTTCAACTTTCCGCTCGTACCTCTCAAACTCGGCTTAGAGTGTACCGGTTGAATTTACATAAGCGCAGCCGCAGTCGCCGGTCCCGCTGCGGGCCGAATCTAACTGAAGTTTAAACAACGATTTAAAGACACTTAACTGCAGTGCGGTATCGCTAAATCGCAACGGTGTACGCCATGGCAATGTTGCTACGGGAACACACGGGATGCTATTTGGCGCGGGCCCATTGTGGAGGTTTTTGAGCTGGTTCCTCGTACATAAACAAGTTACGAAACCGGCACTGGCAAAACCAATGTAGGATGATTAATTTAGGTTTAGGTGCGGCGAGGGTGATCTTGGGCTACCCCTAAGCCGCGAACATGTTTGTTTTAATTTACAAATAGTCTTTATTTTTACCTTAGAATGTCCTGGTTATGCAAAATATATATGTACTTGTATTTGCTAGTTCCATGTCTAAAGATAAACCAAAGTATTTTAATTAAAACAATCACCCATCCGCTAGCAAGAATAATAACTTGCCTAAGTCTCGCGGACAGGTCTTGAGAGCGTAAACATTCTCGCTTAAATACACTGTAGCGCGTATACCTCTCGTTTACGTGTACATTGAACATAGACGCCACATTATGCGCGGAACACATCCAAACCGCAACGTTCCCGTCCGAAATTCTTGGCCGTAAATCCGATGCAACGGCAAGCTTCCAAGCTTTTCTATAGCCAGCGCAGGTGTACGGGCTGAAATTGTTTCGCTGGTCCAATGTAAATATTAGTTAATTAAGTGTAAACCGAGGGAAGCAGTTAGCGGAGCACCTTGCTTGTTTGACTTGAGATTTTACGGATAGTAGCAGTGCTGCGTTACGAATCGCCACAATCTCACTCGTTAGTTTTATTTTGTAATGAAGAGATTTTTTTATGGATGCCCTAGGCACGTTGATGCCTAGAGGTATATGGGACTCTCCTGAAGGGGTATACCAAAACTATTTTACTCGCTAGCCTAGCTTATATTCTGAATACCGTTATGTTCTGAATGTTAAGAGTAAAAGCCCGAGATAGTAGGTAAGTTTCCACTTATCTAACTAATATTGTAAATGCGAAAGTATGGATGGATGGATGGATGGATGTTTGTTTGTTACTCAATCACGCCAGAACGGCCCAACGGATCTGGATGAAATTCGTCACACAGGTAGAGAAAAGTCAGGAATAGCACATAGGCTACTATTTATCCCGGAAAATTGCGTAGTTCCCGCGGGATAGCTATAAACGAATTCTTTGCAGACGAAGTCGCTGGCAACAGCTAGTACCCCCATAATCATGCTAAACGTGGCTTTTAGGTATTAACTCTAGGCTGTCTACCCCGCAAGACTTCAGAAACCCTACATCTATTCATCACAGCTGATAAAAGTCTAAGAGTGACCCGCGACACAGTGTACTCAACTCGAGGCAGGGTCAACTCTGTGCGCTTCGCCGCCTCCCTGATTTAGATAAAATTTTCTCAGCCCGCTTTCATTCCCGAGGCATTTTCAAGACGTCAACTGAGATACTCTCCTCATAATGAAATAACTTTCATTTCTGCTTGCACTAAAGCCTTAAGGTATTAAGTTAGTGCTAATATTTTGAAGAAGTTGTGTTAAGGTTTCTTAACTCAAAGGAAAAAAGGAACCTTTGTAGGATCACTTCGTTGTCCGTCTGCTTCGTAATCTGATGGTTGTATGGTTTCTATTTCTTCCGTCAGGTAGCAATGCTTTGGTAACATTTTTCTTTCTTTCTTTCTTTCTTTCTTTGCGCTTCTGTGTTCGGTAGTGGATAGTCAGACAGCCGGTGAAATTACTGGCCCTCTAGACTGGCAACACGCCGCAAATGGCCGCTGTCTGTCTGTCTCTATGTATGCTTAGATCTTTAAAACTACGCAACAGATTTTGATGCGGTTTTTTTTAATAGGTAAAGTGATTCAAGAGGAAGGTTTGTATGTATAATACAATGCTTAATATAGTAAAGAAACACTGATGCACCCGTGCGAAGCTGGGGAGGGTCGCTAGTAGGTATTTTATAATCCTACATAAAGATAAACAGATTATTATGATTGTTTCTCTGGTGTTGCAGGTGTTTATGGATCGTCGTCCACTCGCTTATCGTTTTCCACCATTCATACTAAGTAATATTATAAAATGCGGAAGTTTATCTGTCATTCTGTTACCTCTTCAAACTTAAACGGTGTTGTTTGCCGGTGCCGTCAATTCTTCGAACTATGTCGGATAGCTTAGTTCTATTCCAGATATCATGATTTCTGATTCTATCCCGCAGAGAAACCCTATAGCCCTCTGTGTATGAATACTTGAGCCTAATTACTGAGCTTAGACAATGGTTACCTGATATTCCATGGAAAGGAGTGACGTCAGACCGACAGTTTAACGTTTGATTGGTTTTGCGATGATTGCAGTAACTCTGCACGCCAATTACCGTGAAAGGTATTTAGGGCGTTTAGTTACCGGTATTGAATATCTCTTGTCTCGTTCCCTTTGTTTGGAGACAACCCTGTAGTGCAATTAGACTTTGGTGGAAAAAAACTGGCGATGGCGTTAGTGAAGATTGGAAATGTAGGTACTTCCTCAGTATAAAATAATTTGTGTATTGGTGGTTTTTTAATTAATAACTGGCTTCTGCCCGCGACTTCGACAGCGTAGAATTAGCAATTAACATGTTTATCACTATCCCGCGGAAACTATGCAATTTTCCGAGATAAAAAGTAGCCTATGTTTTAATCTAGGGTATCACCTATCTCCGTTCCGTTCCTTGGCCTCAATTTTGTAATATCTCTTCCGTTCGAGTCATTAATAAGGTTTACGTACCTATAAGCGTGACACAAAAAGTATTACAGACATTTTGTTTACCAGAACACAAAGTTATAAGGAATGAAGTTTACAAATCTAGTATGAAGTAAAGAAGAGGCTGGTTTCCAGTCCTTGATTAAAACGAAGCTTAACACTAACTAAGTACAGGTAAGTTCACTGCTTAAGCGCCGCAATGACAATGCAATGGATGATGTGTTTTATGTACAATAAAGAGTTATACATACATACATACATACATACAACTTAACTAATGCATAATATTATATCAATTACACGACTTCATGCGAAACCAAAGTTGCAGTCGCTCTTAAAGCTCATTTATTAAACCATCATCCTTTTCAACTAGCTACACAAACGTTGTTTCCAGTTTCCAGTACAAACAAATGGAACAATCCAATATTTTCCTTGTGCAGAATAAAGACACGCTGCATGCAAGAAGTATGAATAAAAGTTATTTCTGCAAGAAACGTGTCCCACTTGCCATGTTTAATATTAGTACGTGCAGTGAATGGGCGCGGACTGGCTTCTTCTATTACAGCAATTGCAAACGAATGATTTATGACTTTGCTTTCTACGATTTAGAAGTTTAGTTACAAGTAAACTCACCATTTTAAACCTATGTAGCTATTAAAATGGTAATGAAATTGCAATGGTAATTGAAATTAACATAGTATGAGGTTTTTTTTATATTGAAATCAAAGGTTTACTTATTAGTGTTGAGTTATATACAATTTCGTTCTATGTTTGACCTCGAATGTCTAATTTTCCAAATGCCCAATCCTAGGATCAATAATTCCCCAAATATCCAATCCTCAGAAGTGCAATTTCTTAAACTTCCAATTCCTCGAATATATGATTTCCCAAACGTCCAATCCTCTAAGTTATAAGACTTTAAGCTTCTAATTTATAATCTTCGTCCTCTTCAAGATTGAAGTCCACAAAAGTAGTTTAGTTTCATGCACATTACAAACATACAGAAAGCACGTTTTCACCAGCTTCATTTATTCGTTGTGAGATATTGTAAAAGTACCTAAATATATTAAAGTTGACATTTCTATTGTTATACGGCAAGGAAGCAGCCTCTAAAAGTATGATTAAACAAGGTCTTTAAAAATAAACGTTGTGAAATGGATTGGTATTCGTTTGAGAATGACGAAAGGTTTGCCTCGCCATCGACATCGGAACGGACTGTCAAATATTGAACTTTCACTCGCAAAAAGGTCAGAAAGGGATAAAAAGTTTCACTACAGCTACCCTTTTCAACGGCAGGGAGATTTTGGGAAGGGTATGCCTGGTTTTCGTACAAGTTGCTTGTAGTAACAAAATTATGAAATTATGATGATATTTGTCAAACAAGAAAATGTGACTGGTTGACTGCATGCAGTGTTGGAACTGTTCTTGTTTTTCTTTGGACCTTGTATCACAACAGAAAAATATTCTAGGTGCAGCCATTGATAATACTATGATTCATTAAGTTTTATAACAAGTGGTTAATGATCCTGACTGAACCTAGAGGTTCCAGGCTTAAACCCTGGTACGGACAGGCACCTTGTTTCATGAATTAATTTAAATGTTTGTACCAGTCATGGATCTTTTATGTATTTAAGTATGTTTTTATTTAAGCATGTTAATCCGTTGTCTAGGACTATTAATTTACTTATTTTAATTAGCTTGATCTGTCGAATGATACAGATTATTTTTTGCATAATGCGTTCTAGTTGACGGAAACATCAATGGTTAAAGTTAAAAGAGTCGTGTCTCCGACAACTTTATAAAATGGCTCTCTCGTACAGCGCAGTGGGTATCGCGAGCGTAGCGGGGCGAAGCCAGCGGCGGTAAAACATTGCGGGTAGGAAATTACGTTTCCGCGCCGCACTCGCTGGCAGAGGTCGGGGTCCTAATTTGTTGAATAATTGCGGAGGCGACGAAGCCAACGCCGGATTCTGGTTGCCAGATGGAGAACAGTACGCCCTTTATAGTGGCTGATAAGGTTATGGTCGTTAATATGCATGAGCGTGAGACGTGCATAGGCAATCTGTAACTTAGTGACGGTTGCTATGACGCTGTGTCTATGCATATTAGTTGTGAACATTTGATGCTGTAAGAGAGACGCTATGATAATTTATCTCATTGATAGCATAAAGTTATAGTGAACTTTGAACATCAATGAATGTATAGAAATATTTGTCAACTGTGATTAAAATATCCTAAAAAACATTTACATGTCAGGTTAAACTAATTGATTGATGAATGAGAACGAAGCGAAAGAGGTATTCAGGATCTTAGCAAGTGGAACAAAGTAGTCTATGCCTACCCCTGTGGGAAAAAGGCGTGACGGTATGAACGTTAGTCAAACTCACCCAATATTTCGGAACAATTGTTACAGGGTGTTTAAGATTTGAGGCTTACGTACTGCATAAGAGTGCACTGTGGCCCGAGTATACTTTATGCCGGCAATCTACAGGTGCGGGGGTGCGGTCAGGCGCAGACGATTTGAGGCCGCGCCGCCTTCTCACCGGATTCATCAAGGCCAAAGAAACCTGATTAGTTTTATCAATCTGTACAAATAGGCTTACTGTTTTTATTAGATTACTAGCTTCGCTCGCTTGCACCATCAGATGTAATGGTGGAAATTATCGGAGTTTACTAAGTGCCCACGGGTAATTGAAAAAAACCTAGATATTCCCGAAAATCATTTCGTAGTTAATCTTCATTTATGTTTCAGAAATGGCTTTCATGCAAAATTTCAATTTGCCGTTGAGATTTTAAGGTTTTATATTCGTAAATTCTGTGAGCTTATTGTCTAACTCGCTCGCAATCGCCATCGTGCTAAATTTGACAGTTCACGTATGGGCTGACAATTGGCATCGGAATCAGCTAGCTGTCACATTCACACAAAAACTGTCAAAATGAACACGATGGCTATTGCGAGCGAGTTAGACAATAAGCCTACTGATCTCGTAGTATCTAATACATATGTGTTACCTACTCCAGAAATCCATTTTGTCTACGTACCCAATTTCTTACAAATCCATCCAGCCGTTTTAACATGAAAGTGTGACTGTGTGTGTGACTTAATTTAGAATCCAAAACTATGATGAAAAGGACGAAGTGATTAGTCAAACTAACTTAATCTCCTGTTGAATTTTGAGAGACCTTTTATTAGTAGTTTCTAAATTATACAACTAAAAGCGGACGGGTGAATAGGTATTTTTGACACATATCTGTTTACATTTCACTAGTTTTATTGTTTTCGATACATCATAAAAACATTCCGGTAGAAGTTAGGTACTCATTTAATTTTGGAATGTCAAAATCGATTAATTTCGCACAAGTTTGAAGTAGAATCCGAATTATGAATGAAGTTTGATCGACAATGTGTGAAATCATTCACAAATTTACAACTCATTGTTTCTGTGTAATTTACGTCTGGCTGGATTTTGATGTATTGTGCCAAATTCCGATCCATTGGACGATTAGCATTGTTACGTTCGAATCGTGTCGTCGCATAAAATATTATATCGATATTCTTCGGTTAGAACAATAGTTTTTGTTGTATTGATATCCTCTCTTTGCGGAGCATTTCATTTGCCCGAATTTCATATGCCATAATTTGTAATGTTTGCCATAATGATCATTTGCTATAACTCTTTTTTTCTATGAAACCATAATTTTTTCAGGAGCATTGAAATGGCAATCCTGTAGAACTCTATAGGTTAGGTTAGGTTTGTTTCTTAAACAATCCTGAACAATTAACAGTTAAAGAGAAAAAATAGCTATGGCAAATTATCATTATGGCAAACAATACATTTATGGCATATGAAATTCGGGCAAACGATATAGAAAGAGAACCCTCCTTTTGTTTATCCCATGAGGGATCACATCAACGGCCTTACAGCTTGACTTTGAAACGTCAAAATCCGAAACAAAATTAACGACGCAAGAGTACGGAGCACGGTACAGAGTTGGCGAATGGGAATTAATGAAATTCCCCTCTAGGACGGTCGGTTTACAAAGCCAGTGTCCGAACTGAGTTTTACGTCGAGTTAAATTCACCGGATAAGGCGTAATTACGCCCTGGAGACTTCTTTCCGCATGTCATGAACGGAGGCAGCGCATAATAGCCCGTGGTAATCAAGCGAACCAAGTAAGATTTATGTAATGAGAGCTGCTGTATGCTTAGTGTAGGTTTTCGGTCACAAAATACGTCTCGAATGCGTTTGCGTTAAAATGTCAAATACTATGAGACAGTTTGTTGCCGTTTCGATCCGCAAGTGGCGCTACCAATTTTTCCATAGTAATTGAGACGTTTACGTGAACGCGTTCGAGACGTTTTTAAATGCGAAAACTTACACTAGAGGCTCTGAAGTACTGCTCGAAATTTTACGTAACAAAATTGTGTAGCGAATCACATTTTTGTTTGTCAGTAAGAAAGACTGCGGTAAATGGATTGTTGTTCGAACAGTATGAACGACCACTGTATTGAAGGTCTTTGTAGAATGTTTTTCTCTTGCTAATGCTTATGGTAACAGTAAAAAATATATAATACAGATTCTCTTAAAGTTGAGAATCAAAACAGTGAGGGGTGCCTGCCGTTTTGCCTATAACATGATTTCGAAGATTATTGCCCGTTCCCTCGATGGGCTTATAGTTACTATCTGCGTGGGAAGAGGAGCAACTGGTAGGTACATTCTATTTTTTCTTTGCTTCCAGACCTCATGGAAGCAGCTTAAAGCGCTTAAAAGAAACCTTAATTTATTCACGGTCACATCTATTTTCAAATTTAACTCTGTAGCGTTGCTCCGACGGTATGCTCCACTTGCCTCATCCAACTTCGCCCCTCCATAACTTTGTACTGACCCAACTACGAAAGAGTCTAGTGTAAATAATTGCCTCAAACAAGGCATCAAGAGCAGCGCCGGCGGTTGAGTTTGTTTTAATATCTCATTATGGCCCTGGCTCTGAGTGACGTTAGCGGTTGTTTACTTTGTGTATATTCTGATTTGTGATGGTTAAGCACGGGGCGCAACATCAGATATTAATCATTCAGAATTCTGTATAAATTTAGATGGAATATTTCTTGTAACAGTTTTAACATTATGATCAATAAAATTAAGCCTATCGAAGGAACGGGTGAAAATTTTAATAATCATGATTATTGTAATAGTCGATGCGGCTAGCTGCTAGCAACCCATTACTATATTGATTCGCATTTCCATCTATACGTTCATTGAAATGGACCTCCGCAAAATAACTCTTGATTCAATATAATAAGTATTCGGTCATTAAGTAAGTCTCGAACGCGTTTGTGTTAAAATATCAAATTCTTCGCAAGTGGCGCTGCCAATTTTTTCATGGTATGTACCTAATTGAGACGTTTACGTAAACGCGTTTGAGAGAAAAATTACACCAACCGCTTAGCTAGTTGGTCTCAGGTGACACATACATAGTTACACGCAACAACGCGCGACCAGACACCAGGCATCCTACTAATATATTATTATGTGACGATGTGAGTGAGTGAGTGTGTATGTTTGTTCCTTCTTCACGTTAAAACGACTGGATGGATTTGGATAAAATTTGGAATGAAGATAGCTGGTACCCTAGATTAAAACATAGGCTACTTTTTATCCCGAAAAATAGCATAGTTCCGTTAGATAGCCATAAACATGTCTATTGCTAATTCTACGCAGACGAAGTCGCGGGCAGAAGCTAGTTAAAAATAAAAGTGAAAAATCACATCGGAAAGTTAAAAAAGCATTTTTATCAAATTAAAAACGCAACCAACCTTTCAACTGGCGCATTACGAATATGCATAGAATGAACAAACCGCACACACCGAAACAAAGCACTGCGGTTAATGCCTGTTCATATAGACCGGCAAAATCGATGCGAACTCTGTTAACGTTCAATTAGCGGAGTGAGTTGTAATCTCGAGATACACAGTGGAGCAAAGTTAAATAAAAACACAAACAGTGTTTTAGCAGTTCAGTAGTCTTTTATTGGATTGCGTGTTTCAATATTGCTTTGTTAATTCTATGATGCTTGAAGGTAAACAGGAGAACGCAATGAGTTTCCCTTCTGCCAAATCACATATGACGTCATGTAGCTCCATTTCTTGGTGGTTTCATGCAAATCGTGTGTTGCTAGTACTCAATGAAAAGCAATGAAAAATAAACTAGTAGATTGTAAGAAAAATACAACTCTAAATTAATCGAATCATAATGGTCAAACCTAGACGGATGTTCCGTGACCAAATTGAGGACGTTTTGACAAAAGGTCTGGTCAAGAGTACCTTGAACCGTCACGAGCTTGTATGAATAGATTGATAAATTGAATAATGTATGGTCAAAAAAAATTGAGTTGCATCTTCGTGTACTATTTACGAGCTAAAAACACTTTCACAATTCCCTTTCTTTTTTCTGTCAATCAAGAAACCGCTAGTCAATTGTTACGCGAAACGAAATCTGAGATTATAAATGAGTCCGAACGAAAAAGTAATAGTTATTATACATCTGTCACCCGCAATCCCGGTCGGCGAAACAAAGACTAGCGTTTACTGTAGTTGAACAATTGAATGTAATACGATTAAGCTAAAGCCTTTTTCTAACCGGTACAACTCCCCGCGGCACGAGTGCACAATAAAAACGTCGTGAATTAAAATATTGTCGGTTGTTACAGGCATCAAAAGAAATTAATTACGAAGGTCTGAAAGCCCGGTCGGGTCGCGTTCAAAGTTGGCCGTTTAACCTAAAAAGTTGTTTGTGTTGAGGCGTGTTTAAGAGGAAATCATGTACTCCGGTCATGGTTTTATGATTACCGCTATTTGGTGAAGGGGTTTTCGGTTAATGCTTTTTTGAGATATCGCTTGCGTCTATTTGTTTTTGTACTTTACTGAGCGGTTAGTCCTCGTTCAATCGTTCATCATCATCAGGGAGCGTAACTTTGGTGCCGATGACAGGCATAATATTATAACGTCAAGCTACATGCAGTGGTTTTAATTGACAGTTATTGTCATCAAAAAGAAGATTGTTAGAGACAATAACAAATTTATATAAAAGCATCCTATATCATCATTTCAGCCGAAAAACGTCCACTGCTGGACTTAGGCCTCCCCCAAGGCTCTCTTAGACCGGTCTTGTGCTTTCCGCAATCCACCGCGGTCCCGCGATCTTAATCAGGTCGTCGCTCCATCATGTCGGAGGCCTACCGACAGCTCGTCTCCCGGTCCACGGACTCCATTCGCGAACCCTCTGACTCCATCGGCCATCAGTCCTGGGAGCAATGTGCCCCGTCCTCTGCCACTACAGTTTTGCAATTCTTTCTCGTTCAATAGCCGGTTTATTCCGCCGGTTCAATTATTTACTTGTGGACTTCAAATTTCGTATATATGACAATGCAAGTACAGTCAATAAAAGCGGACAGGAACGAGCATGACAGTAAGAGACAAGAATAGACACACTAATAAAAGTTAAAAGAAATGACATTTGTCACCGGATCTCAAAAATTTAAACCATCACGGCCATAAAGACCAAACAATGTTTCCATATTCGTATGAAGTCTAAGCTAACTTATAAAAATGTTTGGTAGAAAATAATGTTACTTAAATGGTCAAGTGTGAGTCGAACTCTCGTACGAATATTCTGTACTCCACCACCAGCTCAATCTCTATCTCAGCTGATAGTAAGCAGATGTGGCCAAAGGTGTCACTAGTTTAGTTACAACCTATTCACTCGTGCCTCAAAAGTTCTAAGTTGTGTCTGTACAAAAATGCAGACGAATTCCATTCCTTAGCAGTTCACGTTAGGAAAGATACGAACAGCTTCGTGCGGGCCAACGGAAATCCTGAGAGATTCCGGGCATTTTACACCACTCTCTATTAAGGTTCAGTTATCTATGACGACGTCTCTGTCTGTTTCGTAGTAATAAATAGAGACGGAATTATAGATAACTGATACTTAATATAACTGGAACTAAACAGAGAGTTTTTCAGTTTAGCAGCTTCTACAGATACTGGAGTCGCAAGTGCTGCCGAACTTTTCAACCTCGCGAAGGATCGGAGGAAATATGCGGAGCTGACTGCCAACCTCCATTAGTTGGAGAGGCGCTATAAGAGAGAGACAGATAATTAGAATCATATAGTATACTAGCTGTTGCCCGCGACTTCGTGTGCCCAGAATTCGTTTTACGCTATCCCGCGAAAACCATGTCATTTTCCGGGATATAAGCCGGGATAAAAGTCTTCTTTTTACAATTTAAAAGATATTTTATTGTATTAGGCGTTACTTTGCGGAGGTCCATTTCAAATGAACAAAAAATATTTACCTTGCTACTCCGCTACTTACGTGCACGATAACCAAGTTTCTGCGAAATATTTTTTTCATGAAATCCCATGCAATACACGTAATTATGTGTTTTATGTGGCAGTAGTGAAGGTATTAATATTTGAAATCCCACAAACTTAACTATCCCTTAACACCACACTAACACTCACAAAAAATATTTATTGCATAACAATGTTTATAATTTTTTATTTCATGAAAAACATTATGTATTTGGCACAGGCTCGGTTATCTTGTACGTAAGTATGTAATATGTATGTAAACTCTTTATTGTGCAAAATAAACAAGACAAATACAATTGACAAACAATGAGATACATGCATACAGGCGGACTTATCCCTTTAAGGGATCTCTTCCAGTCAACCTTTGAGTGGATGAAAGGAGTATTACATTAGGGATGGACGAGTGAGTTTAAAATTGCAAACACTGAGAGCCACAATACATAACTTTACCGAATATAATACATAAACTCATTAAACCTAAACAACAATAAACTACTTTATACTACCTATAATATAAGTAAGTAGCGGAGAAGCAAGGTAAATATTTTTTGTTAATTAAAAAGATATTATTACCTATTGTAGAAGTGAGATAGACAGTCACACGCAATTGTACGCGGAATCCTAAAAGTCACCCTCCCCCGCTTTCTAGTCTTGTTTTTATTGTCATTTGATAACGATCCTGACATTTACAGTCATTGCAGCCGAAACAATTTGCATTAAATTTGCAAAATAACCCAGGTACCGTTTGTTTATTTTCAAAACCTCTCATAACATCAATATTCTGTCAAAAAATCTGAGCTTTATTCCGTTATTAGTAAGAAGGAATATCTTGATGTTAAAGAAGGTAACATGGGGAGCAAAAGGTAGTAACCGCATCATAAAGACTGTTAATAGAATGATGCTTATTCTGTGCAAACTGCAATGAAACTTTATGTAAAAAGCTACGATTGAATTCGTGCTTGCATTAACATTTTAATAGGACAATGACTTCACTTAGTATTTTGTGCTGTTTTTGGTAAACATTATACCATTTTTATAACCTTTTGTTTAACTCGAAATGTATGTATGTATGTTTTGTATGTTTATATATATGTAGGTATGTTTGCAACTCAATTTTGAAGCAGATATCTTCAACCAATTGAGCTGAAATTTTGGATACTTGAGTAAGTCGGATGACAATACAATAATCTGGTAGTAGAGTTCTGGTGACCCAGCCAAGACCGGCTCCGCAGGAGGAAGCTCTTCAACTGTTGGTTTGGTATGTACCAAATTGCAAGTCAATCGGACAATCGGACGAATGACAATGCAAGGTACCTACAGTCAGCAAAAAAGCTTGCACCTATTAAAAATAAAAATTTTGACAGATATTTTTTTCTTTGCGAAATCATAACGAATTCTGAAAAGAGCTTACGTTGGATTTGTGATTGGTGTTTGTACTGTCTGATAAAAAGTCAATCAATAAGTATTTTTCTTACTATTCGTTCCAGATTCACTTCAACCCGCAAGTATCTTTTCAACAGATTTCAAAAAAGGAGGTTTACAATTTGGTTGTATTTTTTTTTTGTTTTATTTTTGTCCATTTTTCCCTTCACTCTTCGTGTACAAAAAAGTTTTATTGCAGTCTGAAATTCAAATCCAACCGAATAGGTAATCCTTCAAGGTCAATCAACCGCCAACCCATCACCGCTAAGCAAACTTTGGGGGGCGAACGAAAAAAATTACCCAAAACAGCATTATGCTAATATACCCCTTCGCATTTTATTACCGAGAGAAAACGAGACCGAAAGAGCTGGTGGCACGATCGCAAATCGTCCGCATTGCCTATTCGTGAACATAAATTGGCAGAGATTTTTTTTTTTATTAGCCACGCCAAATCGTCAAAGTCACGAATGGGCCTGCAGACTGCAGGTTACTGTGGTTCGAATGGAATTTTATTTCACTTGTTTGTAATGGTCCTAATGGGACACGATACGGGTTTCCGTTGAATTACAAGTGAAATTATTGTTTACGTTCGTGCGATTGTTTTGTTTTAAAAAAGGTATGATGTTAGAAATGATTGGGTGAAAATTTTTCTTGATTTATTTATTTATTTTATTTATTTATTTATAAAATATCTTACACAATATTACAGTGTGACACTAAGGCATTGAGTAAGACAGACAATAAAAGAAAGATAAAACTAAAAACACATAAAAATTTACAATAATAACTAATTAATTAATTAAATACATGACGACACACGTACATCCATCGCCTCACAGAAACGCAGACATTCAACGCACACACTTCTCCAGTTATCAGCAAACAAGTCACGCTCTGGTGCTGATGCGAGGAGCGCGTTGATATGGTGCAGCGCGCGAACCAGCGGCGACTGCTTGCGAGCTACGGTGCGGGCAGGAGGCACCGCCAGGAGATGGCGCTGCCGTGGCCTTAAATTAAATTTAGAGGGGAGGGGAGCGTACAGGCGCACTAGTTGTGCCCCCAGGTCGACACAGTCGGATTCCCCGCGGAGGACGCCACAAGCCATAATCAAAAGCGCGTTGTTACGCCTTACCTCTAGAGAGTTAAAACCTAGTGCACCAAGCAGGAATTTTGTAGGGTACAAGAACGGGTAGTAACCACAGATTTTTTTGTATAAAAACCTGAGAAACGCTTTTTGAATCTTCTCTAGAAGTAAGGCATAAGTAGACTCGTGCGGGCTCCAGATCACGGACGCCGCCTCCAGCTTACTCCTTACCAGCGCAGTATATAACAGCTTGATCACTCTAGGATCAGAAAAATCACGCGCGTTACGAACCACAAAACCCAGCCTCCGGTAGCAATTGGCAGCGAGTGACTTCATATGGACATGAAAGTTGAGGTGCGGATCAAAAATTACACCCAAATCCCTAACCGAGTCCACGCGCTCTATGGGCACGGCCCCAAGGACATACGTGGCAAGAAAGGGACTCTGAGCACGGCTGAAAGTCATGACGGAGCATTTTACTGTGTTGAAAAGAAGTTTATTATCAACACTCCATTGAAGCACCCGGTCAATGTCCTCCTGCAGCGCCGCACAGTCCGACTCCTGCTGAACACCATAAATAAGTTTGAGATCGTCGGCATACAGCAGGCATTTAGCGCACCTAGGAACCTCAGCTAAGTCATTTACCATGACTCCAAAAAGCAACGGGCCCAATATCGAACCCTGGCTGACCCCAGATCTGGTGTGATAAGTCTCCGAGACAAAACAGCCGTGTTGCACAAATTGCTGCCGATCGCGCAGGTAACTGGCGAAAAACTTAAGAAGCAAAGGTGAGAAGCCGATATCACACAGCTTCCTAAGCAGGACATCATTGTCCACTCGGTCAAAGGCTTTCTTAAAGTCAAAGTACAACACGTCAACCTGAATTCCCCTATCTAAGTGCTCAGAAACGGAGTCAACCAGAGTCAGCAGGTTGGTTTCAACCGAACGCCTCGACCTAAAACCATGCTGAGCTTCGCTCAGGTAGGGTTTGATTTGAGCAGAGATAAGCCTATTTAAAATTGATTCGAATAGCTTGGCAACCGAAGAGAGAATGGCTATAGGACGGTGGTCCTCTACACTCGTTGCATTGTGAGACTTTGGAATCGGCCTCACACGCGTGGTCTTCCAACGATCAGGATATACGCCGGTAGAAAGAGCCAAGTTAAAAATGTGAAGCAAGGGGTAGCTAAGCCATTCTTTACATCCCTTTAAGATGAACGCAGGGAAATTGTCTGGTCCAGGGGAACTTTGTGATTTTAAATAACCCAAACAAGTATCAAAATCGCTAATTGAGATTTCATCAATATGAACATAACGGCTATTAAGTCCTGTCTCTTCAGAGATAACCTTCCTGTAACTGAGCCGAGGTACATCGGGCAGGAACACACTTGAGAAAAAATCTGCAAAAGCTTGAGCCGCCCCGCCACCCTCGAACTCCGTCCCTCCGAACGTCACTCGCTGCAGAAAGCCACCCTTCGACTTTAAACCATCTACATGCTGCCAGAAAGCACGAGGGTTCCGACCAATCTGGTTTTGAATACGATTAATGTAGGCGTCGTAAGCTTGTGACGACCACAATTTAATATCGGACCTTAGCCTGGAGAAATGTACATACACTGCACGGTCACCTGTGCGCTTCCATTCACGATGAAGGGCAGCTTTACGAGCGATAGCTTTTATTAAGTCCGCAGTAAACCAGACTGGGTAACGTCGGCTGGATTTGGAAGGCCTACTTTTCCTCGGTACACAGATATCAAAAATATCATAAACAGTTCGGTAAAAAAGCTCAACAGCAACGTCGACATTGCGGCTCTCGAGAACTTCCTTCCACGATACTCCAGAAATTAATTCACGAAGGGAGTCATAATCCCCTTTAGGAAAGTTCCAATCGAGATCAGAGTCAACGTTGCTTGGATTCGTTCTCGACTGAGTACGCGCGGTATCCAGAAGTGGCCCTATTATTTCAAGAGGGGGATGGTAGGCATCGCGATGCGGAACCAATCCATCATCTTTAACCTCAGACACCACCACAGAACGCTTGCATCCTCGCACCAGCACCACGTCAAGCGCTCCTCCAAACTTATTTAACACACCATTCATCTCACTCAAATCACACACAGTGGTAAAATAACAATAATAGCTTAAAATACTAACAGACATGTACTTCGGGTTTAGATTTAGGTCGCCCACTATTACAACAAGACCTTTGAGAGAGTCTATAATGGATTCTACTTTGTTAAAGAAACGCATGTACACGTCATCGGAAACATTAGGAGGAATGTAAACAACACACAAGTGAATTATGGTCCCTCCCACCGTGAAGGATGCCCACAAATCCTCCCCGTCAGCGGTCTCCAGCTCCCTTCGCCGTCGCAGCGCGACACCAGGCCGCGCAGCGAGCAGCACTCCTCCTCCAAGGCGGCGGGTGGCGCGATCACGACGTACCATGTTCCAGCCACAACACAATAGTTCTGCGTCCTCGACAGACTCGGTCAACCACGACTCAGTAACGGCAACAATATCGCTCTCGAGGGAAGCCAGCTGCAATCTGAAGTGCTTGATTTTTGTGTTCAGGCCTCTCACATTTTGGTAGGTTATGCTGAAGAATGGGCCAACAACGCAGTCAGAAGGTACATCAAGTGTGGGCTTATTGGGTTTGGTTCTGTTTGGCACTTTGTCTTCGAAAAAGCCACATCTTCACTCGAGCATTTTCAGGCCAGACGTCCACGGACAAACACTTATCGAAGTAAATCGCAGGAACACCCAATTTAAAAGATTTGTAGTCACCTTTTGACTTGAGTTCGTCTACAGTGCAAGACCCATTTGGGCAGAGAATCCGCAAATAGTCCCGGACTTCGTCGGCACCTGACTCCATGTTCCACAAGTGGATATGTTTCCGGAATTCCACAGCCTTCAAAGAGGTAACAGTAGGACCCGCAGTGCAGCGTAAGGAAATTTGGCGTTTCTGCTTCCCACGTCTACCACCACCAACAGTCTTCCACTCCCCTTCTGCCGAGTTATTTGAATCCTCAGTATGTGGATTGCGCTCATCGTGACTGTAAGCGTTAGACGCCGCATTGCCAATTGGACGTCCACGTAAGAAATTCGTATCGCCTTGCCGATCGCCATCGCCACGACTCTGTGTGGTTGATTGGTTTAGGGTGGGATTGTACAGAAGCCGAGTTAAGAGGACGCATGCTCGTGATGTCCACTAAGCTCCATTTTGGATCACCCAGATACAAAAATTATAAGGAGGTTGAAACGTCACGTGTTGCCCAATGAGATGACGTATAGGTATCACTAACAGACGAATTGACCCCCAGACAACACACGTCTTATGTGTAATATAATACTAAGTGCAATGAAAACTTATGGTATCTAGGGGCACACGGTAGTGCCCCGACAAGTCGAGCAAACATTATATGTAATAGAGTACATTTGTCCGCCATTTGTAAGATTCGAGGAGGTAAAGCCGGGTACTCATTTGCGAGCTGTTAGTGCTGTTTTTTTATGAATAGGAAGGCAAACGAGTAAGTGGGTCACCTGATGGTAAGTGATCACCACTGCCCATAGACACCCGCAACCCCGGAGGGATCGCAGATGCGTTGCCAACCTAGAGGGCTAAGATGAAATGCCTCTTGTGCTCGTAATTTCCCCGGCTGTGTTACCGTAACCGTTGCAAGTTACAATAACCAACAAGACGACACACAAGTTGGAATGATGTACATTTTGCACAGTGCTGACTGAGACTAACCAGAGTCTGTGACCAATCGACTCGAAACATACCTACTTGAACTAGATGTACGGTTCATAACTCTTCCCTGATGGCCTCCGGTCTAGACACACTTCATTTGCCAAATGATGGACGCCCAAATGTTCAATGAGACGTGTCTGAATGAAGGCCAATATAGTAATTTTAAGTCCATTTATCTATACACTAGCGACCCGCCCCGGCTTTGCTCTGTTTATGTAACGATGTGGTTATTTAAATATTTCTCTTGAATCATTCCAGCTATTGATCAAAACGGTATTGAAATTCGTTGTGTGGTTTAAAAGATTAATCTTGCATACATACAGACGTTAGGCCTCTCTAACATAAAAAAAAATAAGACGTCGTGGGTAATACGACTTAAAAAACCACAATTACATTATATTGCGTCTGGTCAACCATTTCTTACCTAGCAAAATAGTACAGTACAATAGTTTGGCAGCCGCATAATAAAATTGTTTTAATTGCACTTTATTTGCGTGTCGTCAATTGTTGCTCTAGTACAAATTGTAAAGAGATTACAGTTCACAAGCCGCAATAAAATGTTGTTGTGGTTTCTAATTCTAATAAAATCGAAGTATAGTTTTTGACCACATTAGGGTGCGACCACACCGCTGCTTAAAAAACGGTGACGTTACGGAATCGCAACAAAATGTATGAAGAAACGGTGAGAAAACGTGACGCATACGACACGTCACTGCGTATAACGCGGCGGTTTGGTCCGCACCCTTAACTGCTACGACGCACGAGTAGCTAGCGCTAGTGATGTCAACTGCGCTCTTCATCGCACTTTCAAAGTTTATTATTGCGGATGCATAATTACATTTCCCAACTCTTTTTCCTCTTAACTTCGGTCGACAATAACATCTGTTTATTATGAGCTCTCTCCACACAAAGGCACATTAAAACAGTACCTAAATAAGAACTATCTCCGCAATACCATAAACCTCAAAACTATATTATTAGCTATTCAAGAAAGTAAATAAGAAAGTTAGGTAGTTTGCGGTACAAATTAAAAAGATAATAAAACCTACCCTTCGGAACTATTTGTACAGCAAAACCAAGGCAACAGAATAGATAATAAACAATTCTAGGATACCATTTCCACTGAAGTTATTTTCCAGCAAACCTGTATTATGACACCGCTTATAAAAAGTCACATTAAAACGAAATAGCTAAGTCACTTAAGACGCCTGAGAGCAGTTTCCAAGAAGGAAATATAATGAATACAAATAAACACATAAATATTTGGCTCGCGAACAAAACGGGGCGGTTTACGTTCCTCCGACGTAATTGCCTTATTATGGTAACAGAGAGAACTATAGGTATTATAGGTTTATCCTAACAGTAAAAAATGTCACTAGTGCGTTTGCTTTGACTTTCCAATTACTATGGACAATAATTGGCAGCGACTTTAGTAGCACAAACTAACGGACACAAATTGAGCCCCTTTTTGCAAGATATGTATAATATACCTTGTAAAATATGTACTTTCTAATTAGTATAGGTGATAAACTTAAGTGAAAGACCTATTGCATGTCGTGTAGTAGTGACAAGGCTTAGGCTGATAATGAAACGTCAAATTGCCCATACCTATGGACATGGACACACATACAATACAACAGGTCCTTTACCATTTCCACCTACTGGTAGCTACATTTTTGCCTACCTCCGGCCATTTCAGATTACAACTTACTAAATAAACTTTCATCTAAGTAACTTGGAGGTCTAAAAACACTTTGAACACGTACAAGTTTTTCTACTGCAAAAATAACGGTTTCATTGGCTCAACGCCAACTTAGGCTTGAGACGGTGTCGGGTGTATTTTTATTTTGTTTCTCATATGCTATGACATTCTGAAAAGTTAAAGGGATACATTGTTTCAGTGCCTTAAGCTGACACAAAGCTTTAAATCAAACGCCTGTGGCGGAAATGCTGCACGCCGCGCCGACTTATAACATATTGCCCATAGTTTCCTGTAGGCGTTTAGAAAATTGATACCGCTTTTTAACGTCTTACAACGTTTACCCTCTCTTTGAAATATTACGTTGAGTCCACGTCCGGAGTCGTTAATGACTGATGTTTTCTTTATAAATATTATACTTCTAGCTACGCATCTGAAATATCGCAACGCTCTCCATAGGTATTTTTAAAATGAAGTGTCAAGCGTGCATTGAATGAAAATTAAAAGCAACGGTTTTTTCAGTTCAGCAGTTTCAACGGCAAGTGTTTCGAATCAGTGTCACATGAACATAGTTATGAGAAAATGTCGAAGGCATGCCTGAATCGGACAGGACGATAACCCCATTAGGTGGCGTTTCGAAAAAAGTGTATCAGTGTGTGCGTCGTGTGAGTGTCAGGTTGCGATGAGGCGGGGGGCGGGTGTGCCCCCGCGCCTCTTATCAGTTGATAAGGCGTCGTGGCGGCCTGTGGCAAGCGCGGTCTCGGCAAACGTGGTGGGATCGTCAAAGTGACCAGGCTGCTTGGACCAAAGCGGCCGCCGCCCGCTATGCTGCACTCTCTGAACACGCTGGCGGGAAAGATCTCGCCGGGCGGCGGCCTCGATACAAACGCGAACCGACACTCGCACCCCAACAGGAACCACAAGGCGTCTTCGCCTTCGGCACCCTACTCTAAGCCCAAGTAAGTAACCTCTAGCTAGCTATAAGTTTGCATGAAGAGTACCGAACGGACCAGAGGGAGACACTTTGACTTTTGAGCGGGATGTCAAGATCAAGATTATTGCTAATCTAGTTGTGCCACGAAACTGATCATAGAGCAGACAACTTAGAGGATATGTCATGTAATTTATACGACATAAATTAAACCAAGCCGAAATTGGCGATTGCTGCCCTCAGATTGGCCAGCTGAAGTTCAAAAGGGTTAATAAGATTGAGCAAGCGGCTATTATGATCGATAGATAGGTAGTTAATATTAAGTCGTGTGTAGTTCGTGTTAAGTAGTGAAACTTGATTATTTTTCGTAAAAACCAAAAATAAATTGTATAGTCTTAATCTTAATTACATGAATGGGTTTGTTCCATGTAGAAGATAAAAAAAAATAGTCGCGAAAAGTTTGCGTTAATATGGTATATGTCGAAAAAGACAGATGTGCAATTAAAACTACTAGTCGAAGTCCCAGGGAGGTTTATATGAAAAGAAATATTGGAAAAATGGCTCCATAAAACGTAACATAGGCTTTAAAATAGTTGGATAGCCTTTATTACTGCTCTAAAGGCCACTTGCACGGAACAGGGTTAGCGACTTAACCCCGTGTTAGATGCTAACCCGGGGAGTGTCAAAATGTATGGAACAGAACTGTCAAACCTAACCCCGAGTTAGCGATTTTTTTTTTTTATTCTGGACTGTGCGAGTGGGCCTTAGTGGTTATAATCCTCTGTGCGAGTAACGAACGGATCAGAGATGACACTTTAGTCGATCCTGCGTGTTGCCATGGATATCACGTCACTTCGACTTTTGAGTAGGAATAACAGCGTGATGTGGTTAAGTGCTAAGTACACAATCAGTTATGAGCTAATCTTGTTTTGTCATACTAACTGATATACATTATATGTATGTATTGAAATGTTGTAGTGCGTAGAGGTCTTTTAAAACTTTGTCAAGCTTAATACTTTACTTTTGATTACTTTATTGCTTGGATTTAAGAAGGTGCGCTGACGCATCTTTATCCTAATTTATAAAATATACTCAATCTGCGCAGAATTCGCTTATCGCTATCCCGCGGGAAATATGCAATTTTCCGGGATAAAAACTATCCTATGTCTTCCCGGGACTCAATCTCTGTACCAAATTTAATCAAAATCGGTTTAGTGGTTTAGACGTGAAATCGTAACAGACAGAGAGACAGATAGAGTTACTTCTGCATTTATAATATTAGTAAAGATAAGTATTTCGAGAAAAACAAATGCAAAGAGATAAAACCATAAGACTGTTTTGAAACACAGGAAGAGCGAATCTGATAAGTTGATCTGTTGCTCGAGAAACAGAGACGGCAGATGATAGCATGCGTTCCAATTTTACCTAAAACTAAATAGGTAGGGAGCCTATCTGCTTATCTGATGCCTTGTTGTCTTACTCATGGGCTCCTTACCATCGTATTCACTATCTCTTTCTAAACTCATCCTTTGCCGTGTGACATAAGGGAATTGTGAATGTGGTTGTGATTCAGTGTGCTTTAGGCAATAAAGCCTCTGGTCTTTCGGTACTCGGGGATGCGACTGTGTTCTTTCTTTACTCTAGTTTCTTAGAAACAGAAAAGTGGTTTAATATCGTACAGCGAGCAGTAGTTAACGGTGCATACCTACTGTTGTAGCTAAGTAGCTATACACGCATGAGTTTCAAAGCTGCACTGAAATTTGAACGTCGCTCGAAGTCTAGGGTGTTACCGCAAAAACTTAAACACTTCATAGCCAACATTATAATTGACAGTTCTTTATAAGCCAGACCACAATGGGTGTGGCGATTGTCTAAGTTTATGGTAGGTAACACGGTAAATGCTCACTAAAAAATCTGTCCAATCGACACTTATGACTTCTCAGGCAGGTCGGATATGGGATCGAAATGATGATGTTGATGCCAAGGTACAAGGTACTCAGAGTTTCACAATGAGTTATTAAGTTGATCAAACAAAATCTCTGGATTCTGATACTTCTAAACGAGATATTATAAACGGTTATAATATTTCGAATGAACTTAACCGTGAATCATTAAAAACTCTTATTCTTCTAAACGAGCATTATTAATAAGACCTTTCTAAAGGAAATCCTTTAACCATCACAGAATAAGTATGGATAGTACAAGTAGGTACCAGGTTTCTGATTATCTGGTGCCGTTGAGATGATTGTCGATGGAAAAATTGCGTGAAAAATAAACAACAGTTCTGTGGAATCTCGCAATCGAGATCTTATAGCCGGGTCTTATTAACTGGAGCCTTATTATGACGTCTTAATGCGATTCAATTCCGAACTAAAGTTGGATCGCTCGCTGTCAGATCCAGACTAGAAGTGTCAAAATGACAGCTGAAACGTAAAATTTAATCGAAACTGAATGGCATTAAGACGTCATGGTAAGGCCTCTGGTGCCTCGGGAGGCAACCAGTTTCGGTTTGATTTTGAGCCTTGAATCAAACAATACCTTTTCTCAATCGACTGCCTCATGACCCAGCGTATAGTCAGATATAGATGCACATATTTGTATTCAAGCATTAGGTACATTGCAGAGTTCTCTCCAAATAATTTAGAGCGTATTGCCTTGCCACTTCGCACCAGCTGCATGCAACTGTTTGGTAGGTATAGAGTAGGTATAATACATTTGGATGTTGTTATCTCTACTATAATATTATAAATGCGTAACTCTGTCTGTCTGTTACCTTTTTACGCTTAAACTGCTTAACCGATTTGGTTTAAATTTGATATACAGATAGTTTGAGTCCTGGAAAAGGACATAGGATAGTTTTATCCCGAAAAATTGCATACTTCCAGCGGGATACCGATAAGCAAATTATGCGCACATGGAATCACGGTCAACAGCTAGTTTGTTATAAAAGTGCAGGGTAGTTTGCATGTACATTTTTAGAGGGATACTATTCACCGACCAACGTTTTGACAAATACAGCACTTCACAAACTCGTCATTTTGGCAAATATGACGTTTCAAATGAAAGAGCTAGTTGCATGCATACGTATGAATCATGGTCTGTGTCCCTGTCTTTATACAGAGTCAAAGGTAACGTAAAGGCCACATTTTGCGTGATTATGGGCGTATAGAATAGTATAGATGAAACGAGGAATCAAAATAATGATGGGTTGCTAGCCGTTTCGCCTGTTACATGATTCTTAAGATAATCGCACATTCCTTTGATGGCCTTCATGAACAATAGTGCTCGGCCGCTATGAAGTAAATCCTGACACATCCTTTAGGGTTGTCTAATACACGTTCGATTGTATCGATAAAATTTTAGTCAAGCGTGAGTCGAGTTGAATGCAGTTCTCTGCACCAATAATCTAACTAATATTATAAATCCGAAAGTATGGATGGATGGATGGACGTTTGTTTGTTACTCAATCACGCCAGAACGGCCCAACGGATCTGGATAAAATTCGGCACATAGATAGAGAAAACTCTGGAATAGTACATAGGCTACTTTTTATCCCGGAAAATTGCGTAGTTCCCGCGGGATAGCGATAAACGAATTCTTTGCAGCCGAAGTCGCTGGCAACAGCTAGTAAAAAATATTTATCAGACGTATAATACTCATATTCATAACTTGATTATATAGTATGTCTTTCCGAATCACCATCACTATTAATTACTACTGGAATCATTTATATTAATCAAGTCGATATCTAAAATATTGAAGCATTAGGCAGTATAATAAAAGACCTATCTATCTAAGTATACCTAGGCAAAATCAGTCTCAAGCTTAGCACACAAAATGATGAAACTATTAGTACCTAAGTATAATAATAAATTGTTTTATCATATTGACATTTTAAGGAATTGATTGACAGGAAATATGGTTAACAAAGAAAGAAATTTACATTCTTATTCTAAATTTTCTCTAGGTAGATCACCCTCAAAAACGTTCTGTTCTTAGAGGTTACCAATAAAGAAACATACGCATTTATTTGAATCCTTCCTCTTTACGAGTCTAATAGTAGTGTATGTGGAATACAATATTACTAGTATATTTTACAATCAATTTTTTTTTTATTAATGCACATAATGTCATAGACAATATTTTTGCTATACGAACTTTTCAACGTGAATCGATAGGATTGTGTGGTATTATTGCCACTCACTATTCCATCACATGCAACAAGCAAGTCTAGCATTTTTCTCCTGTGGTTGACAGAGGTTTGACATTGACAATAATCAGGAACTTCATAGTTGTGTAATGTGTCAGGATTGACTTCGTAACGGCCGGTGACTTATAGTTGCGAGGGCTTTAAATAAACGTTTTTTATCTGTGTATCACAAATAAATGACTTACTCACTTACTTACTTATTGTTTTTTTTTAATAGGTAATCATTACACAACGTTACACAATGATAATAGTTTTATGTACTGATTTGATACTATCCGATGAAATATTTTAGAACTAAATTCTCTTTGCGGCATCCTGCTATTGTTGGTAGTCATCCTGATAGTCAAATTATATCTAGATAAAAAAGTCAATATCTACATAACTATCAGTGATTAAGTGTATAATGTGTGAATTGTTTCGAAGCTATTTTTGTCAGGAATTACATTTTCCCGGGATAAAAAGTAGCCTTTGATAATCCAGGATAAAGCTTTGAATTAGTAAAATTATTTTAAGAATCTGTTCAGTTATAGATAGATAAATAAAACCTGCACACAGAATCGACACAACATAATTGTTAATTACCTGTTTAATTCTTGATTGTCTAGATGTCGTACTAGACTCGATGTAGTGGGACGTATGTTAATGTATATTTGAGACGACATGACCTGTCAGAGGTCGTTATGTTCTATTTTAAGCTAGTTTAAGTTCTACGGAGCCATTTTTCCAATATTTATTTTCATATAAAACCTTCTTGCAACTTCGACTAATACCTAGTTTAAAAAATAGTCCCAATCTGACCAACCAATTTCGATTTCGACGCTTATCAACACAAGTTTAGTACCCAATTATGGTCTTGATTTTAGGTATAGTTATTTAGGTAACATGGTTTTTGACAGTATACATCATCATCATCATCTTCATCATGGCCATTTGGTGATCCAATCTTAGATATAGGCCTCTTCGTTCTTCTTCCACTCTTGGCGATCTTGTTCCCGTCTCATCCAGTCTCGACCTCCGTGCCGTCGAATGTTGTCCATCCAGCGCTGGGGTGGTCTGCCGCGCCCTCGAGTATCCGTTCTGGGACTCCATTTAAGGACTCGCATTGTCCAGCGACTCTCGGCCATTCTCCTCCCTACGACATCCATCTCCATTCTCCTCCTTCTTTTTGTTGACAGTATACAAATAATAAAAAATCATAACAAAGTCATAATTATGCGAAACGCCTTATAGTAAGCATAGGTTTAAGCTTTAGGAGGCGATTGTACAATTTTCTGCAGGGACGACAACGCACTGGCATCGCGTAAAGCGCTGCGGGTGTCTATGGACAGTGGTGATCATTTAACATCAAGTGACCCACTAGTTCGTTTGTCTGGCCTCTCTAACATAAAAAAAAAACAATAGGTGTGATCTAGAGTGGGAACACCTAGTAAATGGCCATTGACCCTTAATTTGAACAACTTATCGTTCCCAGTAAAGGTGTGCTACCAAATTTCTAACTAAAACCAACACTCACCAATATGTGTTTAGTTGAACACTGTCGAGATTAAATGCAACTATTTTAATAAAAGCGCGGTCTAGTGAAACCTATATTTACGAAATGTTATCAGATTAGATAAGATAGGCCGTTGGTTGTATGAGCGTGGCAAAATACGGGCGACGCGACGCCCGTGCGTGATGTCATGCTGTGACGTCAGAGACGCCATCTTGGATTAATATTCATGTATATTTTGGAACTGTATAATATAAGGTGTACCTAGGTATTCGGGTAATTCCAAGAATCAATAAAAGCAGTCTTTATTCCATTGTCATATAAATAACTAGCTTTTGCCCGCGACTTCGTCCGCGTAGACTTCATTTATTTTCAAATAGCTTTTGCCCGCGGCTTCTCTCGCTTGTAGGTACCAGTAGTACCTATTTCAATCCCGTTTTTTTCCCGTTACCGTAAGAATTTCGGTAAATGCTCTCTTAATGCTACCCTACACTCCCCAAGCAACCCACTTGCCAAATTTCAGCTTTCTACGTACGACCTGTAAAACGAAAAATTCCGTAACATACATACCGTCAAGCCTCTTTCCCACAGGGGTAGGCAGAGACTACTTTAAATATCAAATATCGTGAATGATGTTTTAATAATAAATATCATGGGACAAATTACACCAATTGCAACAGTCCCAAACTAAGCAAAGCTTGTACTATGGGTACCAGGCAAAGCAACATACAACATACAACATCCATGACTGACTGTTCCTACCGGGATTCGAACCCGGGACCTCTAGCTATGAAGTCTATGACTATGAAGTCAGGGTCACTAACCACTAGGCTATCCGGTCGTCAGGAGAAATATGAGTCTCATTTCGATTAGGTACACGGTTTCTTCCGAAATGGGATCCGCCGTAGAACGTTCTCACAGTAGTAAACGTCACATGATTTTCCTTGTCATTTCAATGTATCGTCACTGACATTTATTGCGAGAGGGTTCCTTAGTGGGTCAGCGATCAATTTGTTCGATGGTTCCTACGGCTTCTACCGTAAGTCTGTTCACTGTATTCACCTGTTTGAGATGTTTTTAATGATTCACGGTTAAGTTCATTCGAAATATTATCCCGTTTATAATATTTCGAATGTTTGAGATGTGTCTACGTTGATTTGTGTCAGTTACGTCGCTTAGGTAACGTGTGATTGGATTTAAGCCAATCACGAGAGAAGGAAATTCTGCTTTGCTTTGTATCCACATCACATTACATACCTGCAAACTGTCAACTAGCATGCCTTATGTATACATTTCCGTATAACGGCTGCAGATGCAATCCTGTAATCTATATCTATAGCTAAGCAATATAGCTGCCTAAGGCTGCATTCGACCAAAGTTTTTATTCCAGGAATATCCGAGAATAAATGTTATTGGGTACGTATTAAAATCCATAAAGTTTAAAATGTATAATTGGTTAAAATACATAATGGTTCAAAATATATAACGCGATGTTCTCAGATAATTGCAAATTAACAGAATTGCTATAAACTAAACCTAACCTAACCTAAACCAATCTATAGATCACGCTATAAAAAAAAAACATTTACCTAACAGTTTCACAGAAAATTGCATAATATATTTTGATCTTTTTAACCCATTATACATTTTAAACTTTATAAATTCTGATCCGCTCCCAGTGTTATTGCTGGAATAAAAACTTTGGTCGAATGCAGCCTAAGCAGGCCAAATAGGTACTTCGAAATTTGATTTTCAAAGTTCATTTTGTGCTGTTCCGCTAACGCTAATAATAATGAATTTGAGTATGATAGGAACTTCGGAAGTCGAATATCGGAGTATACACCGACCGCTTAACTGAGTCCTCGCCCGCGCGGATACAGGGGCGCGGGGTGGGACGACAAAGGGGATCGAGATAGGTGCGGGCGGGTAGTGTAGTATAATAGTTTTTTGTAGAACCCCCTAAATATTTAAGAGATTTTAATTTGTCAAAATAGGTACAGGCAACGTTTTTTTTCATTTTTGAATTCAGACCGGCTAGCTTATTACGTAACTCGCTCGCAATCGCCATCGTGTTCATTTTGACAGTTCTTGTATGAATGTGACAGCTAGCTGATTCCGATGCCAATTGTCAGCCCATACATGAACTGTCAAAATGAATATGATGGTGATCGCGAGCGAGTAACGTAATAAGCCTGCTAGTATATACAACACACTAGTAGCATAAACATAAACAAAGACCATAGGCAAGTCTAAAATTACGCACATTGAAATGTTTTTCTATTCTCAAAATTAAATGAATTTAATAAAAAAAACACAACTATTTCTATTATTGATTGGTACCAAAGCGTCACACCCAATAAACACAATGCAAAGGGAGAGGGGATATTAATTTTTCAAATTCTTGTCTATAACGTTGAGAATAAGCCGGTAAATTTCCTTACCTACCCTGTAATTCTTAAACATTTGGTTACAAAATTGTAGGTCAATTTCTCAACCTTTCTTACAGCTATAAGAATATTGGCATCTCTTTCTCTTAGCCACATTATACAATTTAAGGTGCTTTCCCAATGTTGCTATCAAAATCTAAACTCGACCAACACTACACTAATTGCTGGCGTCCTGCCCCTTGGGGCATTAGTAATTCTTGGTCCACTGTTTACCCTCGAGCGGTCCACTGCAAACAGGGGTGAGCCGGCTTGTCAAATGTGCAGTCCGCGTGCTGCCCGCTGATAGTAATGTTTGTAATTATCACAAGGGGTTCAACGCATAAATTGTGTTTTTGTAGAATGTATTGAGCATGGATTCAAACGTGCGTCCATTAAAAAACAGTTATAACATTAGTATACATGGTGTTTCAGAACTATTCCTGAATATTTCAGCAGGCATTCGGGTTAGTGTAATGGAACACTCCCATGCAAGTCTTTTGTTGTTATTTAGTAATAAAAAAAAATTAAATAAAAAAATAGAACCGCCTTTAAATGTAGCCGCCGCGTAGTAAATCCGCCGATAAATCTAACTAATATTATAAATGCGAAAGTATGGATGGATGGATGGATGGATGTTTGTTTGTTACTCAATCACGCCAGAACGGCCCAACGGATCTGGATGAAATTCGTCACATAGATAGAGAAAAGTCTGGAATAGCACATAGGCTACTTTTTATCCCGGAAAATTGCGTAGTTCCCGGGGGATAGCGATTAACGAATTCTTTGCAGACGAAGTCGCTGGCAATAGCTAGTATCATAATAAATTGTATTATTTATGCTACTTCATCGGTCCAGACGTCATCGATATGATGGCAAGTTTTTCGATACTATTATCCAAGTTGTTTCCTAGTGTCTAATGCCATTGCTCGACATAGCTAGGGCTCGGTGGGAAGTTTGTGCGATGGATTACGCTACTCACCGCACTCAGTCCAAGATGAAGTGTGTCGTCGTGTGGCTTACAGCAACCTGATGTGTTGTAAACTTTAAAGCTCCTTGTAACGTTAAAGTTCGTTTCGGGTGATGCATTGTGTACAACAGCTGTGGCAAAATTGAAACTTCGGCTCTAGTGTGACAGTTTTTTTATCGGTAAATTATGTACAGTAATGAATGCCTGATTTAGTTCGTAAACACTCATGCGTACGTCTGCAGAGTAAAATTTAAAAAACTACAACCCGCAAGTTATAAAAAAAGTCTAGTCGCCAGCAAAACCTCAGGGTTAAGTGAAGCAAACGATGTGTGTAAGTAAGTTTCTAGTATGAGAACCTTCGCTATTTCATACATAGTTTCATTATTACCTGTCTAAAAGACAATTTAAACGACTATAGTAATAATTAGTCTGAAAATTTTCAATTAGGTACACTATTTGAGAGAGAGAGAGATTTATTTAAACACAAATAGTACCGATTTGGTGTAATTTGCCTATTACAGTTCAAAAAGTAGCCATTAGCTGGACAGACAGCTGCTGGGGTCCTTACGGTCGGTTTCAATAAGGAAGGGTTGTGTGACAGATCCATAGAATGTAACTGTAAGCGTTCACGAAAGTTTTGACAGCAAAATAAATGCTAAATTGAATTACTTAGAAATAAATCAATACTTGGTACTGTACATTAATTACGTTCTAAAAAGAATCACGGCGATGTTTTTTGCGTTTACATAATTTTCACGTACAAATTTTCAATATATGTCACTATTGAGAGACGTTGCTAGGTTACGTTCTATGGTCATTAAAACTAGAGAGGTGTCTATGTATAATTGGGTAATCGGTTAAAATCGCGTATAATCGAAAATCCAAAGACAGCCTACAAAAATTATGAAGTGAGTATTTTACATACCACACAATACCAATCGATTTTATTGGTAATAAACAAATTCCTCAGAACTTCAATTACATAATGAAGTTAAATAATATTTTATTCAACCTATTTTGTTGAAAAAACACAACTTGGCAAAAAGCGTAAAATAGGAATTATAATTATTACATTTTAAGATATTGACTTGAATATTATTTTATCGAAATAGCATTTATTTATGAATTAAATATGCAGTCGTTATTTTTATGGAATCGATTGTTACTAGTACTAAGATATAATCGATAATCGTTTCATGTGAAAGGTGTCACAAGGAAGCCTCACCTCTAGATTTGTCAATGTTAATGTCACATACAACCCTTCCTTATTGAAACCGAGTGTAGTTGAGTGCCTTTTTTATAAGTAACCCTAAAAAAAGTGTATTTTGCGCACTAGACCTAAAATTACCATGACAATCGCAAAGTGCTATATTGATTATTGATACAGCCGATAACAGAGCCATTTCATCGTTGTGACGTCATTACAGGTTTTGTTATACACTGGTTTTTTTTTTTTTTTATTGGAAAAGGAAGGCAAACGAGCAAGTGGGTCACCTGATAGTAAGCGATCACCACTGCCCATAGACACCCGCAACCCCGGAGGGATCGCAGATGCGTTGCCAACCTAGAGGGCTAAGATGAAATGCCTCTTGTGCCCGTAATTTCCCCGGCTGCCTTACTCTCCACACCGGAACACAACAGTGCAAGCACTGCTGCTTAGCGGCAGGATTAGCGAGTAAGATGTTGGTAGCGATCCGGACGGACCTTGCACAAGGCCCTACCACCCGCATAATTAATATGGTAATATTGGCATATGGTAATATTGGCATTATGGTAATTTTGTCTAATAACTACATAACATATGTACTTACATCATATCTTAATCCCTTACGGCGTAGGCGGAGCCTAAAGTAACAAGACCTAAAAAGGCCACTTTTGGCATGATTGTGGGCGTATAGGTGGAAAAAGAGGCGGGGTTTGTCCACGTAGTACTCTATTATTGCTATGCCGCGGAAACTATGTAGTCTCCTGCGATAAAATTCTCTTTTTCTAGCAATAAGTACCATTTTTCACTGTACCAAAATTAATAATGCCTACTTTTCTGCAGTCTGCATAGTTAATGTCATAATGGCGTGATCGTCAAATCTAATTTTGAACTTACATACATAAATCACATCTTTATACCTACAGGTAAACAGAGCCTTATTAGGTAACAAGACCATAGGCCACGTTTAGTATGATTGTGGGCGTATAGGTGGAAAGAAGAATAAGAAATAATGATGGGTTGCTAGCCCACACGATTCCTAAGATTTTCGCGCATTCCCTCATTATGCGTGCTAATACTGACAATCCTAACTTCCATGTTTGTCTGGGAGCAAAGAAAAAACATAGAATGTACCGGTTGCTTCTCTTCCCGCGCAGATGGTAAAAGCACATCGAGGGAATGGGCGAAAATCATAGGAATCATGTTATAGGCGATGCGGCTAGCAACCCATCACTATTTTGATTCCATTTTCCACCTATACGTGGCTTGTGGTTCTTGTTACCTTCGGCTCTGTCTACCCCGTAAGGATAAAGACGTGATTTATGTATGTACTAGCTGTTGCCAGCGACTTCGTCTGCAAAGAATTTGTTTATCGCTATCCCCCGGGAACTACGCAATTTTCCGGGATAAAAAGTAGCCTATGCGCTATTCCAGACTTTTCTCTATCTATGTGCCGAATTTCATCCAGATCCGTTGGGCCGTTCTGGCGTGATTGAGTAACAAACAAACATCCATCCATCCATTCATCCATCCATCCATCCATCTATCCATCCATCCATACTTTCGCATTTATAATATTAGTTAGATGTATGTATGTAATAATGAGTGTCGCCAGGCTTATAGTAGCTGTCATATTAAACAATATCGATTGGGAAGGTGTCCTGTTTCCCCCCTAGCCCTGGCATGGCTGGCGTCGTAATCTAATCTAATAATAGGGAAAAAGTAATATAGAAAATGTATCGGACGTTAGGGACGAATTAAACGTTTGATATTTTACTTTGTTACAAAAGGGAGATATTATTACAAGGGTTTCCATAGAGCTAAGAAACCGCTTTATCATTTTTTATGACAGTTCCCTCATCAGAAAAAAAGCAATAAAGCTGATTGTCATATTGACGTGTAAGTGAAAATAGGCTTTGATGTTATAAACCGTGCAAAAGACATTGAATCTTAAGGTGGTAAAGGACTTTCTTGGTCGACTAATACCGAACGTGAGCTATTACAGTGTTTTTTGTGCGCGTTCGCCAAATTTCGAGAATCGTGATTTGAAAAATGCTATTGCTTTTAAAGTAATGTTACTCCCGAACTAGGTATCAAACTATTTTAAGAAAGAAAGTACTTGGTATAAAACTGCTAATGTCTTATTTGCCTTACCTAACACAAATTAACGTTGTCATGGCAATAGATTTATCTAATTTAAACAAGAAAGATAACCTAATTATTAGCTCAACAATCTGAACATAATTCTGAAAGTCCGAATAATAAAACGCCTACCTTACGCTATATTAAATCTTAGCGTAATAAATTCAACTTAAAGTCATTTTTATATATTAAACCTCAAAGTTGAAGGTTTTCGCAAATTAATTAACTTGTGACAGTACCTAATTGTTTTTATCAAGTAGCGGTACCACTAGAAGCAATAATAATGTTTGCCATTCCTTATCGTACGCATCGTGTTAGTTATAGAGTTACGTCTTAAATTTGGTACCTATATGGTATTATACATAACAGGCTGAGGATCTGTAACACCATTCTCGACACCATTGACGACACGGTTGGCCTAGTTGGTAGTGACCCTGCCTGCGAAGCAAGCGTCCTGGGTTCGAATCCTGGTAAGGGCATATATTTGTGTGATTAGCACGAATATTTGTTCCTGATTTATGGATGTTTCTATCTATATAAGTATGTATTTCGTTGTCTAGTGCCTATAACACAAGCCTTACTAGCGCTTACTCTGCGACTAGGTCAATTTGTGTGAATTGTTCCCTAATATTTATTATTATTATTATTATTATTCTCTGTTAACCTCCAATTATCTTAAGCGTCAGCGTCAGTTATCTATGATTCAGTCTTTATTTGTTATAGCTGGAACTTAACAGAGTGGTGAAACAGGCCCTAAATGTAGACTGACTGGAACAGACTTAGACGACTGACAGTAACAGTAGGCTTATTGTCTAACTCGCTCGCAATCGCCATAGTATTCATTTTGACAGTTCATGTATGGGCTGACAGTTGGCATCGGAATCAGCTAGCTGCCACATTCATACAAGAACTGTCAAAATGAACACGATTGTGATTGCGAGCGAGTTAGACAATAAGCCTACTGGACTTATTAATCATCACAATTATAACACACATCACACTTAGCTGCATGGAATTGATTTCCTTTACCTTTCCTAAACGAAAAAAAAATGAATCACAAAATGAGGGTAGGCCCACCTACCCACGCTATTCCTCGACCTATGACTGTGTGAACAGAATGTATCTCTCGGTTGCGCGAACAGTATAACTCAAGTGCGGGTATAGCCAGTTCACTGCGCATGCTCGGGTTTGATAGGGCACTGATAAGAACTATAATCAAACGATGTACGCGTTTATCAGTGATAACGTTATGGCAAACAAGTGCCTCGAGCATGGAGTGTGGCACCGTAGCTATTCAAGAACAATGAGGTAACGATTGGTGTTCCCTTTTTAAAAATGTTGAGGTTAGGATTCCTTGTTGTTGCGTTGTTGTTTGGTTTTATTTCTTTTTAATTTTAATTCTTTATAGATGAGCAGTATTACATCTTTAACTAAGTCTGAAAATCAAAATGTATACTCGAACTATTTAATTGTTGCTGATTCGCCGCAGAACGTTCCCACAGCTAGTGTCATAGTAATTGGCTATCAAGTTATTTTTTCACGGACCCATAGTTCGAAGTCATTTGCACTTTTTTTACAATCAATGTGATAAATGGACTTTTTTCTGAGCTGTCTTAAATATGGTAACACACCGTGATCGACTTTGCCAAAAAGAAATTAATTAATTAATTTTCTTGATTCTAATTAAACAAACATATAATATAATATAAAAATGACATATATAAAAAACAAGATATAAAACTTTAAACTAAGTACATTAATCGAATCCTAAATACCTAAATTTACAAATATCGCCCAGAATTATTATTACAGATAATATTTTTCTAATTTGGTACATGTAGTATTAAAACAGATTTAAAATGTAATAACCAGTCTTATTCGATATATAGGGCAGGCCAAACGTAACTTGATATAATTTAAATTATCTTGATCTTAAAATGCCTATCTGTCGTGAATGCCTACTTAAATAATGTTTCTAAGAATATTCCTTATCAACGCGAAACGCCTTAGTAACTTCGATTTTACTACTTATTTTAATTGACATCTAAAGAACTTGTTTCAGAACAAAAACTTTTGTTATTACCAGACCCCGTATACATTTGGTGCCGTTGAAGTAGAAAATGACGTCGTATTATTATCACGTACTAAAGAATGTTATTTTTACATTACAAGTAATTTATTTTACGGAATCGTTCTTTTAATTTACCAGGTAGTGATTCCTATTCTATATTTTGTGATAATAATAAATTTTTACATACACATATACACAAATCACGTCTTTAACCCTTACGGGGTAGACAGAGCCTAAGGTGACAAGACCTACAGGCCACGTTTAGCAAGATTGTGGGCGTATAGATGGAAAATGGAATCAAAATAGTGATGGGTTGCTAGCATCGCCTGTAACATGATTCCTAAGATTTTCGCCCATTCCTTCGATGGGCTTTTACCATCTGCGCGGGAAGAGAAGCAACTGGTACATTTTATGTTTTTTGACTAGCATGGAAGCAAATTTTTGGGGTTATATTTTTATGACAACTAGAGCAAAACACGTTGCCGCCATTTTCAATTAAGAACGGATATTTATTACAAAATTCTTCTAAACATGGCATTGTGATAATTATGATTATTTTGACCTATTTGACCTATTTCAATGGTAGGCACCATTAAATCGCAATTTCAAAAATTTTGCATACTTGCACATACCTAAGTCAGATGACAATACAACAATCTGGTAGTGAAATTCTGGTGGCCTGGTCAGGACCGTCTCCACAGGAGGAAACTCTTAAACAATGTTGTCCAGTTGACTTGTTTGATGTACATAATGTAGAGTGTATGACAACGACAAATGTAACAGTCAGCTAAAAGGCTTGTACTTATTAAAGATGCCATTTTTGACAGAAACTTTTTATCCCATAAACATAAAACTGCAAAATTCCCAGGGGACCCAGATTAAATTTATTCCTCATTCTGAGCATACAACATTACGCGGCTTACATCTTGTTTGCATAGACAGTACCTACGACGTAACTTGTTCAAATCTAGGTTATCTCAGATGGCAACGCGACCAAATGGAGAAGGAATGTGTTGCTGTCAGGATATGTGGTCTGGGGTTAGTTTTGATTTGGTAGCGTTATGATTTTAAAGATTAAAAGGTATTTGAGTGCTGGAAACATAGATGAGGTTCTTGTATGAGTGGTTTTCGACTGACTTCAGAAAAGGAATGTAGTTTGTCTAGCAGTGCGTAAATAAAGGTGATTAAGATATGTAAAGGTTGTACTAAAAATAACAAAATAGGAATCCTTGCAAAGGCCTCTGTTATTACTTATTTTCGAAGGTACTCGAAGAGGTATTAATTTGAAATTAAGATAAAACACTAAAAGATATGATCTCCTGCAGTCGTAAAATGGACTTTCTATGTTCATGCAATTCAAAAATAGAATCTTTTAAAAATCTAGTTTGATACAAAACTTGCTTCGGTTTCCTTAATCGGTGCCACGGGTTTTCCCGGATTCCAGACCTAGATTTTTTTTAACACCAAAAAACTTCTATGTTATATACATAAGTATATGTTATTTAACGAAAACGTTTTAGAACTTTAATGTGGTGTTAAAGCAATAACTGTGACAGTACCGTGACAGTGGCGTGAGTTTTATTTAAACCATGTCATCTTATAATTAATTACCGCCGTTTTAACATGCGACTTTGATGAATACGCACTTTATACTTTGGTATACATCTATTTGTAAGTATTAATTAACTCTAGGTTTAATATTTTTAGTTAATTCCAGCGTCTCATCTTTTATCTCTTGGCTTTTTTATTTTCACGCCACTTTACTTCGTTCGGATTAAAAAAAGCATAGTTATTTTCTATTTTTTTTATTTAACTCTAAATTATGGTTTGTATGTTGAAGTCAAATTTAACAAACAAACTTTGACCTACCTACTTACTACGGTCTACAAAAAGCAAAGCAAAAGATTGCATTAATAATAATAAAAAATTATATGAAATATGTTTTTGTCTATGTAATATATTCAACATTTACGTCCATTGTACTTTACATTAACTATATCTGATACATCTATACATATAATAAAATTGTAACGGGTCGATGTCTGTACATAGGAGATTTTAAAGAAAAAATATACTAAGGGGCATCTATAAGCGCCATAGAAGCCAAAAATACAATTTTTAGAATTTTTGTCTGTCTGTCTGTCTGTCTGTCTGTATGTTTGTTACCGCGCTACGCAAAAACTACTGCACCAAACTGAATGCGGTTTTTGTATTGTATTGCTGGAGATCGAACTTAAACTGCCATGTCGCGTTTTTTTCGAAATTCCACCTAGAAGTCGAGATATAAAAGAAAAAGGGGGGGTCCACCAAAAAATTTTTTTGATACATTATTCATTGGGATACCAAATGAAAGAGGAAGAAGTCCTGAGTTCAAAAATGTAGTACATGTAATATGTTGTAATAATACTAAGCAACAGAATAATAATAAAGTTTACTATGGGTTAATTAGTTCCGCTATTCATTAATAGATGTCGCTACGATACCTATATGAATGAAATCTTTCCTGTATTATTTTCTTTAATAATAGGAAGTATCTGTTTTAAAGGTTCCTTAAAGGAGAAAAAGGAACCCAGGGTCACTTAGTTGTTCGTCCGTCCGTCCATCCCTGTTCCCTCTGTCTGTCAAGTTCATTTTCCTCGGGTACGCGTATAGGTATAAAGTTGAAATTAACATCCGATACTTAGATCTGCGGTCTCTTGGAGTTGTGGAAAGATCAACTCTCAAATCTACACAATCACAAGGTATAGTAATTAGAAAGGGTGTTTCCATACAAATCGCCGTGCTCTCAAAAAATACTGAGTATGTAGGCACTTCCAGTTGTCTTAGAAATTTGAAATTTTGTATGATGGTGGGTCATAATTATAGCACAACTAAAATGAAATAAAACCAAAAATACATCTATTTTTTAATATCTGCCTGTGTAACCAATATAAGATGACCTCAAACTGCCTATATTTTGCTTAAGAGCAGGGCTCTGCTAACACTGGATATTATTATCATATTCACTTGCCGAATTTGTACGGAATCCTCGGTGCGCGGGCCCGACTCGCAATTGGCCGATTTTTAAAACATTTTTTTTATAATAATCCCTTTCTCTACTAAAAAATCTAGCAGAGGAGATAAAACTTTGTATGGAAGTTGGTCGATTTTGAAGCTGAAGTTTGAAACTTTTTTTCAAGCTTTCGATTAGATAAAAATAGTTTTTAAGAGTTTTGTTGGTAGATAAATTAGAAATAGGGGTTGATATGTACTTGGAGAACTATTATAATTTTTGAAGATAGGAGCGTGGACTTTATTTTTAGACTTTTGATTAGGCACACAAATAAATAAGGAGGAGGACAAAATTGGGGTTGACAGTTAATATAGTAGTAGGTACCTATCGTACCTTATTTTTACATATCTTTAGGGCATGAAATGGCGTTAAAGTCACTTAGAAAACTAACAAATCTCAAAAATAACTAGGTACCTACTTAATGTATGAATATTTTTAAATTAATATATTAATAATAATAATAATAATCATTTATTTCGGAAATATCCATAATATATTTTGTTAGTAACAAAACTTTAAGTCTAAATTAGTAAAAACACAATAAGTCCTATAACCTAACAGTCTCTCGCTGACAGTTGCATATTACCTCAATCGAGTGTCTCATTGCTGGGCAAAGGTCTTCCTTTGTTTTTGAAGCAGAATATCAGAAAGGTTTTTGAAAATCCATACCTACTAAATATTGTAAAATTATAAAAGTGCGTCTGTCTTTTGCCTTCTTCCCGCTGAACCGACTTAAAGAAATTTAGAATGGATATTGTTATGGTCCCGGGGAGGGGCATAGAATAGTTTTTGATTGCAGAAATCATCAAAGTTATGAAAAGGGTAGTGAAATTTACTACGAAGATGCAATACCCTTAGGGTAACATATAATTTGTGTTCTAATTGAATGTCTACCCAAAATACTAATTCTACGCAGACGAAGTCGCGGGCAAAAGCTTGTTCCAAATAAATAAGCAGAAAATGTATGGTATCTTTTCAATCATAACATAACAAACATAACTAAATTGATGGGGAAATCTTTCTACATATTTCCCACTGGGAATTTAACGACACGATTCTTTTGCTTACAAACTTCCTGTATTTAAGGCGACGTAATACACTTGAGTTTTGTTATTTTTTATGTATATGTATGTATAATTAATCTAACTAATATTATAAATGCGAAAGTATGGATGGATGGATGGATGGATGTTTGTTTGTTACTCAATCACGCCAGAACGGCCCAACGGATCTGGATGAAATTTGGCACATAGATAGAGAAAAGTCTGGAATAGCACATAGGCTACATTTCATCCCGGAAAATTGCGTATTTCCCGCGGTATAGTGATAAACAAATTCTTTGCAGATGAAGTCGCTGGCAACAGCTAGTTATTATATATATTAAACTAGCTGTTGTCCGTGGGTTCGCCCCCGTTCCAGTTTACTTTTTTTTTTTCAATATTTTCTCACCGTTTAAACCTTCCTTGGACTTGCACAAATTTGACACCTATTCAAGTTCAATAGTTTGATCGCGCGTTCGTGCGTAAAATCCGCGCGTACCTACGATGATCGCCAATTTCGCGTTCTATTAGAGAGAGAGAGAGAGAAACATTTATTTACACACATTCGATGCACTTAGATAATGATTAGGACGATGCCTACAGTATCTTCACATGCCCGAAGTGCAAACCGAATAGAAATAGGAACCCGTTGCTTGACCTTATGGTGGAGTATAATTCGAAATATTTATAACAGTGTGACCACGAGTCCGTAACTTTCGTCTGCCACATATTCAATAAAACAAAATAAAGTATCGGGTGTTATAATATACTCTGTGTATCCCCTTAAAGGCAACAATAATATCCAGTCACAATCGGAACTCAATATGGCGTTGCCCAGGGAACGGTGTTCGTATTTCTTCTATTACCAGCGTAATACTGCAGGGAAATACAGCTTGTCAACAAACCCGCACAATATTTGTCAGGAAAACTAATCAAATAATGTACATAATAATGTTACAGTTATGACCTACTTATAACCGATTTCAAAAAGAAGACTATCTCCAATTCGTCCTCAAAGTCGATGCCTTAGCCAATAGTGAAATGATCTTGTTTTTTTTCAGTCAGTTAGAACCTGTTTCAAAGTTGGTCCCATGTAAAGTCCGTGACTTTTTAGAATGCCATTCGAGTTTATCTTGCTGTCTTACTCACTCTTATGGGTTTGAGACTTGAAACGGCTGAGTGAGGGAGACAGCAAAACAAACCCGAATCACGGCTCAGTAATTTTAGTTTTAATTTACATTTGAAGTCGGTTACTGTTTGCGTTTCAAGAAAAATGTTATTAAATAGAACTTTCTGTTGTTCCAGTGGGATGAGTATGATAAACAACAACAACACGAACATAAACAACAACAACAATGAAGACGAGAAAGCTGACATGCCCGACCCTGATTACATCAAGGTATTTTTTTTTAATAAAGATATAACAAGTAGGTATACGTATAAGATATAACAAAGCACATCAATTACTCGTAGTTTAGGTTCGACACCAGCAAAGCTTAATTATATTGTATACGATGCATCTTTGCCATCTGGTTTCAACATTATATACACTACATTAGAGCCATGAATGCTATCAGAGCAACCCATTTCAATGCAGAATTCACAAATAACGTTCAAATAGAGCCAGATTTTGTCACAATTTTTTAAATTGCTTTAATAAAAGCTCAGTTATAAAACAAACTTTATAAAAACGAACATTTTTCAAATAACTATAAAAATGACCGAGATAGTATATATAAGCTTTCAAAGTTTGCTGTTTCTCTTTCTAGAAAAACTGATTTTAACTAGGAGCTTATATGAGCGGGGCGTAGTGTGTTTTAACATCAAATGATATGTCGGATCTCTTTTTGTAACCGATCTCTTTCTAATTAGTAGTTTAAAAATCTTATATTTTCCGTATTTCTTGACTGATATTACTTTTAATTCCACTTCTTGTCATCTCTTTTAATACCAAATTTTCATATTTTGTTAAAAATAATGCATACTCCCTATTGTCAAAATAATTTATTTCTAACTTATGATTTCCAGATGTTCGTTGGCCAAGTCCCACGGAGTATGGACGAGAACGATTTGCGGATGATGTTTGAGGAGTTTGGCCGCGTGCATCAGATCAATGTGCTGCGGGACAAGATCACCGGCGCCAGCAAAGGTAAGCACAGCTTTTACATCATCATCGTCATCATTTACATCATCATCATCATCATTTACAACAACAGCAGGCAAAGACAAATTTGAGAGTACCTGCCGCTCTTTTCTGTTGTTCTATCCCTTAGAGCATTGGGAGACTTTTTTATTTGACGTTGTTTTGAAACAACGGTCAGGCTGGCTTCTTAATTTACCGAAATCTCGTAGATGGCTTGCGTGGAGCAGGGTTGACTATTTAATTTCAAGGTAAGAGCTAAGTCAAAAGTATAGAAGTTTCATTCCTAACCCTGGTTTAACGATTTCATGTCCTTTATTAATTGTCCTTCTTTTGAAAGAAAAAACGTAGCTGTTTGCAGAAGTGTGATATCAGGAGAGATTTTGTTTTGATGCATACCTACTTACCGACTTGATCCAGATTATTTTAAACTTTGATTGTTAGGTAATTTACTTGGACATCCAGAGTCTGTCGGTCGAACGTAATTTCATAAAAGGGAAGAAGCTATTAAAGTAGGAACAATGTAATATTTTCGTTACCTTTATTTAAATTGATAGCCTTTTTCTAGAATCCATGATAATGAACCTGTCCCCTCTCCGAGACCTTAGAATAGGAAGGCATTAATTACTCTGTAACAATGTCAAAATTACTCAGTTTTTTGCCGTTCGTTCGCGAATTCAAAGAAAACTTCTAAATTAAAGGTAATTGTTTCGGACGACATTAATTGTAAAAAGTTTTGGTGGGAGAAAAAAATGATAGCTTATTTATGAGGAAACGTTGAGTTTTATTAACGTTGGGGGCTGGTATATTCGTGTTTGTCTTTTGTTTTGCCCTGACAAAGGTCTGTACGTTCCGTGTTGACATTTTTGTTTGGCGCTGAATGTCTTCGGTCGGAGCTCCTTTTGTTAGGTCTCATGCAAATATGGACCCTTTTGTTGTGAGAATCGCTATACGGGTCCGTTTGCGCTGCTGTTTGTTTTAATATTGTAAACGTTTTGTGTCGCTTTCGCTATTATAGTAGCGCCAAATAAACAAGCCCGTTTCTGCCGACGAAAATTTCACTTTATGTGTAACGCCATAAGAATTTATGCGAGCGTTGTAATTTTCTTCTTTAATGCGGTGTAAACCGCTGTGAATGCTAAACGATGTTGTTGTTGGAGTCGTGATGCGAACAACATACGCAAATAAAACTATGAGTCGGGTTTGGATGTCGATGTTTGAAGTGTATTTCGCCACTTAAAACTCTCGTTGTCCGACATTGTTATGTACTTGAAGTGTCTACGAGGATGAAAACAAGTAGCAGATAAGAATTATATTGAGACAGTATTGGAGTATACTATTAAGCCCTGTCTTTATCGATATAAGGGTGCGAGTGCGGTACAGTCCGTGAGATATTAGAATGCCATTCGGGCTTGTGTTGCTGTCTCACTCACTCTTATGGGTTTGATACTTGAATCGGCCGAGTGAGGGAGAGGGCAACACAAACCTAAATAACATTTTAAGAGCCCACTGGCTGTATCCAACGGTAACGTACACACGATTAATGTTAGTGTTAGAAAGTGTACATCATGTTTTGCTTAAAAACTTAACAAATTCATCAGTTCACAAACCCAAAATTTGACAAACCTGCTCATCACACAAGAGATGATTACGTCACCTTGATACATGATGAGTAACTTAAATATTTTTATACAAGAAGTTTTCCATGTAAAATAGTTTAGAATTATAACAGGGTAAAGCCTCGAAGCGTTTCAACTCACCCCCAATTAATGTTACAACAATGTTGTTGTAATGTGTACTTCGCGAGCACGTGTAGTGTTAGGTCGCGAGTAGCAATGTAATTCGGTCCCAGTTTATGGACAAAATAGTCGGTTTTTGTAACACACAGGAAATGGCGTATAATATAAGACTATTCATGGTCTTTCTTAACAAGTGACAAGAAAAAGTTTATCCACCCTACTAACATACGAGTACATTTACCTAACCTGATGGCCAACATGATGTCTGTGTAAGTTTCACATCAATTACATTAGTTGAAAGGCAAGCATCGGGCCGGGTTGGAATATAAATCCCCATTTACGTGGCACGCTACGCCGTCGCGTGGCGTGGTAGTGTGGCGTGGCGTAGTGTGGCGTGGCATAACCGTTTCGGATATTAACCTGCTCGCTCGAACTTTGGTTGGAAACAGTTTGAAATTATTAGGAACGCGTAACCTATTAGTCAGAGAGGTTAACTAAAACTGGTGTTAAGTTATATCAAAATCAATATACAAAGAGTTATTAAAAATGAATCCCCTCGCGTGGTCGTGACATAATTTGATGCAAGGTATGAAACAAAAATAACTAGAACTCAAATGAAATTGCGGGCAAAGGCTGGTATTATTATTGAAAGTTGGTAGTTGTTGCCATCTTCAAGCATTTTACGTCAAAAATAAACATAGAAAATGGAATTTCTTCACTTTAGTACTGTTTTACCTGAGATTCCATGTCAATAAAAGTTTTTTTTTTGACGAGCCGCCGTCTGCAAAATCCCGCTTTAATTCTATCGCCGGCTTGTCGTAATAAAATACTTATCCAATCCAAGTTTCAAGGTAGACTGTCCCGAGAATACCCCTCGTAAAATTGTTACCCTTTCCGCGACCCGCCGAGACCAGACCGGGCACAAAGGAATACTAACTTATCCTGCGAACTAATCCCGCTGTGATGTATTCATATCCCCCTGTGTACTGTGCTAAAACATTTTTGTGATACCTCCTGTGTTTTGTCGTGATTTTGATAGTGGTTAACATAGGTATGCACTGTATTTTAAAACTAATTCTGAAAGTGGGTTATATTTAGTTCGACTGAATCTCTGACAGACACACGCCGAGGAATAGGGAATTTCTCAGATCGCAGGGACTTGCGGGTGGTAGGGCCTTGTGCAAGGTCCGTCCGGATCGCTACCACCATCTTACTCGCTAATCCTGCCGCTAAGCAGCAGTGCTTGCACTGCTGTGTTCCGGTGTGGAGAGTAAGACAGCCGGGGAAATTACGGGCACAAGAGGCATTTCATCTAAGTCCTCTAGGTTAGCAACGCATCTGCAATCCCTTCGGGGTTGCGGGTGTCTATGGGCAGTGGTGATTGCTTACCATCAGGTGACCCACTTGCTCCTTTGCCTTCCTATTCACATAAAAAAAAAAAAAAAAAAAAAAAACTTGCCGCACGAGGCAAAGGCGAAGGGCGATTAACATTGCGACCTGACGCTTTCTTTATCACCGCCCGAGGTGTGTACACAATTTAACCTCCTCCCCTGGCCAGGTAGTGGAAATTTTCGCTAGCGTAGCGGCCGGTAAATCGCTAATTACGACACGGGGCGACGTAAAAAATTTAGTCGTCATCGCTATTGTAGTGTGTTAGATTCCGGTTCACTCCGACCAAATATCATAATGGCCTTTTCCATATTTTACTAAATCTCAAATTGTCTTAGTTTCAAAATGTCTAAATACCCAAATTGACTTATTTTCAATACAATAAAATGTCATAATAACATTTACACACATTACATCCGATATCCAAAATGTATAGATGGTAAAATGAACAATAACTTCAAATACCGAATTAATATTAAGACTGAAAGTGAAATTGCATTATTTTCATAATTACCAAAATTCAAAAATGCCTTTTATTGTTTCAAGTGGCCAGTAACAATATCAGTCCTCGTACCTCCAAGTAGTCTTACTTAATGAATTCTCGATTGTATAGAATAAATTTAATTACTCATTGCTTAAAAACTGTAAACTTCAACATAATTTTAGATTTTTTGACAGTGTGACGTTTTTGTATCTCAGTTAATTTGAATTTTAGACATTTTGGGAAATGGTAGAATTGAAAATTTATCCAAACGCGATGAGTCTAAATGAATTATAGTCATAGTAAGAATACGGTAATTTAAGAAATAGGCGTGTCATTTCGAGCTTAAGACATTATGAGAATAATCTGTTTTGACATTTTGATATTCTAGGAACACGTTTTTATGATATTTGCTTGGAATGAACCGGAATCGTGTGTTATAGGGATGAGTTCGCCTTTGTGCATATTTATACCTGTATAATGTTTTTTTTTTGTGATTTATGTCTGTTTCTTTATATTTGTACATCAAAGCATTTACTTACTTAGTGTGTGTAGGCAAGTGTGCGTTTGGTGTATGTCATGTTATGTACGCGTGCGCTTCTGTTGCAGGGTGCTGTTTTGTGACGTTTTTCACGCGCAAGGCGGCGCTGAAAGCGCAAGACGCTTTGCACAATATCAAAACGTTGAGCGGGGTAAGTGCGTTTCATGTTGTTTCTCTCGAGGTACGCATCTGCGAACTTTAACCGTAACCGTTGCACTAACGTTAACCAAGAACTCGTGGGGCGTGAATCGCGAGCCTGCCGCGGGCGGAACGCCACGGCCACACCAGCCAGCCTGGCAAGCACGAGAGTGCGCAAATTTGAAAATTATATTTTTTGAAAGCCATAAAAAAATCGTGAATATCCCTATTGCAGTTACAGCTCGCTGATGAGTACCCAGCTTTACTTGGCTGTGGAATTGTTACGGAAAATATCACGCAACTGTTTCTTTCGTGTACAATAGACCTACAAAAATGTTGAGCGTGCATACACCGTGGGAACGAGTTATGCGAAAAATGTTGGATATGGATTCCTGGTGGTATTACTAGTAAATAATGTTATATCAACATGGGCCCAAGATTGTCACATTAAGTTTCTTAATTTCTGTAACAAAAAAAAACAATTACTTAACGATGGTACTTTGATGAACGAACCTTGTCACAATACTTAAGGAACTGAAATTTTGTAGGAAATGTTCGATATTTTTTGCCGTAATTGTTGTATACTGCCGTATTTTTTATGAGGAAAGGTCAATTCAACTTTTGCTTGTTAAATTCAGTATTATGTTCAGTTAGTATTATGTTTTTTTTATGCTCACTTGCCAATTGCCCTTATTTCAAACAAAAAAAAAAGATCTTTCTAAATAAACTTCATAAATGTTTTCTTATGTTATTATATAAAACTCAAGTGCTCTCTATTTTCTTTTGTGTGAAACAAGTGCGTTCAGGATGGTTGTATAATAATCTGTTATAGATTTTACTACTTCTCATCCGTTTACAACAATCCGTCCAAAATCCCTTTCTAATATATTAATATTTAAATATCGATTGAATTTGAATTCAAAATAATTAGCTAAGTCAGAAGTGCCTTCGCCTATAATTCTCGTCTTTTTCCTTCACAATGCCTTGAAGCTGTAGTGTTCCAGAATAGAGGCTATCTTTTATCTCTGTCACCAGGCTAATAACAAAGCGAGCTGCCTGCACCTGACAGGCTTGGCCGCGGTGTGCGATACTGATCGATAGCCAGAAGGCCTGGAGCCCTATTCTATTACGATATACGAACAAGAAAAGATTAAATAACTTCCTCCATGCTGAGCCTCTAGTGTAAGTTTTAGGCACGACAAACGTCTCGAACACGTTCACGTTAACGTTTCAATTAAGTACTATGGGAAAATGAACAGCGCCACAAGCGGAACGAAACGACAAGTAAAATTTCTCATTGTATTTGACATTTTAACGCGAACGCGGTCGAGACGTATTTTGTGACGGAAAACCTACACTAAGTATAGGCTTATTGTCTAACTCGCTCGCAATCGCCAACGTGTTCATTTTGACAGTTCATGTGTATGGGCTGACAATTGGCATCGGAATCAGCTAGCTGTCACATTCACACAAGAACTGTCAAAATGAACACGACGGCGATTGCGAGCGAGTTAGACAATAAGCCTACTGGTCTGGGAGTAAAGAAAAATTATGGAATGTACCAGTTGCTTCACTTCCCGCGCGGTAAAAGCCCATCGAGGGAATGGGCGAAAATCTTAGGAATCATGTTATAGGCGATGCGGCTAGCAACCCATTACTATTTTGATTCACCTTTCCACTTATACGCTTCCACTTATATTATAATCATGCTAAACGTGGCCTTTAGGTTTTGTTACCTTTGCTCTGTCTACCCCGTAAGGGAAAAGACGTGATTTAGGTATGTAGGTATGTATGTAGTAACGGACGGCCTAGTCTATACTAATATTATAAAGAGGAAAGATTTGATTGTTTGTTTGCATTGAATATTAGGCTATTAGGCAACTTATATGTCTGCACGGACAAAGTCGCGGACAATCGCTAGTAGTTAGATAACCGAACTGCGAAGTTTGAGGTTCCGGGTTCGATCCCCGGTCGGGGTAGGTACGAGATTGACAATTAGACGAAAAAAGTCCTGGCATGTCAGAAAAAATCCTTATGTTTTACCAGACTAACTCACTCTTTGTCGGGTCCCTGGTTTAATACTCCTCACATCCACTCAAAGGTAAACTGGCAGAGATCCCTTATAGGGATACATTCGCCTTTGAGCTTCATTTTGATTGTTTTTATTTGTACATTAAAGCACTTTACTTAGTATACTTTTACTTAAAGAGCATAGAATTGAGCAAGTTCATTAGTCAGTTGGGAGATTAATAGATTGAGATCAGAAGTGCAACACTATTTTATTCTTGCAGTAGATATCGAGTTGCAGTCTACAATCAATCTCAAGTAAACTTGTATCGAATAGTGTTCCGTCTAGTATTGAACAGCGATAATAATGATGGAGCACTCTTTAAGCTCAATACTTGCAAATGTATACACATTCACACAAAAATGATTCATGTAAATTCTTTGACACGCGTTGCAGTTCCGTTATTTTAGAAAACTATTTTACTTTGATAACGCTTTGTCGTGACCCACATGTGGGGCACTGATTTCTTAGCTCGTTCGCCAATCTATTGCCCATGGTCCTACTAATTTGTCCTACCCGGAAAAATGCTGTCATTATTTTGAATAACTCGATAACATTTTAATACAAAAATAGGTAAGTTATGTTAGTTGGGTGTCTTCAATACTCATAAAAAGGAAACCAGTCGGACAAACTGTAGTAGCACCGCGGGCAACAAAGACGTTTATCGTGACCCATATATGGTGCACCGGACTTCGAAACGTGTAATTCTATTCTCATAACCCTCGCTTTTCCGTCGCTCAATTTATTAAGTTTCCGAATTTCCACGCCGCCGTAATAGCCTCGCACGTATCACGATATTCGCGGGAACATAGTATCGATACTGAGCCAAATTGTTATCGAATACAATCGAATTACCGATTCTTTCTGCAGCGCGTGCCTTTCCCGGTTGCCGCAGTGCGAATAAAGTAGCAGAAGCCCGTGTTCCTGCAAGCTTTCTTAAACTTGAGGCAGTTTAGAAATCTTTCATCGAAACAAATCTTAAGAACGTGTCTGTTTTTAGAACGTCATGTCTGGAGATTAATGTATTGGTAAAATAAATCAATTTTGTAAAATAAGGTACGTACCTCGTTGAATGACGAGATTGACGAGGTTACATAGTGAACACAAAATATTTACCTTGCTACTCCGCTACTTCAAAAAAGTAAGGTAATAAGTAAGGTAGTTGTTTAAAGTAGCGGAGTAGCAAGGTAAATATTTTGTGTTCATTGAAATGGACCTCCGCAAAATAACGCCTGATTCGATAAAAAAGGTTACATAGTAATTTTTTTTTAAATCCACGCCGAAACTGCTCAACCGATTTTTACCAAACATGGCTAAGAAAGAACTACCGCAAGGAAACTGGCTTTCGAATGAAAAAATCCGCATCGAAATCGGTTCATCAGCTTGAAAGCTACGATGCCACAGACAACAACTTCAAACACCCCTCTTTTTGCGTAAGGGTTTAAAAAACTGTCCGTTAAAAAAATAAAAATTATCCTAAAATTTCAAAAAAATAAGAAAAAAGGGCCATTTTCTGGTCTAAAACATAATTTTAAAGCGGGCAGGAATAAGAAGTACCAATCATGGCTCGCTCTATGAATTCTTATTTCTTTGTCACTTGTGACATTTTTTCTCCTGTTTTGAGTGATATGTATAAAAGTTAAGCTTCTGTTTCACTATAATATGATGCGGCACCGCGTCTTCATCTCGTGATAATTCAATTCCATTATATTATCGGGGTTTTCTCTCTCGATTGATTCCGATCTCCGGAGTGGCAGGTGAGCCGCCATTTTGTATACAGAAATAACGCACGGTGATTGGTCGACATTGTTTTCTACTTACTGGTTGCCAGACCGCGTAGTTGTGGCAAGTTAATAGATATTTATAGGCAGTCGGGTTCTGTTTTTTTTTATCGAATTAAGTACATAGATCCAAAAACAATTAATGTGTGTCAGTACCTAGTAAGTAAAGGTAACTTAGTAATGTTAATTCCACTGATCGGCGTTGTCCATAAAACATCCAATAAATAACAAAAGACGTACGACTTAGTCACGTAACTCCACCTCTTTTACGTTTATTCTAAACGAAATAAGTACGTCATAATCCGTCTGTTTCACAATTACTCAAGTCTATTACAAAGTATGGTGAACTATTTCTCGTTGAGTAAGTGCGTCTCGTTTCATCATGTTACGTCAAGAAAGGACAGAGCTACAACGCGATCAACTCCTCGTGCTGGACTCGCAGAAGGTGTTAAATTAAAAGTAAACACTTTTTTTAATACGGCAAAGGCTGCGGCCTAATGCATTCAGCCAGCAAACTTTCCTTCCGTTTATACGGCAGGTTCTTTATGGTGCCCCGTCTAAACGTCACTCGTTCACGCCTTTTAATTGGCGAGCTACTTTATCGGCGCTATCGAGGCAGCGGCCAATTAACGTGGCGTGTACAAGGCGGAGCTTTTTGAATTTAGAACTTGTAACACTGGCTTTAGAGATAGTTTAAAATCATTGTAGTAGTTCGGGTTCTAGATGAAGATAAAAAAGTTGAATTTTAACTATAACCAGCCAGTAAAAAAAAGTTGTACTGCTCGTGTGCATCGTTAGACGTTATAATAATAATAAAATTTGGTAATTTACCACACTGGTCTCATGATACAACTAGGAAATATCACAAAAAACAGTCGTTGCCATTTATAAACTAAATGAGAGTTAGGTACATGACTGAATTTTATTCTGTTTAGCTTTCTAAATAATAAAATTAGTTTTTTCTTTAAGTAAATTATCATGTTACCTGTACATTTTTTATACGAAAAGCAAGGCAAAGCCGGATCTGATGGTAAGTGATCACCACCAACTATGGACACCCGCAACACTAGAGGATTGCAGATGGGTTACACGGGCTAAAATTGAATACGTCAAGTACTAGTAGCTCACCGGCTGTCTTACTTGCAGCGAAACACAGCACCGCTGCTTGGCGATAGGATTAAATAAAACAAACGCATTTTTACGCATGAAAAAATTTACTACCGAATAAATCGCGTCTTTATCCCTTGCGGGGTCGACAGAGCCTAGGTCAAAAAGACCTAAAGTTTAGCATAAATTCAATAGTCTAATAGTAATTTTTTAAATATATTAACTTGTAATTAACTATTACTAGCACCCGAGTCAGATTCGCTACGTTGAACTAGGTCAGAACTCCGAGTTTTCGCGTCACAGTAATTCCAAGTATTCCGTCAACAAAATTGTATTCATTCACTGAATTCAATAAAAGGTTGCAAGTCGAGCTGAACTTTGCAGCTTAAGTCAGTCGGGTGGAGGTCGCGTTAATCGCCCGAGTTGCCTCTAGTTATGTCTTTACGCAGATTTTGCACATAGTTGAAGGTTTCTGTCAAAGTATAAAAGCAGTAAGCAATCCACAGTGGGTGACAGAGGGCTAGTAAGTTCGCGTGCTTACGGCTCGACGACTTTACTCGCCTGTACTTTCCTCAATGAATGAATGAATGAATGAATTAATGTTTATTCACAGAACATATGGTACAAAAAGATGTTACATGTAGTACAATTAGGTCCTTAATACATTCAGTCTATATGACATGTGAAAATTTACATAATTAATATCATAATCCTAGGCTATCTTTACATACCAATCAATAATGGCATCAGTTGTCTTATAAACGCATGTTATTAAAACTTATAGGTCGCAAGTACATACATTGGCAAACAAGATCATGGCTAATATAAAATCATGGTTAAAATAAAAATCATGTCAAATTAATGTCATTAAGGTCAATACATTATGAATATTATGATTAATAAAAACTAATTGAAATAACTAAAATGCATGCTTCATGAATTCGTCAATACTATAGAAACATTTATTGATTAACTCTTTTTTTATTTTACATTTGAATTCAGAATTAGATAGGGTCTTATATGTTGCTGGAACTTTATTGTATATTTGTATGCACATAGTACGCGTACGAGTCGAGTATAATAGTCGAGCCGTAAGTACCTACGCGAACTTACTTGCCCGTCTGTCACCGACTATAGATTGCTTACTGCTTACTTATGAGCAACATGCTTTGTTTTGTCCAAGGACGCCCGCTCATTTTCCTCCAGAAAAGAATAGAACTGAGGTTATTTTGTTACTAAATCAGAATCTATGCTGGTCTGGGAGCAAAGGAAAAAATGCAGAATGTTCCCGCGCGGATCGTAAAAGCCCATCGAGGCGATGGACTTAAATCTTCACTGCTTTGATTCCCTTTTTCACCCTATACATACAATCATGCTAAACCACGTAAGGTCTTGTTTACCTTAGGCTCTGTCTACCCCGTAAGGGATAAGGACGTGATTTCATCGTACAATCGCTTTCGCTATTGAGTTTTGCTAAATGTGAAGGATCAGTGTAGAAAAGGCCTCTGCTGCCATATTGTCAAACGGGCTTGGGCTCGCAGTGGTATTCACCATCTCTTTCTAGCCCCGTCCTAAATCGCTTGATAGAAAGAGAAAGAATGTGATTTTAGTTGTTATCTGAACATGTCACATAAAATTACCTCAGGCAAAATTTTATGCAGTGACTGAACTGCATTTGGACAAAGGTCAATGGAAACATCAGAAACGATTTCGTTTCAAGATTATCCGTTTGTTAACTCGACTTATTCAACGAACACAATACAAAGTACTATTATTATTTAAAGACGCATCGGAAACGTGCTTATTGTTCCTTTGAAAAACACGTTCTCGCAGTTGTCATTTCGTTCCTCTGGGACGTCTTGGGCGAATGCTTATTTGGTGCGTTTGTTCGTAGATGGGTTACTTCTTTTATACTGTGGCGGAATTCTCTCGGGATGAAGATTAGAAGGGTCGAGGCATGAAGATATATTACGTCGGCGTGTCGATGTCGAGAAATCTGTACTATGTTAATAAAGATACGAGTTCGGGCGTAAATTTTATTGATACGGCGCTCTATTTGACACCCTCTATTGCATAATGTGGATGATTTAAGACTAGCTAATTATGTCTATGTATACATACATACATTCAGTCACGCCTCTTTCCCATAGGGGTAGGCAGAGATTACTTTGTTCCACTTGCTACGATCCTGGCATACCTCTTTCGCTTCATCCACATTCACAATATCTTCATACATGCTCGCCGTCTCCTATTATCTTTGTATGTTAACTCTTTATTGCTTAACTAGCTGTTGCCAGCGACTTCGTCTGCAAAGAATTCGTTTATCGCCATCCCGCGGGAACTACGCAATTTTTCGGGATAAAAAGTAGCCTATGTGCTATTCCAGACTTTTCTCTATCTATGTGCCGAATTTCATCTAGATCCATTGGGCCGTTCTGGCGTGATTGAGTAATAAACAAACATCTATCCATCCATCCATACTTGCGCATTTATAATATTAGTTAGATTAGATAGGCTGTTGCCCGCGACTCCGTCTGCTCTTATTGCTATCCCGCGGAAACTATGCTACTATTCGGGATAAAAAGTATTCTATGTCCTTCACCGGGACTGTAACTATCTTTGTACCAAATTTCAATAAAATCGGTTTAGCCGTTTTGCCATAAAAGAGCCTTTATAATATTAGTAAGATGCCCGTTTCGTAAAAGTACCAGGGGCCTTACCATGACGTCTTAATGCGATTCAGTTTAGGTTCGCTCGCTGTCAGATTCATACTAAAAGTGACAGCTAAAACTTGAACTGGGTCGGAATTAAGGCATCATTTTAAGGCCCCTGTGGTAACGTTCCATCCAGTATTACATAGTAAATAATAACAAGGTAGTACGGAACCGCCTGTCCGGTGCGCTGCGGCCATGAATCAATCCCTCGCCAGTAGCGTTGCTGTCAGGTCAGGGCTGTGCCATTAGTGATATTGATTTGTCAACACACGTCTGAGACGCTTTCATGTTAAACCGTCGAATTCTACAGAAGCTTGTCCACTGAGGCAGCCTCGGGTCGAGCGGCTGCCTCGCTCCGAGGCCGCGCAAGTGGAGACGCTGCTTAAAACGTTGAGGCAGCATTGAGGCAGCGTCTCCACTTGCGCGGCCTCGGAGCGAGGCAGCCGCTCGACCCGAGGCTGCCTCTAGTGGATAAGCTACGAGAACAGTGTACTTAGTGTAGGTTTACATACATAAATCACGTCTTTATCCCTTACGGGGTAGACAGAGCTCAAGGTAACAAGGTCACGTGTACATATCACTCGTGTTTGAGTGATGGCGGCCAGTCAATTAAGACAGGGTTCTACGGTGATACATGAATACAGGTTCGTCATCGCCACTATTATATTAACTTAGAAGACTAAAAACTAAAAAGACTTAGAAGACTAGAAACTTTTTTATTTAAGTATTGTAGTAAATGTATTTTGTTTTGAAAAAAAAAACTTTCTGCCAAGTTTCTTGCGGCGCATTCTTCTTGGCGATGATGGTCTTTCCGAGTACGCTATTAGTTTCATAAAAGACATATGTAAAAGAGCTCTTGGCGGCCCATTAGCAAAATAAAGTTTTGAATTTTGAATTTTAATGCTGGTTCTTTTAATGAACACATTTTAACACCACTGTGTGTGTGTGTGTGTGTTTGTCTTTACCTTTAATAATGCCTTATGTGTGTGTGGCAACCCTAAGGAGTCACAGCGAACTTTGATCGATAGCGGATTTATGGCAGGCTTAAGTAATTGACTTGCTTTATTAGGGGGGCCGTCGCGTTTCGGGTTCCAATATCTTTTTTTTTTAACTAGCTCCGAGAAAGCCAAAGGGGCTACGATTCAAGCAGTCAATGTCATGACTATATTTTTGTGTGTAAGCCTGTTCTGCTGTAATGAAGAAAATTGCTTGTCTCATTTTGATAAATGGGGTATTCAATGATACTCTAGATAAAATATTTAACTTTGTTTCATATTTTCAAAAGTTGTAATGTAATTTTGTAGTTTATGTTTTACAAATTTGCTTGAAAAGTGTGTGTATGTGTGTGTAAATTACGTACAATTTGACAGTTGTTCCCTAATCATTTGATTTATTAATAATGTATCGCCTTCCCTACGAACGCTCCCTCGCTTGTTCTCTGGGAACGTGCTGGTGTGAAAGAAGATAATAGTGACTAGGATAGAAAAAAGTATGCTTAGTTGGTTTGGTCACGTAGAGAGGATGGATGAAAGAAGATTAACTAAACAGATTTATACGGCGAGTGTGAATGGGTGCGTTGGGAGGGGAAGGCCTAAGCGGACGTTCCATGATCAAATTGGGGACGTTTTGGAAAAAGGCCAGGTCAAGAGTACCCGAAACCGACGTGCATGTATGAAGAGATTTATGAATGTGAATGAAGCGAAAGAGGTATGTCAGGATCGTAGCAAGTGGAACAAAGTAGTCTCTGCCTACCCCTGTGGGAAAGAGGCGTGACGATATGTATGTATGTATGTATCGCCTTCCCTACCCGCCTATTTCTTTTGCGTTACGTATTAAATATAATTACTTCAATAATAACATAGTTCTTCACTTGATTTAACAATTGCTGCGAAAAAGCAAGCTAACAAAACTACGCGTAAACTTTCTACTCTCATTGGATGTTATTTCCGCGCTCTGATTGGTCGATCCGCCGCGACTCGGCCCTAACCGCGCTAAGTGAACCCCGTCAGTCTAACTTGACGCGGTGACTGGCCTTCTAGTGCGAATTAGTGGCAGATCGATTTAATGTCTATAGGCCATTAGTGGGAAAGTAAGGCTCTTCGGTATATCGATAGGAGATGCTTCAGAAATTAACCGTCGATTTACTGTCTTGATTAACTCGGTATTTTTATCTGCCCTTTTAGTTTTGTCCCTGTTTGTACTTTGTTTATGGAATTAAGTGTATTTTGAAAATGAAAAATATTAATAAATATTTTTAAGCGCATGCTTGCATCAAAAGTAACAAGATTACTTTCACACTTTGCGGCTTGTTGAATTTAAATGTTATTATTGTCATTAATCAGAAGATTTGACGACCAATAGCCTAGTGGTTAGTAAACCTGTCTATGAAGTTAGAGGTACCGGGTTCGAATCCCGGTAGGGGCAGGCATTTGTATGATGGATACGAATGTTTGTGCCCGAGTTGTGGATGTTGTATGTATTTATCTACATTAACTATATATGTATGTTTATCCGTTGCCTGGTACTCATAGTACAAGGTTTACGTAGTTTGGGACTGGGTCAATTGGTGTAACCCTGTCCCATAATAACCACAGTTAAATGTGCGTTTTTTTAAGCCTATTATTGTGTCCCACTGCTGGGCAAAAGCCTCCCCTTCTTTCCGCCACTCGTCATTATCAAGAGCAATAATGTGCGAAAAGAAACAGAAATAAAAAGAGAGCGTTTGTCATTTCAAAAATACTTTAACTTATAAAACTTTCTTGCTTTAGTTAACCATTGATCTATTACTACACCAGGTATTAATGAATTAAAACTGTAAAGTTGCTCTGTGTATCGTTTCGTAAGTCACATACGGTTCTGGCTGAAAATCAGTGCTGCAGGTGTCTAACACCTCAGCGCAATGCTGAGCCAGCGACCATTTCACTCTTGCAAAGACACACAATCTATTTTTTATGCGTGTATTTTTAATTTATTTTTTGTTTTATTTTTTCTATTAAATTTTGTATTATGCAATTGTATGTCATGCAAAAAAGAATAAATGTCTTCTTATTCTTATTCTTATTCTTAAAAATATTTAAATATACTAAGCACATAGCTGGTTTCATTTCAATAATATAATCTACGAGTATAACGGTGACTCTAATAATGAAAGTGAAGCTACCTGCTACACGTTCTCGTAGCACCGCTACAAAGCGTAGCATTGTAACTCGTAGCGCTTACCAACTTGCACGTTAATGCTAAATTACAGCCAAGTTGTTACAAGTTTTGTTGTGTCGTGTGTTAACACTTTAATAAGCTTTAAGGCTAAGTTCTATAATCTACACGTACTAAAGTCTCGCGAAACCGTTGCGCTAGGACTTGATTTTTTTTTAAAAAAAAGAACGTTTTTGAAAAAGTCAGCTATTCAGGTTCCAAGAAAGTTTCTAAAAGGATTTTGGAACTAATTAAAGACAGTTCTGTTCATCATAATTATTGTCACTGCATCCATTCGGTAAATCGACTATTCGAATTATTATCTAACTAATATTATAAATGCGAAAGTATGGATGGATGGATGGATTGTTTGTTACTCAATCACGCCAGAACGGCCCAACGAATCTCGATGAACTTCGCCACATAGATAGAGAAAAGTCTGGAATAGCACATAGGCTACTTTTTATCCCGGAAAATTGCGTAGTTCCGAATTCTTTTCAGACGAAGTCGCTGGCAACAGCTAGTCATTCATAATTGACTTAGCTCTTGCAACAAATAAATATTTCTAAAGAATCTGTTATTTTTTGCTATCGCGTTTGTACCAGATGGATCGAATTCCCATCAAATATAGCCGGGCGTTCTACAATATCGTTGCATTGCGTCTCGTCTCCTCCGACCGTCGGACAAAGCGGCGAGCGTCCTTGCTGCGACCATTGTAGACGCGCCGGTCCGTGCACTCAATTTGTAATACACTATAACCTCAGTACACAGATGAGAAAATTGTTTGGCAGTACGAAAGCTTATACACGGTAGGTATGACTAACCCGACAGATTTTAACTAACGATTCTAGGTAGTGCCTATTTAAACAAAAAAAGTTATACGAACATTACTGGGTAAAGCCTAATTTTCGAGATATTTAATTGTTTCAGTACTTCACAAGTTGATAAATCTTAAGGTTAACACGTCTTTACTTTATACATTATAGCGATGTATGCGGTTCTACTAATGAACAAAAAACAATTACGATTTGTTACTCCGCCACCCCACGTGCAAGATAGCAAAGCTATGAAATGCAATGTTACGCTATGTAACAAACATACGCATGGGGTACGTTATACAGGGATAAAACACGCGCGAAGAATGCTGTGCGATTATGAGTGCGTCACTTTTTTTACTCGAGACTCTAACTGAAGGCTAGAAGTTCAGATTTGTTCGGATTGTTTGTTGAAATTAGAATATATTTTTCTCATACTTAAAATTTTTACGACTTGTAAAACTAAAAGATGCTAAAGGACACGATAAAAGCTTGTACCTCCCTAAAATATCGTAGAGTATGTAAAAAAAAGTTAGTTTACTGTTTTTATTGTTTGGACTGTGTGTAGGGCGACAAAGCGTCTACATTGTTTACTGCGCCCAAAGAGCTGTTTCACGCTCGCTTCTTCGGTTTGTGACTGAACCCTTGCATCACGCCACCGTCCACGCTTGACCCCTGATCGGTATCACCCACGGTCCAGGCAAGGGTCAATTTATCTTGGTTATTTTGACCGTTGTCTCGGGAGCTTTGAACTATTGTGTCGCTTTGATTAATTGATGTTTACTATTGTTACAGCAATACGGATGTTGTTTTTGTGTTAATAAATTGTTGTCAAAATTTTGCTTGCACAAAATTTACCAACGATAATTTCAGACTGTATTTCAAACTAAAGTGTAATTATTTTCATAAATACTATTAATATGACAACACCGACTCAATTCAATATCTATAATTCATCACACAAAATGCTGGCTAAAGGGATTCGAACCCGGACTTCTAGATTCATAGTCATGATGATCACTAACTACTAAGCTAGCCGGTCATCTGACAAATAGGTATACCCGAAGTTTATAACGGAAACCGGGTTACTTTTAAAAAAACTTTCTATATGAAGTGACCCGATTTCTTTGCTCCCGAGTATCGTTATTTGTTTATTACTTTCTTAGAACGTTTAATTCCTAATATTAGTATTCACAAACTATAATTAACTATGTTTCTGCCCGCAACTTCGTCTGCGTAGAATTATCTGCGTAGAAACCATCCTCTAGAATCACTCTGTCTATTAAAAAAAACGTTGTATATAACTGGCTAATCAAAATTTTAAACTTATTATTCTTTACTATACGTTGTATTCCATCTGATGTACTTATGTCACTTCAATAAACAAAGTCTAATGCAACAAAAAACCGTATCAAAAATCCTTTGTGTAGTTTTAAATATATAAGCATACATAGGGACAGCAGCGGAAAGCGACATTGTTTTATACTATGTAGTGATTTAGAAACACTAGGATAAAATCTTTTTTTTTAACCAGCGCGCCTCCGCTCTTTGCAGTAAACTCTTTCAATTTCAAGCCCTATAAAAACAAGTACCTACATACAATGAATACACATTTTCTGAAAATCAAAACGCACTAGTTCTCACAAAATAAGTAACGGGTAGCACTCCGGGAGTGCCGGCAGAAGTGAAAACAGCAGCTTCAGATTAGATTTTAATGTTGTAACGTCCATGACGCTCAAGACACGTACCATGGCCGCTTACAAAAAGAAACGTACGCATTATCTATATTGGCAAACCTCTAACGATGTGCTGATGCCCTAGTACTTTTGCTCCACGACTCAACAACAAAAACACTTAAAAAAAACAAAACCGATTTATAAAAATATTCTATTCACAAACGCTGGTTTATATTCGTTTTTCCCTTTCAACACAGCCAGTGACACTTTGGACGGATTCCCTGCAAATCCCATAAAAGCAGTAGTGGCCTTCAGATTTCCCTTTTTAGTTCTTTTAAACCCGGATTACACCTAACTTACGTGTTGCTTTAAGGGAATCACTTTGCCTATACTTTAGATTTGTAGGGTTTTCAGGGTTCTGTGTACTTGTAATGGTGTGAGAGGGAACTTTTACTTTTTTAGGGCTCCGTAGCCGAAAGGGTAAAAATGAGACCCTGTTACTAAGACTTCGTTGTCTGTCTATCTGCCTGCCTGTGTGTCTGTCTGTTCAGTCCAGTTCATAATAAGTTACAGAGGTGTGCAGACAAACTAACGCAAACGCTTGCTGAAATATTCCAAAATAATTGTAACACCTTGTATAAAGAAGCAAGATTAAATCAAGCATGTTTAGCATAAATACGAGTACATTATCTGTGAACATAAAACGTAGACACGAAACGTTTTTTTTATTATACACGTACATACCGTCACGCCTCTTTTCCACAGGGCAGGCAGAGACTACTTTGTTCCACTTGCTACGATCCTGACTACCGCTTTCGCTTCATCCACATTCATCAATCTCTTCATACATGCTCGTCAGTTTCGGGTACTCTTGACCTGACCTTTTTCCAAAACGTCCCCAATTTGATCACGGAACGTCCGTCTGGGCCTTCCCCTCCCAACGCACCCATTCACACTCCATATAAATCTGTTTAGTTAATCTTCTTTTATTCATCCTCTCTACGAACAAACCAACTAAGCATACTCTTTTCTACCCAAGTCACTATATCTTCTTTCACACCAGCACTTTCCCTTATCACACTACTAGTTTCTGCCCGCGACTTCGTCCGCGTAGAATTAGATTTAATAACTAATTCAGCAATCATTATTAACGTCGCGACTCTAGGCAGCTACGACCTTTGACGTATTTATCGCTATCCCGCGAGAACTATGCAATTTTCCGGGATAAAAAGTAGCTTATGTGTCAATCTAGGGTACCAGCTATCTCCGTTCCAAATTTTATTCAAATCGGTCCAGTCGTTTCAGCACAAACATACACACTCACATCGTCACATCCATCCTCACAAATTTTCGCATTTATAATATTAGTAGGATTCCTTATTCTATCTCTCAGTGATACACCTTCCATACTTCTTAACGCTATCATTTCTACTGTATTTATTCTACTTTCATGCATCTTTTTATTTCTTAAACTTAATGAATGCTCGACCTTTTCAATACAATAACGTGTTCAGCAGTGATAGATCGGGAATCTCATACGCCTAATGGAAACTGCCAGGGTTCGGGTTGCCTAACGGGGCACTTTGCGGCCTTCTGGCTGTACGCGCGTTGCGTTGCGTGCCCTGTGACGGGGATATAGTTGTTAAGAGACCAGAGTTTGCAAGATTATTAAATTACTAGCTGTTGATGCTTGCGACTTCGTCTGCAAAGAATTCATTTGTCGCTATCCCGCGGGAATTTTCCGGGATAAAAAGTAGCCTATGTGCTATTTCAGCCTTTTGTCTATCTATGTGCCGAATTTTATCCAGATTCGTTGGGCCGTTCTGGCGTGATTGAGTAACAAACATCCATCCATCCATACTTTCGCATTTATAATATTAGTTAGATTAGATATGAAATACGATGGAACGGTTACTCTACTGAGTAATTTATTGAATCAGGTGTTGCTTTGCGCGGAGGTCCATTAATTAAGCATTGATTTCATTTTGTTCATTATTCTACACAGATGGTAATTAGCAGGAATATCGTCTGTTCAAAAAACCGTATCGCGTGTTGAAAAATATTAAGAATCATGTAATAGGCTATTTATGCGATCGGTCTATAGCAACCCATCACTATTTTGATTCCCCTTTCCACCTATACGCCCAAAATCATGCTAAATGTAGGTCTTGATACCTTAGACTCAGTCTACCCCGTAAGGGATACAGACATGATTTGTGTATATGTGTTTATATAGTCTGTTGCGGTTAAACCGCCTGTCAAACCCCATTTCTAGTCTAAATATCTCTCTAGACAGTCAAGACAATTGCCTAAGTCATTTTGAACCGCCTGTCGCTCGTCACTTGTAGCATAAACAGGCACATTCCCGCCTTGTAATTATATAAGCAATTATGTAGGTGCGCGATGTAAGCTAATTAGTCAATTAGTATGTGCCTCGCGCGTGTGGTTGGATTTGCCGAACGGGTCACCGGCCTTTTATGTTCAGTGGTCAAAAATGTGGGAGACCTGCTTTCAGGTATAACATTTATCGTGAAATTTTACGAGTCTTCCTACGAATTAACAAGTCTAGGAACGAGATTAACTATGTGAGAAATCAAAACTATATTTAAGGTAAATACTACCACTAGTCGTTTACGGGTCGATAGACCTTATATAAGGTCCGACTTGAATCGCTACCGCTACCTTACTCGCTAATTCTGCCGTTTGGTTTCTACGCATAACGTCTGCGTGGAAAGAGATTTCTATTGCGGCGTCTCCACACAACAAAATTAACATTCACCTAACGGCAATTAAAAAAACTGTATTCTATGTATGGTACATGTTACGAGTACATAGAGGAATGGTGTTAGGTACTGTAAGCTCTTGTTTATTACCAAATTTCATGATTGTCGTTTAATGATAATTATGTATCGCGTACAAGAAATAATATGGCCAATTTCAACTTACTTCTCTTTTAGGGTTCCTGAATTCAATTAAACGTATTGTTTTGGAATAGCCTGCTAAGTTGAGGTAAGGTCGAACGGCCCTATTATTTTAGGTAAATTAAAGGTACGTTCCGAGCGTTAATAATTTCACTCGTTTTGAATAATTCGAGTGGGTGTGGCCGCTGAAGTGTTAATTGGAAAATTTTCGAGGTCACTCCTCGATAGAGGTCAAGAATCTTAAATGGGTATAATCATTATGAAAGTACGTAATCAACCTTCACGCAGTTTTACTAGGGTTTCTGGTTTATTTTTCTTTGTTCCCGTGGGAATATTGAATGATCCGTATTTATTCCTCATTCCTTGTCTAGTATCAAGTAAAATGGAGCTTTGTCTGTCTCTTGACCTGGACTCATAATGTCACATATGTTAATCACTTCTTTATCCCTTACAAGACAGACAGAGCCTAGGATAACAAGAACTAAAGGCCATGTTGCCTAGCAATTGCTCATTGTAGAGTCCAGTTCAGGAGACAGATACGATTTTACATACATATACATACATAATTCACGTCTTAAAATGTCTTAAATGTGTGTTTTAAATGTCCTCTTTCTTTCTTTTCTTTGTCCCTTACGGGGTATACAATTTTGTCTTATAATTACGTATTTAACAGAAGCACGATACTTGTAAGTAAGTTAAGTAGTATCTGCCTACCCCTGTGGGAAAGAGGCGTGACGATATGTATGTATGTATGTACGATACTTATATTACAAGGAAATTTGAATAGCAAATGTACCTACCGTAAGTTATTCCAAAGTCGGTCAAAGTTCCTATCAAAATTGATTCGCCCAACATGACGCTGGCTTCGGACGTAAATCAAGACGAAAACCGACTTAATTTTATGGTAATTGTTACTTTATACCCGTTTAATATATTTGTTATAGACTTCCTCCATAACTTTGGCCAAGTTTCTTTATAACGAATAAATTTTCTCTTTACTTTTGCGTTATCATATTTTTACTAATTTTTCATTTCACTCCCGCCATCCGCGGCTTGGCTTAATTATTAAGTTCAGTAAGCTAACAGAGCTCTATTTATTAAAAAATACTTAATTACAATACCGAATTTTCGGGAGCGAATCAGAATTTAAAAAGTTTAAAATGTACAACGGGTTCAAATGTATAATAGTTCAAAATATATAATGCCATTTTCTATGAAACTATTAGGTACCTATATATTTTTTTATAGCGTAATTATACCTACCCCTATACTATATGCCTACCCCTGTGGGAAAGAGGCGTGACGATATGTATGTATGTATGTATGTGATCTATAGATTGGTTTAGGTTAGGTTAGGTTTAGTTTATAGCAATTCTGTTAATTAGCAATTTTCTGAGTAAATCGCATTATATATTTTGAACCATTATGTATTTTAACTCATTATACATTTTCAACTTTATGGATTTTAATACGTACCCCAATTTTTTACATTCCTATGAGACAAAACACAGTGAGATTGTATTGCATTAACTTGCGAACTGTATTCTTGCAATAAAAATTAAATATTTTGTATTTTTTTGTACTGATTTCAATGCAATTCAATGTGTTAAAAAATCAAAATGCAGGTGAAATACCTATTAGTAAGATTCATTCCATATTCCATGTTCTATAATAACGAATTAAAATAAACTACCCATATCAATCGTATCGCTGCTTTTGTATAGCTGCTCGCCCAAATACTTGTGTTGTATAGTGGTATAGAGGGCAGCAGTGTGCCCAATGAGTTATGCTCTGTAGTAGATAGTCTGTGGTCGGAATAAAATGGCAATTAATAAATTTGCGTGTTTGTGTATTAATTAATTACATTAACAAATTAACAATAAATACAACATTGGCGACGAGCGTGAAACGACCTAAAAGTGCGAAAAAACAAATATATAAACTTAACATAACGTAAAATATAAATAATAAGAAAAAAAACTGATAGCGAAAAAAAGATGGTGCCGGTCGGTGCCACATAAATGGATTTTATCACACAAGAAATTAAACTAGGAAAAAGAACGTTGATTCAAGAAAAATCTAAGAATGAATTAATAGAAATTGCCAATAATTTAGCCGGAAACACATTATTTTGTGACACCCATACTATTAGTGAGGTTAGAACGTATTTGCGTAAATATATGGATACAATTAAACAAGAAAATACTGGAACTAACTCCATCATGGCGGCAATCGCTACATTAGAAGTGTTTACTGGTGAGAACTGGAATGCATATCGGCAACAATTTGAGTGTTTTGTTCTGCTTAACGAGATACCGGAAGCAAAAAAGGTGCCCTTACTGATCACCAAGCTAAGCACCAAGGTGTACGACTTGTTAACAACTCTATGTGCTCCCGTTTCTCCGGTTAGTGAAACATATGAAAATATATGCGAAAAATTAAAGAAATATTATCACCCAGTAAAAAACCATGCCTTACATCAAGCAGAGTTCAGAAAGAGATGTCAAAAACCAGATGAAACTATAGAACAATACGTAATGGAACTTAAAAAATTGTCCACAAACTGCGGTTTTAAAAGTTTAGATGATGAAATTAAAGAAAGATTATTGAATGGAACTTTTTGTGATGCGGTCAAATTTGAATTATTGAAAGAAGCGGACAAATCACTGGATGTCTTGATTAAGACTGGTAAAACCGCAGAGACAGCATATAAGCTGGTGTATACCCATGAGAAGGAACAAGAACGAACACAAATGTTTAAATTACAAGGAAGAAACTTCTCCAAAAACAAAAACAGTGGACCTCGGCAAAGCACAGTTCCAGTGAATAAGCAAGATATTACATGTTTTTGTTGCGGCAAGAGAGGACACATGAAAGTGCAGTGTTCATTGCGTCAAAAATTCTGTAGTGAATGTGGTGCAAAAGGACATATTTATAAAATGTGTGGTCAATATAAGGGATTTAAAGTGAAGAATGTAAATGTAGTGGAAACTAGTGATTTAGAAGATAAGGAGTTAAGTGATGAAAAAGAAAAAACTTCACCGAACACTGAAATTTTTGATATATTTTACTTCAGTGAAAAAGGAAAAATTCCAGCTGCTACTTTGAAAGTTTCAGTGAACGGGAAAGTTTTGGAATTTGAGGTTGACACTGGTGCAGACGTGAGTACCATTACTTTAGCTGAAAAGTTACAATATTTTCCAGAGTTGGAAATGAAACAGCGTAATGTCATATTTACTAACTTTGATCAATCAACTTCTACACCACTAGGAGTAATTGAAAATTTAAATATCAGTTATGAGTCTGTAAAAGTATGTAACCAGAGATTGTTTGTGGTGAAAGATGGTTTGCCAAAAATAATTGGAAAAGATTGGCTCTCTTTGTTACAATTGTGGCCCCCAAGGTTTGAACAAAAAATTTGTGAAGGAATAAGTAAAGATAAATTAATTAAAACTGTAAAAAAAGATTTTTCTGAATTATTTGAGCCAGGGATGGGGAATATTAAAGGAGAGCCAATCCATTTAGCAATGGACCCAGAAGCTAAACCCATATTCATGCCTGTCAGAACTGTTCCATTTGCTTTATAGGAAAAAGTAAAGGAAGAAATTAAAAGATTGGTAGAAAATAAGCGAATTCAACCGGTTGAGTACTCGGAGTGGGGTACTCCAGTGGTACCAGTTCTAAAACCAGATGGAACAGTTCGTTTATGTGGTGACTTTCGGATCACAATAAATAAGTATTTGCAGATTGATCATTATCCACTTCCTACAATTAATGATATTTTGATGAAAATACAAGGAAACAGCTATTTTTGTGAGTTGGATTTAAAGGAGGCATATTTACAAGCCCCATTGGATGAAGAATCTCAAAAACTAGTAACTATTGTAACAGAGGAGGGGATCTACAAATACTTATACTTGCCTTTTGGTGTTAGTACGGGTCCAGGGTCATTCCAAAGGTTAATAACTCAAAAACTGAATGGGTTAGATGTGATTGTATACATTGAAAATATATATGTATATGGAAAAACATTGTCAGAGCTATATGAGAAATTAAAATTAACGCTGCAAAGATTAAGTGAATCTGGGTTAAGATTAAAAATAAATAAATGTAAATTTTTTGAGGAAAAACTAGATATTTTTGGATTTGAAGTTAGTAAAAGTGGTATCAAAATTATAAAAAGCAAAATAGAACCATTGTTATCTTTGCCATGCCCAGATAATATGAAAATGTTAAAATCATTTCTTGGAAAAGTAAACTACTACAATAGATTTTTGCAGAACATGGCAATAACATTAAAGCCATTGTATGATTGCTTAAAAAAAGATAAATTTGAATGGACAAAAGAATGTGATAATTCATTTCATGAAATAAAAACAGCACTTGCAAACACACCTGCTTTGTCACATTTTGATCAAAAGTCAACAATTATTTTGACATGTGACTCTGCAGATACTGGTGTCGCTGCAGTTTTATCTATAAAGGACAGTGATAATGTCGTAAAACCTGTTGCATTTGCAAGTAAGAAATTGAATGATACTCAAATAAAATATCCAATTTTGGAGAAAGAGGCTTACGCCATTATTTTTGGAGTCAGTAAATTTTATGAGTTTTTGTTTGGACATAAATTCATCTTACAGACAGATAATGAAGCACTAGCAAAGATTTTAGGACCTAAGTATGGCATACCAAAAATGGCAGCCAGACGTCTGCAATATTGGTCAATATTTTTGAGTGGTTTTGACTATGAAATTCAACATATAAAGTCGAAAAATAATCCAGCGGATTATTTATCACGAGTTAGCATGAATTGTAAAAATGACAGTTGTGAAAGTTTAGATATCATTAAAAAAAGTTTTGATGTTAACACAATTAATTACTTGAATAACTCAAAGTTAAATACTTTAGATTGGCAGATTATTCAGAAGGAAACAATTAAAGATAAAATTTTGTGTGATATTCTTAGATATAGTAGAGATGGTTGGCCATTAAAAAAATGATCTTGGAGAAGACTATGAACCATATTTTAAAAGAAAAAATGAGATTTCAGTGGAGAAAGAATGTTTATTATGGGGTTATAGGGTGATTATACCTAACAACGTGCAAGACATGGTGATTTCTGAACTGCACGCTAGTCATTTAGGTATTACTCGAATGAAGGAAATATCAAGATCATATTTTTGGTGGCCGGGTATGGATGAAAATATCGAAAATGTAACGAAAAATTGTATTATCTGTCTACAGAACCACAAAAATCCAGAAAAAACTAAATTAACACTGTGGCCACAACCACCAACCGTTTGGCATAGATTGCATGCGGATTTTTTGGGTCCACTGTATTCAAAAATGTTTTTAGTGGTGATAGATGCTTATTCAAAATGGCCAGAAGCGTTTCTTATGACAAATATTACAGCACAAAAAACAATTCAGGTGTTTAAAAGTATTTTTGTGCGATATGGATACCCATTACATTTAGTTACTGATAATGGTCCAACTTGGACAAGCCAAGAATTTAAATGTTTCTGCAAAAAGGTGGGCGTAAAACAGTCATTCACTCCGTCCTATTACCCAGCTACAAATGGTTTAGCGGAACGTTTTGTAGACACATTTAAATCTCATATAATAAAGATTGTAGAGAGTGGGCAAACTGTAGAATATGCTTGTAATCTATTCTTGTTCGATTACAGATGTACTGTGCATAAAACAACAGGGCAGAGCCCTGCAAAAATAATGTATGGACGAGATTTGAGGTGTCGTTTTTCACTGTTGAGGCCTAACCCTATCAATGATAAAATTGACTTAGAACAAGTCAAATTATCAGTCAATAGTAAAGATATTTTCAAAACATTTCTGATTGGAGATAAAGTTATGGCTAAAGATTTGAGGAGGAACCATAAAAAATGGTCATTAGGTAAAATTATAGAGGTATTAGTGCCAGGCGTGACTTATGTGGTAGAAGTGGATGGACTGCAGTGGAAACGACATGTCAATCAACTGCTCGAATGTGGGCAGAGTTTAGAATAAAAAATAAAAACTTAAAAAATAATTACATTTTATTTTGTTGTAAAAAAAAAAAAAAAAAACAAAACAAGTTTTATTGTTTTTCTTTTAATGTAGGGGAGAGTGTTGTATAGTGGTATAGAGGGCAGCAGTGTGCCCAATGAGTTATGCTCTGTAGTAGATAGTCTGTGGTCGGAATAAAATGGCAATTAATAAATTTGCGTGTTTGTGTATTAATTAATTACATTAACAAATTAACAATAAATACAACAACCTGCATTTCGATTTTTTTTTATAAATAAGGTTCAATACAATACAATACAAATACTCTTTATTGAACACCACAAATCACTACACTAACAAAATTAAATTTAAAAGAAAAATCTAAAAGAAGTGAATTGTACAAGATTCTCAGTCTATTAGTTATTGAATCTATGCTTAGTATAAACAGTCAAACGTCCTCGGGCAATTCAAACGGCATCGCCTCTCATTGAAGCTCTTAACGCAATTTGAAGTTCCATACAAAATCGTAACTCAAAATTATCTCTGCTCACAGTAAAATTAATTGCTCAAATCGCATTAGGGCTTGAGCTGTGACGTCATAAAATACCTGCAAAGGCAGGGGCTGTCACACACCTGTAAAATATTTTATCCCCGTGTTACTGCTAAAGTTTGAATTTGAACCCATTTCAACATAACACCGCGAATGGAATTCGAAGCGTTAAAATTCACGGCCGTTAAATTTGACTGATAGCGTCGTTTTTTGCAAGATATTTAAATTAAATAGACATCCGTTTTTTCATGTGAACAAAAACCGGAACACTCAGGGATGTTAGCCCGGGATTCGAACCCACACTGCTTCTGAGGCCATGGGTCGAATCACTGGGCTGCCGCGGCTTTTTTTGCAATGCAAGCTGGCACTGGAGGTGACAACTATAGCCCAACCCAAACCCTCTTATTCTGAGAGGATACCTTTGCCCAACAGTGGGACGTATATAGCTGGCACAGGACAGGCTGGCTTACTATAAAAAACGTCGAACACTTTTTGGAGTGCGGCCCATAATTTCCGAAAGTCATTTTGTTTTTCGTGGTAATTATTCCGTTCCTATATTTTCCAAGTGGCATTTTTCCACCATCACTTTATTAAACCTGCCCATAAGTTATAGCGCCACAGACAGACACTTGGACAGCCACACTGCCTTCCTTTGAGTCGGAGGTTAAATGTGCATGCTCAGTTCTCGTAAATGTCACCGTACTTAGAACTTACGTATTTAATACTTAGTAAATACGTAACACGCTGTAAATATAAACGAACCGTTAAGCAAATTACAAGTATTTTATTGGATTACACTGACATTTCGCTCTTTTCCGGCTTCGTCTACATTACCTGCAACTCATACATCTCTTTCTCACCATTAAAAATCGTATGTCACACGCCGACGACAAACAACATTGAACTCTCCGCTTTCACTTCAAGGTTCAATTTTGTCTTTATAAAAATTGTTATAGTACTATGTCAGACGACATCATACATTATACTTTATTGCCGTATCAAACGTTACACGGTAGCATCGATTTGACAATAAATCTGAATATTCATTTAGGATTTATGGGATGTGACACTTTTATTTTCAGAATCCCTCTTGAGGGGGTAATAACGTTTTTATTAGTTCCTTCAGCTGCTGTGGATATGGACTTGTCGCACGATTTCACGACTGCGACAGAAGATAAGAGAAGTATGGACAAAATTCGCGATGTCCAGTCTTCATGAGCAGTATTATACTTCATTTTAATTTAGAATGAGAAACCACAACAACATTATATTGCGGCTCATGAACTGTAATCTCTTTACAATTTGTACTAGAGTAACAATTGACGACACGCAAATCAAGTGACATTAAAACAATTTTATTTTGCGGCTGCCAAACTATTGCACTGTACTATTTGCTAGGTAAGAAATAGCGGAGCCCCTCTTTTGCCCGAATTTCATATGCCATAATGTAATGTTTGCCATAATGATCATTTGCCATAACCCTTTTTTTTTCTGAAACTGTAATTTTTTCAGGAGCATTGTAATGGCAATCCTGTAGAACTCTATAGGTTAGGTTAGGTTTGTTTCATAACAATCCTGAATAATTAACAAATAAAGAGAAAATAGGGTTATGGCAAATGATCACTATGGCAAACAATACATTTATGGCATATGAAATTCGGGCAAACGATCGAGACCCAAGAAATAGTGGACCAAACGCAATATAATGTTATTGTGGTTTCTCATTCTAAATTAAATGAAAGTATTGTGGTAGTGAGGAACGTTTTAGAATAGGAGAGACCCTATTCCCTCCCGTGGATGGTGCAAAGGGGTAACTAAGGTACCTGAGGGCCGATTTTGAAAATTACGTCATTCGAAATGACCATACGAAATTAATGAAAAAAATAATCTGAAATTGAAAAACGAGTATTGAAGAAAATTACAACTCTACTTAGTGTTGTCATCTAACTAGAAGCAGTACAATAGATTTTTACTGCTTTCGAGTGGTATGTTCTCATACATAAATCACGTCACTATCCCCTACGAGGTGTCTAAGCCCAAGGTAACAAGACCTAACTGCCAAGTTCAGCATGATTGTGGGCGTATATATGGAAAGGGAAATCAAAATAGTGATGGGTTTGCTGGCCGCGTCGCCTATAACATGATTCTTAAGATTTTCGCGCATTTTCTCGATGGGCTTTTACCATCTGCGCCGGAAGAGAAGCAACTGGTACATTCTATGTATTTTCATTGCTCCCAGACCAGCTTACATATTATTGTTTTTTTACATATTTACATATATGATAGATTTAAAAACCGGGCTCCCGATAATTAAAACACAGATCGGTCAACTCGTTTCCAAGTTATTACGCATAGGTATATGCGACAACTTACATATTTTGGTTCATATAGACAGTTTTTTTTTTTCAATCGCCTCTAATCTTAACTGCCAATGAGTACCTTAACCTTACCGCTTCAACGATTAGCCTGTTAAAACACAAGCATCTGTTAACTCTCGCCCATGACCTTGCCAGTAGAGGCGGCCATTAAATTTTAACGACGAACGATTGCCCCCGCGCAGGTACTCGAGATAATGCCTCGATACAGGGTTCCGTGGGTTAATGACTGTCTTGCAACTCCGGAACCATTATGACCTACTAGCTGTTGCCTGCGACTTCGTCTGCAAAGAAGTCGTTTATCGTTTATCCCGCGGGAATTTCCCGGGATAAAAAGTAGCCTATGTGCTATTCCAGATTTTTTTCTATCTATGTGCCGAATTTCATCCAGATTCGTTGGGCCGTTCTGGCGTGATTGAGTAACAAACAAACATCCATCCATCCATAATATTTATTTATAATATTAGTTAGATGTCATTATGGAAAAACTCTTTGCTTCATAGCATATTTGGTATTATGTAGTATACAGTCAGACCCAACTAGGTTTACACTTATACCACACCACCTTACCATCGCATTACAAATTCTACAAAGGGCCGACCACATGGTCGCGTAAAAGACGTTGACGGTGCGTTTACGCATCAAAATGTATGAAGAATCTGTAAGAAAATGCAACGCCTGCCCCACGTCACTGCGTAAATGCGGAAGTGTGATCGGACCTCTAAAGATCATTTTGTGCGTTAGTTTGGTTATAATTAGGTTAGGTTGTTTCATTTCAATACAATCTTTTACAACCTCCGTAGCAATATTACTAATGATTTGTTTATACATCCTAAGTACTTAACCATACAAAAAAATATAACAAAGCCAAAAAGAATGATACTTAGCAAATTTATTTTTAATTCATGAACCAACTAATAAGAATTAAACTTTTTCTTACAGGGTAATTTGCTATCGGCTCAGCAAAAAAGTGATGGTCCCCCACCAATTTCAAATTGCTCGGCGCTTTATCTGCCTTGTACACTTACAACGATCAATTTAAAACTCATCCCAATCCTCCCAAATTTAATTCGCGGAACCCTCAAAATCTGTCACAGCGCGTCGCCGCCCCGATTTTATCGCGAACGATGTCGTCAAAATAAAAAAAAAGAAGCGGTGCTATTCTGAGCTCATATTCCATTATCAGGGGGGGGCGTCTTAAACGGGGTCGATGGTGGATTAAACTTTTCTAATTTCGCACCGATGAAGAACAGGTGCCGATCGAATTTGTAACTCTATTGTAGGTGGAAATGAGCAATTTTGGCGGAGTCAGCGAGAGATTAGCGCCGACCCGGATAATCCTGGTATCGGGCCGAGATGTGACCCTCATATTTCATAATGGCCCGCCCGCTGCCTTCCGTGCCCCCCCAAAGACGCTCGATCCCGCTCCCTTATATTCGCCGATTGTTGATATGTTTATTAAGCTATGATCAGAACTTGGCGTAGTTAGGCGTGATTTGCACTTTAGGTTGTTCGTGTCGCAAGTTTGAGCAACTTTGATTGTTTAGTAAAGTTTGATTATTGAAATAAGTTTACTGTCTTTGTGCGAGCGGCGAACGAATGTATTATGTCGTGTTATTGTACTGAGCGTAGTTAATGTGGAATTGTTATTAGGATTGACAAATCAAAACTATGTCGAGCCGTACTATATTAATCTATTGTGTTAACATGGAATCTGGTTACAAGTATCGTTGATATTTCTTGATATTTCTGATTACGGAAGCATAATAGAATTATCTGAAATAGAAAGAGACCGTCCGATACGTTTATTTCCTACGATTGACTGAACGAGTTAAACCGTACCCGCAAAAGAAAGCTACGCAACCCGAAAATCTTATTAAAACAACCGCGCCGAACGGTGGAAAGCACGAGTTATTGGTTATCCGTACCCGATCACGGGTGAACCGGGCGAAATGATGTATGGCCGGATAAGACAATGTAGCGAAAAGGTACGCCCGGCTCGCCATTTCGGGTCGACCTTTCAATTTCCTTGAGTGTCCGGGCCGGAGTCAATATTGCGGTCTTTATTTCTTTGTCTACAAGAGCGTGATGAGTTCTTAGGTTAGGTCCTTAATGTCGGTACGTAAGTAAGTCGCTGGCGGAGAGGAAAAAGTGTATTTTTACTCTTAGTGGTACTTTGACGTCAGTGTTTACGGTACTTGAGCGTTACTCATTTTTGTTAGGTGTAACTTGTGTACACAATATAGTCAATTTACTTGATATTTAGTCGCATTCATTTTGATCTAATGTTTAAAAATAGAAATCGATTTCCACACGCACCATCACTCGTCATCGCTCTCAAATGATGGCAGTTCTTTTTCTCTATGCAATTGAATGAAAGACACTTTTGGGATAAAAATATGCAACGGCAAGCAAGTTTAAAATTAATACAAGATTATTGTCAGAGCAAAATAACGATTGATATCCTAATTTATTTTCTTACGGAGATGCTACCCCAAGTACCCCAACAGAGAAGCAGTCGCTCGAGCCTACACTGATAATTTATTCGCGTAATAAATCTCCAAGGTCATCTATTTTTGCCCTCCACCCCCATGCACAAACACCATTTACGATATTCAACCGTGCCGACGTCGCGGTACCCGGGTATATGCCCGGGTATGATTGATGACCGGCCAAGTGGTCCGGATAAGACAATGTACCGGAAGGAACGACCGACCGCCGGCCGGTACAAACTGACCGTACCCGGTTTATTTGCTCGACAGCCAACTGCCGTTCGCTATATGACGCAAGATAATGAACGTATAACGGAAATGCTTTTTCGATATACTCTGTATCGCTGCTTACTGTATTATGGTATTATTTATTGGACAGACTTGCTTCTTTCGCTTGCAGGATTTTGTCTAGAGACAAACAAGTTTCGTGCAGGTATTTTTATAGTGGTTTATTGTTCTGTTTGTTTTCATTTGTTATTAGCTATGACTCTGATTGATACGAAAAATGAAAAACTGTTATGGAACTGTCTGTTCTGTGTAAGAAGCGTGCGACATTAAATAGAAAACAAAAGAAGATGCCACTTTAAAAGTAACAGACAAGTTATGATCTCAGTACTTGAATAATATGGCTGCAATTAAAAGAAAAGTACCTATACCATATATTTTAGAAAATCTACTATAATTTATCTTATTTTATTTTATTTTTTATTTAATTGAGCCCTAATAATGTTGTTTTGGTTGCTATGTTATGAAGTTAAGTTTTGTAAAATTCGGATGCTACTTGAATATGATTGTTTGTTGTTGCCCGCGTTGTTTCTAATCAATTGCCACATCTACCACAAAGTGGGAATTGGTTTAGGGTGTAGACTATATTTATTGCATTACGTTCCTAATAGTTTTTATAATTGTGTCTGTATAGGTCTTTTTCCCCAATAAAGATAATAAACGGGATGACCTAGACACGTTCTCGAGCGATTGGTCAGACATTAGTGCGGACAGGGTGCGTTGGAAATCTAGAAGAGGCCTTTTCCCAACACGGGTTGATAAAAAAATACAGTCTTAATTATACCTGTTACTAAATCTTAATTGTCTAGCAGAAGTAAAACTGAGATGTCAGAATCAAAAGTTTGCCCAAGTAAATTGATTATGCAAGCTATTAATCCAACTGTCGAAACTTCATAGACATGCCTTAATCGCGCCATAGAGTTCGCTATTTATTACTTAATTACCGAACACGTTCCCAGAATCGCTGGCAGCGTATTGGAAACTGTAATAATGGATTTTACGTACTACCAGACTAACTTCACACTCTGCCGGTAGCGAGTTACGGGCTCCACTCGAACACTGCGAAGATATTAGTCTTAACAAGCGTTAGATGTGATCTCGCATGCGACGAATATATTCAGACCTTTCGATTCCTATACGGGCTCCCCGATGCGTTCCATAACGTGGACTATTTCAAGAGGTGAGCGGGGTCGCCTTAAGCTGGTGGCTACTACATAGATACATTTCTATATCAGTTTCCAATTGAAGTCTGTACACGTATCTTTGGATTGAAATCGTGGTCTATCGGTTTACAACGAGTTTTCATAGCGCAGTCCGGACCCGGTGTAGATATTTTACTTGGTGTTCCTTTCCGAGTCTCGGAATTATTTTTGCGTTCGTAAGGCGATCGGGGAGATTGCATTTTCGTATTATACGTTGCATCTAACGGTTACATGCCGACTTGTGATCTGGAGTTTCTGCAGCGTTGTTTATTGAGATGGTGATGAAAATTTGAACGAAATGTAACTATGTTTTCTATTTGAAATTTTTATCAGTATTATAGGATTCGTTTGCGTTTTGAATCATTGAGCTTATGACTTTTGTTATTGAACATTGAAGATTTCACTTCTATAAAAGCAGTTCTTATGAATTATGTAAACTAAAATCATGCTGCTCGTAGACCTTTAGACCCGTAGTACCTTTATAAAAAGACATAAAACGACATTGTTTAGTGCGTGTTATTACCGCTACACCACCCGCAGTTATATAGGTTAACTTTTATGGGTGGTGTAGCGGTGTACCACACCTCACAGAATGATGAGAATCCGGGTTCGATTCCGGGCCATAGCTTTACTTTTCGGATTTTCTATTGTGTTCTAATTTTCAGTGTCGTTTAAAATTTAAATTTCTAACGGGTAAAACCGTAAAAGTAAATACAAAAAATTAAGAAGTAAAATTCTTGATTCATTTGATAGCACCTATAAACTTACCCCTTATTCATAAACGCTCTATAGGCTTCTGCTAACTTAGCAATCGTGTGTCCTTATCTGTCACTTTGACGTTTACCTTTCACAGATAAGGACAAACGATTGCCAAGTTAGTAGAACCCTATAGAGAGTTTTTGAATAAGCCCCCTTATTTAAGGTTTAAAGAGTGACCGAGGAGAATGTAACCATGGCAACGAATGACAAGCAAAAGCTGATCCACCCAAAAATAACAGCCTTTGTGCGATGAAGCCATTCTTCCATTGCTACACAATTCCCTTAGCATATGCGACACCGCTCACGTCTGACCAGGCCTTATCAGCGCGAATAGCCCCACACGGAGCGGGCGGGGGACATTTCACAAATAACTTCACCCCTTGCGACTGCAAAACCCTCATTTTCTTCTTACGCGACCACTTAACTGGGCCAATTCGGCCTAGGTACTTAATTAACGTTTCTGGGTCGTTTTGGTTGGATGTTTGCGATTTTTGACTCACATTTCGTTACGATATCGGTTTATTTTGGTTTAGTTATGTAGTTGGTTAGCATTTTAAGATTATTATGATGCAAGAGTAGCTTTTTGTTTGTAACTTATACAAACGTAACTGTATTTATTGCACATCTAGCAATAGCAAAGCAGAATAACAGAAATGGCAGTTGATAATCTGTTTATTTTATCGCATAGAAGAAAGTAACGGTCTTGACCTGTAATTTTATTGAAAAACTAGCTTCTGCCCGCGACTTTGTCCGCCTAGAATTAGCAATTGATATATTTACTATGTCACTCACAAACTTTCGCATTTATAATATTAGTAGGTTTTTTTTGAATAGAAACTTAGCTGTTTGGTATTGGTAGCAAAAGAAGTTGTTATAAGTATTTATTGTTTTTTAATTACATGCTGTTCCTTATGTACCTATTGCAAGATTTTATTGCAAGGAAATTTATATTCAAATCGTCAAAGTAGCATTAAGTAGTTTGCTTCAAAAAAAATATTTTTTCAACTATGGTAGAAACTAAAGGTAGAAACAGTACCTATTACTTTGAATGACAATCATGTAATTACTGTCAACTAAATGAACATTCACCAAAAAAAGCTAGAAATAGGCAGGCAGGTCAAGATCGCTACATTCTTTTAAAACTTAAAAAAATACTAAGAATACTTAAGTAGGTATAACATACGAAGTATAATCGAAAACTGAAACATCATACGTTTATAGCTGCTACCCTAAATGTTTGCTCTTGAGAATTCATTTCATTTCATCCGGGATCTTCAAATATTCTCTTGCAGCGTTGTCCGGGTGCACAAAAGACGGACAAGATATTTGTCCGCCGGAGTCCACGCCCCGAGCTCGTAATATGCGGACGTCAATACTTTGTCCGTGTTACCTTGCGTCTTTGTGCCGTGTACATACGGCTTAAGTATAGAACTTGTATTGTGTAGGAGCAGATTCACTGCTGCAATTTCAAAGATACTCTGTTCGGGAAGAGAAGCAACTGGTAAGTTCTATGATTTTTTTTTGCTCCCAGACAAATAGCCCCTTGATTTTTTTTTTTTGCATGGAGGAAATTCGACGACCGGATAGCCTAGTGGCTAGAAACCCTGACTATGAAGCTTGAGGTCCTGGGTTCGAATCCTGTTAGGGGCAGATATTTGTATGATGTGATGAATACGAATGTTTGTGCCCGAGTCATCGATGTTGTATGTGTTTAACATTTATAAGTATGTTTGTCTGTTGCCTGGTACCCGTAGTACATGACAAGCTTTGCTTAGTTTGGGACTGGGTCAATTGGTGTAATTTGTCCCATGATATTTATTTATTATTTATTATCTAACTAATATTATAAATGCGAAAGTATGGATGGATGGATGGATGAATGTTTGTTTGTTACTCAATCACGCCAGAACAGTCCCAACGGATCTGGATGAAATTCGACACATAGATAGAGAAAAGTCTGGAATAGCACATAGGCTACTTTTTATCCCGGAAAATTGCATAGTTCTCGCGGGATAGCGATAAACGAATTCTTTGCTGACGAAGTCGCTGGCAACACAGCTAGTTATTTATAATACTACGAGTGTTTTCACACGTTCTCCTCGCCCAACGATTGTGGTTCATCCTGGCAATGTGACCTGCCCAACTCCACTAGTAGTAGAGGGAGACCACCAATGAGGTGGAAGGACGATATCTGCCGACAGGCGGGTGGAGGATGGATGCGTATGGCTGTCGATCGCCAGGCGTGGAGAAGTGGAGAGGAGGCCTATGTCCGAAGACGGACGAACTAAGGGCTGCTATGGATGGATGGATGGATTATTTATAATCTAGGTAACTAATATTATAAATGCGAAAGTATGGGTGGATGGATGGATGAATGGATGGATGTTTGTTTATTACTCAATCATCTGTAATGTCATGTATCTGGATGAAATTTGGCACATAGATAGAGAAAAGTCTGGAATAGCACATTTTATCTACATTTTGGCTACATTTTATCCCGGAAAATTGCGTAGTTTCCGCGGGATAGCGATAAACGAATTCTTTGCAGACGAAGTCGCTGGCAACAGCTAGTTGTTTTATAATTATGTAGTGTGTAGATACCACCAAGCTTACAGTTTTAAGCAATCGTTGTCACCCAGTGTACCCGGCGCCGGGGCCTAATCAAACCGGAATGAGGCACCGACACGGTCCCGGACGGTCTCGGACGAATTAAAAAGGGCACGCCCGACGCCCCCATTATTGGCATTCCCGAGAATGTGACTCCGGTACCGAGGGCCCTTAATATCTACGGGGTGCTGAATGCTCTGCCAGCTTTTGCTTTTACGGCGACACTTGGTTTCTTTCCATTTGCGTACTTTTTGGGGTCTCGTACCTCAATTAGGGAAAAAGATACTTCGAAGAGGCTAATAGACGCTACCGGTAACCAGCTTCCTTGGACAGCGTATTGGTATCGCTGTCCAAAGGGGAAATTCTGCCAGCGTCTATGGTACTGTGCTAGGGGGGGGGGGGCTCCTTTTTTAAGTAAATATTTTATTTTGAGATCAGTTTTAGTTTAGTTTTTATTAAATTAAATTAGGGAATAAGGAACTCTTGCATTATCACTATTGTCTCCCTTTATGTCCGTATGTCAAGGTGGTTTTTCTCAGGAGCGCGTCAAATACTCCGATTTAGTACTCCTTGGAGCGGTGAAGTGAATTTCTAAGTTAACGCAATCAAAATTATGTAGTCGTTACATTAATGAAGATATTTCCATAGTTTCAGTTGTCTCAAAAAAATTGTACTTTTTTAATTCTTACGTCTTTCAAATCCTAAGTATAGAAATGGCATCTCGGAAAAAAAACATTTCAGTTCAGTTCAGTTTCTTTATTTAAAACAGTTTCTCAGATTAGACTCAAAAGTTACACTAAAAGAACTGACTTGACTTTTTAAACATGCGCGAAGTGTCCCACACAATTGTGAGCTTAAAATCAATTGCACATAATCAACGTCGCACACTCGCTGCGAATCCCCGTCATTACAATAGTAACGTTCGAAAACGTCACGTTAAACGTTTATGCGCCCATTCGTTGGCGTTCGTGGCACGTGACTCAGTAAAGCGGTGCATTCACTGGCGACAGTTGCTTTGCCATATAAAATTTCAATACGGATTTTGCAATGCTCATAAAATTTATTTTGATATGGGAACCAAGTAACAATCAGATCATCACACAGAAACAACAGAACTAAGCCTAAGATAATAGTGTAAAACCACATAAAATACAAAGGGTAGGGCGGCACCGTCGTCGAAGCCGAGCCATCTTGCCACAGGTTTAAATTTATGGCGAGTGCCGCGAATGCACATGCTTGTTATATTGGATTGGTTAGAAATTTGGATGTTAGAGTATATTCAGTGGCATAATTATAGCGTCAGGGGCTCGTGACAAATTCGTCAGATAGAGCCCCTTCCTCAATATCAGAAGTGCAACATCGTCCCTTCTGTGCTCCAGGTCAAGCCAGTTCAGGGCCAAGTAGAGCTAGGGGCCCGTGGCATTTTGCCACTCATGCCACCACTACGCCAATGAGTATATTGTTCCTAAGGCCGGCAAATGACCGGCAACTCTCCTGGGCTTGCTGGTTGTCATGGGTGGCGGTGATCGCTTACTAGGTGGCTCGTTTGCATTTGCCTCCCTCTTTCCATACATGCAGTTAGCAGCCCTAGCACCACCTTGTTATTGGCAAGATTAACTGCTACGACGGACGAGTAGCTTGATACCGAGATAGCTGGTACTCTAGATTAAGACATAGGCAAATTTTTATCCCGGAAAATTGCATAGTTCCCGCGGGATAGTGATCAACATGTCGTAGCTAGCCTAGACCCGCAACGTAAATAATTATAGCAGAATATAACTATCAACACCAGTTCTTAAATCTAATTCTACGCGGACGAAGTCGCGGGCAGAAGCTAGTATTGAATAAAAGTGTATGAGCCGCAAGCTTATTACGTAACTCAGTCGCGATCACCATGGTCTTCATTTTGACAGTTCATGTATGGGCTGACAATTGGCATCGGAATCAGCTAGCTGTCACATTCATACAAGAACTGTCAAAATGAACACGATGGCGATTGTGAACGAGTTACGTAGTAAGCCTGCAGGTACCACGAACGGGTTGAAACCAGTGAATACTGAGCTTTAAACAAAAAAGCTTGGCCAGCAAGTTTGGAAGTTCATTCCCTCCGTGCGCTCCATTAGTTTGGGACGATTTTTCCGACCCTCCAACTTCGGGTCGAGGCCCTTTGCTTTATTGCCAGAATAAACCGGGTAAGGGTTTATTTAATTTTGAATTTTTTAATTTTTAAAATGCGCTTACAAAATATAGTTTTTCTTAAAGAGCGAATAAAATATTCGTAAAAATACAAGTTGCAAAAGAAACTCAGAGAAATCATTAATAGGGGAAAAAAACATTCATTTTTCATTTCTAATAACTTCCGAATGCGGGCCTGGCTTACAAGCCATGGTTTGGTAGGCTTGCACTATATTGTGAGATTGACTTTATTTTAAAATCATAGACTTACGTACAGGTTTTCTTACATACGTACTTACATTTTGACATCTTAGATTGAAACAAGTTGAAAAAACATTACGCCGGAAACAATTTAAAATAATGTAATCGCGGTCGACATTTTAATCTGTTCAAAATAAACCTGAAATTACCCCCGTTTGTTGTAACAATGTTAATCAAAACGAAATAGTGCAAAGTTTCACGGCTGCGGGTAGTTTTATGTAGGTAATTAGCTCGATGATTGAGTGTTGTATACTCTGTGAATTTTGGGGTTAACTTTTTTTTTAAAGCGCCAGCTGGCCAGTGTGCAGTGGTTCGCTTATTTGCGTAAATACATGTTAAGTATAACCAGACCACAACAATGTTAGTTTCTCGCATAATAAACGCAATTGCAAAACAGCTAGGGAATGCTGCCTGCGTGATGGACCGACCGAGGACCTACCTAAGGGTCCAGGTTTATTTAAATTTTTGGCGTAAGTTTTGTTTCGGTTAGTTTTGTAGGTGGTAGAGCCTTGTGCAAGGTCCGTCCGGATAGCTACCACCATCTTACTCGCTAATCCTGCCACTAAGCAGCAGTGCTTGCACTGCTGTGTTCCAGTGTGGAGAGTAAGACAGCCGGGGAAATTACGGGCACAAGAGGCATTTCATCTTAGCCCTCTAGGTTGGCAACGCATCTGCAATCCCTCCGGGGTAGCGGTTGTCTATGGGCAGTGGTGATCGCTTACCATCAGGTGACCCACTTGCTCGTTTGCCTTCCTATTCACATTAAAAAAAAAGTAATTTTTAAGGCAGCTTTAGTTTATATTTGTGTTAATATTTTTATAAATAATAGTATTTGCAACATACTTGCAGAAAAGTTCATTTGGTCGTGTGTTATAAACAACTAACTGCCCGCGACTTTGTCTACGCCGAAGTAAATGTTATGTTACTCAGAGATAATGTAGCATTTTAATGGTGTAAGAATTTTCAAAACTCTTCCAGTAGTGTTTGAGTTTATTCCTTGCAAAAAAAATACAAACGGTTCTCTTCATAATATTAATATAAAAGTACGTATAAATAACACATACCTAGGTATTTATAAACGAGTAGCTGTTTCCCGCGGCTTCACTCCCATTCACGCTTTTTTTTTCAAAATTTTATTTTATAATCCGTCCAGTCGTTTTAGCGTGAAGAAGGAACAAACATACACACTCACTCACATCGTCACATCGTCACTCACAAACTTTCGCATTTATAATATTAGTAGGAAGTAGGATAGAAGAGACAGAATAAGATAGATTTGAACTGGGCTGTAAAACATTAACATTTTCTTCCTCCACACACCCCTCAAGGTGTCTGTCATGCCAACCGTCCCCAATCATTTCAGATGTCACAATTTTATCAGAAAAACAAAATGTTGATATTTTTCCCGCGGATCCTCCCCAGCGTAAGCTTCGTTATTTTTCGATGAATTCAAATTGGAACTGCTTTTGTTCCGCCCGAGCGTTAATTATGATGTAAGGGGAGGGGATTCTCGCTTTGAATTATATTCGGTGCCGAAATTAGTTTTCGCGTTTTGTCGTTCGACACGACGTTATTTTGCTGATGAATAAACTAATTACTTCACGTGAACATGTGCATAGTAATTATGTTAACATAAATACTAATCCGTTTGCAGAACTAGGCTGCAAGCCTTTTCAATAGAACCGTGAGGTTATAGGTTAACCGTTTCGACGCCAATGACACATATCAACACCGCTGGTTCAACGCCAAAGCCCTATATATACGTCCATTACTTCAATGCAAAAGGAACCTTCGTTCAATCGGGTTTAGGTTCAACTTAAGGCATCACAATAAAGTTAGTCTGGCGTATGGGTGACGTCTCTTGTATTTGACGGAGCTGCGATAAGGTTAAGGGAGATAGGTTTAAATGATCAGGGCTCGAACCGACCTTGTTTTAACCGGGGCCCTTAATGTCGAAAAAAAGAGATATGGAGCACTCTGGCAAACATTACTTACTTACTTACTTAATTGAAATCATTTATTCAGCAACAATATACAATATACAATCAACAGTTTAATTTCCATTACAAATAAAAATACAAAAAAAAAACATATCCGCACTAGGCTCATCAAAATAAACATGTAACTAGGTCATCAACATAAACAAGTGTTATCTGCCACAAGCTTTGTCATAATTTCCCAAAGTGAAATCCGCAACAAGCTTCGTCATACCAATTTAACAACTACACCCCGGAATGATGAGTACCCGGTCCAAACGTCCCAAAAATGCTAGCGGCATTGCCCCGCTGAATGGCCAGCGATATTTGTTGGACAAGGTACCCACCAGACCGTGGATCACCTCCCCTGTCTCTCAACCTACGTCCCAAGTCCTTACTTACTTACTGGCTAGGTTCATTGACCCGAAGTGGATCTTGGCCTCCGACACCAGACTCCTCCACGCTTTGCGATCCCGGGCCAGCTCGCGCCAGCCATCGGTCCCGAGATCCGAGAGATCCCTTTGAACCAAGTCGCTCCAACGATACCTACGCTCCAACATTATACATTATGGCATACAAAATTCGGACAAATGTAATGTTTCGTTTGTAAACAACCTGAGTAGGAAAGAGACGTGGTTATTTAGCGCGAGTTCATAGACTGATCGAAAATGCTAGCAATAATATCGTGTCGTTTGATCTCCGTAACATAATTACATAAATTAAAGTGTGTTTGTTTGAATAACTTTTACGGTACGATAAGCAATGTTCTATTAAAAATACTGAATAATAAGAGCCGTTTAATATTCCGCGTACGTTTCTCTGAAGGATCGATCAATTCAGTCAGTAAACACCGAGTCTTTATAGTAAGAAAATGAATACTTCCGCAAGGGAAATTAGGAGGCGTTAGCGAAGGCTTTGGTTGCCGGATGCTCTAGAAATTGCTTGCTGATGAAATACAAGAAAAATAGAATAGTTGTTTTGTTTCGCGTCTTTTGAGAACGCTCGACACTCTTAATTTTCCCATAGATAAAACTGAATGTACCAGCTGTTTCTCTTCCCACGCAGATCGTGGAAGCCCATCGAGGGAATGGGCAAAAATTCTTAGGAATTCTTATAAGCGATGCGGTTAGCGGTAGGTCTATCCGTAAGTCTGTATAAAACGTCTCTATCTCGACACCGTCTGCAAGTAATAGGCGCCGCAGCCTCTCGCATGACAATACGGCTCTCATTCTAATTGCCGGCTGCTTCCGCCTCCCCGCGGGCTGACATGCCCACAGGCTCGAGTGCCGATAGACCACGCAAGTGCCTTGCAGTTTTTTAGGGTTCTGTACCTCAAAAGTAAAAAACGGAACCCTTATAGGATCACTTTGTTGTCCGTCCGTCCGTCCGTCCGTCTGTCAAGACCCTTTTTCGCAGGAACGCGTGGAGGTATCAAGCTGAAATTTATATCAAATACTCAGGTCTACTGCCCCTTGGAGCTGTGAAAAAATCAAACTTCTAATCTAACGCAATCAAAAGATACAGCCAATTTCCGAAAACTCGCAAGGGAATCAAAACCTACAGGGTACTTCCAGACAGAATCTTGAAATTTGGTATGAAGGTAGGTCTTATAGCACAAATTAAGGAATAATTGCGAAAACCGTAAATATGTATGTATGTCTGTATACCCCACACTGCGTACATTTTGCTTTGGAGCAGGGCTCTGCTTACACTGGTTTATAGATATTTATAGATTGGCCGGTTTTTTTAATATACAGATATGTATATACCTACGTATTCATGTAAGATAGACACCTTAGTTCAGTTAGCATGTCTTGAATTGTAGGGGGTAATCTCTAGATCTAATGAACCGATTTTGAAAATTATTTCACCAATAGAAAGCCACATTATCTGTGAGTGTCTTAGGCTATATTTAATTTTGCACGGACGAAGTAGCGGGCAGCAACTAGTGTGAAACAGTGAGTTATTAAACCTCTACTATACCTGAACTACGTGGAAACTAACAAACACCTTCAGCTGTCCCTATGTGGAATAGACTCAGCAATCTGTGCATTTACTACCTGGAAACAACACCTCACACTAAAACCATCTAGTTCTCCAGTTTATTATCCAAAACTTTGACTTGTTCTATTATTATGAACTAACAATGCACAAATAAGGTTTCAAATCGATTCTTCAAGCATCACTGTCTGCCGGACGTATCCTCTCCGATCGCCTCCTGCCACCCTTGATTTTTAGGGTTCCGTACCTCAAAAGGATAAAGAGAACCCTTATAGGATCACTTTGCTATCCGACTGTCTGTCCGTTTGTGAAGACCCTTTTTCTCTGGAATACGTTAACGTCATCATCATCATCATCATCATCAGCCTGAAGACGTCCACTGCTGAACAAAGGCCTCCCCCTTAGCACACCATAATGAACGACAAGTCGCCACCTGTATCCACCGGTTTCCCGCAACTTTTACGATGTCGTCAGTAGTCTTTTACGTTAACGTATAAAGTTGAAATTAATACTATTAGTTCTGCGGTTCTATGGAGCTGTGAAAAATTCAACACTGTATGTCAACTCAGTCAAAAGATACCTAATCATCAACAAAAATTGAGGTATGAAACTCAGCCCAAGAACTAATGAAATACATCAAAAAATATATACACAATGACCTCACACTACCTAAATTTTAATTAAGCGCAGTGGTCTTACCATGACGTATTAATGCGATTCAATTTGACGTTTTAGCTGTCAATTTGACATTTTAGCTGTCATTTTTGACACTTGTAGTATCTGACAGCGAGCGAGCCTACTTTGCTTCGGAATCGAATCGCATTAAGACGTCATTGTAAGGCCCCTGGGCTCTGCTAACACTAGATTTTTTAATCGCTTGCCGAATTTGCACGGAACACTCGGTGCGCGAGTCCGACTTGCGCTTGGCCGGTTTTTTTCTCGACGTCCCCCATCGCGTATAATAAGCCTAAAAGGCTCTTTGATTCCTCCCCCCTCTCAGATTTTCCCGTAGGTTTTTCACTCACCTTTGAGGGACTAACGACTCAACGTCAAAGTCGACCTCGGACCACTCTGACCACACTACAAAGGTATCACTGCCCTTTGTGTTCTTATGTTCTTAAGTTTTTTTTTCCTCCCAATTTTACATATTTCAAGATCGAACCTTTGCGTTTGTGGACGGCATTGCTTGGTTCACAGGACGGGGCTTTTTATGACGTGACCCTTTTCAGGGGTTTGATTGAAGATTGTGTGTGGATGTCGTGTGTTTTGATGTATTGGGAGACAATTATTGCGTACGAGGAAAATGGGGTTTCAATTTATCTGCTTGGTTAGTTGACTAGAATAGTACATTACTGCAGAGGCCGGGAAAGAAAGGCTTGCAGGCTGAGAAATGTATATAGACGGCCGAGCTTTGCGAGGCCGGATAGGAGTACGAAGCCTGCAAGTTCTTAAACGCCGAGGCTTGTATAGTACATTACTGCAGAGGCCGGGAAAGAAAGGCTTGCAGGCTGAGTAACGTATCTAGACGGCCGAGCTTTGCGAGGCCGGATAGGAGTACGAAGCCTGCAAGTTCTTTCACGCCGAGGCTTGTATAGTGCTTTTCTCAAACATGCAATGAAATAAATAAAAAAACTCCAAAAAATCCTTAGAATGTTGCCGCTAGCGCGTGCATTAGGCAGCGGCCGAGCAGCAGCAGCTGCATATCCTCCACGTGCGTGACCCCCAGCAGCGCGCCCCGCGCCCGCGCAACGAACGACGACGACGACGACCACAAAACAAAACACGATCGCTTTGCAGGCCAAGGCCTGCCATTTTATATGAAAATCCATTACATACCATTTGTCTAACCGCGCCCGCAATGTGATACGTCCCGGCCTATTATTTGGAACGTAAGGTTAACATTTCATTGCATCTTTGAGAAATAGTGCTTTTCTCAAACATGCAATGAAATAAATAATAAAACTCCAAAAAAACCTTTAGAATGTTGCCACTAGCGCGTGCATTAGGCGGCGGACGAGCAGCAGCAGCTGCATATCCCCCACGTGCGTGTCCTCCAGCAGCGCGCCCCGCGCCCGCGCAACGAACGACGACCACAAAACAAACGACGATCGCTTTGCAGGCCAAGGCCTACCATTTTGTATGAAAATCCATTAGATACCACTTGTCCAACCGCGCCCGCGACGTGATTCACGTGATACGTCCCGGCCTATTATTTGGAACGTTAGGTTAACATTTCATTGCATCTTTGAGAAATAAAACTTTGCTTGATGAGGTTGTGTCATTGTTGTGGCGGACATAAGAAAAGTTTGCCACGTTATGTGTCCAAATATACCTAATACACCATGTAATTTGTGTCCTGTCCAGAAATCAAATAAGGGACACGGATGATCAGGTCGTATATTTTTGACCGTGTTTCTCGTAATACATTGACTGCATGGGAATGGTCTTGTTACCTCTGGCTATGTCTACCCCGTAACGGATAAAGACGTGATATTGTATGTATGTATGTATGTGCGCGGAGCTCCTACGGCGTTGTTCAAAGCAATCAATTAATCCGCGACGTCGCTAATGAGCCTGTAGGCGTCGCTTTGTCATTTTGTTATTACCCGACTGCGGCGAAGCCCTGGAAGAGGGTTATGTGTTTGCCGAGTATGTACATTAGCGTTCGTAAATATGGAAATGAAATAGGTAATTCATTACGTAAATAATAATTAGTCGATCAGGTATTAGTATACCTCATACCGTGAGGTGCTTTTTGGTGCGCAAAGAAATACCTTATTTTTTTACCTTTTACTGACCAGTGATTGGCCCCCTAACCAAAAACAAAGGCCGGTTAAAACTACGCCTTGCCGTGTGTCTATGCAAACTCCTGTGCAACGAGGCGTAGTAACCGTTCACCTGAAGTAATTTTTTCCCATGAGTAAGCTCCATAGAGAAAATAACGAATCAGAATGGTAATAAGGGCTATAAAGTTATGACAACAATTTTGATACATACATACATACATACATATCGTCACGCCTCTTTCCCACAGGGGTAGGCAGAGACTACTTTGTTCCACTTGCTACGATCCTGACATACCTCTTTCGCTTCGTCCACATTCATCAATCTCTTCATACATGCTCGTCGGTTTCGGGTACTCTTGACCTGGCCTTTTTCCAAAACGTCCCTAATTTGATCATGGAACGTCCGCCTAGGCCTTCCCCTCCCAACGCACCCATTCACACTCGCCGTATAAATCTGTTTAGTTAATCTTCTTTCATCCATCCTCTCTACGTGACCAAACCAACTAAGCATACTTTTTTCTATCCTAGTCACTATATCTTCTTTCACACCAGCACGTTCCCTTATCACACTATTCCTTATTCTATCTTTCAGTGATACACCTTCCATACCTCTTAACGCTCTCATTTCTACCGCATTTATTCTACTTTCATGCTTCTTTTGCCATACCCAACTTTCGCTACCGTACATTAGTGTTGGAACGAGCACCCCTCTGTGAACAGCCAGACGCGCCTTCTTTGACACCTTCTCACTGCTCACAAAGGCGCGCAGCGCTCCATTGACCATGTTTCCTGCATTCACTCTTCTTTCAATATCTCTTTCACACTTTCCATCTGTCGTAAAAGCCGAGCCCAGATACACAAACTCTTTTACCTGTTCTACTTTCTCACCCGCAATCATAATCTCACATTCTGTCATGCTATCGTCTTTTTCGAATACCATAACTTTCGTCTTGCTTACATTAACTTTCATGCCTTTCCTTTCCAATGCCCCACATAAAATGTTAGCCATTCTTTGCAACTCCTCCTCCGACGATGCTAACAACACTTGGTCGTCGGCGTATAGGAGGCATTTGATGGTTAACTCGTTCATCCTTAGTCCACAGTCATTCTCTTTCAAATCATTCAGGCACGTATCCATGAATAGGTTGAACAGCCACGGTGACGCAACACATCCTTGTCTAACACCTTTTTCGATGCTAAACCATTCAGTGTACGCCCCGTTTATCCTTACATAAGCACTAGAATCCTCATAGAGAGATTTTAGCGCTTGTATCAGATTACTGTTCACCCCATGCATGGCTAACGCTGACCACAACTCATTCCTCATCACCCTGTCATAAGCCTTCTCCAAGTCAACGAATAAGCAGTATATTTTCTGGCCTTTGGCCATATACTTTTCAGTTATACGCCGCAAGGAGAAGACTTGATCCGTGCATCCCATTCCCTTTCTAAAACCCGCTTGTACATCCCATATTTTCTCATCCGTCTCTTTTACCCGTTTTTTGATAACCTATTATATTTACCAATATTAATCGAGTTCCACTCATTATGCTACACAACTGCTAAAAATTAACCCCCTTATTCATAAACTCTCTATAGATTTCTGCTAACTTAGCAATCGTTTGTCCTTATCTGTTGCTTTGACATTTACCTTTCACAGATAAGGACAAATTATTACTAAGTTAGCAGAAGCCTATAATAGAGCGTATATGAATGTATAGGGGTAACTATCTATAATGGCTGGCCAATCAGAATACAATGATCGCTAATTTTGGCTTGGCTTAATTTTACGTCGTATTTCCTTTAAGTTGTTCCTCATGTCAAGCTGTGTGTCATACGATTTGTGTAAACACGGAACGACTCATCATGCCCTGAATACCGTAACCTACCCAAGGCGAGCCCATGTCAAGCGATAGCTATGTAAAGAATAGATAAGGTATTAATAGCATTAGCGTAGAAATAAGTCTATGGATCCTTTATTTGAATTATCCTATCCTAGGTACTAATATTATTAATGCGAAAGTTTGTGACGATGTGAGTGAGTGAGTGTGTATGTTTATTCCTTCTTCACGCTGAAACGACTGGAAGGATCTGGATCAAATTTAGAACGGAGATAGCTGGTACCCTAGATTAAAACATAAGCTACTTTTTATCCCGGAAAATTGTATAGTAAATAATTATTCTAGAATATACTATCAACATCAGTTCTTAAGTTTAATTCTACGCGGACGATTCTTGTATATAAGTATACCTATAGGTATAATCTGAATCTCGGAAACGGCTCTAACGATTTTCATGAAATTAAAGTATGCAGGGGGTTTAGGTAAAAAATACAAAATCAAAATTTTTGAAAAACGTACAAAAAATTCCGAGCTAAGCTCATCAGATCATGCAGGTACTAATAAATCAAACAAAGAAAAAAAAAAAAAAAAAGCTAACAACGGATGTCTTCTTTACTTCCGCAAAAGTAGTTTAATCTATCAGCGACTTTCTATGTAACTAACTGGCACGTTTTTCGCATAAAAAAACCTGATATCAACTATTTGAGTATGAAAATAATTTATTACGTCTTTTACCCGTTTTCTACCCTTCTATGTAGGAGTGTGACGGTAATGAGGCAAACTTGTTCGAGTATTAACATTTACAAAATAACTTCGGAGGGTCAATGAACTATGAATTGAATTAACCCATAACTTGTGTTGAGCTTAAACAGTTTATCCAAAAAGCGGGTTTTACTAGGATTTGCGTTTTATAATTAAAACTTTATCGCCCTTTCCATTGTTAACGGAATTCATTTAAAATGCAGAAAAGATTTCGTTTGTTCCATGCATATCCTGTTTCGAACGTGTTATTTTTTTTTAAGTTTATAATTTAGCTGTTTTAATATCCATACGGCAGCATGGCAATGCTGGTCTGGGTGTAAAGATAAAACGTAGAATGTACCAGTAGCTTCTCTTCCCGCGCAGATGGTAAAAGCCCATCGAGGGAATGGGCGAAAATCTTAGGCCCTCTGCTCTGTCCAAAAATAACAATCGAACATACACATACATACATACATACATACATACATACATAAATATCGTCACGCCTCTTTCCCACAGGGGTAGGCAGAGACTACTTTGTTCCACTTGCTACGATCCTGACATACCTCTTTCGCTTCATCCACATTCATCAATCCCACACATAGATAATTATACATACACGAATGATTTTTACGGGCGGTAGGGCCTTGTGCAAGGTCCGTCCGGATCGCTACCACCATCTTACTCGCTAATCCTGCCGCTAAGCAGCAGTGCTTGCACTGCTGTGTTCCAGTGTGGAGAGTATGACAGCCGGGGAAATTACGGGCACAAGAGGCATTTCATCTAAGTCCTCTAGATTGGCAACGCATTTGCAATCCCTCCGGGGTTGCGGGTGTCTATGGGCAGTGGTGATCGCTTACCATCAGGTGACCCACTTGCTCATTTGCCTTCCTATTCACATAAAAAAAAACACTCCTTTATCCCTTACGGGGTAGACAGAGCCTAAGGTAACAAGATCTTAACGCCACGTTTAGCATGATTATGATAATATCATGAGCGTATAGGTGGAAAGGGGAATCAAACTAAGTCGCCTTTAACAAAATAAGTTCTAAATTGAGTTGAATATATAGGTACTTCTAAAAAAAGCTACCAGCTCTGTCGTTAAACTCGACAGAAGTTACCATAGAAATTTCTCCTAAAAATTGCCAACTCTAATCCCCTAAAACTCTTTGCCTTTTGTAAGCTAAGCTCGGCATAGCTTAGCTGAGCTTAACGCGTACAGTACGACTTTGGTCTAAGTGACAAATTGTTCCGTCCTTACATGGTCCGTGCCAAGTGTTATTCCAAAATGGCGTATGTGTTTGAGTTAGTAGTAGCACTTAAAGCGTTTTGGTATAACAAAGCGGTCCGGCCTCGGTGATTGATGGTTACTTTCAGCTAATTAGATAAGGGATACCTCGCGTATATCTTTGTGTTATAATGTGGCTGTGCGTGCGACGTTAATGGCGGATTTTCAGACGGTAGATTACGCAATCCTACGAACGTGGAAAATTTGAGCAATTATCACGAAGTAGAGTATTAAAACGTTCCAAACTTCCCCTGATAGTGACATGTGTCATTAATGGCTTAGACGGGACTACCGCGGCATAATAAAATGTCACGTCAATTACATGAAAATCCGTCCAGTAGTTCTTGAGTTTAAAGCGAATAGACCGAAAGACAGACAGACGAGGCGGAGGATTTTGTTTTATTATTAACTAGCATCTGACTTAAAAACAGATGTTGATAGTATATTCTGCAATAAGCAATGCAATAAGTAATTACGTTGCGACTCCAGGCAAATACGACCTTTCACATGTTTGTCGCTATCTCGCGGGAACTACCCAATTTTCCCGGATAAAAAGTAGCCTATGTTTTAATCTAGGGTACCAGCTATCTTCTTTCCAAATTTTACCCAAATCGTCCAGTCGTTTCACACTCACTCATCACTCACTCACTCACATCGTCACAAACCTTCGCATTTATAATATTAGTAGGATAATACGTAATGTAGAGTTTAAACATACATATCTACATTTATACATAAACTAGCGCCCTCTTACTAAATCAGCGATCGACGCAAACAAAATGAAGCATTTATACCCGCTATCGCTTCAGCTTCCGCTCTCTCTACCGCTCCGCCATCAGTGTAATCACATAATATGATTTATGCGCGAACCCGCGCCTCTATTATTGTGCCAACGATCGAAGCAAACAAAATGAAGTCTTCACATAAATCAGCCTCCGTTGCCGCTAACGCACCAGCTTCCGCTCTCGCTACCGCTCCGCAATCAGCATAATCGTGTTAACACGATGATTTATTGACAAATCCGCGCCGCACTAGTTGTATCAACGACTGACGCAAACAAAATGAAATCTTTCGTTGATTCGATTGTTTCTTGCGTAATTGATAGTTGCTTGGTTTTAGTTCGCTTATTTGCGTTGTTCTTTAAGTTATGCTCTAAAAAACGTATCTAAATCTCGATTGAGAAGAATTTTGCTCATAAAAAGTACCTAGTAAATGTCACACAAAGCAAAGGCATTTGCCATGACCATTATTGCCCAGGATGCAATGATTCATGGTTTCTTCTCTTGAAAGAGAACCGGAACGCCCGAACATACGAGGAAGTTATCTGCCTTGCACCCCATTGGCTTGTAGATAATGTAGATATAATACCGATTCAGGTGTCTCTGACTAGAAACGGTACTAAATAGTCAGGGTTTCCATCAGGTGACCCGTCTGCTCGTTTGCCCCTTTTATATAAAAAAAAAAATTTTATAACGAATTTTTTTTAGATCGGATTTCACACATATTCTTAGATTTTAGTGCTCTTTACTTATGTGTAACATTTATTAAAGTATTGTGGCTATTTTAGAAATTAGATTTCCCTTACATCAATTTGTTTCGACAGTAACGTCCCTTACATGCCAAGTATTTTGCAGTCTTGCCCCTTACGTGGAATTGACCTCTACGTTGGAACCAACAATAATGACAAAAACAGGGTAAAGGACTAGTTGGAGAAATGCATGAAATACAAAATAGTGTACAGGGATTGTCGAAAAGAATGCATTGAATACAAAATGGTGCATAGATGTTTATGAAAAAAATGCATGAAATACAAAGTAGTGTATGACGATTTTCGGATACATTGTTTTTGTGAGGCTGATCCGACAAGAACCCCTTGAAAAAAATTAGAGTAAGGGACATTTTTTTAAAGCTAGAATTTTTTCAATAATACCATTCGAAAGAGCGGAAAATTCTGAACAAAACTGTATACTCAACTCATTTTGCGTATTTTGTCAGTTACGCCAATTAGACCTACAGCCGACGATATCAGTCATCCGTCACATCACCTAGTTAACCGTTCAGTCTGTCTTTATTCTACTTAGGTAGTCGATACGGACACAATGAGCGGAAAATGATAAAAAAGGGCGCGTGTTGGCCCTCCTAGTGTGCTAGTCAAGTCATATCAGTCATCACCTCGGATACGTATTTCACTATGTCCCTTTCTTTCTTTATGTGTCAGTAAAGGACGCAATCAGCTAGAAAAAGGCAAGCGTTTTGGACCTCCTATTGAACTAGTCCTATCAAGTCACCTTGTTTATTATTCAGTGCATCTCTTTCCCACTAAGTTTGTTAGTAAAGGGCGCAATGAGTAGAAATTTGATAAAACGGTGCGCGTATTAGTCCTTCAGTGAACTAGTCGTAACAGTCATCACCTCGTGAGTACATCACTTTCCCATTGAGCTTGTCGAAGACACAGTGAGAGTCTAACGAGTAGACGGTTAGACGAAGTTAAAGAATAACCGGCCAGTCATTTATTTAGTTGCTCTTTCTTAATGAACGAGCCAGCGAAGGACACATATAGCGTTCAGTGATAAAACAGTGAACGTGTTGGCCCTCCAAGTGAACTATTCGCATCAGTCATCACCTCACACTCTACTATAAACGTATGGTAGAGTACGATCTTTTCTTGCTGAACGTGTCAGCAAAGGACGCAACAAGGGCGTACGCCTTTCTAGTAAACTAAATCCGATACAACACCTCTTGTATGCTTTGTCTTTAAAACTAAAGTTTGTCTCTTTCTTAATGAACGGATCAGTCTTTCTTAAAGAACATATTTTGGCGTCTAGAGTTCAGTGACAATGTCTACTCAGCTAGTTGGCCCTCCAAGTGAACTAGTCGCATCAGTCATCACCTCGTTTATTTCTGTGGACGGTCACAGACGCTGTGTCGTATTGAATAATGAGCCGGCACTGTTGGCTTGCTTTCACGTGTTATAATACTTCACGTACACTTTAGTATGACGGGTTAATATTTTTTTGACAAAAAATAATAATAATACACTCTTTTTGCTAACAGATCCCTTTAAACCTGTATTGTCATCGGGTCTACATTAAATATTATGTCTGGCAAAATACATGTCAGTTTCTTTTAATTTTATGAGCTGTAGATATTATATTTAACTATGTCTGTTAGTTACAATTTCATGTTGTTGATGGTCTACACTGACGAGCAAAAATAACGGGTCATTTTTCATACAAAGGTCTATGAAAAGCGAGCCGTTATTTTTGCTAGTGAGTATAGTTCACAGTCGTCATTTTTTTGTCGGTGAAATTGCAACTTTATGGCTTGTGCTCTATCGTCCTATTTACATCAGCTTTTCCCTGTAACTTGTACAATTGTTATACCATCATTATAATGATCAATGAATGGTACAATTTAAATATCGACAGCTGTCGTCACGTATACGTGTCATAAATGACCAAATCTCAACATTGGAGAGCAGACAATCCAAAACATCGATTGATCGCTTGTTTATTGTTTACGTTCGACCAACAGTCTTTGTTTGTGAATTATTTAAATAGTTTAATATGTTTACCTGCCGCTAAGGTTGACAACACACTGAAAATAAATTAATCATCGCTTAAAACATGAATATTTGAACATGTAATTTATGCAAATAATAATCTTATTTGCATCCTAAGCAAATCATTGAGTCGTTTAAAATCTAGAAAGCAGCATGGTAAATTGAATCCATTAGGGTAATGGAAATAATTTTCTAGTTTTGACAACCCTATTTCATTATTTATATTTGGTACAAGTTGAAAATTGAAAGCGGGTAATGATGAGAAGATACAAGAAACTACTCACTATCCAAAAGTTTACTGCGCTTTTCTGATGCGTTAGGAACCGCAGTCACTTTAATTATTTCTGTTTATCGAAAGGTATGATGAAGATAGAGAGAGTTGGTGAATGTTATTACGAGCTCTCGGTACAGTATATTACAGCGTCAAGTCGGTTATACTTTAATCTGTTTGAGATGGGAGAACGAGACGATTCACGAGCGCATTAGATTCTCTAAATATATAATGTTGACTTGCAGCTCACTAGTTATAAAATGTATCATAAGACTGTTTGTCTATTTCATTGTTATCTCAAGTTAGTCATGCGACTTGCCAAGGTCGGGTGTGTCCCGTCCTCATGGTGACGTCACATTGCAAACAAAATTGCATTACATTACAAATTGTTCTACAAGCTGTTTTATCGCTATATCTTTATTTGCGAATGACTGAGAAGTTTCTAAAAGGCAAGGTGAACTTTTACTGGGGCTAGGTGTAGCGGGAAGATTGGATTTGATCAATCATAATTGTCTCATTAAAGGAGGGATTTTGTTTTTAAATTTAATTTTGATTACACGTTATCACTTCACTTTACCTTAACGAACCACACTCTTAGGGCCTGTTTCACCACTCCTTAACTGTCAGTTATCTATGATTCCGTCTCTATTTATTACTACAAAACAGACAGAGACGTCATCATAGATAACTAACAGCTAAGGAGTGGTGAAACAGCTAAGGGCCTGTTGACACGTGTCACTATGTCACATCGAATAGCATTATAACAACTTCATTGCAATGGATCGAATCCTTCGTCTTCCGCTCCGTCTCAATCGATAGGCAGCCTTAGGTGGAATAAGCTTCCTAGATCGCTATCGGTTCACTAATGTTTGACCTTCAAATTATTGACAAAAAAATGGTCATTTGACAAACAACGATTCACCAAATACAATGATAATTGGCAAACGAGACATTTGTCAAAAGTATCATCTTACAAAAGCTCACTTAGCAAATGATCAATTAGCAAACACAACACTTGCAAAATTAAATAATAAAATGTAAATTGACCTTTTTCCATTTCCCCAAATAATAAATGTTTCGCATAACATTGTAAATTTCAAAATTTATCAAAGGCTGTCATAAAAAAAATAACCCTAACCTAACCTTACTGAGTCACTTCCACCGGGATGGGTCTTGCTATAGTGAAAAAGATAGTTTTTTTTTATGCCAATAGTCGTTTTGTCTGATAACGCAGTTGCTAAATGATCATTTGGAAAAGTGAGTCCTTTGTAAAATGTCTAGTAGTAAAATGATCAATTGGCGAATCATTTTTTGGCAAAACGATGTTTGTCAAGTGTAATTTCGCCAAATGACTTTCGGTCAATTGGCAGGACACCTCGCTATCGCTTGTGACTCGCGCCGTCTCGTTAATAATGAACCAGCACACAGCTCCGGCAGGCGATTTGACGCGTCATCGGGTCAACCCTGTTTTATTATTAAAATTAACTTGGCGATAATCATGTTTGCTCCCGGATTATATCGATTGTGGATTTAGCGTCGATTCCCGTGTATTTGCAAACATCACCTGTACCTGTAACTAACGATAATGCGGGTACATCCAGGAAAATATATTCACGTACCAGCGTAGAACCCTGTCGCAATTGACAGACCGCCGTTGCACAAACTCGAGTGCTATGTCACCTTATTGCGATAGGGTTCTACGGTGGTAATGAATACATTACCCTGGCTGAACAATTCATCGTCATCAAAGCCGCCTGTCGTCGACTTTCGTTCTTCGACAGATATACTTTCATTTCTGATTTTGATTTGAGTTTTGAATGTAATATTTGTAATAATTTTTAATATGTCCGAGCCTCACGGTAGATTTATATAAAAAAAAAAAAAAAAAATTTTTGATGCAATTTTTTTTACAATTGATGGCCCCCCTACCCTGATTTAATTTCAAAAGATTTTTTGTTGCAAAAATCCTGAAAAATTAAAATACACTGGATATTTTATCAGAAATTTGTTTACATGGATCACAGTTTATATCTATTATTTATAATTCTGTGCGTTTGCTTCCGTCAATCAAAGATTAACGTTGTATGTTTGTCTGTTACAGATGCATCATCCAATTCAGATGAAGCCAGCTGACAGCGAGAATAGAAACGGTAAGTGCTTGTTTAATAAGTACTCGATTTGTAAAAACGACAACGAATTAGTGAGAACGACCGCTCTCTTACATTAACGAACACAGCATATGGACGCCGCGATGTTTTATTATTCATACACATTGCTGGAACGAACGGCCCATTGACATTGTAATCAGTGTCTTAATCACATTTATAAAAGGTTCTACATAGCTCAAAAAAAAAAAGGTCAAAAGGTTCATAGCTTTACTTTTCGGATTTTTCTATGTCTTCTAATTTTCAGTGTCGTTTAGAAATTAAATTTCTAACGGTAAAACGTAAAAAGTAAACATTAAAAATCAAAAAGTAAATTTCTTGATTAATTTGATATTTCCTATCATTTGAAAAACAGCGCCTTCTCTCGTCCCTGGTGAGCAGTACATGTTCCACGGGAGTTTGTAATTGTGTCGTACAGACACATCATTCAAACAGATGACGCTTAGCGACAAATATTCGCATAGTAACAAGGTCACGTGACAGTTGGTAACAGATAGAAAAATTCAGAGGCTTACTCACCTGCTATGGGTGGTGTAGGGGTATAGCACGCGTCACGGAATGACGAGGACCCGGGTTCGATTCCCGGCCATAGCTTTGCTTTTCGGATTTTTCTATGTGTTCTAATTTTCAGTGTCGTTTAGAAATAAAAGGTTTTGTTTCGGTCGAAACCATAATCAAAACCGAACTTTCAGTTTCGGTATCAGTTTCGGCAAAAAAACATTGCTTCGCTCTGACACTAGTTTCATTTTATCACGTTTTCCCGTGTTTAGCTAATTGCCGATAGCGCTACAGCGTTTACCGTATGACAAATCGATTCGGACGTTATCGTTAACTATCGCGTTACCGAGCTGGCGATAGTTGGCATACAACGCACCACCGAAGTTCTTACCACGAAGTTCTTTGTGGCTCTTGCAGCCGCGTAGTAGAGTCGTGTCGCCCGCCGTACGAAGACGCACGTGGGGTGAATATAATGCGACACACGCACACACGCATGCAAAATAGGCGACTTATTCTGACGTGTAGGTAATGGTGCGTCTGATTGTTGTCCGCTTTTAATTCGTTTATCGCTATCCCGCGGTCGCTAAAAGTAGCTATTATTCTAAATGTTCAAATTATCTCTGCCAAAATTCGGTTTTCTTTAAAGTAGGAACCATGCAGTTCTATAGTCTAACCCCCGTATTCATAAACGATCTGTATGTCTCTGCCAACAATCTGTTTAACAATTGTTTTTCCTTATCTGTCGATTTGACATTTTACCTTTCACAGATACGGTCAAACGATTGCTAAGTTAGCAGAAGCCAATATAGCGTTTATGAATAAGGGTGTAAATATTTCATGTTGTATATTTGATTACCTTCAAAGAGAGGAGGTTCTCAATCGGATTGTATTTTTTGTTTTTAATCTGTCGATATCTTCGACTACCGCCCAATGTAATGGTAATATTGCGAACAAGGCCTCTGGTAAAGACTAGTATTAACACAGTGATCATTCATTTCTTTCTAAATAGCAACTTCGTTATTTTTGAGCGCCCGACTTTCACTCTAACCTGGTGGCATAATAACTTCTTATCGTTGTAATATGCAAACACTAGATCATGCTCGTAAAATACGTTTTATAGCGCAATTTATCGTATACACATCACATTTTACGCTCCACGTCGCTTCTGCCGCGTACTGACTCGAATATAATCTGACCTATACTAGAAATTCGAAGTTCATATCGTGTCTTCCGTTCACATTAATAGTAATCAATATGTTAGCGAGAGGGACGGTATGATAAACTTCAGGTTTCGGATTTTGGAGTAACCCCACTGAGCTTCTGGGGCGATATTCGGTTTTTAATTTGCATCATTCGCTATATAATTATGTATACCAAGTCCATGATAACGAGTTAGTACTAGAAAATTCGGAAAGCACGCGATTGATCAGCCATATGAAGGCACAAATACGTATCGGACAGGTCAACATCTGTCTTTCGAATATTTTTTCGTTATACTTTCTGTTACACACTCTTTACACCGACCTCTTTCTCTACATTTGCTTTATATTTTGTGACATTGACTTTTGACATGTCTGTTGTCATGAATAAACGAACATACTTACTGTCATGTAAGCCTATGCCTAGGCATTGAAGTGAAATTGTTGACTCCCACCGACCTTCCTTTGTCCCTTTCATTTGCATACAAAAGTGCAACAACGAGAACGCTATATTAACTCGTTATCTTGGACGAAATATAAAATATCCCGTCTGGTATGGATTGAAATTTTCGCAATTTTCACACATTATGATAAGAAAAACGGGACTTAATCACGTAAATAAAATGTATTTTTGTAAATACTTCGACGTTTCGGACGCGACTTTGCATCCATGGTTTCGAAAGGACCATGAGGAGGAGGATTTTATTTACATGATTAAGTCCCGTTTTTCTTATAATATGTGCAGTATGTGTTCCGGCTGAAAAGCAGCGCTGAGGTGTCGCTCGTGTGAGCTGGCACTGGCAGCATTTGCTGACGTCGAACCAATTACCACTAAGCTTTTTATTTTATTTTTTGTGTTTTTATGTTTTTTGTGGTTGTTAGTGGTAATAAACATTTTTTCTTTCATTCTTTCTTTCATAATAATCCCGCCTGGTTTCAACTCACAACGGTCGTCAACTCACAGAATAGACACAATTTCGTGTGTCAAAAGTGTCTTATCAAGTTTGCAAATAGTCCGGCCGTAGTTTAGCGTTCGGAATAAGTCGCGCTTTCTATTTATACGACCGTCCAGCGGATTAGTTCGCAATCCGTTTGCCCATCAATCGCGCCAGGCAATACGTTGTATGCGTCCCTGACTACTCTTTAGCATTCATTTATTTGTTATTGACTGGCAACGTCGACTATCTCTACTATATCTTCCGCTGTAGACGTATCGTGATTATTCTGCTAATCTTAGAGTAATTTCAATGCCTTCAATGCTGTGGGAGCAATGAGAAAACAGAATTTACCAGTTGCTGCTTCTCTTCCCGCGCATCGAGGGAATTAGTGAAAATTTTAGGAATCATGTTTTAAGCGATGCGGCTAGCAACGCATCAATATTATTATTGATTCTCTTTTCCACCTATATACCCACAATCATGCTAAACGTGGCCTTTATAAAAGAAAAAAAAATATTTATTAGAACTAATTCGACACATAAAATTAAAATGAAAAATGAGCAGACAGACTTTCACAAACACTATTAACAAAAAAACTTATAAACTAAGAGACATAGACGTGATTTGTGTGTGTGTGTGTGTGTGTGTGTGTGTGTGTGTGTGTGTGTATGTAGAGGTATAATATTATTGTTTCCCATTTTCATGCCTACTTATTAATAACGTCTTCATCCCTTACGGGGTAAACAGTGTCATGGGTAACCTAAAGGCCACGTTCAATGTCAAGCGTCATTGAAGCCACTTTCATTACCTATGTAACCAATTCCCATACTCTTTTACAATTAGCAGCTCGGTCCTATAGTAAAGTTTCCCTGTTAGGTTAAATAAACATACGTGCAAAATTATACTGAAATTAAATTATACAACACACTAATAAAATAAACAAAGCACTGATCACTTATAATCAAATTATTCGATGATTTTGTTCTGGCGCGAATTAAAATTGCGGTATCAGTTTCAATAATGTGTGTTGATAAACACTGTGGTGCGTAATATTTACCGTTAAGATAGTACCTATTTACTTTATATAGACCCTCCAAATAATAATACATTGACGTATGCAGGGTTATTGGTACCTAATTCGACGTGTATTCTTTAGGAGGTGATAGGGGTGACTAACTACACTAAATTACTAAACTAAATTAATTAAAAACAATACTCAATGTAAATAACACAAAAAATACGGATGTAAAATAAGTATTTGATAAAATAACCAGTGTTTAATAGTTTTCATAAATCAGAAGAAAAAATGAGATTTAAACTGATACTTTTTTTAATAAATTATTAATGTTGCATTTTTGACTTATTTTGAAAAAAACTAAAAAACATGATAACTCAAAAATGGTTAACTTTTGCATTATACATATGTGGGTTAAAATTATTGCAAATAGTCACCCCTATCACCTCCTAAAGAATACACGTCGAATTACCAATAACCCTGTATAATATTTTGATTGAATCGGGCGTTATTTACGTAACTTTTTCTGATGACTTTTCAAAAATTACTGAAAAATGTGTTTTAACCAAAAATAGTTACGACACGATTATTATGACAAATGAAAATTATGGCACATAAAGGGACCAACTATTGAAATAATAATAATAATAAAAAATAAAAAGTGTTGGTATAAAATTAATGTGTTTTATGTACAATAAAGAGTTATACATACATACATAATATTGACCTAAGTATAAATCCTTATACTTATAAGCCATAGACATACTTATATGTTAGGTACTCCCTCAACCACGTCTGTTTTGTCTAGCGTCCACTAATCGCTTACTCAACGTCAATCGGCGGATAAAACCCGCTGTGTAAATACTGCACTTGTTGCTAAGTCATCACGTCTGAAGGAATTAAAGAGCGTTTTGAACCACTCGCGAACACTCTTATTAGTTGTCGACTCGTCACTTTTACGCAATAAAAATGAAAATAATGTAGTAGGGCGTTCGTAAAAAATAAAGAGTTAGGTTAGGTTGGGTTATATTCTGGCTGGTTAGGTTATTTTTATTAACACTGCTGATCATTGAAACTATTCTAAGCAGCTGGGTTTGCCTTGTTAACTGTTAACATTCCGATATTTCACTGAATTCCCGTTGGAATTCTCTAAATTTCCATGTGCCTTCCCAAAAATCCCATCGGGGTCTTTATTTGCGTTGCATAACCTCTCGTAGAAATATCGTAGCAAAGAGTGTCCTGGGTCATACACATTTTTTTGTTCGCGTCTCTCCTGTGGACATGGCAAAAGTTAAGGGTCTATAGTCAATATTTTTAAGTCAAGTCTACATCGGCGTGTGGGACGCCTGGCCAACTTTCGGCCCATTTAAATAAACCTTAAGTTTGCCGACCCGGAATCGCTAATTTTATGCCCACATGAGAGACAACATTTGTTTCTTACGGTGTGTATGACTCTCCTATGTGTTGTTCCAGAGGTTCAGCTAACAGAGCACACCAAATTTCTTCCAAATCCGTTCAACTGTTTGAGCGTGACAGAGTAACAAACATACGAACTACGAATGTTAATCTTTGTCAACAGTTCTCGCACGCTTGTACCTAAATAGCAGTGGTACTGTGTAGTTTATACATCGGGTGATTCCCACACAATTGATGGTGACATAAGCAGCTACTTGTTAAACCTTTGGAACAGTGGTTCTCAACCAGTGGTACGCAGAAGTTTTAAATAACAATCTTCAGAAATACCAGCAAATTAGTTTTGACTCAGGGACCCAAATAGGGTCTTGGCCTCCGAAACGAGAGCACGCCATCTGTCCCGATCGTGCGCAGCTTCTTGCCAGTCGTCGACTTGAAGACGTCGCAAATCCGCCTGGACACTGTTCCCCCAGCGATACCTGGGTCGCCCAACCGGACGGGGACCAGTCGGTCGTCCCACGTACACTCTCTTGGCAGCACGATCCTCTCCCATTCGGAGTAGGAGGCCGAACCAGCGAAGTCTGTGTGATTTTGTTACGCCGATGATGTTGGGTTCAGCCACCAGCTCCTGGATCTCTATGTTTTTACGGATCCTCCACGTACCGTCGTCTCTCTTGACAAGTCCCAGGATCTTACGCAAGACTTTCCTTTCCGCTACAAGGAGTTGATATTCCTCTTTTTGATTTAGTTACCAGCAAATTAGTGTTGTAAATGACTCGAGTTCTAGAGTCCTAATTTTGTAGACTCGACTCACTTAAGAGGACTGTGAACTCGAAGACTCCGAGCCCCGAGCCGTGTCGAGCGTGGGTAAATATGGAGCAGCAAGCGAACCTAAACTGAATCGGAATTGAATCGCATTAAGACGTCATGGTAGTGCCCCTATAATTATCTTCTATCTATGGCTCCATACTTACTTTCGCTCGACAAGGCTCGGATTGTTCGAGTTCACCTAGTCCTCTCTTAAGTGAGTCGAGTCGAGTCTCCAAAATTAGGACTCCAGAACTCGAGTCTGTTACAACACTACCAGCAATCAATTGAAAGTAAGTGATAACTGGAATGTGGCTTTGTGCTATAATATTCTAGGATTGCTGAACTTGTTCAGAAGATGCAAGCTCTATCTACTTGTCTTTCTACTGGCTAAAAAAAATATTTTCAATATAATTTAAATTAGAATATGCTAGTAGGTAGAGATTTTCTATCGTTTAAGTTTATTTTCGAATTGCTTTCTTTCTTAAAGATCGTGTCGTCTGCTAATGAAAAAAAAATTGTGTCAATTAATCAACAAAAGGTTGCGGACCACTGCATTAGAAGAAGCAGACGTGTGGTGACACCACTTTACAGCTCGCGGCTTTCCCCGGATTGTGTGAAATACGCGCGTTCCGCGGAAGCTATAAACAAGGTGACAACAAATCGAGTATAGGTCGGGATCGCACCTGGAGCCGTGAAAACCGTGTCACGCAGGACGGGGCTCATTAGCGTCGCGACGGCATGGGGGGGGGACGTAGGGATGGACAAACGGAAATATTATGTCGACATATTGTATCGATGTTTTTAAATAGTATCGATATATTATGCCTAGTAGATTTTTTGTTCGTCGATTTTTATATGTATGAGAATCGATTGGGTAAACGATCTTGAGTAAGAAAAACCCGAAATAGATAAATTCTGGAAAAAATTGCTCGTGTAGACTTTTTTAAAAAACGCTTAGATTATCTACATTATCTACATCTACTACAGTATGTTTATCCGTTGCCTGGTACCCATAGTAAATACAAGCTTTGCTTAGTTAGGGAGTTGGTCAATAAATTGGTGTAATTTGTCACAATATTTATTTACTTAATACTAGCTGTGGCTTGCGACTCCGTCTGCGCAGAATTCGATTATCGCTATCCCGCGGGAACTATGCTATTTTCCGGGATAAAAACTATCCTATGTACAGTGGCGTGGCGTCAAGTATATCAAAAGGCAAGCCGGTGGGAATCGAGTTCTATGGACGCCACGCCACTGCTATGTAAGGACATAGGAAGGCCCCGGGGCTGAAACTGCGTCTGTGCCAAGTTTCATTAAATTTGGTTCAGTGGTTTAGGCGTGAAAGCGTAACAGACAAACAGACAGACAGTTACTTTCGTATTTTCAATATCAGTAGGGATTTAATTTCTAAACGACACTGAAAAATAGAACACAGAAAAATCCGAAAAGTAAAGCTATAGCCGGGAATCGAACCCGGGTCCTCGTCATTCCGCGACGCGTGCTATACCCCTACACCACCCATAGCAGGTGAGTAAGCCTTCAAATTTTTCTATCTGGGGGGCAACTCCGAAATCCGATTTTCGAAGTTCGTATCACACCGTCCCTCTTACTCTCAAATTAATAACTATTAGTGAGAGCGGAACGGCACGAAACGAACTTTGAAAATCAGATTTCAGAGTATAAGGCCTGTTACCAACTGTCACGTGACCTTGTTACTATGCGAATATTTGTCGCTATTTAGTAGGGATATCGATTTATCGATATATTTACCAAAGCCTAGGCTGACAACACGAAGGATGAGTGATCGGCCGTCGTCGCCCGCGCACCTCGTCGCACCGGCGCGCTACGCTAGTCGCGTCCCGTCCGCGGTTCAATGCAGACGTTATGTGCAGTGCTTGTGAAGTGAAGTGATGCGGGGTGACACGGGCGGCGCGCGCGCAAAGGCGGGCGCGGGGCGATCCAACGGCGGGTACCCGCCTATCAGTGCCGCCTATTGGCTTCCCCCCTCGAACCCGACGCCCTACCATGTGCCAGGTTCGAAGCATACCACGAATGTTACCTTTTGATGTGACGTGAATCATTCGATTGTTCTTTTGCTAATTGTATCACCGACACCTATTTCGGATTGCGGGATGCCGCGGTCCGACGTCCCGTACCCTTTTTCTTTTTTCTAGACTATAGCTGCTTTGATGTCCTGAACAAATTGGTTTTAAAATTCAGGGATGTTCAGCGCAAAACAATTTTACGACACATTTTCCCCATTGTATTCTGTGATTAATAATAATGAGTGTTAGTTGTCCTCATAATTATGCAGTCATGTTTTAATAGATCGGTATTAGCGTCGTGCTATATTTACTGTGTCAACTATCACAATAGTTTCATTTAGTTTGTATTCTAAAACGGGGATTATGTCGTTGTTTTATGCTGAGGCTCATTGCAACTTCAATTGTAATGAAATGCACCTTATAATTGGGTGAACGATTGAAACAATCTAGCGCCGTTTCTAAAACGTTACCAAATCGTATTTTTTTTCGCTTGAAAATCGAAATCGCGTTGACATTGACCGATATCGCCGCAAGCCGATTTAAAACACCGCGAAATGAGGCGAAGCCATTTTAAATGCTTCCCAAAGATTTGTTAGCGCTATCATCCGTCCGTACATACAACATTGGTTGATACGAGGATATCCTAAACGCTCTGTGCTTATGCCAACTGGGTTTATGGTCTACAATCGACACGGTATTTCGGTTGTTTTCTCCTGTAACGCCGTTTTGTTTGCCCGCGTAGTCTGCAATAGATTTTTTTATTACTGGCAATTTATTGCCTGCACTTATGTGAAGACGTTTTTCAGCTAGGTACCGTCGCTGTTGATGGACGTTCGTCTTATCGCGGAATACGACCTCGGACGCGCTTACATCGCCTAAAAGTGTACCCTGGGTAACCACATATTTCCATTAAACTTACGTATTGTACACAATTTTTTCCTGGTACCATGTTTACGTGTTATACAAGCGTCGATTGACGTAGGCATAAGTACAGCGGCAGACGATATGAAAGCGTAATACTACTTATAAGATTTTGTTAAAAAAAACTAACTTCTTAATGGATTAAGATCTGCATTATTTGTACGAATTCGACTTGTAACATTTGACACATGCATAAACGCATTACAAGATAAAAGCTTGTGAAAATCTTGGCTGTTGCCTACTTCTTTTTCTGTCATACATACGTAAAGCTTACTCTATCCCGGGATAAAAGGTAGCCCATCTTAATCAAGGATTGTGTTATTTCTAAAATTAATTAAATCCCCTACAATCCTCAGCAAAAGCTGTTGAGTGGTTCTTCGTCTCATGCTGCCTCTCCATTACTGGAGGTTGACCGTTAGCTTAGCGAACCTATCCCTATCCTGTGACAGGCGAAACAGCTCTAGCTAGCTAGCTCTTGATGTTCCTAAACCAGGGCTTTTTCCTCCGGCCAGCGCGCCGTTTGCCCTCGATTTTGCCCATCATGATGAGTTGGAGAAGCTCGTATCGTTCGTGACAAAGTACGTGGCCCAGATACGCAACTTTACGCTTTTTGACGGTCTGCAACAATTCACGGTGATGAGTGGTTATGGTACTTAAAGTCATCGAGTCAGATGTATGTAGATCATTTTGAGCACCGCGACGCTTCGCCAGTTCTGCTGCTGACTTTGCACGTGAACAAACAGTATTTCGCTTTATTTGAACATCAAAGTGTTTATTCACGGCACACTGGTATTTATCCGTTTTCCCTTGTATATCTGATGGGTATTTTTTATTTTTTTGATCGTAGATAGGCCTATACTTCATTTAATTTAGAATGAGAAACCACAATAACATTATATTGCGGCTGGTCAACTATATCTTACCTAGCAAACAGTACAGTGCAATAGTTTGGCAGCCGCAAAATAAAATTGTTTTAATGCCACTTTATTTGCGTGGCGTCAATTGTTACTCTAGTACATATCAGTTCACGAGCCGCAATATAACATTATTGTGGTTTCTCATCCTAAATTAAATGAAGTATAGTGCACGCCTAACTAAGATCATTAATAAAAAGACAAACTGCACTAATGCATCCGCAAACAAATCGAATAGATAACCATGTGCAACAAATGTTTACAATCTTCTTGAAATTAGAGCTCTTGTCGGTGCAGCAAATTTCCATGGGGTCTTTTCCAGGGCATTTTGTTTGACATACACACTTTTCACCTGCTCCATGAAAGTTCTTCTTGGCCTTCCTCTCCGCTTCACTGTTTTCCCGCAATTGTCATATTTCCTTTCAATAAGCAGCGATAATTAAATGAAAGCATAAAGCGTTCCGTTTTCAAGACACCAGCCAAGCGTTTGATTAGCAAGGCGTTCATTGTCAATTAGTTTCTCTGAGCGTTCTTTAGGTAACCCGGCTGCTATTTTGTCTCAAAATTAGTATAAGAATGTGCACTAGTCTAGTGCTCTGTTGTCGCTAGGTTCATTACCGAGTCTGAGCACGGTTTGATTACGCTCGACCGAAATAAATGCAGTTTCCTCGTGTGTTAGGGCTTTATTCGACGCTGTCTAGGTGATACGGCGGCGGTGCATAAGCGAGATTTTGTACGAGTGCCGAGTGTTACTTACACCTTTCTCTTAAGCTGCGTGCACAAGCTTTAATTACAGTATAAGTGCCGGCACGTAAGTCTAATCTGACCTTGTATGCGCAGAAGTATAAAATACGGTATCCGTGGATGCGCAGATCCCCTCCACGTGACTCGTCATCGTTAGACTTACGTGCCGGCACGTATAGCAGACTGAGGACGTGATACGCAGCATAACGATCTTTAAGGCATATTTGAATCTCATTTACTTTAAACGTATAATCAGTCATTGCCAGTGTTTGTGTTAAGCTTAATCCATGATGCGTATAACCACTAACCAAATAATGATAACAAGAAAAATATCAACAAGTTTCATTTTACGACGTTACTCGCTAGCACGATAGTTTTTTGTGTGAGTTAACCCAATCCCTGACACATCCGTAACGAGATACAAGTCTTATTGCTTTCGTGTCACAGGAATTATCGCTCTGGCGGTGTTGAATACAGGATGCTTAAGATATTTGAGAAGGCGACTAGTACCAGCACGTGGCTAGTTGGCAAATACAATATTCTATGTTTCATTTTCGACTTCTGCAATATTGAATTCTATGCATAATCATCAGAGTTCAATTTTTTTTAATTGTAATGAAATAGCCCATTTACCTCTACATATGCTTTTTACATTAGTATAGGTCATGGCTGTTCGACCCGAGCTAAGCCAGATACTTTTAAATGACCTTTGTGAAGCAGTTTGAAAATTCACACAAATAAAAAGGTCACCATCATCACACCACCATCGCCAGCCAATGCGTCCCATTACTGGGCACAGGCTTCCTCTCACAATGAGTGCCAATCGGGAACTCTACACACACCATTGAATTGTCTCCGATGTATGCCAATTACTCATAAGATTTTCCTTCACCGAAAAGCTCATATTTTTTTTTAAATCAGACTGCACATACATTTTTAAAACTCAGAAGTGCAAGTCTGGGTTCGAACCCCCTACCCTCTGCTTGAGAGGCCGTGGGTCAGACCACTAGGCTACAAATTTCATTGGTTACAATATTAAGAACCTACCCTACCTACCTTCCTAATGGCTTCCCAGAGATATTGGCGTCAATAGAAAGCCCAACTAGCAGAAAATTTGTGCAGCCTTGGCATAGATAATACCTAAGAAATCCGATAAGAAGAATCCTTTAAGTATATTGTGGGATAGACCTAAAGTATGAATAAGCGACATAATACATCCAAAGTATACTATGAATCGATTAAATATTGATCGTGAAGCTCTAACATCGGTTCAAAATGAAGCCACGTTAGTATATGAGCCTACAACAGAATAGATCTGCTCCAGATTTAACTATCTAACGTATCTTAACTCCTGAAGCTAATACATATATCGACGCTTGAAAGGAGAAATGTCATAAGCGACATTTTTTGTGATATTGAGTTATCTATATCGTTGAAATCAGCAGATTTTTCCGCGTCGAATGGGCTAGGTCTCGTGTGCGTATGACGACTTTCGTGTCGCTTATCCCATCGGTGATTTTTAGAGACACCGACCTATTTTTTTTACTACACGACGTCTTTTTTTAAAAATTTTGGAATATTGGAGATTAGATAAAATGATTTTTTAGACAATGTACCTTAGACGGTTTGGCTTTTTACGACTTTCCTTTCATTTGTCGGTTATATTTTTTTACCTCATTGTATAACGTATTTTTATTTATATTATATCATTTTACCTATATCCACATAAAAATAAAAAATGGCTTAGATAAAATAACCTAAATGTTATTATCCGCACTATTGTAGGTTATCACCTTTTAACTGATATTTGTTTCGATAATCATGTCGCTTATCCTTCTTTACTTGTAATAATTTTTAAACACTACTGTCGCTTACTCCTTTTTTCCTGGATATAAATATAAACTAGGAGGTTGAGTAGATCGTTTTAAAAAACACATAATTTGTATTCGAGCTAGTTGTTAGATAACTTTTTCTATACATGTTTCTAAAACAGAACGTATTTATATCAATAGAGCACATTTAAAAAGTCTGATATTACCCATCTAAAATATTTTAGGTGTTGCATACGCACCGTCCGCCGAAACGTGTGTACCACACAAACGCCATCTAAATAAATTCAATACGCTTCGGGACGTGTAGGTAGGCATAATTGATCGAGCTGTACTGCATCTTAAGTAATTAATTTCACACATAAATGCTAATAATGATTTACGGTATAAATATTTTGTTGTGTATTATTGTAAACTCTTTTACTTTTAGGTGAATAATGCATATAAAAATGCGAATTTTAGATAGTAGCCTTGAAAAGCGCCGGGATACGGATGCTGCATATGCGAACACGAAGAAAGTGAAGATCTCATATTATGAGTGTGATTAGGTCTGGAGTGACCAATTTAATTTGTGATTATGTTTGTGACAAAAAATGTTTGTGGTCGACATACATACATATCGTCACGCCTCTTTCCCACAGGGGTAGGCAGAGACTACTTTGTTCCACTTGCTACGATCCTGACATACCTCTTTCGCTTCATCCACATTCATCAATCTCTTTATACATGCTCGTCGGTTTCGGGTACTCTTGACCTAGCCTTTTTCCAAAACGTCCCCTATTTGATCACGAAACGTCCGTCTAGGCCTTCCCCTCCCAACGCACCCATTCACACTCCCCATATAAATCTGTATAGTTAATCTTCTTTCATCCATCCTCTCTACGTGACCAAACCAACTAAGCATACTTTTTTCTATCCTAGTCTCTATATCTTCTTTCACACCAGCACGTTCCCTTATCACACTATTCCGTATTCTATCTTTCAGTGATACATCTTCCATACTTCTTAATGCTCTCATTTCTACTGCACTTATTCTACTTTCATGCTTCTTTTGCCATACCCAACTTTCGCTACTGGAACGAGCACCTCTCTGTGAACAGCCAGACGCGCCTTTTTTGACACCTTCTTACTGCTCACAAAGGCGCGCAGCGCTCCATTGACCATGTTTCCTGCATTCACTCTTCTTTCAATATCTCTTTCACACTTTCCATCTGTCGTAAAAGCCGAGCCCAGATATACAAACTCTTTTACCTGTTCTACTTTCTCACCCGCAATCATAATCTCAATCATGCTATCGTCTTTTTCGAATACCATAGCTTTCGCCTTGCTCCCATTAACTTTCATAACTTTCCTTTCCAATGCCCCACATAAAATGTTAGCCATCCTTTGCAACTCCTCCTCCGACGATGCTAACAACACTTGGTCGTCGGCGTATAGGAGGCATTTAATGGTTAGCTCGTTCATCCTTAGTCCACAGTCATTCTCTTTTAAATCATTTAGGCACGTATCCATGGATAGGTTGAACAGCCACGGTGACGCAACACATCCTTATCTAACACCTTTTTCGATGCTAAACCATTCAGTGTACGCCCCGTTTATCCTCACACAAGCACTAGAATCCTCATAGAACGTTAAATTTCGGTTATACGCCACAAGGAGAAGACTTGATCCGTGCATCCCAATCCCTTTCTAAAACCCGCTTTTACATCCCATATTTTCTCATCGGTCTTTCTTATAACTCTTTCAATCAATACCTTTGCATACAGTTTGCCGGCGACGCTGAGAAGGCTTATTCCGCGGTAATTTTTAGTCTAGTTGTGACCCCTTTCCCTTGTACAGCGGCACAATCACGGCCTTGCACCAATCCTCTGGTACCCGACCGTTCGTCCAACACAAGTTGAAAAGGTGGTACAACTGACTAACTACCACGCCTTCACCGGCTCTCAGCATTTCGACCCACACCCTATCATAACTTCAGACTTCCAACTGCAGACTTTCCTAACTTCATTCTTTTCATGGCGTTCACAATTTCATCCATACCTATTTCATTTTCCTGACTACTTTCACTCATCTCTCCGGCATGAGCCGGTACTTGCACTGCTTCTTCTGCTCTTTCAAACAAACTTTCAAAATATTGCTTCCATCTATTTAACACACACTCTTCTTCGTTTATAACACTCCCATCCTGGCTTCTGATTTCACTCAGCTCCGAGGCTGTGTTCTTGCCACGGGCTGTCTTTATAGACTTCCAGAACATCTTTATATTTGTCCGGAAGTCATCAGAAAGCCTCCTATCAAAACTATCTTTATATTCTTCCTTCTTTCTGTCACAAGTCGTCTTTACTAATCCTTTCACTCTTTTGTATACGTCTTTCGCTTTACATACTTCTTCATCCATCACCTTTTGTATTCTTCGATTAGCCTTTTTCCTAACCAATCCAACCATGCCTTCTTCTTTTCTCGCACCACCTGTTGTACTTTAGAATCCATCCATACATTCCTCTTCTTTCTTCCTTTTCCCCTTTTGCACTCCCCACACACCTCAGTAGCAACATTCACAACTCCTTCCTTAAATGCCGTCCACACCTTTTCTATCTCACATACCTCATCTACATCACAAAATCGACTTTTTAATTCATCCTTGTACTTTTCTCTTACATTCTGGTCTTGCAGATTCTCTACTTTTATTCGCTCTAGGACACTAGTGGGTTCTTTGACCCGGTGCCACCATCGCTTAAACAGACCACTAATTCGGCATATCACCAGGTGGTGGTCTGTATGGATGCCGACTCCGCGGTATGCACGAGTGTCCCTGACTTTCATCCACGATCACAAAATCAATCATACTCTTCGCACTTCCTTCTTCCCTGGTGTACATATGGATCTTTTTATGTGCAAACATTGTGTTTGTAACACAAAGATTCCACTCTAAACACACTTCAAGCATACTTTTCCCGACAGTGGTCGACAAGTTGTATAATAATTAAGTATTATTATGACTATATTTTGATCTCTGATGATTGTGTAGTAATTTTATTTGTTTGTATTTTCTTGGATAGGTGAAGTACCTACATCTAGTTTTGTTTTCTTTTATTAAAAATTTATTTTCGTAACTGGCGTTACATTTACTTCTTTTATTAATGACTAAAATAAAATTCTGGTGGTGATTAATGTAGAAAAGAAATAAAATGAGAGGCAAATTTAAGGTTAGATCAAATATTTTGAAATTTAAAATTGTCGCTCATTGCAGTTAGATTATTTATCTTGATTAAATTTCTGGGTCATAGTGACTTTTGTATAATATAACCGGGATATTAAATTTGAAATGTTTGCGATTGGATAGTTTCTCTTAATTATCTTTCAAAACATTTTTCCGGTTAGACTCTTTTACTCGATTCATTTTTCGTCACATAATTTGGTTAGATCATTTTACCCCCTGCTGTTTTTGGGACCAATTTGCGTAAGCGACACTAAATCCTGATATAATACTTTTTTGGGTAATGTATTAAGCACATTATATAGAGAACACCACTATGATCATGTACAAAGTTGATTTTCTAAAATAAGTTAACAAATATAATTATAATGATTTTTTTTTCAAAAAATTGCGCGGTTTTTTGGCTCTCCTGTAAAGTTACCTTTGTGTCGCTTATGACATTTCTCCTTTCAAGCGTCGATATTATTAATCATGTCTTAGTCCTTTACGGGGTTGACAGAGCCTAGGATGATAAAGACCTAACGACCACGCTTAGACTTAACGCACATCGCCTATACCATCATCATTATCAACATCATCATGTGCCTGAAGACATCCACTGTTGAACAAAAGCCTTCCCACTAGCACACCATAATGAACGACAATTCACCACCTGCATCTACAGTTCTCTAACTATGTTTTTATTCTTCACTTTTATTTAATCAGCGTCGTCACGAAATTTTCTATTCCACCAACCCTGTACCGGTATAAAATCTGTTTAATTTTAGTACCGTCTGATTAATGTTTCTAGTTGTCTCTGTGAGTGCAGGTATGAACGGCAGAAATAGATCAGTACCCTACCTTTTCTATTTGGAGTGCCAATAAGGTATCTGCTGGGTTCCTTTACTTCTTATTGCAATACTATAAGCTGCAAGGATGCGCTGAAGTTTAAAGAGTTAGAAGCAAATGATATTCGCAAATGTCACTATCGAATGTGTAACAGTAATGTGTATAATTGAACTATTTTGAAGAGGAAAAAACATTTTTTTTTCCGCAAAGTTTGACGTTTTTTGGTGACTTATTAGCTGTTCGGTTTGACTTAATAAGTAACGAGGATAACCATTGTGATATTCATGTAAAAATTTAATTGATAACACCATCGGACGTTTAAGGAAGTTAAACAGTTTCAAGACTTACTCGAATCGGGAGTTCTATAATCGCAAGTGCTAAGTTTTAAATTTTATACGGTTGTTTCTGCTAAAAACCTGTATGCTTAGTGTAAGTTTTCGGTCACAAAATACGTCTCAAACGCGTTTGCGTTAAAATGTCAAATACTATGAGAACTGTCCGCAAGTGACGCTGCCAATTTTTCCATAGTAATTGTGACGTTTACGTGAACGCGTTCGAGACGTTTGTTCGTGTGAAAACTTGCACTAGAGGCTCAGAGCCTATTTCATACTTAAACGATACAGTTTTTTCCTTGCAGAATCAAAGCCTCCTAACAGTAGGACATATTATATGCTTTTCCTAAAGTCGAGAACATTCTGCCACATAATTTTATTGATATGCTTTAAAGTCATCCCACCATCTCCTATTCGAGCTGCTTCTACTTCGATGACTATCCTACGGAACCCAATGGGTGCCCAGTGGAGACATTTAGGTACAGTCAGCGTCAAATAGTTCGTGACACCAAAGTGGCCAAAAAGTTAGTAACACGACCTTATTTCAACTGTAACAATGACGTGTTGCGAACTATTTGGCTACATTGGGTGTCACGAACTATTTCACGCTGACTGTACCTACCTATTGAATATGCCGATGAAGATGATGATTATTGATTAAGTACACAAAGTTATCTCGACATTAGCAAAGGCTAAAATTATAATAAAATAAACAGATATCTTGAATGCTTACTTGTGGTAAATTGGAACTTCGGACTTCTTCATAACTTACAATATTAATATCGAAATTGTAGCTTTTTATCTAATCTAACATTATAAATGCGAAAGTTTGGATGGATGGATGTTTGTTTGTTACTCAATCACGCCAGAACGGCCCAACGAACCTGGATGAAATTCAGCACATAGATAGAGAAAAGTTTGGAATTGCACATAGGCTACTTTTTATCCCGGAAAATTGCGTAGTTCCCGCGGAATAGCGATAAACGAATTCTTTGCAGACGAAGTCGCTGGCAACAGCTAGTGTAATTATAATTCACGCGAGCCAGCGTCTAAAACGACTTCGTACACTTTCATTCATCACTTTGTCAACTGTTCTGACAGCTAATTCGGATTACCGAAAACATTGTCTCGATATTTTCGAGGCTGTCCCTTTTGTGGAATTTTCCTCCATCCGCCGTGTCCCTGGACATTGGTTATTTTTAATGATCCCTCATCCCTGTAGGCTTCCCAGAGACGGCTCTCATTAAACGCAAATTGGTAAATGTCAAAGGAATACCACGAATATTTCCGTTTGTTCACTCTTATCTGGCGTATTTTTTGTGAGATAGTCAAGATTAATGCCGCCTTTGAGGACACGATCATCTGTGATGCTGTAAGAAGTATTTTTATCTTGATGTGTAAAAAGAAAATGTCCTGGCTTAGTGTACTTTGTTTCATCACATTTAAACTGTCAATTTTTTTAAATGAAGCGAGTACTTACACTGATGAAAGAGATATAAACTTGTTGGTACATTAAAAACGTGATGTGAGACTAAACAGAAAGAAAAATAAGTTTTGCTTTACTTGTATAATAATTGTATAACTTTAACCACTAAAATGCGAAACTGAAAACCCATTTTATTCATTTTGCATTATCCCTTGCAAGACACAGCCCAAACCGCACGCTTAGTGGAATACCGACCTATTAGTATATAAGTCAAATCTAAGTTACGTCCAGCCAAGGGCTTAAGTCAGCGCCATCTATCGTTCACCGCCTAAATTGTTTACACTAGACGCGTTGTTTTCGCTCTAGTGATATATGCGTCTCTTTCACTTTTGTGTGTTCTCTCATCGGGCTTCCCCCAAACAGAGACTCATGTCAGTTTGTGTCTGACCTACAAGCCGTGAGGGTGTCATTGTTTAATCGTATGAAGACCTAATCCTTATTAAGTGTTTTTACGTCAAAATTCCAAGGTAAGTTTTATTATTTCTTAAAATTGTATACCAGCTAATTCGATTTTAGGTCAGTTTAATACCAATTTTATGTGATTATTACGTGAAACTTTCGGCTTTAAGTCTATTTATTGTAAAACGTTGTTTTTGTTTTCGCGGATGATTATGAATTGAGGCAGTTTATAATTAAAATATATTCATTGTTGAAGGTAATACATTGTGTCATTCGAACATGAGTCTCTTTTCTACCAAAGGTTATTGATACATATTCGCTGTAATAATACTTGAGTCTATGTTTGACAGAAAAAAAAGAATTATTACCGTGTGACATTTTTATTGCCTGTTACTAATAAGTTATAAGTCGTTGTTTTACTTACAAAACTGTTGCTACAGCGGGACTCTTTATTTGCAACTTATTAAATTTATAGGACAACTATGTTCAAAACGCGATCAAAACGGATGATGGAGCTTGTTCAGGGTCGAAACTTGGCGCCGAAAAAGACAACACTAGATGAAAATGTAAAATCAGCCCCTCCACACAAAGTAACGGTAATAATGAATTGTCAACATTTTATGTTTTTACGGTTTATTGATTTTATTATAGGAATAATAATACTAACTGCTGTCGTATTTTGTTTTAGTTGATAGCTGATATAAAAAACAAGGGCTAAAACAAGTCTTACTCAAATGTACAAGATTATGTCGAGTTTACAGAATCCGCTCCAGTCAGCAATAAAAATGACCTGCTGTGAACTCAAGTCGTCCGCGATAGCTGTGATAATTCTGATAATATACAGGGTGTATCAGATACCCCCTAACAATAATCAACTGGGGCATATAACCATAGCTACAGAAGCTAAAAAAAATAAAAAATAAAAATTGAGTATCTTTTTTTTATATTTTCTATAGGAATGGCAGTATTAACTGTAATCATTCCTATAGAATAAATAAAAAAAACTCCAATTTTTTTTTAAATATTTTTTTAGCTTCTATAGCAATTAGATAGATAGATAGAAGACATTTATTCTCTTTTGAAAGACACAGAAATAGAGCATACACACAATTGTACAAAAAATGAAACATAAAACACAGACATGAAAATAGATCAGCAATGTATTAATGTGTGTGTGTCTTCGCAAAAGAAAGAAAGAAAGAAAGAAAGAAAACATTTATTCATGATAACATTACAGACAAAAGAAGAAAAGGAGCAAAAAAACATAAAAACATGCATCATGAAATGGTCCCATCTCAGCATAATGCTGGCCTTGCAGCCAGCGCTGGTCTTCCGATGGGACCATCAAGTGCTACTGAAAGCACATATTAAAATATATATATAAATTCAAAAATAGTGAACCGGCATTACATCTTTGATATGTCTGAATAGACAGTGATTCCTTTACTTATCCCACAAGGGATGAATTTTATAAAAAGTAAATAATTTTTGGCTCTGGTTAAGAAAAAAAGTGTTTCACAAAAGTGAAACGGTCGCTGGCTCAACATTACGCTGAGGTGTTAGACACCTGCAGCACTGATTTTCAGCCAGAACCAATTGTTATATACCTCAGTTGATTATTGTTAGGGGCTATCTGATATACCCTGTATTATAAGTGATGATCAAGATCCATCATATAATGCTCCCGGTGTCCGAAATTTCACCAACCAATGCCTATGCAGGCAAACAAGATCTTAGCGCGAATAAAAGACAAGATTTACAGGAATTATTTAAAAAAACTTGATCCCTGGTGTGATAAGGGAACGTGCTGGTGTGAAAGAAGATATAGTGACTAGGATAGAAAAAAGTATGCTTAGTTGGTTTGTTCACATAGAGAGGATGGATGAAAGAAGATTAACTAAACAGATTTATATGGGAACTGTGAATGGGTGCGTTGGAAGGGCAAGGCCTAGACGGACGTTCCGTGATCAAATTGAGGACGTTTTGAAAAAAGGCCAGGTCAAGAGTACCCGAAACCGACGAGCATGTATGAAGAGATTGATGAATTTGGATGAAGCGAAAGAGGTATGTCAGGATCGTAGCAAATGGAACAAAATAGTCTCTGCTTACCCCAGTGGGAAAGAGGTGTGACGGAATGTATGTATGTATGATCCCAGGTTTCTATTCAGATTATTATAAATCTATTCTTTAAAAAGATAAATCGTAATAGTTGTAAGAATGATTAAAATTACCTAACAAAAAAATCACACTTCAGCCAAGTTGTTGTCTTAAAGTTAAAATACTCAGCGGCACCAAATTTGGCCCACTCTACATACAAAATTACCTATTATTGCATACATTTTTGAGGACCAGATGTTTAGCCGCTCAGTATAATTTTAATATTATAATGGTAAATAAATTTGTTTTTGGTTTAAGTGTGAATTTTTATAATATTGATTAGGTACCTACCGAAGTTTATATTTTTGATATAATTTTATTGTTTTGTTAATTCGTAATATTAGCAAAAACATCAGTTTTGACTTTTTTACGTTTCACAAATTTTAATAAAAAGACTTATTCTCCAAACATGTTTTTTTTAATTAATCATGTTAAGACTTAATAATTAATAAATCCTTATTACTTATCTATGCCTATAATTAAAACAGGCTTAAAACGTAATACATTACATCCATCACAAATTATATGCTTCACTTTTTGTATAAAACTGACTTAACTTCGTGGTAGTTTTATTTTTAAATATTTTTAAATACTTATCAAATTAATAATATATTTCTTTTTCCTCGTTCAAATCAAGGGTTAGTAAGAAATGAATAAAACAAGTATTCATGTTTGATTACTCGTTACATTTTGTTTTTATTCGCCATTAAGTAGACTATGTCCAGATTGCAAGACCTTTTCTTGCGATTTCCCAAAAATCTACTATTTTGAGTTAAATCAGTATTCCACTAAGCGTGCGTTAACATGGTTTAACAGAATTGTGGTTTTTTGTAAATATGGGGTTTATAGGGTACCGTCAACTGGGGTGACTTTGGTAATTTTGGGGCTACTTTGATCGTTTTAAAATTGTTATAAAATCGATGTTATCCATATCCGGTGAATGTTTGGCATGTAGACGCAAAGGCGATCGACGAAGACATTGATTGGAAGCAGTAAACGCAAATAAAAAATAATGGTTTTGTCATTAAAACTACTTTTTAAAGTCACCCCGCAAATCAAAGTCACCCCAGTTGACTGTACACTCCAGAAGTCATATTCCAGGCAACTCCGAAATTCGATTTTCGAAGTTCGTATCGTACCGTCCCTCTCACTCTAAAATGAATGACTATTAGTGTGAGCGGAACGGAACGGAAAGAACTTCGAAAATCGAATTTCGGAGTATGAGACCAGGACCGTCTCCGCAGGAGGGAGCTTTGTGGTCCGATTGACTTGAAATTTGGTACACATATGAAGGACTGATGATAGTGCAAGTACAGACAACAAAACAGCTTGTGTCAAAAATGAAATTTTTAGGTTAGGTTATTATTTAGTTTAAGTAGGTACCTACGTAATTAAATGTAGCATCAGCCTGTCGATCTCTAGAGACAACTCGTTTTCTTATTACATTTTAATGGCTTCTAGCAATCTGTGTCAATGCGTAAGGTTATTAAGCGCCGTTTAATTATATTTGCTCTTCTCGAACTTTCGGTTCTAATTTGAGAACTGCGTAGACTTTTATTCTATGATACATTATGGATATACGAGTATATGGACACACCGGTACATGCTGTATGTACAGGATCATTTAGGGCCTTCCTTAGCTGCGCGGGAGGAGAAGCAAATGTTACATTATATGTTTTATTTACTCCCAGAATGTATAATCTTGACAATAGTAACATGCCTATAACTTTACCTGTCGCCTTTGTGACGTTAGGACTAGAAAAGAAACTGACTACCTATCCTTTCCTGTGCCAACGATGTAGCTGCTACTTTATAGCGCAAAGTAAAATTGTTATGGCAACACTGTTGGCGTGCTAATGCTAATTGTTATTGTTTAGATCTGCGAGTCCGTTGTTTGTTAGCCTATAGTCAATTGTAAACCTCGGCCAATCAGATGAGCTTTTGATTTTGAATGTAAATACGTTAATGACGTCTTTGCAACGTCGCAAACTGTGATTGTGTTGTTATACAATGTTAGTAGTTATAAGTGTCACGTTTTCCGCGGATTGTGTTTTCACGTAGTTGCTGCCTATTAAAATATGGAAGGTGTGAATATTGACTTATCGGGTAATTTATATAATGTGCATGTTTTGACCTTGAGGACGGTATCATTGAAGTCACATTTTAACCGCCAAAGAAAACTTAAACGCTATACTCAGAGATGTGGCGTCATTAATTCTTATTTTAGTGAAGAGTGCATAAAACATACACTAAGTAAATAATGAAAAGTTGGTTTTGGAAACGAAGGAAACATTTTTAATAAGAAAATAAATGTTTTTGTTTTTGACTAGGTACTTAAATAAACTTTCTCTCTCTCTTTCTTTTACATATTCAAGTATACAAAATTTCAACTCAATCGGTTGGAGATATCTGCTTCAAAAGTGAGTCGCTAGATTCCACCAACATATATTTCAAGTTAAACAAAAGCTTGTAAAAATAACTGCCGCTAAGCAGCAGTGCTTGCACTGCTGTGTTCCGGTGTGGAGAGTAAAACAGCCGGGGAAATTACGGGCACAAGGCTGGCAACGCATCTGCAATCCCTCCGGGGTTGTGGGTGTCTATGGGCAGTGGTGATCGCTTACCATCAGGTGACCCACTTGCTCGTTTGCCTTCCTATTCACATAAAAAAGAAAAAAAAAAAACCTACTTTCACGATTTCCTTACCTGATCTATAAAGAAGAATAAAGTAACGGAAGTAGCGGAGTAGCAAGGTAAATATTTTGTGTTCATTAAGAAGAATTGTGACATTTTCTCGCCATGTATGATTCAGGTGAGTGTCACGGCGTTGGCATCTCTCAATACAAACATTTGCCGTCGCGGGTCACCTGCGCGCGGCACAAACAAGCATTCAACGCAGGAATCTCGTTCGTAAACGATGCGTTTGCGCATAGGAAGTTGACGTTAGCTTAGCGTCAACTAAATAGATTCTTGATTGTGTTTAGCGTATCCTCAGGGGTTTTAAAAATCTTTTGTTTGAGTTGATATGTTTGTTTTTTGTTTGGGTCAACTCATTTGACCCACTTCTATTAGTCGGGTTGCCTTGAAATTTAGTAGGTTAACCTACTTACAGTACAGTCAGCAAATTAGTTTGTATACAAAATTAAATTTTTTACATAAACTAGTGCCATTTCATTAAAACTTGTACACTCTAGTTTTCAGTTTTCTACTCAGAATCACGAGCGCTATCAATCCTGATAGGAGAAAAAAAAATGACCCAAAAATTCCATACATTAAATATATAATGTATAAATTTGTATGAATGAAGTCACGGAATGGAAAAGGCAAATGAAACGGTCCACTTATGCCTGGATCGTAATAGCTTTACCATTACTCGGATTACTCGGTACTCGCCGTTATCGGTGAAGGCTGCGCGGGCGGCGGTGTTTGTACAAGTGACGCTTGCGCAAGTGGTGTCGCGTTACAATGGATCGCGGGAACGAGGCGTCGGGGTTAGGGCTGGGTCACTTACCTTACGTCAGTGTTTTTCAAATTTTATCACACGACCCCCCTAGTATGTAAAATATAAGTCTGCGACGCCCCCCTCAAGCATTTTCAATTGATAAATTCTCATCCAACATCGGTACGTCCCGAAAGCAATTGCCGAATATTTTATTAACCATAGAACTATCATGACCCGCTAGCTTATTACGTAACTCGCTCGCAATCGCTATCGTGTTCATTTTGACAGTTCTTGTATGAATGTGACAGCTAGCTGATTCCGATGCCAATTGTCAGCCCATACATGAACTGTCAAAATGAAGACAATGGTGATCGCGAGCGAGTTACGTAATAAGCTTGCTGAAAGTGTATTGAAATCGTCTATCGCATCCCCTCTTGTCCTCATTTTCCCGCACCATGCTCGCTCAGAGTTATACACGTGATAAGTCCGACGCGTCATCCATTAATGCCATGGTTCGGCGGCGCACGTCAAGGATTACGCAAAGCCTTCAATGTACGCTGAATCTAGACCTCGGATGACGTTATCGAACAATATAGAGGTAGGTACTGATGAAATTGTTTGTCAAATTCCGGTAAACATTTTCGTAGTATGATTTTAGTATCGTGCGATTTTTATAAATTTTACGGGTCTGGGTTCTGTGCAGGGTCCGTCTGGATCGCTACCATCATCTTACTCGCCTAACCTAGCTAAGACTAGTTTATCTGGGTGTCTTTTCCCTCTGAAAAAAAAGGTTATCTGGTTGTCAGGAATTTACTTACGCCTTGCCATTATGAAAGTCATAATTGTCTAATGTAACGTACCACGTATTACAAAAGCATACACTATTCCTTTCTGTGAAACGGTAAAGGCTAAGGATAGAAAGAGACGGTGAATACGATCGCGAGCTCCCGTACATCAAGATTTAAGAATAAATCAAGCACTAAGTATTTATTGTTATAAATTCCCAAATTTTTGTCATTTTACTATCTAACGGCTGTATGGGTCATCACAGAACTGTCATGAAATAATTTGTTTGGAAACCTTTTTTATACGTAAATGAATAATAATAATAATAATTATAGTTATAATTCTTTAATCAGACAACAATAAGGACCATTTTGATGTTAATTAAGCAACTTAGACTATTTTATTGAATCAGGCGTTACTTTGCGGAGGTCCATTTCAATGAACACAAAATATTTACCTGCAAAACATGCATCATTTGCATGCAAAACGTACATATTTCGCACAGGCTTGGTTAACTTGCACGTAAGTAGCGGAGTAGCAAGGTAAATATTTTGTGTTCATTTTCAACTTAGACTACTTTAATACTTAATGCTAAACAATGATTTTGTTCTAATAGTGTCGGTTATTTAGATTAAAAAAAATGTTTAAATCTTCATTTTGGAAAAAAAGTATAAGGGGTTTCACAATAAATCTTCTGTTGTCCAAGCACCAGGAAGACGGAATACGATTTCCGCGAAAACATCGGCACAATTATATTGCCAGCTTAAAACTGTAAAACATTCGTCATATTATCAATTTAGGTATTCGCCGGAATGTAAACTACGGCATTGTGTGAGGTATGTATGTTTGCTTTGAGCAAACATGGCCGCTGCAAAATATCGCGGGATGGGTTGCCGTGAAGTGTGTTGCCATGAGTTGATGACACAATGACCGCCAAACGAGTGTGGTGTTTCACAAAAGAAGAATACCGCGGCTTCTTCCCTCTTTTTCGATTCGTACCTCGTGAACGGAACCCATGAAAGATCTAAATTTATGTGCGATATCTTATTTGAAATTTACCATGAGCTTTTCGGTGAAGGAAAACATCGTGAGCAAACCTGCACACAACTGCGAAGCAATTCAATGGTGTGTGTGAAGTTCCCAATCCGCACTGGGCCCGCGTGGGAACTATAGCCCAAGCCCTCTCATTCTGAGAGGAGGCCTGTGCCCAGCAGTGGGACGTGTATAGGCTGGTGATGATGATGAACCTATAATTTCTGTGGCAAGAAAAGTTTATGTATGTATGTATGTAAACTCTTTATTGTGCAAAATAAACAAGACAAATACAATTGACAAACACTGAGATACATAATATAAGTAATATATAGTAGTGGTATATATATAAGTTTAGTTAATTTGTTAAGTTTTTCTCACTTAAATCAGGTTAGTTAACCTGAAGAGATCCCTTTCTAGGGATAAGTTCACGTTGTGCTACTCTCTGCCATTATTGTGTTTTATATTTACTTGTTTATGTGCAATAAAGAGCTCTATATTAAATATTAAAATTCTGAAAATGTAAATAAAACTTAGCAACCGATCACTATTTTAATTCCCTTTTGCACCTGCAACAATCATGCTAAACGTGGCCATGTTGATCTTGTTACCTTAGGTTCTGTTTGCCCCGTAACGTGTAAAGACGTGATTTATTTATGTGTGTATACGTAAAATCTACCATTTTCTTTGCTTGAATTACAAATCCCATGCTAGCATAGTGTGCTATTTCATCCCGTGCCTCATTGAGCGAATGCATCCACTAAATTCCAGCAACGGTACCCCCAACAGTCGCTTTGTTTATAGTCAAATACATACACGAGTTTAGGAGGGACTATAACTACAAAATATACTAAAATGTTAACAAACTTGGAAACCAACGCTATTTCATTCGTATACGGTTGACATTCAAATGTAGCGATATCGAGTTCGTATCGATGGTTTAGGTATAGATTGCGTGCTATGAACCGAGACACGGTCGTAAGCCACGAAGCGGGCCATCCGTGTGCTCGTAACATTTTAGTCTGTGTAAAATGTCGATATATTGCAGCAGACGGGACACCGAGTGCGGGCGGTAGGGTTGTCGATTATGCGATAGCATAACCGTTCCGTAGTCACACGTGTGACTATATGGTTCATTTTAATTTCTCCGTACTCTCACCACTGTAGCTCAACTAACTCTGGACGATCAAGAACAAAAGACGATCCAATGTTATTGTAACATCATAAACTTATGTTGAATTTCACACTCCATTAATAAGGTCGGCGGAACCGCCGGGTTCCTGTTTCTATTCGGCTTGACCTTCGGCTATTTGAAGATACCTAACAAACCTAACCTAATTTTAAGATCAAGGGTGTATTGGCGTGACTATGGGTCGAAAATGACCCCTAGTAACACCAGTACGGCAAATTATTGTGACTACGGATCGATTGCTGATTGCGATATCTGTACTGTCGTGTAACGTCCAATCAGTTCTATGGAAGAGTTGAGTCTTTCGATTAACAAGTTATACCCTTCCGGTGGCAATTAACTTTGGCCCTTGGCAACTCGATTTTGGTCGCGTTGGCGTGTGTTTGGCCGACGTCTCCCAGAGCCTGGAGGGGGATGTCCAAGTCACTGCCACCAGATGTTTGCTAGACGCTTTGTTGCTCTGTCTCTCTGTCTCTGTGTCCGTCTCTGTCTGTTAGTGTCTCTGTCGTACGTAATGTATTTCAATTTTATAAGGCAAAGCAAATAATTGTCATCATCATCATCATCAGCATGAAGACGTCCACTGCTGAACAAAGGCCTCCCCCTTAGCACACCATAATGAACGACAAGTCGCCACCTGCATCCACCGGTTTCCCGCAACTTTTACGATATCGTCAGTCCACCTAGTAGGAGGCCTGCCAACACTACGTCTTCCGGATCGCGGTCGCCACTCGAGAACTTTTTTCCCCCAACGGTTGTCTGTTCTACGAGCGATGTGGCCTGCCCATTGCCACTTCAACGTACATACTTTTCGAGCTATGTCGGTGACTCTAGTTCTTCGGCGAATCTCCGTATTTCGGATTCTGTCGCGCAAAGAAACGCCGAGCATAGCTCTCTCCATAGCTCGTTGAGCGACTCTGAGCCTTTCCAATAGGCCAGCAGTCAAAAGACCACGTCTCAGAGCCATAAGTCATCACTGGCAACACGCACTGAAATAATTGTACCTCAGAGTTATTCAGAACAATGGCTAATATTTGGTGTTGTTAATGTGAGTTGCACTTTTTTAATTCGTAAATTTTTAGAGACTCTCTTTTTTGCTTTTTTTCTCTTAAGTGACAACCCTGGCAACGGTCATAATTGCCACTGCCCCTCGTCGCATACTTAACTACGCTCTATGACCTAACCACCAAGCGCAAATTAACTAAACGATCGGTTATCAGTTAACCAATTAACATACACTATTAAGACCTTTACGGCCTTTTTAAGTGTTACGAAACGGAGATTGAATATCGTTACAACAATTTTTCTTGTAATTTCTAAACGATACTGAAAATTAGAACAGATAGAAAAATCCGAAAAGTAAAGCTATGGCCGGGAATCGAACCCGGGTCCTCGTCATTCCATGAAGCGTGCTATGCCCCTACACCACCCATAGCAGGTGAGTAAGCCTTCGAAGTTTTCTATCTGTTACCAACCTTCTTGCTATACGTATATTTGACGCTAAGCGTCATTTGTTTGAATGATGTGTCGGTACGACAAAAGTCAAAAGTTTATTTTGCAAATAGGCCGCCGAGGGCTCTTTTACATGTCTTTTTTTTAATCTACCAGCGCATTCGGAAAGACCATCATTGCCAAGAAGAATGCGGCGCAAGAAACTTGGCAGAAAGTCATTTTTTCAAAATAAAATAGATTTACAATAGTACTTAAATTCTACTTAACTTACCTATAATACTATTAATACATTTTATAAAAGGGATGTAAAAGGTCCCTAAGACACAATTACAAACTCCCAATCCATTTTTTTTTTGTGTTCCAGTCGCGGGCAGAAGCTAGTTGTTAAATAAAATCATTCTAAGAAAACAACTCTCAGTTTCTATCTTACGGGCAAACGCCGCGGCATTCGAGTTCTCAAGTTAAAACGTCACAGCAAACGGACTGAAATCCACTTCGGGGACAGATCAGTCCGCATCCGTATTCCAAAACTCAGTAACGACCTTTCCGCCCGTGGCCAGCGAGGCAACTTTTAATTGAGTTCGGAACAAAAGTCTCTGTCCAGCTCGGAGACATCTTTGTACCGCTAACTGGGTCTCAATTCTCCCGTGTCGCTGATACCTGAACGTCTTAGCCGTGAGATAAAAATGAAGTAAAGTTCATCAAAAGGCTATCTTAATTACCAGACATGTATTGGAATAAGCGCGCTCACGTTGATTTCGTCTTTTGTTGAACGCTGAATACGAAACAACAGATGGAAATAATACAAAACACACTTTATTTGCGGATATTGGTGATTATGACACAAGGTTCTAACAGTGCTTGATATTTTTACTGTATTTCATACAAAATGAGATGTCAAATGTTGGCGTGAGGATGCGCCTCGTCTACAAACTTAAGCAATCCCGGCGCCGCTCGCGTCGTCACATACGTAATGCTGTCAAACTTTTCACACGGAACTATCCGAGAGCCGAGCCTGCCTGCGACAGCGCGTGATCTCGAGATCCTTATCAAGCGCTCCCACCCGGTCCGTTTACATTTCCTTGTGGATAAAACTCTTCCGAGGCATCCTTAAAAGCCGCCCGATGCGCCTTATCAGCCGGTATTGCGACTATATTGTTGGCACAGCAACTGCCGCTGTTTGCTTTGCCCGGGACGGGAATGTAGCGAGAAATTTAATTTATAAGTTCAGCGGATACCGTAGCCCGAGGTAATGGCCGTATATTTTGTTTGCTCGCCACTTATGATACTTCAGAGATCGCATTGCAGCAAAATCTACGTATTTAAATGACATGAAAATGTATTCAAGGCCGGGACAAATGGCCGTGTTCCGGCTGTTGAGCGATTCAAGCTTCGGTTGTTTTAGCATGGGAAACCCTTGTATCGGAGGAGCTACAGATGGAAGTACAACGGTTCGAATAAGACCTTGCATAGTTATGAGCGACGGATTTGTTAACACGTTTTGTGTCAACCAAAATGTACGTAAACTTAAAGTGCTACACGAATAAGTTGGTGTTGGAATAGCGAGGCGTCGTGCACTTAAAAAGTGTAGAAACTGTTCCATTCTTTAAGCGAAAACTCCCGCAACATCTTGCAGCTAACGCCTTCATTCGTCGCAAGCACTCCCGAGCCGACACCGCGTTACGACCGACTTCGAAATTGATAGAGCGAGCGATCTCGCCCGGCTTTAAGTTCCAGAACAGAACAGAATATATGACAATACCGGCGGACAGTTCGCTGTTCAACTTTCCGCTACAGCGGCGAGCCGCCCCCAGCCTTTTTCAAATATTTACGACTCCTACAATACAATTCACCCAGCTAGCGGTGAGTGAGCGTGAAAAGTTGATGCCATATTCATCGTTTTTACAGTGCCCTCTGCCAAGCCCGGATATGCTTTTTAAATAATGTATAGCCCTCGGACGGTGCGTTTATCGTCAATCGTTTTTAATTGATTTTCCGCTTGTGCCTCTGTTTATCCGGCGTTCGAAGATAATATTGACGGTTCGGTTGACTTGAGATGCAGACGTAAACGCTGTGCAAAGAATCTCGTTCACGGATGCGGTTTGTCAAGAGAAACGTTCGGCTTTGTCGTCTTTTATCGGGAAATAAAAACAGATACTTCGAGCTAAGATGCGCTTGACGCGGTGCAACAAAGAAGTGGAAACGACACCAACTCTCTGTGAAATTGCGACTGCATTCTCATCTGAATAAAGCCGTGACCTTGCAATAATCGGTTAAAACTTGGGATTGCGTAAAGTAACAAGGTGAATAACATTGTTTTATGCAAGAACGCACAACGTCAGTCACAAAACATTCAATGGAAATCTATTTTTACACAACGGCATAAAAACATAGAAGAAAAACAAATCACTAAAATTCTATAATTGTTTATATTCAAACTAATGACGAAACCTTGTGCTGATCTTTAGTTTGTTGTGTATTTAATATTCTAAAGGAATATTTCCCACACCAGTCAGGATAGTCCGTCTAAAATACTCCTACCAAGTTTCGTAACAAAATACCCGCAAACTTACAAACACATACGTTAGTATCTAAATAGTATTTTCATTTTGTTATGATATTATGTATTGAGAGTACGAATCTTTGAGTTATTAATTGTAAACAAAATCATCACAGAGCTTGCAAAAACTTGTTCCTCTCCATTTCAATACCTACACATATAGTTACCGGTATACATACGTACTACAGAATTGCATTTTCTATTTAATTGACATTATAAATATACTCGTTTCGCGAGCAAACTCCGCCTTTGAAATTGAAACCTCTCAAACGTGAGCTACCGGTCAAGAGTACCACCGCTATATTTCTCCTTAGATTTTGTCTCGAGTTCTTTATATCGCGACTGGAGTGCTCCTTGAGGTTTAAACAACGGGAGCTCTTATAACTTTATAAACATTCTTTCGCTGTGCAGTATTAAAGCGAAGAATTCTATATAAATTTGCTATGTTGTCATCAGTTTGTCTATGACATTTTGACAAGCTTTTATTTATTTTCATCTGTCTCGTTGTCTGTAATCCAACCTAGCAAGTGAATTTTGACCCAATTTCAGTGGTCATATTGACGTAAAATTTGTGCATACTTTTGTAAGTTCGGTGACAAAAACCTTGGAGTGAAATTCTGGTTGGCCATCCAGGACCGTCTGCGCAGAAGTGAACTCTTCAGCAGCTTGTCTGTTTGACTTAAAATTTGGTATACATTATGTAGGATAAATGCGCGATAGTGCGCAGTCAGCAAAAAATCTTGTATCATAAATGAAATTTTAGGTTAGGTTATTTCTTTTTCTGACAAGGGTAAACTCGCGACACAAGTAAACGCGACAACTCTTGTTATTTGTGCTGGTAACATTAACACACTGAAATAATCGAGACTGCAGCATGTCGTTATTATTCTGGCCATTGCTTTATCATGTCATTAGAGCTCATTATGACTTCGGGTTTATATCCTCTACACGCTATTAATATTCCGAAATATCAACGTGTCTAGTTAATATAGAGTCATTCATTTAGGTTACTAAGCTGTAAATAGCGCAGATTTTGCGGTAATAAATATTATCAAATTACTTGCGTTTCGCTATCGTAAAAAGAAGAACCTGGTCTTGTTTGTTGTCGGCTTATCCCAAATAATAAATCCCCTGATTCGAAGCAACTAAGTATATTTTTATTGGTTATTTGTATTCCCTCTGACTCAAAAACGAACACATCATTTTATTAGTTTTGGGCATAATATGGGTTAAGTCATAAAATGGACCTCGTTGCAAAAATTCATAACTCTAGATCTAAAAGTTTGCGCTAGGCTCTAATGAGTCAGTCAGTCAGGACTTTCTATATGCTCTGAAGCAACTTTACACATGTATCCGAAAAATGTGTGTTGCGATTAATTAACAAAATAAGACTAACTCCGTTATTTTATTCGGTTTTCAAATTTACCAATGTTTGTGTTGCGAATATTTTACCCGGTCTACTTACTACGTCTGTATGACTGTGTTTGTTAGTCTACTTAGCGCCGCGGTACTTAGTTATTATATTAGTATTAGTGCGCTACTGATATGCAAGGAGCCTACTTATTTGAGTCGATACAGACGCCTGCAAAAGTGTTGCATCTTTATACCCTAACGTAAATAAGCAATGAAGGTGCGTCCGGATCATCACAAATGCACTACACGCTAGAGGGGCTACTCCGAAATTCGAAACTAGTATCGTACTTTCCCTCTCTCTTTTCTATTAATGACTATTGGTGTGAGCGGAACGGCAAGAAACGAAGTCCGAATTTCTTACTTCTTTTAACAAACCTAACCTAACCTAAAATCTAATCGACTACACTTGGTACACGCGAGTGCTGTGTCGCGCGCCAGATATACCTGTCTCTTTCTGGAACAGACAGTAAGAAAACGACGGGTTGTTTATAACGCGCGCGACGCAGCTCCCGCGCGATAGAGTCAACAAATCACGTTCAATCGGTAGATGTAAATGCATGAAGTAACTGCCAATAGGCAATTAAAACAAATTGATCGCTCTCAGCAATCAATGTCTTTATACCGTCGAAATTGTCCTGCGCTGAGCTTTTTGTGAGGGACCTAGTTACGGGCTTAGTTAGTGCGCTTTTGTCTCTGGGCTAGACTCGTGAGAGGCTTTTAGCAAATTAACAATTACGTTTTCCGATTAAACTAAAAAATCGGTCATTGGCGCCTTTTCTTTAGTGGTTTTCTTTTGAAATGAGGCGAAGAATAGCTTCATTTGAACAATTAAAGTGTCCTTATATCTCTACTAATAGACCGCTTAACTAATTTAGATGAAACTTGGTATAGCGATAGTCTGAGCCCCGGGGATAGAAAGGATATTTTTTATCCTGGAAAATTGCATAGCTTCTGCGGGATAGCCACAAACGAATTCAACGGATGATAAGTTGGAAATCTTCTTTCTGGCTTCTGTCAAAAATGTTGTCATCCCTCCTTCTGTTCTCCCATGAAACTGTTGGTTAGCTTTGATGTAATACCATGATTACAATTTTTTGATTCACTTGAGTATAAAAAAAATGTTTGCCTTACGATAACACTTGTCTGTTGGTCTGTAGACACGAAGTAACGTAGGAACGAGTGCGTGCTCGGACACTTGGCAAGGCTGTGCTAATCACAACGGAAGGTTTGTCTGTGTGTACGTCGCCATATCTGTAACTGAGCCTTTTGTGACTGACATACAAAGAGGAGTTAACCCATAGAGCTGTGATAGTACGGGGTAAAAGGTCGGCCTATTATGAAAATCGTTGGTGCTATCAATATTCATACTGGCAATAGGACTTGGAACGAACTGTTTTAGTTTTTAATCATAGTTGTGTCCATTTATAAATAAATGCTTCGCAAAACAAACAAAAATGAATGTCGTTCACTACGCCAAGTCTAGACTCCTTATTCATAAACGCTCTATAGGCTTCTGCTAACTTAGTAATCGTTTGTCCTTATCTGTGAAAGGTAAATGTCAAAGTGACAGATAAGGACAAACGATTGCTAAGTTAGCAGAGGCCTATAGAGCGTTTATGAATAAGGGGGTAAAGATTTACAATTTTATATTGATAATATACCTACTTGACTTGCTTAACTCTAGTGCAACGCTTGACCTTGGGCCGTCCAATTAGAGTGCAGCCATCGCCGCATGATTTCCGTGTTTATTTGTATTTTTCAAATAAATGAAATTAAATTATCAATCTATTGGTTACTTGCTCGTCTATTGTATTCCGACATACGTTGAGATGACAATTAAGATTTGCATGCGGACTTTAAAGGTCCAACTTGGTTTTTTTGCAACAAAGGGTGAATAAACTGTTGACTATGTTCAGTTTTGTAGTGTCACTTTTGAATACTTATGCGACATCCAAACAAAAATTAATCGTATTTAACAAAAATATAATACCTACAAAATAATTAAGGTGTGTTTATGAAATTTGAAGTGATTTATGTATGTTGCAAGTCTTAATATTATACAATGTATGTCATATGAGCCAAATTTGACATGTTTATGTGAAATAGTTTTTGAGTTATGACGGGGTCAAAAGTGGATCCAAACGCTTCGTGTAATATTACACACGGCGCTGCTCGCCAGTTTCTGTTAGCTTGAACTTGGCTTGACACGCTGCCGCGTCTCTAAACATATAGTAACCGAACAGCACTCAAAGCCATTCGCGACAGTAAAATATTTTAACACCTAGCCCACAATAAAACTAAACAGCCTATTATCATTGCAAGCACCATAAGCATGAAAATCCAGTAGTTAAGTAACTTGGAGGTCAGCACTAACCGGTACCCTCTTTCGAAATCGTCGCGACAATATTGCGACCTTCGCGTACATTGCTTTTTTAATCGCGCATATAAATAACTTGCCGGCTGACAGGCCATCAATGGACGTCGATTTTGAAATATAGCCGCCGCATTAGTTTAGCTTGGCGCGTTTTGTTATGCGGCCTTGTTGCTTCCACGAAGCCTGGTCTAATGCGAGGTTGAGGACAATGCGGTAATAATTTGCCATGTATTTTTACTTGGTACCTACGTAACTTGAAGTGGAGAGGAAACATTTATATTACTAACTAGCTGTTGCCAGCGACTTCGTCTGCAAAGAATTCGTTTATCGTTATCCCGCGGGAACTACGCAATTTTCCGGGATAAAAAGTAGCCTATGTGCTATTCCAGACTTTTCTCTATCTATGTGCCAAATTTCATCCAGATCCGTTGGGCCGTTCTGGCGTGATTGAGTAACAAACAAACATCTATCCATCCATCCATCCATCCAAACTTTCGCATTTATAATACTAGTTAGATAGATGTCACAAAACTGACAATAAAAACAATGGTACATGCCTAGTGACCCTGACTGTGAAGCTAGAGGTCCCGGGCTCGATTCGAATTGATGAATACGAATGTTTGTACCCGAGTCATGGATGTTGAATGTATTTATCTACATTATACATATAAGATGTAAGTACGTTTATCCGTTGTCTGGTACCCATAGTACAAGCTTTGCTTAGTTTGGGACTGGGTCAATTGGTGTAATTTGTCCCATGATATTTTACATTTTTATTCAGATTCAAAAAAAAACCTAAAATTTCTTCATTTAGGAAAAAAGTAGTGACACTTTTTTAATGGCCATATCAGCAATGTAAATAGAAATACTTACTTTACAAAATATTATGAAATATAATATTGTTTATTTTTTCATGTTTATAGTAAACATAACTTATGGAAAACCCATATACCTACTTAACTATGGTTGACAATGTTTTATTTAGTCGATAAAAAATACTAGTCTTACAATTTTACTAAGTTTAGCATCCTTATGATTTATAAATGGTATAAAATATTTAAGTGTTATATTTCAGTTTTGTATTATACGTATTTGGGTTGTTTGTACTAGTTAAGTACCTATTTCACTTTAAAAAAGTCAGTTTTCTTAATATACATAAATCCTGTTTATTAGTAACTTTATAATTTTCGCAAAACTCATAAGTATATCTACCTACTGTATAAGTCTATCAAATAGCAAAAGTCGACAAATGAAAAATAACATTCAACCAGCTTCATCCTTAATATCCTTATCAATTCCAATGCTCGTGTTAGTTTAAAAGGTGTCACACACAGACACACACACACACACAACACAATAACGCGTGACGCCCCGTCATTATGCCGCAAGTGTGTATACGTAAGTTATTGTTTTGAGGCTGTATGCAAATTTTAACGTCGATATAAACATAAAATGGCGACAAGACACAAAAGGAACTCGTACCAATTTGAATCTTATGCCCCCATATCAGTCTAAGTCAAGTTTAAAGCAAACCCACTTGCTCGTTTGCCTTCTTATTCGTATAAAAAAAAAAAAAAAAAATTGAGTGGAAATAGAAATTTAATATTTATGGGCAAAAATATGTTACGACAAGGTCTTTATATGAGAAACGATATTGAATCTACATAAAAAAATACATACATACACATACATATTAAACACGTCTTTATCCCTTACGGGTTAGACAGAGCCTAGGGTAGTAGACCTCACAACTTGGCCCACTTTAGCGGCACTAAATCGAGTCAATCAATGTGACGTAGATAATGCTTTTACGTTGCCAACAAGACGCCTGACTCCGTATAATTCCTTCGAGCAAAACGGTCAAGTTATCATGGTCTCTCGAGCACCGGGATCATTTTACAGGCGAGTCTACCATGAGCAATCTCGGCAATTTGACTCAGAATATGTCTTTGTTCCATGCTCATCGCATGCGCCCCCAAAGGCTCACGTAGACACATGCAAGAATATTGTATGCCATTAATAGTACATTGCGAAGTTTGACAGATCGGTTGAATTCGGGTTACCCCGGCAACCCGCAATGTAATGAAACTTGCATGTGTCTAAGTAGGCCTTAACGGTGTCAATTTTGGCCTAGCGATCAGGATGCATTCTTTATCCCAATCGAGTTTGAAGTGCTCTCTTATCAGTGTTTAATTGCGGCTAATTAAAGATCATTACGGCTGCAGGCGAACTTTGCTCATCGTGTTCCAATGCCAAGATAACTTGTGATTGCGACTTACGTTTGGCCGCGACCCGCTGTCTCTACCGATCTAGTCCAATATGAAAGGGATGCACTGAGCGACAAACGTCGACGTCTGTCGCTCAGCGCATCCCTCTCTTGCCACGAAAATCTTTCCTAGTGCATAATATAAAAACTCCGAGATCGTTGCATCTCCTAAATGAAGCAAGGCTTGTACATACAGATACAAATAAGTACACATTCGTCCTATCTAACGGGATTCGAACTGGACCCTCCAATTTCATAATCGAATAGGTGATTCGAACTGGAACCTTCATAAGGTAGAAGTTGTTTGGCAAATAATGTCCTCATTTCAATTGCAAAACCCAGCTTAACACTTAATACGTCACCAAAGACAAGTAAACTACGAAAAGTAAAACGTACCCCACAACCATAGTCACACTACGTGCCAAGGGAGAGTAATAGACAAGACGTTTATGTCTCGTCGAAATCCATCCGACCGCGGCCGGACCGTCCGGCCGTGATTGATATTGACCATAGAGTAAAAACCATTTGCTTTATTAACTCGTGCGTGACACTTTAGGCGTGTTTCTTTTTGCAAGAATTGTTTACAGACTTCTGTTTATTTTTGTTGAAGAAAGGATCTCTATTTTGTTGTACAATTTTCTTTTTGGAGTTGAGACATCTCATTGCTTCTTCTTCATCCTTTGAAGTTATTTCTGAACGGATTTCGCTTCGACGCAACAACCTTTGTCGCAAGAAAAGATTGAAAACGTCTACATATAAATATATTAATGAATAGGTAAGGAATAGTTGACAGTTTTTCAAAACGTCTAAATGTGTATTGCCACGGTCGCAAAACGACATTGTACGCCTATACCAAATTGCCATCCATTCCAGCATTGCACCAACGACTCATTAGACAAAACACATGTTATATTGTTCTCTTTTCACTAATCCTATTGTCTCTGAAATACATTAAAAAAAACGCCATGACGCATAGGTCATTAGCGAAACGCCAGCTTAAATAGATCGACCATTTTAAATTGTCCCGCTGTTGGGTTGCTCTTGATGGTTTTGTTGGTTCATTTTACAATGGCGGTTTGTATAAATAGTGTTGTCAGTTAACAGAGCCGGTTCCCGAATGCCGATGCAGAAGTAATGTGGGAGAGACATGTCAATCTCCACCTGGGAGCGTAGCCGGCTAGATCTGAGTATTGTTCCAGATGTATTTTGGTGCTGGATATAATTAACTTTGCTGCGAGTCAGATACATGGAGTCGTGTAAACAGGTGATTAGACTAATATACACTTGATGAATGTGTTTGGATTATCTTAGCGTTTTAGGTCGATTGATACACAGAGTACTCAGTGAGTCGTTGCGAGGTTTTCTAGCGTCATTTCTGATAAGTTCCTTATTCTATTTACGCTAATTTTCGTTTTAATTGCCTGACACGCTCCTCGCTTCCTTAGGTACTTCTGGGCTCTAATGTATCTCCTCTAATTCTTTCTTTTATCGCCTGATTTTGCTATAGCTGCGGTGACCATACACTAGGTGTTTTTTTAAAGGATTTATTTTAATAAAAATAAAAAAATGCTGATATTTTGGTAGCATGGCCAATATTGATTAAATCCCTGCCAACGATGGCATTCATGCAGCCACAAAAACTTTTAAAACACATAGTACCCCTCTTTTTCATCCGGCTTTTCATACGTTAAATATGCGAACAGTTCTGCTATCTACCTGCCTGAGGGGACTCATGAATGTATCGGTGCGTCCCTGGGCGCAAAATCAAATGAACTGATAAGTAGGTAACTCAAGGTTGCTTGTTATGTGCATATATTTGCCGTAATGCGGTTAAATGTATTCGGGGACCGGGCTGAAGGAGGATATATCACGTTTATGCCGCGTTGTTTTTCGATGTGAAGTAAAGGCTTGCGCCGCTTGCTGTGGCCACGTGTCCAGGTTTTTAGAGACGTTTTTAAATAATTTAATATTAAAAATTTTGCTATTGGACGCTCTTTTAAAGGTATGTTGATATAAATACTAGATAAAAGCCTGCATTTCTTTATAAGATAGAACTTACATCTGTTTTTTTTTTTTTTGAGAAATTTCCCTGAGAGGCTATAAATAACTATTTTACTTGAAATTTCTTGCTTTAAAATGTGGAAGTTAATGCATTTTCTTTGTGCCTGAGTTTATGTGTCGTAAACTGGTAATCATAATTTGCCTGTCGTGTAGTATGTCACATTTGACGGTCTTGAAGCATGAAATGACGGCATTTGAAAGAGTGTGTTTTTTTTTTCGCAAATTGGTTTCTCTACATTGAAATATTGACGAACTCATTTATGAATTGTGACTTATTCTTTTCTATTTTCGTAAAACACGTCTCACGTAATGCAATACACAAATTTTGATAGAATTTGGCACTCTTCTTGATGACGTGTTCTTGAAAGCAATGCACCACCTTTCGTGAACGAATTCGATTCTGTTTTTATTAGGTTCAAGAACAACGATAAAAAATACTTTTTCCGGTAACAAATTTGATTTATAAACACTAGGTATACGCTATTTAGTAGTAATTTTGATCGTTAAAGAACTTTAAAGTGGAATCAGAAATTTAAATGTTTAAAAAAATATTGCCTCGCACCACTACCTCCTGCTTAACTTAATAAAGCCCAATAAAATAAAAGATACACATTGAGAAGTTCCACTACCCATAAAATCATGTAAGTAGCAAACAAAACATTGCGTTGTATCCAACAGTAATGTTACCTGAGCCTGAACTCAATTTTATCATGACATTCCTAGATCACGACCGGCCGGCAAATATATCTTCAAAAAATACTTACACCGAAATGACAAATGGCCGGGCATTATTGCGATATCATATAGCGGAGATAATATTTTCTATGGACAAGACAAATTAATGCTATTAGCCACCAGCCTCCGTCCTCCCAAACTCGTGCGCCATTGTCGTCCTACAGGCGAGCCGTAAATGCCGTAATGCACGCGGAGGCAATAATTCACTATTTCCCACTCTAGGGGGGCAATCCCCCCACGGCTTAATATAGGCAATAACGCAACTTTTTCCGTCCCCCCTATCCAGTAATTTCGTGAATTATAAGTCCATTAATCATGAATCATGATCGCAGTGCCGATGCAATTCGGACAAAACTTTACAGTTTTTTATTCCGTCCCGCCCGGGCCATTATTTTTTTACGCCGGGACACTTTTTTTTCCTGTTTCCGCGCACAACTTTTTAATATCAACGCTTTTGTGCCCCCGCGATGCGATATTTTAAAATCGGAATATTAAATTGAATAGTGCAACGAGATATTTATTTTTTTACGGATTGAATCGGCGTGTAGTGGTTTTATTGATCAAAGCTAGGCGATATCAGAAGGTGAAACACATATTTAAAAAATATTTCATCTTATTTAAAAAATGGAATGAACCGAACGAAATCATAAAGCATCATACCTAGTCCTTTGTTGATAATTTATACAATGTACAGCCAAATGTCATACCGGTTGGGTTTTCTTGAAAACAAGTGAACAACGGTGCGTAATGTAAACATTACCGCTTGACGCCGTCGGCTATTTACCCACTGCATAATACTTGCTGTCACGTGTGCCAGGCTAGTTACACTGCTTTGTTTATGTAAGATGTTCACGTCAATTATTGCTAGCATTGACACCAATCGACAGTCAAGGGTGTTCGTCTATTGAGATGATATCAATGATCGACGTGGCTGCCTTATGTCTGAATAGCCCTTTGACGTCCAACTGTAAACAAAATGAGGCTCTGGAGTAGCATTGTTATGACTGCTTTATACGGTAGCCCTTTGTTCTATTATAAACTGAACTATGTGTGTTGTAAGGAACTCTGTGTTTGTGGAATGTCGTGGTTCCGATACAAGTAGAATGGTGGATGCCACTTTTACTTTTCTTAAATGGCAACCTTTGTTCTGACTGGCCAGTTACTTTTTTTCTCGATTGATAGCCATTAATCATATATCTTGCTAATTTATTATCAGTACTGGCAAGTAACACTGAAGACTCGAGAAAAAAAGAATCCTGCATTTAAGCACAACGCAGACACTCATACCCTACAGCGAGAAGAAAAGTGCACATTTTACCTAACTCTTAAAGTGAAGCGAATTCGCTTATAACTGTTGGAATGAAGATTTGAATAACTAAATGATGTATTGGCTGAAAGGACTTGCATCCAGGCCATAATCTTGAAAAAAATGCAAATTGTACCTAGGTAATTTATAACATCTCTTGCAATACTGCCTTCGTTGCTCTATATTTTCTTCTGCCACCTTTTGCGGTAGACGAGATATGGGTATACCGTACTAAGGTCGGCTACTTTAGTGTAGCTGTAGAGCATTTAGTAGAAAAACAGTGCATTTCGTGATTCAGTGCGTTCTTAGAATGCTATTCGGGATTGTCTTGCTATCTTGCTCACTCTTATGGGTTTGATACTTGAATCGGCCGTGTGAGAGAGACAGCAAGACAACCCCGAATGGTATTCTAAGAGCTCACAGACTGTACGTCGTAAGTTTCGTCATCGCTGTCACAGATGCGATCCGTCATCCGATGCTTCTTCGCATTACCGTCATCGGATCCACTTACACCACGTTACTTATGCTGCTCACGTGACCCCTTTAACATCCAAGATAAGATACAAATTCCCGTGATTGGATCACGCGGCGATGGTAAAAGGCACCGCATTATTTTCATAGTGGATTTCGTCAAGCATTTTTAATGCGTTGAGGTTTCAGTTTCTGAATTGTTTGTGGAGAATTTTGAAAATGGAACTTGTTTTTCTGTATTCGCACACATCACTTTTCGCGTGTTTTTGTTAAGTGCTTAATCAATGGCATACTATAAATTAGATACGTAAAATTATCTATGGGCGAATAGAATCTATATTTACTCATACTATATCAACTGCATATCTTTTAAAATATAAAAATATTTCTAAATAGGGCATTTAATCACAGTTAACATAATTTAAATGGTTAATTTTATTTGTCTTTGACAGTGAAAAATCAGAATTTTACATTTGCTATCTGTCAATTTTTTTTAAATCTTCATACCGCCACGTGTAGACACAGGAAACAAGGTCCATGCAGCCAAGACTGTCGAACGTCAATCATACATTTTTATTCATCCACTACATCATTTGAGCAGTAATCCTATCATTAAGAATATCTCCGAACAATACAAGTTGTATAAGGCTCACGCAACTTAGTAATAATAAAGACATGTAATATGGACCACCCAATATGTCCGTTCTGTTATTAACGCTCCTAAACACCGGACATTACGATTCTCATCAGTCAAAAGCCGGATATGCTCGGCCGTCTCCGGACACGCTCGGCTTTCTTCGGATATGTTCGGCTTTTAGTACAGACTTTTTGTTTAATAGAGGTTATTAGGGCGATGGAAACGGCTCGAGTTTCGACTGATGAGGGGTATTGTTTAGAAGGGTTTCATGTATGTATGTAAGGTCTGGCATGGAGAAAAAACTATCATGAAAAACTCTACCTAGTTTAGAAGTGACCAAGTCGCTAAAACGTAGCGGAATTGAGTAGAACTTATTACTTACTAGCTGTTGCCAGCGACTTCGTCTGCAAAGAATTAGTTTATCGCTATCCCGCCTATGTGCTATTCCAGACTTTTTTCTATGTATGTGCCAAATTTCATCCAGATCCGTTGGGCCGTTCTGGCGTGATTGAGTAACAAATAAACATCCATCCATCCATCCATACTTTCGCATTTATAATATTAGTTAGATTACCACAAGGCCCGATTATCCGTTAGGTATTGTAAATAAATACCTATTTTTTTATCAAGTGGGTTACCTGATGGTATTGGTAAGTGATCAACACTGCCCATAGACACCCGCAACCCCGGAGGGATCGCAGATGCGTCGCCAACCTAGAGGGCTAAGATGAAATGCCTCTTGTGCTCGTAATTTCCCCGGCTGACCTAAGGCCCCCGAATCGGCTTAAGGCTTTCGAACACCAAGAAAAACAATCTTCCAGTGAAAATGTGTAATCCTCAGTGACAATTATCTCACTTACTGTTCCCTAGTTTAATGTTCCTCTCGTCTACTCAAACGTTAACTGGTAGAGATCCTTTATAAATAAATAATGTGCTTGTTATATAATTAACTTCACCTTTGTATATATAACTTATCTTTTTTGTGATTTGTTTTTATTCCTTTACTCTTGTACATAGAGCATTTGTATACTTGCTTCCAAGTTTATGTAACGTAATTATGACTAAAATTTCATTCTGCCAAACAAATATTTATTTTTAAAAATAACTAGTGTAAAAGTGCCTCTAAATTCGAATGGTTACCCGAGGGCCATAGACCTCAAAAATACACACATCAAAAATGTCTAGGCATATTTTATATCCCTAGACAAATTTAATATTGTGACGCGGTAGTAATATGCGTAATTTAAATTTTCTAAATTGTCTAGGTATAAAAATATCCCTAATTGTTTTTTTTGACGACCGGATGGCCTAGTGGTTAGAGAACCTGACTATGAAGCTTGAGGTCCCGGGTTCGATCCCCGGTCGGGGCAGATATTTGTATGAAAAATACGAATGTTTGTTCTCGAGTCTTGGATGTTTCATATGTATTTAAGTATGTATTTATCTATATAAGTATGTTTATCCGTTGTCTAGTGCCCATATCACAAGCTTTGCTTAGTTTGGGACTAGGTCAATTGGTGTCAATTGTCCCAAGATATTTATTTATTTCTTTATTTATTTACTTTATTATTTTATTTTTTTGTATTGTTTATTTTTAGTTTGTGCTGTTGTTGTCCTATGCGTGAAATAAACGTATTTTCTTTCTTTCATTCTTTCTATCCCCAGATATTTTTGATGAGTGTAGTTTATCTGGTCCTACTTATTACCACTTTATTTCTCCCTATGATCCATTGATTGCTCAGTTCTCCACGTGGACATTGGCGCCATGGTATCCCACAAACAAAAGCAAGGTAGGCTCCGGGCTCACTCGCGTTGCGGCGAGTGCGTTCAATCTCAATGATTGTTATTGCCAAGACGGGCGTGACTGCGGCGACATTGATGGATTGAGGCTTGGCGCTGAAAACACCACCGGTGTGTTCATTAAAAATAAGCCGGTGGTGAAGAAAATTATAACATGCGTACGTATATCACGTCTTGATCCCTTACGGCGTAGACGGAGCCTTAGGTAAGAAGACCTAAAGGCTACTTGTAGCATGATTGTGGGCGGTAGGTGGAATGGGGAATCAAAATAGTGATAGGCTAGTCGCATCGCCTATACTCGTAACTGATTCCTAAAGATTCTCGCCCATTCCCTTGATGGGCTTTTACGATATGCGCTAGATTCTAGCGGCTAGAAGAAAAGCAGCTGGACATTATATTTTAGTGGTATATCGATTCAAACTTTCGCGATTTTCACACATTATTATATTATAATAAAACGGGACTTAATCCCGAAGTCCCGTTTTTGTGGTGTATTATGAAAATCATAAGAAACTATCTTATTTGTTTCCTTGCAAGAGCTTTTTTTATAGTTGACGAACTAGCATTGGTATAGTGTTTTTCTCAAATCATATATTTGAGTTGTGTTGTAAGGCCCCTCGTTCTGAAACTACTTCTCGGTCTACAAACTATTTATTACACTATAATATAATAAAGTAACTCTTTAATTGCACATAAACAAGTACCTCAAATTAAAAATAATAATGACAGAGAATAGTACAACGGCGACCTTACCCCTAGAAAGTTTCACTTACGCATTTTTCTAATGTTATCTACTATTTAAATAAAAAGAAATACCTACCCTTTTAACGTGTTAAAACGGAATGGCTCGAAACGACCCGCTCGCCCCGTAAAAATTATGCGCCGGACCAAAGAGTCCAGATGAAGAAAGGTCGTTCGGATTCCCGAACTCCCCGCATTCCCCGAGCGACGGGTCGCCGGGGTATTTGAGATCTTTCGGGGCCTCCCGCACGTACGGAATCTGAATTCGATATCGAAAGTATTGAGGGGGTATTTTCATTAAATGTGATATTCTCGTAGGTACCATCAGCCAAATTATGTGGTCTACCACCCTAAGGTTATTCTATTCTATTCTCCCTTTATGGCGGCCGTATTTAAACATTTAAACTGACAAGTGTGCGGTTGATTCTGTCCACGTCAACGAATAAGCCACCCTAAGGTTAATATTTCTTTGCACGTCACAATATAATAATGTCGATAAGACAGGCTGTCAACTTGAAAGTTCGACTTTAGCGACATTTTCATTTGATAGGAAGTTGGATGAAAAGTGATAGACCACTTATTGTGGCGACCGTACGTTTCAGACGCTGAGCGCCTTGCTAGGCGACGCTGGACCTCTTTACCCGATGTCAAAGTATCGGTAGGTTTTCGAGTGGTCACTTACCGCACAAGGGCAAAAATCTGCTCCCTATTTCACCATCTCGACAATTGTCGGCGACATTTGTGACAATTCGAAATGCAATGCGCATTCAATATGAAGCCAACCGGCGTAGAATCTCGTCGAGTTTGTAATGTAAACAGAATTGTCACTTGTCGCCGACAATTGTCGCGCTGGTGAATTAGGGGCCTGATAGTGCCTTATCCAACCTTGACGTTGGCGGAATCATCGCATCAATCTATGGGGCCACACTGTCCCAAAAATTGAATTGAATTGAGTGTCACTTGAGTGTAAGGGTGAGGCCAGACGAGCGTAATTTTTCGAGTTTTGAGTCGCGTAATTTCTGCTACATTCGGATTTGTACAAAACTCCGGTTTCGTTCTAACGGTGACGCAAAATGAGTTGGACTTTTGTATGGATCAACTTTTTCTAGTCACTCGTTGCTATGGATAAGTTCTACTCGATCACTCTTTAAACCGTAAATTTATAGGCTTAGAATTTGCCGTTCATGTGTTTTTAAGCCTCTTCTATAATTGGTCATCTACTGTTGTAACTGGCTAATCAATATTATTTTTATTGAAGTTTAAATATTTGAGTTTCCTATTGTGTTCGTTTGACTTTGTCACTCCTTATTAAAATCTCTATACAAACACATCATCTTTTACTGTTTATTTACAAAATAACGCTATATAAAGCTCATAAGAATCCCAACACGTTATCAGCACGAAGAGCAATAAAAGAGAAAGCGTTTATTTGTGCAGTAATATTTTTAAATGTGTTATATTTTTTTGTGTGATCGGAAAAATAAAAGTTCTGTGAAAAATGTCACATGAAAGTGGAGATTGTAATGTTTACAAACAGCAGTCAGCAGTTCCCTCATTCTACCTAAGGAATAAAGATGGATATCCGACATGGAAATTTAAAATGAGTAATCTTCTTATCCATGAGGATTTATGGTGTACCATAATTGGTTATCCTGAAGGCGATAACACATCAATATCTCAAAAGGTAAGAAATGATAGTAAGGCATTGGCCAAGATATGCTTAACAGTAGATGGTGCAGCTATAACTCACGTAAAACGAGCAAAAACTGCAGCTGAAGCATGGAAGTCTTTGCAGAAAGCCTACGAGGATAAGGGAATGGGACGCAGACTAGCTTTAGAGCGTAAACTATACAGGTTAAGTCTTTCAGACTTTGACAACAATATCGAGGTGTATATTAATGCAGTTCTTTCAACCGCACAAGACCTGGCAGATATTGAAAAGGAGATAGACGATGAGTCAATTGCAGCTATCCTTCTAGGAGGTTTAACACCAAAATACGAACCTCTGGTTATGGCTATTGAGAATTGTGACAAACCTGTTACAACTGATTTGGTAAAAGCGAAACTTTTAAATGAGATGTCGAAAAATGAAACTATACCAGTAAACACAGTTTTCCAAACCAAAGTAAATACAAAACAGAAGAAGAAGAAAAATGTGATTGTATGTTACGATTGTAAAGTACCAGGGCATAAAAGACCTGATTGTCCTTTAAGAAACAAGGCTAATGTAGCGAACGAAGAAGGTCAAGAGAAGAGGATTACATCTTTTACAGCTCTGAATACTTCTGGTTCCGGTACTGATTTATGGTACGTTGATTCGGGTGCGACTAAGCACATGACATCAAAAATGATGCTAATTTTTATGTTACAGGTGATTCGGTTCTACATGCTTCGCCTTGTGGTGGTTTGTACACTCTAGATTGTACTGTTAATATACCCCGGGCAAATGCAACACAACATGAGCACTCTGACGGTCTGAGTAACTACAAACTCTGGCATAAACGGTTAGGGCACTTATGTCGTATTGGCATGACTGGTTTGAAGAATCATCAGGTAGGTATAAACTTTACCGAGGTAGACAAAAGTAACTGCATCGCTTGCGTAGAAGGTAAACAAGCTAGAAAACCTTTTAAGAAGATATCATATAATAAGGCATCTTCACCTTTGGAATTGGTCCATAGTGATCTTTGCGGACCAATGGCCACGTCATCCTTTCAAGGAAACAAATACGTTTTAATTTATGTAGATGACTATACACGAAAGATTTTTGCTTATTTTATTAATTCTAAGACAGAGGTAAGGAACAAGTTCTGTTTATTTCAAGCTTTTGTTGAAAAACAGTTAGGCTCTCATATAAAGGCTATTAGAACAGATGGCGGCAAAGAATATGTAAATAAAGAGTTTGCTGATTATCTCGCTTCTAAAGGGATCCAGCATCAAACTACTATGAGGTACAGTCCATCTCAAAATGGGACCGCGGAGCGCACTTTTCGCTCAATAGTAGAGAAGGCAAGATCGATGTTAGCTGAGAGCTCGTTGCCTAAAGCATACTGGCAAGATGCATTCACCGCAGCTGTATACTTGAAAAATAGGTCCCCTCATAGAGCTTTAAATGGACAAATACCGTACGATAGATGGTGTGGTCGTAAAAGTGACTTAAGTCATCTAAGAGTATTCGGATGCAGAGCTCTTGTTCATATACGCGCATGTCTAAGAAAGAAACTAGATTTGAAAGCTGAAGAAGCTATATTTGTTGGATATTCAGAGGATCCAAATACGTATTTATTTCGTGATCCTGAAAATCCAAGAAGAGTATTAAAATCTAGAGATGCAACTTTTTTTGAGAATCGTTTTACATCCCTTAAGCAAAAAGAATCACATTCACAGGTTGAATCCAGTCCAATTTTATTATTTGACACAGATGAAGGACGATCTGATGAAGGAGGATCTCAATATTTCGATTGTATTGACAGCTCTAGCTCAGCTGCTGAATCGTCTGTTCCTGTAAATCCAGTGACAATCGACACCGAGTCTGAGAACGTTCCAGTGAGTATGGAGACAGATGCAGTAAATGTGGAACATCTAGAAGTTCCATGTGAGCCGAGATATCCCTCAAGGAATCGGAAACGACCTGATTATCTTACGTATCAAGTGTCAATTAACGATGTGGATGAACCAACCAGTTATTATGAAGCTATTCATTCAGATGATGCTGCAAAGTGGCAGGTAGCCATGAATGATGAGCATAACTCTTTGATGAAATTTCATACCTGGGAGCTAGTGGATAGAGCAAACAAAAAGGTTATACCTTGCAAGTGGATATACAAAGTGAAGAAAGATGCTTACGGCAATATTACAAAATATAAGGCAAGACTCGTTGTAAAAGGTTATAGTCAAACTAAAGGTGTTGACTATCATGAGACTTTTGCACCTGTAATACGTCATTCTTCCCTACGAACCTTATTTGCATTAGCTGCAGAACTTGGTTTAAAGATGAGGCATATGGATGTGGATACTGCATTCCTTAACGGCGACTTACAAGAGGAGGTCTACATGGAGCAACCTCTTGGTTTTGCAGAAAAAGGTCAAGAAAATAAGGTTTGCTTATTAAGAAAATCCCTTTATGGTCTTAAACAGGCTCCACGTGCTTGGAATAAAAAGTTAAGTGATACACTTCTGAAAATAGGTTTTATTGGAACACCATCTGAACCTTGCGTGTATACAAAACTTTTTGACAAGGAACTTTGTATTCTAGGTATCTATGTAGATGACCTGATTGTCTATTATTCATCTGACAAGATATTTGAGAGTGTCAAAAATGATTTGTCAAAACATTTTTCACTAAAAGATTTGGGTTATTTGAAATCTTATTTAGGTTTGCAAATAGAAAGCAATAAAGATTGCATAAAAGTGAGTCAGTCGAATTTCATATTGTCAATGTTGGAAAAGTTCAATATGAGTGATTGCAAATCGGCGACTACTCCTTTAGCACAGACTAAATTACAAAAGAATTCAAATGGTGAGTTACCGTTATTACCGTATCAAAACCTTATAGGTAGTCTTATGTATTTGGCTGTAAACTCACGTCCTGATATCGCATACGCGGCTAGTTATCTAAGTCAGTTTAACACTTGTTTTACCAAAGAACATTGGAATGCTGCGAAACGGGTTTTACAGTACCTAAAAGGTACATTACAGTATTCCTTAATTTACAGAAAAACAGGAAAAGACCTGATAGGTTATGCCGATGCGGATTGGGCTAATTGTCCGATTGATAGGAAGTCGTACACGGGCTTCGTGTTTAAGTTAGCTGACGGACCAGTGACTTGGGAAGCTAAAAAACAGCCCACGGTGGCGCTGTCGTCCACAGAGGCCGAGTACATGGCGCTTACATCAGCTACAAAGGAAGCGTGTTACTTACGTCGATTTATATCGGAAATTACAGGTAAACTTAGCTCAGTTAAGTTGTTGTCGGACAGTCAGAGTGCTATTAACTTAGTTCATAATCCTGTGCACCACAGCAGGACGAAGCATATAGATACTCGATTTCACTTTATACGGGAAAAGGTGTCCGACTGTACCGTTAATTTAGATTATTTAAAGAGCAGCGACATGCCTGCAGACATTTTAACAAAGCCTCTTGGGCCTGTTGCACATAGGAAATGTACAATTAGCATAGGTTTAGTTGTATAGTTTGTTTTTCTTAGAATAATTTTGATTAAGGGGGAATGTTGTAACTGGCTAATCAATATTATTTTTATTGAAGTTTAAATATTTGAGTTTCCTATTGTGTTCGTTTGACTTTGTCACTCCTTATTAAAATCTCTATACAAACACATCATCTTTTACTGTTTATTTACAAAATAACGCTATATAAAGCTCATAAGAATCCCAACATCTACTAAGCATGCAAGTACAATGGGACACAACATTTCTTCTAACAAACTGTACTACTTTTGTCCCCTCGCTGATGGGACAGAATGTCAACAAGAAATAGTTGATCAATAAATGCGGGAAACACATTGACGATGCAATGATATTAGTGCTGTTTCTATTGTTATATCAGTTAACTGTTCGCATTCCCTGTGCAGTATTTTCACATTTAATTTCATTCTGACATCGCAATGCCTGACAAGAAATATTATTATGGCGGCATTTACTACTAGAACGTCCTACGTGAGTCACGACACGACACAACTACACGACTATACCTACATAACGTGTGGTCAACTTTAATTGTTGAGCTTACATGGAACGTTGTCATAGTGATATAACTGCTTGTTAGTGTTTAATACACGATGCTAAAGTTTGGCAATGTCAATATGACAGAGCGTTCCATAGTGGCTCAACAATTAAAGTTGTTGATCGTACTAGCTCCAATTAACTGATTCAATTCTTTTTTAAATGAACAAAAACAAATAATCATCCTACTCGACAACTGACTTGCGGTTCTTGGCCTATAGGATAGGGCCAGTACAGACTGACTTCATTTCGACTGCAACGCAACTGCCAACTGCCGACTGCGCAATATTACAAGCATTTAACAATAATTATATTTAACTAAATAGACACTTGTCATTATTACCACATTTTATTATTAATAGACATGAAATCGAAAAATAGACGTAAAGTTTTTGATCATCCAAATTTTCGTCGCGATTTGCAAAAAAAATCTTCTGACTTTGATGACTCATTCGCACAAGTATAGACTTAAATTACAGTTGAGGTCTTACAGTTTTATCTGTTATATTTATAGAATAGAAGAATAAGAGAATAGAAGAAATGACTATACGTACGTTTATCGTCTTTGGACCGCGTGTTCATATGGGATTAAATATTTAATAGTACAGCTTTGTAGTAACGGCCAATCATCAAGGCGATTCTACGCACCGCAACTCGGGGACAGTTTGTGTTGATTTATTATTAGTAGGCTATTTATATACTTTCACACTCCTCTTATAACAAGTATGTGGTTTTATTTATAAACAAAATGTTGGTATTGTGTGATTAATGGCGTCATTTCATTCTTATGTTACCGTGTGTTTGTTTTTAGTGCGCTGTAAACAGTATTGATTTGGTATGCGAAGTATTCAGTGATAATGTGACTAATAAACAGGCAGACATTTTGTTAGCTGGAGCTGTAGGTTTTGATTATACATTTGATGTATACGAAGGTACTTTAGATGCGTCAACATCAGTTGTCAGTGTGATGATTACTCGTCTGCTTTTGGGTGGTGTAGGGGTTAGCACGCATCACGGAATGTTGAGGATCCGGGTTCGATTCCCGGCCATAGTTTTACTTTTCGGGTTTTTCTGTATTCTAGTTTTTAGTATCGTTTAAAAATTTAACACATTGTCAAAATTCTGACATCATCAGGACATAGGTACGAATGCGTACATTCTGAGAGTAGGAGGAGCAGTAGGATGTATCTATAGGGCCACGGCTGAAAATGACAGCAGCCAAAACCCTAAGAAGTCTGAAAATTATAGATTAGTTTTTCGAATGTTCGATTATGAACAAGAGACAAAATGAGTAGTAACGTGTATGCATATGCCTACATGATTACAACCTTGACAAACGTATTGTGTTTAAATTAACGTTGTGCGTTGTCAGCACCGAAACGTGTGCAATAATACAATAAATTTTACATTAAATTGAAAAGCAATAATTGCTTCATTACAAATCCAGACAGATATGCCTCCATTTCAGTTTATTTTGCAAAATAAACCCATACACAATTATTCTGTCTCGCTGTCCGGCTGTCCTTTTTTGAAACTCTTAATTTATTTAAAACTGCTCTGAATGGTGACTCTACTTTTTTTTACAAGAAAATTGTTTGTGACTGTGTCGTCTTTGTTTATAAAACATACATTTGCGAAATGTGAATGTCTTTTCAATATTCCTATTTTCGTGTAGGTTTGTTTGCATTAATGTTAATTCAATGTGCAAGTTTAATGAGGAGTTATTCATACACTCATCAGATTGTAACTTTCCATTGTATATCAGACATAAAGATTAAACGAAATCGTCAAAAATTTTAGTCATGATTTTGACGTAACACAGAATAAATAAATATCAGGGAACAATTCACACAAATTGACCTAGTCTCGAAGTAAGCGCTAGTAAGGCTTGTGTTATGGGTACTAGACAACGATATACATACTTATATAGAGAAATACTTACTTAAATAGATAGAAACATCCAGAACTCAGGAACAGAAATACATGGATATCTCAAATATTCCTATAATTTTTTAACTGTAGAAAAATGACACTTTTAAACCAACTGCCAGGGGTAAAGTATTTACATACTTACATATATACATAAATCACTTATTTTTCCCTTACGGGGTAGACAGAGCCTAAAGGTAACAAGACTTAAAGACCACGTTTAGTATGATTGTGGGCGTACCTATAATGTGGAAAGAGGAATTAAAATAGTGATGGGTTGCTAGCCGCATCGCCTATAACATGATTCCTTAGATTTTCGCTCATTCCCTCGATGGGCTTCTACAATCTGCGCGCGAAGAGAAGTCACTGGTACATTCTGTGTTTTTTCTTTACTCCCAGACAAGCATGGATGACAAGTAAAGTATTTGATTGACTAAATCTAAAATGTACCATTGAAGAAATGTATGAATTAACGAAGGGGAGGCCTTTGCCCGGGAGCGGGACACTCGCACACTATTAAAAAAAATGTACCACATAAATTCACAATTCACACGAGCAAAGCCGCGTTTCAAAGCTAGTAAACGACACATTCGTCGTTATGGCCCTTGACGCCTCTTTACTGACGTTCAGTTAAAACTACAAGTGCACCATTAGTTAATTTGTCTAACGGTGTCCGTATGTCACTCGGTGGTATTCGTCGCCACTCGGCACGGATGCCTATCGCTTAGGGTTATTGATCCTTACCGTTTGTTTAAAATTCTTTGCGCGCGCGCCGCGTCCGGACCTCGCGTGTGGGAGCTTTCGATTTGTTTAAAAAGTTATATTGTCTTTTGTATTCTATGGTTGTTGTTGTCTGCGTTCAGCAATGTGAGTGACAGGACAACAAGAAAGTCAACCCAAAGACAAATTAAACATAAGTAATGTAATATGTACCTAAGGGCCACTTGCACGGACCAGGGTTAACGACTTAACCCCGCCCGTGTTAGATGCTAACTCGAGGCTAAGTAGTGTCAAAATGTATGGAACTGTCAAACCTAACCCCGAGTTAGCGATTTAATTTTTTAATTCTGGACTGTGCATGTGAGTTAGTGGATTGAATTTAACCAATCATATTATGCACTGACGATCAATCTGCCGTCATAGTATAGAAGGCGGCAAAGGGACTTTTGCGGCTTTTTTACTTTTTGATACAGGCATACTAAGCAAAAAATTCTGCGTCGAACGGTATCGACTTTTTTTTTCTAGCACTGTTAGTTCTCAAGATAGCCAGCAGTTAAACGACATGTCTTTTGCTTTTTGTTGCGGTATTATAATCTAAAAAGCCATGAATGGTATTTAATAAGCTAAAAAGACGTTATAACACATTAGCGGCTTTATATCATACTTTAAATGTGATACCTTTCTAAGCTAAAAAGCGCTTTTTGATTATTCATAGACTAAAAAGAAGTTAAAGTCATGTAACTAGGTTTTAACGTATTATCATGACCGAAGTTCAATACTCATTTATAGATTTAAAGGCGGTATACTTCAAATTATACTCTATAATTACGTTATGGGAGCCTAACCGCATTTTTAGACATAACCCAAAAATGTATTATGTAGCGCATAATAGTCAATAAAGCGGTGACCGCTTTTTTACTTCAGTGACAAAGGGTTAAATTTTTGTTCAATATTGACAATAATGCGGTTATATAACAATAATAAGCTAAAAAGCGGCTAGGTTTTTGTCACTCACGTAGCCCCTCACCGCCCCACCGCTCGCAAGTCGGAGGATGACGACGCCCAAAGGACATTTTATTATTATTAGTGCGCGTGAAGCCTTTGCGTTGGGTTGACTTGACTCGTGCGTGAGCTGCGCAGGAGTTTACGACGCGCACTGATTGTTGTCGGCGCCCGTATCAACATATTTCAAGGTAAGTGTACCTAGACACAAAAGTATAATATACTAGCTGTTGCCTGCGACTTCGTCTGCAAAGAATTCGTTTATCGCTATCCCGCGGGAATTTTCCGGGATAAAAATATATAAATAAAATAAATAAATATCTTGGGACAATTGACACCAATTGACCTAGTCCCAAATAAGCAAAGCTTGTGATATGGGCACTAGACAAAGGATAAACATACTTATATAGATAAATAAATATGTACTTAAATACATATTAAACATCCAAGACTCGAGAACAAACATTCGTATTTTTCATATAAATATCTGCCCCGACCGGGGATCGAACCCGGGACTTCAAGCTTCATAGTCAGGTTCTCTAACCACTAGGCTATCCGGTCGTCATAGCCTATGTGCTATTCCAGACTTTTCTCTATCTATGTGTCGAATTTCATCCAGATTCGTTGGGCCGTTCTGGCGTGATTGAGTAACAAACAAACATCCATCCATATTTTCGCATTTATAATATTAGTTAGATTATTTCGAGAATAAAGAACTGAAATTAGTAGGTAGTGTACTCGTAAGTAATAAAAGTGGCTGTAGATGTTTTCTGTGTATTTGAGTAGGTATGTGCTTCTCTATAACGTTGTCTTGTAAGTACCCACAAACTAGAGTTTAAGTTTAAGGCAGACGTCCACACGTCCGTATCGTGGGCATCGGACGCATGGCATCCAGCGTATCGTAGTATTATTTGTATAGAAAGTCATACAAGTGCGTCCACGGATCCGCATTGTACGGATTGCTGGACAGTGTACGCTCTTGTTGGACTGGCATGATGTTTACTATACAGACATGTAGAGAGGCCTGCCTTTGGAATAGGATATTATTGTGTGTAGGATTATCTCACAATACTTATTCATTTATTTATTTCAGCTGGACAAAATGAAATAATCGAGGGCCTTGGACTTCCAATATAAGACCGGTTGTTCCATTTTCTGTGCGTGAGCCGGATATATGGAAGGATCCATATTCCTTAAATTTGCCTGTAATGGATAACTTCGATGAACACCGGAATACATTTGATACCCTGCTCGATAAGGCAGATTTATATAAATCCTGTAGGTAGCCTTGGTTTATTTCAAGAGAAATATCACCGATTTATTTTACAAGAAGAAAAGAAGGCGTGTGTCTGGCTGTTCACAACAGAGGGGTGCTCGTTCCAACACTAATGTACGGTAGCGAAAGTTGAGAATGGCAAAAGAAGCATGAAAGTAGAATCAACGCAGTAGAAATGTGAGCGTTAAGAAGTATGGAAGGCGTATCACTGAAAGATAGAATAATGAATAGTGTGATTAGGGAACGTGCTGGTCGGAAAGAGGATATAGCACAGTGACTAGGATAGAAAAAGGTATGCTTAGTTGGTTTGGTCACGTAGAGAGGATGGATGAAAGAAGGTTAACTGAACAGATTTATATGGGGAGTGTGAATGGGTGCGTTGGGAGGGGAAGGAGACGGACGTTCCGTGATGAAATTGGGGACGTTTTGGAAAAAGGTCAGGTCAAGAGTACCCGAAAACGACGAGCATGTATGAAGAGATTGATGAATGTGAGTGAAGCGAAAGATGTACTATGTCGGGATCGTAGCAAGTGGCACAAAGTAGTCTCTGCCTACCCCTGTGGGAAAGAGGCGTGACGGTATGTATGTTTGTATGTATTATTTTACAAAAATAACTTTGACGAAGAGGAACTCCAATTTTGCTTCATGAAAGATGCTTTCCTAAAAAATCGGCGTAGTATGTTGTTTGTTGTAGTTTACAATTCTTATTTTTAATTTTTATTTTGATTACATGTATTAAAATTGAAAGTGACAATTATAAAATTGTTACATTTGAAGAATATAATGTTGATTTTAGTAAGAAATGCCTTTTGATTTCTTGTGATTACCGCTTCTCAGACCGCATAACTCCCAATAGTTGTAGTCCTATCATAAACTATAATGCCGTTACGTACAGATTAATGGACACATTGCGGCTTTTTAATAAATTAAAAGTAAACAATTCTGTTGCTTAATAAATTGGTGTAAAAAGTTAAAGGAATAACTAAGCTTTAAAACGGCTATGACACTTAAACTTCATTTTAATTTCCAACACAACATGCATATTCCATTAGCAAAAATAAACTATAATGCGGCTATCCGTAATAACGATTTTTTAGTGTATTACTGGCACCTAACTTTTATTTAAAATAATAGGACTAAAGAAGTAATGTCCAAAACTAAGCTTAAAAGGCGCTGGTGTTCAGCCAACGGCTTTTTAGTTTATTAATCTTTGTATAATAATATTCCCTTATCCTAAGCTATAACATAAAATGCTGTAAAATTAATACTATTTATAATTATTCTACGATCGAATTAGATCAATAAAAAAACGTGATTTTTTGTCTAAATTTGTGTGTAAACAGAATTTTGGTAAACCATTTTTTGCCTAAAATACAAGCATTTGAAATATTTAAAAGTTTTTGTCGTTTATCTCGAAAGTTGCTTTTGTCAGTTTGCCGCCTTCTGTACTATGACGGCAGCAATGGCAGCAAGTCCTCATCAGAGTTGTTGCTATCGTTCATCGCGAAAGGTTTTAAGGGTTCGGAAATCACAGAATTAAATGACTCGCAAATGAGTCAATCCTTCGTGACGTAGAAATAAACCAGTTGATTAATCCCTCTATGGACATACTCTGCCTATGATCATGTTCAAATTCTTACAAAGCCAAATTTCTTTTTAAAACTTAACCTTGGATTATTCGTGTATCACTAAAATATCCTTGAAAACCAAATCAGTGTCGTAAATACTCTTCGCACACGTTAATATAGCTTCTGAGTTGTAGGACATGGCAGTTCACTAGCTTAACCAAGACATTCTTACTAAAAGCATCAGAGCAAACTCCATTCCATTTCAATTAGCAAAGCGCTTTGAATGGTAGGTGAGAGCGGAACCGCCTCCGTTAGGCTCTCAGTGCCACCGATTAGAATAGGTGCGGCACTCGGTAAACCTATTTTGCATCCGACACTTGGTTAAATTGGCTCAATTAGCAAGCATCCGCGCCGACCTGCCGCATCCGCAAACGGCCAAATTACTTACACCCACGCCTATGTGGCCGATGAAAAAAAAAGTTGGCAAACGTCAAAAAAACATTACGCGCCAGCCGGTCATTCATGAGTAGGTACTACGTTATTGCCGCGATCGTAGCAGGAAACTATTGTTATTTTATTATGTTTACGCGTTTCAGATTTGATTGTTTGGTGTTCAGCGGGTTTTATAGACAATTACTACCTAATTGCAAATAACCCGTGAATCATATGCGGGTGAGATATATTTTTGTGTTGTTTGATTGAGCTGTCAAATCAAAATAATGTCTGACCATGAAATTTTGGCCCAAAGTTTATACAGCATCTGTTAGCTAGGAGATTTGAGATAATTAATTCAGTCAAAGCAATCCAACTCCTGCTGTAATATTCCGGAAAAAAAATGAGAAACTTTGTGGGTACATCTAGGTAGTATTTTGATTATGTAAAAAAATCGTATCCAATACTTTTTAATAATCTACCTAATAAATTAAGAAAGTGAATTGTCATATTAAGAAGCGATGGCTCTTTGAACTTGTTTGAATACCTGACGTTCAGAAGTTCAGATGGATACTAGAATTTCCCAAGTCGTCAAAATTACCCAACCGCTTGGCAATAGTGCTAAGAAGGTCAAGGATGAGGTTGACAATAACCATTGTGAGCATAACGCGAGACCATCGCTTTTCAAGTTTTCACACAATTACTTGGCTTGCGATTACTTAACCTAAGTTCTTATGGTTATGATTATGAATGAACATGAATATAAAACGCCTATACGGACGTGATAAATACAATACATGGCGGGATGTACTCCAAACTTATTGCGAAATAATTAAATTCTCTTCAGGTTTTGTATAGGCTTAAAAAAGAGGTTCTCAAAGAAATCGGGTCTATTGAGAAACGCGTTTGATTTGAACCTTATTTGTATTAAGTACAGTCAATAAAATTGTGTCATCGATGCTTTGTCCTTAACTCTTCAACTTTAAAGGTTAGTTTAGTACGTGATACTAAAAATAAGAAAAATTGTTTAAATACGCATGTCATGTCGGAATGAATTGTATGTGAAGTGACTCATATATCCGGCGACCCCAAATTTGTGCGCACAGTAATTGTGTATCATACAAACCCGTTTATGGCGCACCGGCGCCACTTATTTCCTCTTTATTTCCAAACATAACTTCGTCAGTGTAAGAAAACAGCCCAATAGGTAGCCTTTTTTTAAACTTCAGCGTTAATTCACAAAAAAAAACCATCGCCACAGTTGTTACAAAATACGCTAAGCCTGTCCGACTTGGAATGCGTCAATACCGTAAAAACTTAAATTTCTTTGTCCTTTCCTTTCCTTTGTAACTGATCAGATCACAGCGGCTGGTGTCAAAAATGCGTAACAACCTTGGGTGACATCTAAGAAAAAACGCCGCGTCAACATATTTTCAGCTTCAGTGCCGTTAATCCTTCATGCAACGCCTCTAAAAGCACTTTATTACCCTTGCTATTTTTGCGCAATTTTACCACTCTCGATCAAAAGCAACTTTAATGGACGCCGTTTTACGAACAGTACACTAAATAAAATTAAATCCAACCGCTAGAAAGGCATTACGCATAGCCAATGGCCGGCGCTTCGGTAATTTTACCTTCGGACCTGTGATTGCGCCCGGGGTAATATCACCCGCGTGCTGTTAATTTGATCTGATTCGGAACTATCGAGGAAATATTACCGGTATTAACCCTTTGACTGCCGCGCGGGAGTCAAAGCGACATTCAATGTTCACTGAGCGGGTTAGAGGCAGTTTTACCGTGATTTGGTGGAGGAAGCCTTTAGTGGTAGAGGGTCATTTTGCGAATGTAAGGACTCTATCGATGACGGATTGGAGTGGTGTAATATAGCCGTAGTGTGGTATAGCTTAGACGAAGTTATTTTAATAACCCTTTGAGTTAAGATCCGGTCAAATTTTACTCCGTAATTGCGATCAGCGATCTAGAAGACATGACCTACCACCTATCTAAGATCAAAAACAAAAACAAGAGTAGATGAATGATAAAAACAGCAACGGAGCACATCTTTCGATGTCCTCTATCGTAATTTGGTTACGATGAGTTACTTAATAATTTTATTTAAGCAAAGCTTGTGATATGGGCACTAGACAACGGATAAACATACTTAAATACATATATTATGAAACATCCAAGACTCGAGAACAAACATTCGTATTTTTCATACAAAATATCTACCCCGACCGGCGATCGAACCCGGGACCTCCAGCTTCATAGTCAGGTTCTCTAACCACTAGGCCATTCGGTCGTCAATAATAATAATCCATTAAGGGTTATCACTACATAGTATAAAACAAAGTCGCTTTCTCTGTCCCTATGTCCCTATGTCCCTATGTATGCTTAAATATCTAAAACTTCGCAACGGATTTTGATGCGGTTTTTTTTCAATAGATAGATTGAATCAAGAGGAAGGTTTATATGTATAATACATGCATAATATACCGTGCGAAGCCGGGACGGGTCGCTAGTATGGAATATAAACAACGTCGCAAATCAAATCACGCATTGGTAAAATTACCTTACCGCTATTACAAATTAACATAATTACTTACTATATTGTATATCTCAGCAAACAGCTTCCCTAATATTAGTATTTAACACAGATACATCGTAAACTACCTGTCCTGTCACACTGGGTTGCCAGTCTATTGTCGATTAGTGCGTCCCTTTCTAACTGAGCCCATCAGAACGAGAGCGATAAGCTCGAAACGTGGTCGTAATCTAGAGTACGGCCATTCGTTATCGTTGGCATGTTTGAATAGCGGAATTTCTGTATATCGCACTTCGAAGATATGCTATGATTGTTAATGGGTGTTTGGTATTGATGGAACTTCCCTATCCCGAGGAAAACTCGCAAAATCCTTCTTTAATTCTTCACGTACATTATGAATAGAAGGCTTATTCAAAGTTCATAATGTCAGCAACTAAATATAATCTGAGCTCAACAAAAAAAATGAATCGGGCTCTGTCTGCCCCGTAAGGTATAAAAACGTAATTTATGTATGTATCTCATGTATTAAAATACCTGTTTATGCCAGTTAGTTCACTCTCCACGCCGAAATAGCAGCTGCAGAAATATCGAATAAGATTTCGATTCATATAAATCGCTAATTAGAATTTCATATAAAAATGTAGGAATAGAGCTTCTAACTAGTGGTGAAACGAAACAATCACATTAATTAGTTTGGTTCTTTTTTTGAGTAGGAACCAATTTATTTCAATCCTAACATTTCTAGAGCCCAAATATCACCGCAATACGAGAAACTAGCGATTTATAGTTATTGTTTCCTAGAACACACAATTTCGCGTCTTTGCAATACGACCAATATGCTGGAACCGCAGAGGAAGTAGCTAATAGAGTGCAAAAGTCACACAATTTATTTATATGGAAAGTACCTGGATGACCGATATTTTTTGGTACGTTTTCTAAAAAGGAAACCTAGCTAGATCGATTTATCGCCCCCGAAACACTCCGCATACTAAATTTCATGAAAATCGTAAGAGTCGTTTCCGAGATCTGTGTGATCTACCCCGTAGGGGATAATGACGTGATTAAAATGTATGTGGATAGTTAGAATAGAATATAGAATAGAATATATTTATTTGCAAAGAATAAGTAGATATAACAATGTCATTGGGTGGCACAGAGACAATAGGTTGCTTATTCTGCTGTTAATGTTTATGATTACAGTGAGTTTTTTGATCTGCCACTTGCATATGAGAATAGATTGAATAATTATTGACTTGTAATGCCTGTTCTTCTTTATGTGCCACTCCATTACTGAAGGTTGGCAGTCAGACTCTTAAACTTTTCACTATCCACAGCCAGCGCAAAGAGTTGCTCTACGGTTTTTATACCGGTCCATTCTCTGATGTCTCTTAGCCAAGACATTTTTCTTCTTCCCACCTTCCTTTTCCCTTGTATTTTCCCCATCATGATGGTGCGCAGCAACAACTGGTATCTATCATGGCGTAACACATGACCCAAATATGCAACCTTGCGCTGCTTGATGGTTCGAACAAGCTCTCGTTCTTTCGCCATTCGTCTTAGGACCTCCAGGTTTGTGGACTCTATCCGTCCACTTTATCCAATATGCCTGAAACCCCTTTATGCCTGTTACCAAAAATAAATTTCATTTCATTTCATTTTTAGTTATTGCGTCGCGTACTGAATGTAAACTCACCTTATTTTAATAAAAAGTTTATGTAATCAATATTGTAATAACTACCTATAGGCTTTGTTTCGTGTAAGTATGCAGTAGGAAAAACAATCACGATTTAACGATTTTTGGCAGAAAAGCTATGAAATATGTCAAAATCGTCGGTTATCGTTAAAGTAACAACTATCAGGTCTAGTATTATGTAAGAGATAAATCCTGCTAATTTAACTAATATTATAAAATGTGAAAGTATGGATGGATGGATAGACGGATGGATGGATGTTTGTTTGTTACTCAATCACGCCAAAACGGCCCAACGGATCTGGATGAAATTCGACACATAGGTAGAGAAAAGTCTGGAATAGCACATAGGCCATTTTATCCTGGAAAATTGCGTAGTTTCCGCGGGATAGCGATAAACGAATTCTTTGCAGATGAAGTCGCTGGCAACAGCTTGTATTATAAATGCGAAAGTTTGTGCTTGACGATGTGAGTGAGTGTGTATGTTTGTTCCTTCTTCACGATAAAACGACTGGACGGATTTGGATAAAATTTGGAACGAAGGTAGCTGGTACCCTAGATTAAAACATAGGTTACTTTTCATCCCGGATAATTGTATAGTTCCCGCAGGATAGCCATAAACATACCAATTAGTAATTCCACGCGGATGAAGTCGCGGGCAGAAGCTAGTCACTAATATTTCGCAGAATTCGATAGCCCTTACTCTGTTTGGTTATTTGCTCCATGCCATTTCCTATGGAGCACACACACAAACACATTGTGGTTGCTGTATACGCATTAGTCTGTCAACCGCGCTCCACGCTTGTATGTGTGGGTTACCTGCACGATAACTGGTTTGGGAAGCTCGTGATATAGGCCAATGGGTTTGCAGATCCCAGTATATACCAAGGTATAAGGCCGAATATTGCTTGCGATTTCCTATGCCTGAAATTCATAGTAACAATAAGCAGTTGACCCACGCCCAGAGACTATGCAAGATCTCTTAGTGCCTGTCTCACCATTCCTTAACTGTTAGTTATTTATGATTCCGTCTCTATTTATTACTACAAAACAGACAGAGACGTCATCACAGATTGACAGTTAAGACAGGTGAGACAGGCCCTTGGTATTTTTACAGAATATGTCAGAAGACAGAGCCTAAGGTAACAAGACCTAAAGGCCACGTTTAGCATGATTATGGGCGTGTAGCTGGAAAGGGGAGTCGAAATAATGATGGGTTGCTTGCTTCGCTGTAACATGATCCCTAAGATTTTCGCTCATTCCCCCGATGGGCTATTAAAATCTGCGCGGGAAGAGAAGCAACTGGTATATTCTATGTTTTTTCTTTGCTCCAAGACCAGCGTGGAAGGTGGATTTTTGAAGTGAAAACTTCTTAAGTGGCGTTGAACACTTTTTGGGAAGGGGAAAAAATGTTTTGAAATACGAATGAATCGCGTTCGATTTTTGAAGTGTTTTTTGTTGAGTCGTGGAGCAAAAGTACTAGGGCATCAGCACATTGTTAGAGTTCTGTCAATATAGATAATAATTATGTACGTTTTTTTTGTAAGCGGCCAGTACGGTACGCGTCTTGAGCGTCCATGGAGGTTACAACATTAAAATTTAATCTAAGCTGGTGTTTTCACTTCTGCCGACATTTCCCCGGTGTTTTTTTTGCACTTACAGCGATTTGTATTTTTAATCTATGTACTAATTAAAAATTGCATAATATTGAAAATTGTGAAAAAAATTTACATCTGTTGATACAATGGAAGCCATAACAATGACTAATGAAATAATTCTCTTTTACAGGTAAGCCCGATGATATCATCTTACGGAGTACAAAAAGAGGTAAAAGTTGTGTAAGACTTGGATAATGATCACGATACGAGTTTTCAGAAAACGCATGGACTCTGTTTGAATTGCGATTATCTTAATTAGTTACTAAATTTTACGCTCAAAGGTTTTTAATCGCTCGCGGATGGAAAACGAATTACGAAAACGTAGAACTTAATAAATGTTTGAAAACAAAGTTTTGAGACAGCGAAACGTCAGAGAGATAGATTTCATCATCATCATCATCTCCAGCCTATATACGTCCCACTGCTCGGCACAGGCCTCCTCTCAGTATGAGAGGGCTTGGGCTATAGTTCCCACGCGGGCCCAGTGCGGATTGGGAACTTCACACACATCATTGAATTGCGTCGAAGTTGTGTGCAGGTTTCCTCACGCACGATGTTTTCCTTCACCGAAAAGCTCATGGTAAAATTTCAAATGAGATATCGCACATAAATTCCGAAAAAGTCAGAGGTGCGAGCCCGGGGATTCGAACCCACGACCTCCTGCTTGAGAGGCCACAGCTCAAACCACTAGGCTACCACGGCTATATATAGATTTCGTATACAGGAAACTATAGAAAAGCTCGTGAAAATAAAACTCTCATGCTGATCTGGGACTTTGGGAGTTAAGAAAAACCATGGAATGTACCAGCTGCTTCTCTTCCCGCGCAGAACGTAAAAGGAACGGGCGAATATCTTGGGAATCATGTTACAGGTGATGCGGCTAGCAACCCATCACCATTTTGATTCCCTTTTCCACCCATAAGTAAAAGAAAGGAAATGAATACATGAGTATGTGTATATATGAGTGAATATGAATATGAATATGAAAAAGTTCAACAGAAACAGAAAGAACAGAAAGAAAGACAATCACAGTAGTTAAAAAACAAAAACATTATTAAAAGGTCACAATTATGCTAAACGTGGGTTTTACCTAAGTTCAGTGTTACTTTAGGCTCTGTCTGCGCCATAAGGGTTAAAGATAGGATTTGTGTATGTGTGTACATCGTACTAATATTATAAATGCGAAAGTTTGTGAGGATGGATAGATGTGACGATGTACTGTGTATGTTTGTTCCTTCTTCACGCTGAAACGACTGATCAGATTTGGATAAAATTAGGAACGGAGATAGCTGGTATCCTAGATTAACACCTAGGCCACTCTTTATCTCGGAAAATTGCATAGTTCCCGCGGGATAGCGATAAACATGTCAAAGGTCGTAGCTGCTTAGAGTCGCGACGTAAAAAAAGATTGCAAAACTAGCTGTTGCAGCGACTTCGTCTGCAAAGAATTCGTTTATCGCTATCCCGCGGGAATTACGCAATTTTCTGGGATAAAAAGTAGCCTATGTGCTATTCCGAACTTTTCTCTACCTATGTGCCGAATTTCATCCAGATCCGTTGGGCCGTTCTGGCGTGATTGAATAACAAACAAACATCCATCCATCCATCCATCCATCCATACTTTCGCATTTATAATATTAGTTAGATATACTATCAACATCAGCTCTTAAGTCTAATTCTACATAGACCAACTCGCGAGCAGAAGCTAGTTTAAAATAATACTTTGGTACTAGATTTAACCACTGTACTTTGATTTGACCCCTTATAGGTGCGACCGCACCGCCGCTTAAAAAACGGTGACGTTACGGAATCGCAGCAAAATGTATGAAGAAACGGTGAGAAAACGTGACGCCTACGACACGTCACTGCGTATACGCGGCGGTGTGGTCGCACCCTATACAGTAACCATTTAAAATCACCCAAAGTTGCGTAGTCAAAGTTGCCACAAACCGCGGTACTCCAGCGGAGAGGACTTTCGGTCTTAAATTATGCTATTAGGTTATTCTTCAATTAAATATGATTGGGCGTAAATTGTAACTCCGGAATTGTCTGAAGTTTTCGCCTCGCGATTTTCGTTATTCGTCTCAATTATGTAGGAATACTCTTCGTAATGGTGCTTACAGAAACGGCGGGATTTAATATTCATTATTGGGGTAAAAATCATTATTTTATATTATTTTCCTTAAGAGACTATTTTTTTAATCTAATCTAACTAATATTATAAATGCGAAAGTATGGATGGATGGATGTTTGTTTGTTACTCAATCACGCCAGAACGGCCCAACGGATCTGGATGAAATTCGGCACATAGATAGAGAAAAGTCTGGAATTGCACATAGGCTACTTTTTATCCCGGAAAATTGCGTAGTTCCCGCGGGATAGCGATAAACGAATTCCTTGCAGACGAAGTATTACTAGCTGTTGCCAGCGACTTCGCCTGCGGAGAATACGTTTATCGCGAGCCCGATGGCCCGATGAGCCCGATAGAACCTGAACTGAGTCGGAATTGAATTGCATTACGACGGCTCCTGCATAGTAGTGGTCGTTATTACAACAGCAGATAACGTAATGCATTATTTGCACGCAACGAACAACACATTATCGAATCGTCAACTATCCTGTTATCATTATTCGTTGTATGTTGTCAATGCTGTTATTAGCTGTTGCTGTTTGTTGTCAGTCAGTACAATAACAAACAAGGTAACAGAGCGTTATTTTGCTTTTGTTCCCGTACGTTTTTATTACGCTGCGATCGCACGCATTGTATCGTAACATTCGTAACGTAACGAAATAAGTATAAAAATTATTTAATGATAAGTTCATTATCGTTTTGTAAAACAGCAATATAACAGGATAACAGACAACAGTTTACAATAACAGCTATTTAAGAATAACACAACACTGTTATTCATTATTGCAAAACAACCGTTATTGCCACCACTACTCCTGCACGGCTAGTGCAAGTGCGCGCAAGATAAACTACCGTTCTTTTTCTTATCGTTTGTTATAGAAAGAGACGGCTAGTCTATCGCGCGCGGCACAGCTCTCGCGCGCTTTTATGCTAGTCGTGCTGTAGCAAAAGCTTATTTCACATAGCACTGCGTTAAATATTCATAAGCATAAAACGTCTATTAAATCCGTGATCACACTGCCATAAACGTCAAAACAAAACGCCAACACACGCGCACCGCCCGTATCCTCTTCGTGCCATAAGAAAGCGTACATACGCAAATGTCCTACGACTGTGTGCAAATTAGCAGAAGGTTAGACTGTATGTGTGTGTGTGTTACATAGGAGCGATAACAATGCAGCTGTTGCGCCGACGTCGCACCTCTAGTTAAGTTAAACGATACTGGCGGAGGTCAGGGCTGCCTCTGTTGCTTTATCTATCTGAAACAGCTGACAAAAGTAACAACAGTCCTCTAGCAACCTGAACCTGACCCACTGTTCTTCTCACATTAAACGTCATAGTAATTTTCAGTATGCTTAGTTGGTTTCGTCACGTAGAAAGGATGGATGAAAGAAGATAAACTAAACATATATATGGGGAGTGTGAATGGGTGCGTTGGGAGGGGAAGGCCTAGGCGGACGTTCCATGATCAAATTGGGGACGTTTTAGAAAAAGGTCAGGTCAAGAGTACCCGAAACCGACGAGCATGTATGAAGAGTTTGATGAATGTGGATGAAGCGAAAGAGGTATGTCAGGATCGTAGCAAGTGGAACAAAGTAGTCTCTGTCTACCCCTGTGAGAAAGAGACATGACGTGACGATATGTATGTATGTATGTATGTTATTTTCAGGTTAGTTCTCGTGGGCCCACTGTTATAAAAATTCTCGCTAGTGATACCTTATAAAATTAGGTTAGGTTCGTTATGCTTCTTCAAATGCCCGAAGGGCAACCCGAATAGAAATCGGTCGACCTTATGGTTGAGTGTAATTCGACTTTTTTATAACAGTTTAATTCTCGTGGCCCACCACGAGAATTAAACCTAATTTTCTCTGCCAACTCAATATTATAGGTACTTAGGGCATACTGAAAGTTTCTGGAACTGGCCACTCATAAAAATAAACTTAAATTTTTTTTTATTAGAATTTGAAAAACAACTCTCTGGCAGTATATTCCTTTTTATTTTGTTAGACAGTCATTTGTTTTTTAAGCTAGAATTGATTTGGGTCTCCCCTGAAACGCGCCATTTGCCCTTGCCTTCGGCTTGTCCCACCAAAACTCTGCTAATGCCTTCCGCAAATCGTCACTCCATCGATCCATCAAGCCGAGCCGCGGTCTCAACTCAAGACCTAGTTTACTAGCGGTTGTCGGTTCTTCGACAAATATGGTCAGCCTACAATGTGGCAGCACTTCAGCTTGCTAATCCTATGAAAATACTCGAAAAAAGATGCTTGGTGAAGGTAAAAACAATGGGACAATTGTCATCTTTATAAAGACAGTGGCATCCCTAACACCGCAAATGCACGTTAGCGCGGTGCGTGTGAGCGATGCTGCCTCGCTCCCGATCGCCGACGCGACGCAGTCACAGCGATATTCGGCGCGATACGGCGTCCCCGTAATTGCAGTGACACTAGCATCATTTGTGTTCTAATGCACATTCATCGCTTGATTCCATAAGGGACAATCATAACTTGACCTATTAGCTAACACATACTATATGGAGCCAGATGTCCTGACGTTGGTCGAGCATTGATGTTGACTCTAACCAATGTCGAGACATCTGACGCCGTAAGCGAAGGCTCGAGACATACATTACTGTTTGATTTAATCACGGACAATCATAACTAGACCCGTTCGATACCAGGTTATATAAAGTCAGGTGTCCTGACGTTGGTCGAGCGTTAAATTCGACTCTAATCTAACCAATGTCGAGACACCTGACGCGAAAGCAAAGGCTCGAGACACATTAAAAAATTACTGTTTGATTCTGTCAGGGACAATCATAACTAGACCCGTTCGATACCAGGTACTATATAAAGTCAGGTGTCCTGACGTTGGTCGAGTGTTAAATTCGACTCTAATCTAACCAATGTCGAGACACCTGACGCGAAAGCAAAGGCTCGAGACACATTAATTACTGTTTGATTCTATCAGGGACCATCATAACTTGAACCGTTCGCCACCACACACTATTATGGAGTCAGGTATCCCGACATTGGTCGAGCATTAAAGTCGACTCTAACCAATGTTGAGACACCAGACGTTGTAAGCAAAGGCTCGAGACATTCATTACTATCTGAATCCTTCATACCTTACCTTTGCGGGTGGTAGGGCCTTGTGCAAGGTCCGTCCGGATCGCTACCACCACCTTACTCGCTAATCCTGCCACTAAGCAGCAGTGCTTGCGCTGCTGTGTTCCGGTGTGGAGAGTAAGACAGCCGGGGAAATTACGGGCACAAGAGGCATTTCATCTAAGTCCTCTAGGTTGGCAACGCATCTGCAATCCCTCCGGGGTTGCGGGTATCTATGGGCAGTGGTGATTGCTTACCATCAGGTGACCCACTAGCTCGTTTGCCTTCCTATTCACATAAAAAAAAACCTTAATCCGTTCGATACTAAAGATCTTAATTACTTCAATGGGTAAGTTCCATGTAGAAAAAAGGAAAAACAATCGGGGAAAAAGTGTTATTATGACGTGAGTCGAAAAAGACTGATGTGTTGCCATTGGTTAGCTCTTATTACCACTCTAATTGGTTATTCCCTCTACCTACAGCCAAGAGCGAGAGCTACTTACGAATATAGTTAATTACCGGGCAATCTTAACCTGCGTCTCACGCATTCCTGGCCTTACACTCGGAAGTTAGAAACTCCAAGTTCATTTCGTGCCGTTCCGCTCGCACTAGTGAGTCCCATACGAGAGTGAGAGAGACGGAATGTTGCGAACTTCGGAGTGGCCCCCCCGCTCTGCTCTGAGGGTGTTTTATAATAAATTAACAGGTCAAATGTACCCTTAGACCTCTGAGCCCTTGAATATTTCATGGAGGCCTTTCTTGGGCGCCCGAGAATGATACCCTCGCTCTGTATCAAATTTGCCTATTGAATTATACTCCCTTTGTGCCCTAATGCTCCTTACCTTGTGTATAATTTGGTGGTGTGTATAAAAAAGCCGTGGTAACCCTGTGGCCTCTCGAGCTCTGTCGTGGGTTCGAATCCCGGGCTCGCGCCTGAGTTTTTTGGAGTTTATGTGCGAAATTACATTTGAATTTTACCATGGGATTTTCAGTGAAGGATAACTTCGTGAGGAATGCACACATGTACAGAACAATTCAATAGCGAGACGACAAAGCGACAGCGTTAGAGACGTTTTTATCACGTCTGAAACTTACACTGATCTCTGTACTCAGATATCCCTTTTATCCATCTCATTAAAACGAGTAACTAACACAACGCCTTAATTCCAGCATTACTTATTAAGGCAAGTTTTAATGAACAGAGTGAGTGAAGGATGCCTTCAAGTTTTACATCCACGTTAACTAAAGACGTTCCACTTTTAAAATTAATCGCAAAACGGTTGTCATTTGATATTCCTCGCCACGCTGTATCATCTGACAGCTAAGATAGGCTATCAACTCGCGTAGGTCCATAGTTCACAGAGACACACGAGTACTGCTGCTTGGCGGCAGGATTAGCGAAAAACAGACTGACCTTTTGTAATTACACCTTATCAACCTATATATATATTTATTTATTTTTACTCGGTTTTTCTTTCTTGATTCATAAATGTATTGTGTGGCAATAAACATTTTTTCTTTCTTTCTTTTTTCTATAAGAAGTATGCCCGCAATGACGCTAAACGTGGCCTTTAGGTCTTGTTATTGTTACCCTAGGCTCCGTCTACTCCGTTAGAGATAAATAAAGAAGTGTTTAATAATATAATACTTGTACGTGGAAATAAAAAATTAATCTCCTAAATTAAGTTACCTTAAGTTTCATCTCTTAAAACGCCAAGCAATTACGACGCGTACGAATCCCTCGAGCTAATTAATAACTCAGCGTGTGTTCGGCTCTGTTCGGGTTTCCTCGGCGTTTTCCGCTGCCGCTCGGAACGTATCGTCCCCCTGGGGTGATGCATTATATCGGTGCACCTTTCAGCGTTTGATAGCGTAGGAAATATGGTGTTTTGGTGTGGCAATTCAACGGATGCATTGCCTAGGGTTGGTTACCGACAAATAAGTAGTTTTAGTATGTATTTTATGTTTTTTGAGGATTTTGTTCACTAGAGCCGCTAAGCAGCAGTGCTTGCGCTGCTGTGTTCCGGTGTGGAGAGTAAGACAGCCGGGGAAATTACGGGCACAAGAGGCATTTCATCTAAGTCCTCTAGGTTGGCAACGCATCTGCAATCCCTCCGGGGTTGTGGGTGTCTATGGGCAGTGGTGATCGCTTACCATCAGGTGAACCACTTGCTCGTTTGCCTTCCTATTCACATAAAAAAAAAAAAAAAAGATAAAAAGGACTAAAGGATAAAAAGGACACTCCTGCGAATCAATTCAATGGTGTGTGTGAAGTTCCCATCGCACTGGGCCCGCGTGGGAACTACCTGTCGCCCAAGGCATCTCATTCTGAGAGGAGGCCTGTGCCCAGCAGTGGGACGTAGAATAGGCTGATGATGATGATGAATCAATCACGATTTACAAATGAGATGAGTTAAGTTTTTTTAATCAAAAAAATACTTTTGTGAGTCTGGTTGTTTATTTTATTAGGGGGTTTAATCATCGATGATACATTAATTTTCACGATTTAGGTATTTACTTAAAAATCAAAAAAGTAGCGACTCAACAAGGAGTGTAATTGCGATCTCTTTCACTCTTACCGCCAATTGTTCAGTCGAAAGAGACAAAGTGTCAATCGCGATTCGGCGCGCATCAACACTACCATAGAGCCGCAACGGAAATGATTTATAAACACGACTTCCTCGCCATTTATTTATGAATTGCAGAAATAATTAAAAAACAAGCGACGGGCGTTGCACAATGAATACCAACTGGCTTAATTAAGACATGCCTCATTGTTCTGGTGCACTCGTTTTATTTGTCACAATACAGAAAAATAATTAGGTTTTTACGTACGGCGGCACTCTGAACTGACGCGCAGTGACTTTTATTCAACCTATATAGTTTTGTTTCAGCTAAGTTTGCGTAGTACAAAATGGTTCACGATAGAAACTCTTTCATTCAAAATCCGTTTTACGTGCAAGCAATAAAAGCGTGTTCTGGACATAATGTAAAGAGTTGTGTCGCTAACGTGTATGCCACGCTGAGATCTCGTTTGGCAGTGAATAGGAGCTTTATATTAGCGTTGGATGTTTTTTTTTCAACTGGCCAGTACCATCCAAAGTGTTGTAGTGCCTAGGTCTTGAATACAGTCCCTTCGAAAAAAAAAGTATGTGAGAGTTTTTAATGATTCACGGTTAAGTTCATTCGAAATATTATAAACGGGATGTGAACCGCGATTACCTTTATTGAGCTCCCGATATTTCGATACAGTTGCATGTATCATGATCACGGGTAGACTGAAGAAATTGCGGGTGGATGTTATTGTTGGGTAGACCGAGCTCTGTCTACCCTCATTCTTGCGCGTCGACTGCGTGCACTCTCGTTACCACTGGAACCGTTCTCACTCGAAATTCCACCCGGCTCCACCCGCAATTTCTTCAGTCTACCCGTGATCATGATACATGCAACTGTATCGAAATATCGGGAGCTCAATAAAGGTAATCGCGATTCACATCCCGTTTATAATATTTCGAAGGAAAAAGTATGTGTTCCATATAGCACGGTTGACGTTGGTCTGGATGTCTACCGCCAGACATGAAAGAAATCTTACGTACCGTAACGCCAGTGGACGAAGGTTCCAAGTGTATCAAAGTGCATTGTGACTTGGGACCTTGTCGTCGCAGAGGTGTTGAGTAAACAAACTGCAGCGTAATTGGATGAAGACCGTTCGCTCGATGCGTCAAGTTTCCTGAGCTCGCGGTTTCTGATACGATAATGCGATTAATGTGTTAGTTCCATAGGTACATTGCATAGTGAGCGAATAATGACTGTTAGAAATAAAACTACGTCATGCGGACTTACTTAATGAAATTTGCTTACTAATTGCTAGCTTGCGCCTGCGGTTTCGCCCGCATTATACACAATATATATCTCGTTAGAAATTCCTTATTCTTTGTCAACCTACAGCGAACAGGGAAACTGTAAGTAAAATTCCAGTTTTCTTCAAATTTGGGCTGAGCGTTGATGCATCAATCAGTCGGGTTTGTTTCCATTTTAAATTTTTGGTACACTAATGTAGGTATGTTGGAAGACAATACGAGTCAACTAAACAATAGTAATACCTAACTTTTATTCAAAAAATATTTTTATTAAAATAAGTACCTACTAGAATTAAAGCTGTTCCACGTTAAAATTCGACTGTTATTGCAATTTAAATGTGCGAAATGCGGAAATGACAGTCACTTTGACAGTATAGTCCGTCCGGTTAAGCCCGACCGACGCGATACCCATGTTATCAACGCGACGCACAAAGCACTTACCATTATTGTAAATGGCAACACTCGTTTTCCAGTCTGCCAAAAAAATGACAGTGATACTGGAAAACTTACAGGGAATATTTTGTTTACGCGCGTCTTTCGTATTCGTCTGACAGTTTGGTTATGGTAATGTAACAAATTTCGACATAAATTTAGTTTTACTTGCTGTGTATGTGTTTAGCGACCCTGTTCTTTGGTTTGGCAGTCGACAGTGCTCACTTTAAGCGTGGAGCTCGTTCAAATATTTTGAAATAAATTATTTGAGCTCTGATTGCCTGCCTGTGAATAGTACGCTTTAGCAATTTTATTCACCGATCACAAAACATGCGCGCTATTTTAAAATAGTTTTAATTGATCATGGCAGCTTGAAATTTGCAAGACTAAAAAAGAAAAACCGTGAAACTTCATTTGTTTTCGATGCAGTGTTCCATTCATTCAAATTCAAACTCGATATTCCAAATTCATCGGATAAAATAAACATATTAACTGGATAGCGAACCGCGTGCTGCCTCGCGGAAGAACGGGAGCGACATAAAGACAAGTGAAATGGAAAGCTGTTTAATTTTCTCACACGTTTTGCTCGTGCGAATTATCTGGCACACCGCTGTGAAGTTTGAATGATATAAAAATCATATTGTTTCCTGTATTCATTGGAATTTATTTGAATGAATGAATGAATGAAATATTTATTCGCAGTAAATATTAATTGTTGAAAGTTTACGTGTGGTTCAGTCATTTTTCTTTTTTCGGCTTTGAATCTTTTTTGCGATATCTATTTTCTATTAGAATAAAAGACAAACTAAACGGCTGCACGGATTTGTATGACATTTTGCTCATAATATAAACCAATATTCGGGGATTTCGGGGATAGTTTTTATCCTGCAAAATAGATAGCCTTTTATTATATCAGCCGGCCACAACAATAATATTCATAATCAATTAGCATTTAGAATAATTATTCTACAAGTATAACTCACCTAATTAAGTGCCACAAAGATAATGTTTCATTCGAGAGAGCTCCATAATTATAAGCACAGGTTCTATGCAACACTCTACGGTAGTGATTGACTCAATCCAATTTTAATTTCAAATTAAGAATACATTCATTCATTGTCTCATTACCTGTAAAATTAATTTGTTTTATGTACAATATAAAGAGTTATACATACATACATACCTTTTTCTATGGAGCAGTGTGTCCCCACAACACAGAGCGTCAGCTATCGCGATCCCAACCAACGACCGTCCATTGTGTTTATTTCCAACAAATTTCATTATCACGGCTCGTCGCAACCGTTCTCTGATTCGGAGAGCTGCTTCTCCGCCAATCGGGAAGGTGGGAATTGTCCGTTGGCAATAACGCTGTTCCATTTTTGAAAATATTGTTTCCGTTAAACAAAAAGAAACAGTGCTGGCTGGCAACAAAACTGATAAAAGAACATTGGGAAGTATCAGGGTGCGCAGTTTATATTATTTGTGCCACTATAATTTCGCGCGTTAGCTGAAATCGAGCACACTATTTATTGTGATATTTATGATTAAGGTTAAGCAGTGGATATTAATTGTTAAGACATCATGGAACGCTGTCATATTTTATACTGCCATTAGTTGACAACGTGCTATAAACAATCACACGGAATTATCTCACTTTGACAGGGTTCCTATCAAATTTATTAACTAAGACCGTGATGGTATTACAGATGCCTTACATATTAGTCAATAAGTAAAGTTGTTGGTAACATTTACCATTGACAAAACTGGAAATGCCTTTGACAGAGTAACTAAGTAGCATATTTAATTGCACCGCGCAATCGCTGCTCCTATCATTCCGCATACTTGATATTACATTCCGTAAATAAAAGTTGTTGACTGTGCTCTGTGGTTTGAACCAGTTACTGTGAGAAACTATGCTTTACTCTGTGATAGAGTTTGCACACAGGCTGTTGCTTTTTTTTAGGATTCTGTAAATTTCAAATCACTAGACGTAAGTTAAATTTGCCTTGCATGATTTGACCCAAACAAAAAACATCATCTAACTAATATTATAAGTGCGAAAGTATGGATGGATGGATGGATGTTTGTTTGTTACTCAATCACGCCAGAACGGCCCAACGGATCTAGATGAAATTCGGCACACAGAAAAAAGTCTGGAATAGCACATAGGCTACTTTTTATCCCGTAAAAATTGCGTAGTTAGTGCGGGATAGCGATAAACGAATTCTTTGCAGACGAAGTCGCTGGCAACAGCTAGTGTTAAATAAAACTGAAAAAAAAGAAGTTCTCATAGGATCACTTTGTAGTAAACTTTGTGTTTGTTGTTTGTAGTCACTTTGTTTGTTGTTTGTTTGTCATTTCATTTCATTTCATTTAATTAGTGCGTCACTGATGGTTTTTCTCCTAGATATTTACATGTGAAGATATAGCAAGTATAGCAGGCGCTACGCTGAGGTTTCTTGTAATTGTAAAATAAGTTTTGATCATAAAACCACTGAATTTCATTTCTTGTGTGGATCGTGTAATTTTTTTCATATATTACCACCGACAAAAATAAATTTGTTAGCTGTCAAACTCGACCACTAAAGCTGACCTGATGATTGCGAAGATCAAACGGGCCCGTCAATAATTACCGTTCTCACTCTCCGAACACACGAATTACCGTAACTCAATATTGGGCCGCGAAAATATTCCAACTCGGTTCCGAAAAAAAAAACGAACACCGTCATTTGTTATATAACCCGTGTCTACTGTATGACGGGGGATTGCACAAATATTATCATGTTACACGAAATGTCGTTTCTTAATTTCCCCGTGTGTACAACTCCCCCCTTTGCCGCCTAAATTCCCCCCCTTTCGGCATTTGACTGTCGCATTTTCTTATTGTATTTTTTATCTTCACGCGTCAAAGAACAACAATGAAATGAAATGTAGCGTCTTTTTGCACAGGTAACGATTTTGGCGCGTCGATACTCGCGATCCTGATAAGAAATATGTACGGCCTGAGAATGTAGGGATGGGCGCGGAAATACGTATGAAGGTTTTCTTTTACCCAAAAAACAATGCTTCTAGTTTTTTAATGTATCTGACAGTTGCATTGTTTCGAATAAACATGAATGAAAAAGTACATTATTGGGGATGAACATTATTTTTCTATTATGTTTATTCAGAACACGGCAACCGTCAAATACATTAAAAAACTAAAAGGACTGTACTCCTATAATGCCAGGTCAGATCTTTAATTGAAATGAAGGTAGGTACCGTTTTCTTTTTTCTTAAACAGAAGTGTGTACGTGAAACCGTATATCTAATCCTACTAATATTATAAATGCGAAAGTTTGTGACGATGTGATGTGACGATATGAGTGAATGAGTGTGTATGTTCCTTCTTCACGCTAAAACGACTGGACGGATGTGAATAAAATTTGGTACGAAGATAGCTGGTACCCAAGATTAAAACATAGGTTACTTTTTATCCCGGAAAATTGTATAGTTCCTGCGGGATAGCGATAAACATATCAATTGCTAATTCTACGCGGATGAAGTCGCGGGCAGAAGCTAGTCTATGCATAGGGCGAGACATACTTTTACCTGGCCTCAGCTTGCCGATAACTTTTTATTTCACATCATTTTTTGAAGTGAAAACTTATTTGAACACTTTTTGGGATGGGTAAAAAATGTTAAACTTTACTCACATCAGACGTAAGACGGAGGGAGAGTTACGTACCAAGATATCAGATCCTCTAAGAGCTTATTTAGAAATACGAATGAATCGCGTTCGATTTTTGAAGTGTTTTTTTGTTGAGTCGTGGAGCAAAAGTACTAGAGCATCAGCACATTGTTAGAGGTCTATCATTATAGATAATACGTACGTTTTTCTTTTATAAGTGGCCAGCACGCTACGCGTCTTGAGCGTCATGGAGGTTACAACATTAAAATCTAATCTAAACTGGTGTTATGCTATCCGTCGCTTTTTTACATGAAAGGAGCAATGAGCGTGTCACCTGATGGAAAGCAAACACTATGAACCTATAACATAGGAAGGTAGAATAGCTCTAGGATCTACAATAAATATTGACGCCAAAGTTCGCGTCGCAAATCTCTCGGACATGCTCAAACGATTCAATCCATTGCACTTGCCAGAAGGAATAACCGTATTTTACACTAAATGCACAAATAACGCGTGCCGTTCGAATGAGCACCCTATTGCTGTGGGGTAGAAGTGAAATTAGACTGAGCAGACGCGGTTAGACGGTGAACCTGTGACGTTTGTCCTGGATTCGGTGTAGGGCTTCATTTGTAGCGTTTTTTTTTTTAATTAAAAGAAAAAACCTTTTTGTGTCAAATTTAAAAAGTTAATAATAAATATCACGGGACATTGAACATCAAATGACCTGGTCCCAAATTAAGCTAAGTTTTCACTATTGGTAGTAGATTGGACAGCGGATAAATATACTTAAATAGATAAATACATACTTAAAAACATATTAAATATCCAATATCCGAGAACAAACATCCGTATTTTTCATACATAATATTCTGGCCCCGACCGGACATCGAACCCGGTTTAAGGGATAAAAACTGGGGAATCGTGAGAAATAAATTATTTTTCACACCACTTGCTCGACAATGGCTAATTATATATCATGTAAACCTTACTCAAAGTAACTCATTATAGCCCTTGGCTCTAGCCGGATAGTAATATTGTACTGAATTTCATTATAACCCGCCGGTTAGTAATATGAATCTCACTTCTCATAGTTCTTATTGTCATACTCTTAAAGTCTAATTTCGTAAAAATCGCACGGCTCCGAAAATCGAGATGGCCACGCCACGGGCAAGCGGCGGCGTTCGATTTTCAAACGAATGAAACAAATTTCAAATAAAACAAAAGCCGCGAGTGTTTGCTGGCGCTGTGATATAGTTAGGTACGCATTAGAACTCCTAAGATTCCAAATAAAAATATTACAAATGGATCAATGTCTCAAATAATATTTTTTACTTTTAATTTTGTTTTACCTACAGTTGTTAAAATGAAATTCTTTCTCTAGTTGCCTTGGTTTTTATTGTCTCGCAAAAGGTGAGAAAAGTAGAGTATACTCCTCGGAGATAAAACTGTTTATGTCTTGGGTGCGCTTAAATTCTTCGCTCCTCTCAGGACTCAATCTTAATTCCCTCGCTACGCTCAGGAATTAACTCATAACACCCTCGCTTCGCTCGGGAGTTAAATCTAGAGTCCTTCGCTGCGCTCAGGATTCAATATCGCGCCCGTGACATAATACAGTGCTTTATCCCCTCGGTGTACAATCTACTATTAATTAAGTAGTTGCGAACTTTGATAGTAAGAATTCAAATTCGAAGACAGGAAGCTTCTGCGGCTGCGCGACATGTAGTTTTGCTGCGCGGCGCTAGGGGGCGTGGCGTTGCTGTTCCCACATCGGAACATCAAGCTTGGCAGTCAGTCAGAATCTCTAACCACTAGAATAACCGGTCTTCAATCTTTACAAGAGATTAAAAAATTATGTACACTTTTAAATCTCTGGACAAGTTCTTAGGTACTCGTTTTTTTTACCCATCTATTTTCATGTCTGATTTTTTTATTGTTGTTTTTTTTCTATAAAATTGTGTGTACATGCTTTTATATTTGTGTGTCTTGCAAAATGAATAAATGTCTTCTTTCTTTCTTTCTTTCTTTCTATCTATTGAAAACCTATCCAGTGGCGACCCACCCCGCCCGTTGTTACACATTCAAATTTATTCAATTTTACCGAGCGATCGGAGTGGAAATGAAATGAAACGTCTCGCGAACAGTTCCCGCTCTATTAGCATCCGCTGTTAGTGTGGCTCCACACTAGCACTAAATCAGGGAAAAAAAGTAGAGCCAAATGACGTAGATTAAATAGATTGGATAAATCAATTGTACATTACATTATGTCCGGTTGGAAAGACCGTCTACACACATACCCACTTCTTGTTTTTAGGGTGGCAATATTACAATACTAAAATCTCAACCCTTGTAATTTATCCTAGTTGACCTAGTTAAATGTTTTCATAGTATTAAATGAATAAAAGCATTGATCACCGGTATTCAAGAATATTATTATTTCCAAGATATTAATACAACGCCATTTCTAATACGACCATTCGCGGGAATGGACCACGCAGGGATCTGTCTTTGTCAAACCACAGACTATAGCATTAGGCTACAAGGCAACGTTCAGAAATCAGGCAAAATACATTAAGTTTTACGAGAAAAGTAAGTGTTGTCCTAATGCTAGAACCACATAATCATCATGTCAGCCGCAACACGTCCACTGCTGGACATAGGCCTCCTCCACTGCGTAATATTACTATGTAAAAGGTACGTACAAGCAAATGACTAGCGGGAAGTATCCAAAATTGTACCTGCTTAGGTAAATATATTACTTATAGAGGAAATAACAAATTATTAGGTCGTTTGCTCTATGGGTATACTCGACCAAGGAATTCCTTCACCACTCTCAAGGTTCACTATCTTTTTTACGGCTTAAACCATCAAAGATGTTATTATGAATGATGTCAACTATACAAAAAGGTGAAGTGATTTATTATCCTTTTCTTACAGTTAGTCCGATAAAATAATAAAATATTATAAGCATTCATCGGATCACGTTGAGAAATTGCACTTGCCCAGTGTAAACCAAGCCTTAGAGTTATAAAACGGAACGCTTGCCTGTTACCACGTCGTGCGTGCATCGGAACGTTACGAATAATCTATAGTAGGCGTAAAGATGAAAATGTAATGCCGCCGCTGACTTCAGTGAGATGAAATTGAAACGTTACAACTGGCAACACTGGGCCCCAGGATGCTTGGCAAATACTTCGTAGCTCATAGTGTAAGTTTCTCTGTGGTGACATCTTAGGGGTTTTACCCCCAAATTTAGGGGTAAAAAATTTAAACAAGGGTGTTTAGGGGCTGTGACGTTTTGGAAAAAGGCCAGGTCAAGAGTACCCGAAACCGACGAGCATGTATGAAGAGATTGATGAATGTGGATGAAGCGAAAGAGGTATGTCAGGATCGTAGCAAGTGGAACCAAGTAGTCTCAGCCTACCCCCGTGGGAAAGAGGCGTGACGATATGTATGTATGTATGTATGTGACAAAAACGGCGCTACAATAGTAAAAGTATAATTCTAAGCTGTATTTTAAGTCTCTAATAAAATTTTAAGACTTGATTTGCATTGCATAAAAGGTTTTCAGTTTAAGTTTCACTTAATGGCCCTGCACGTCTAGCACGAGAGCGCAAAAGAGTCGCGTCGCGCGCGAGGTAGATTGCCTGTCTTTTTCTTACTGTTCGACCTAGAAAGAGACGGATAGTCTATCTCACGCCACGCGCGACGCGACTCTTGCGCGCTGTCGTGCTAGCCAGGCTGTAAATGTTATCCAAGATTTTTGTATCATAGTTGACAAATGTAAATGTATACGTTGATAAATTTTCAATGTGAACCGCGTCAAAGGCGAGACTAAATTTCAATCAAAAATTTTAATGAAAAATCTTTGTAGAGTTGTTCAGTCAAACTAACAGAACCGGCTGCTGAAATATTGCGGAACCATTTTAAGAGATCCTGTATGTTATTAGGTTCCGTCCTTTCCATACGGAACCCAAAATCACCTAAATTAATGAAATGTACTCGAAGCGAAGGCAGTGCCGCGTTTCAGTATCGCGGAATGCTCGCACGGTATTTTGTTTAGGGAATTTTTGTCGGCGCGTCTCTCGGCCCGCTGCCGCCGCCGCTCCGGTTATCGCGGCGGAAGCGGGATCGGCAGCGGAAACTGCGGAAGCTCGCAAATATGCGTTCCCGTGCCGCAGTCGCTCGGTTGGAAATTAAATTTGGGAACTCGCGGAGAAAGGAATGCGTGTTTTTTTGTTTTTTTTTTGTGTACTTTTGTTTAAGTTTTCCTGGTCTAGAGTTTGACAACTCGAGAGGTCCTTAGAAAATTGACGGATTTCTTATTGCGCCAGGCATACCGATAAAAATGTATATAATTATGTTGAAAACCGTCTACATGGCAATAATTTACTTCGGTACTACCTATATAGTGTGCTACAGTCAAAGAAACTGAATCGCGTGCCTCTGTGAAACCTTTTCTCACACAATTTCGCAACAATATCTTTGGCAGGTGTATGGCAATGGCATGACATTTGCAGTGAAAAGATTCCACAGTGTTACGTGATTCAGTTTCGCTCAGTGTGATAAATGGGCCTCCCCGTGGTCAGAGTTTATAATTTACATTAAACTGTTTAATATGAAAACCACAGCCACGCCAAACGCAAACCCTTACCCCGTTAGTCAGTAACGTCTTTGAACGTTATCATTACACAAATCACAGAGCAATTACTAAACGTGTACGCGCAAGTGCACGTTTACGTTCATTCTAATGTCTCTATAACGTTTAAGCACGGTTAATTGCGAACTAGAAGGCGACTCGGGAATTAAACAAACGTACAAAGTACATTCTAACCATGTTTACGAGTTTAAACAATTTCCGCGCAGCTTCGACTAACGTGGGTCGAATTGTGGCCGTTTCAGCGTAATATAAGCAATCCGCAACGCGTTTATAACTCGTTTTTACGAGTTAACAAGTATAAAATAAACCTGGTTGCGATTAATAGTTTTGGTCAAGTTTTCGGGATGATTTTGTCACGTGGACCGGTTGTACGCGATTTTCATTATTTATCTGTGTTGTATACCGACCTGCATACTTTTTAAAACTAGATTATTTTGACACGATCTCGCTCTCAATTTTTCATAGTCTACATAATATCTTGCATATCGACGCTTGAAAGGAGAAATGTCATAAGCGACACAATGGTAATTTTACAGGAGAGCCAAAAAACCGCGCAATTTTTTGAAAAAAAATCATTATAATTCTATTTGTTAACTTATTTTAGAAAATCAACTTTGTACATGATCATAGTGGTGTTCTCTATATAATGTGTTTAATACATTACCCAAAAAAGTATTATATCAGGATTTAGTGTCGCTTACGCAAATTGGTCCCAAAAACAGCAGGAGGTAAAACGATCTAACCAAATTATTTGACGAAAAATGAATCGAGTAAAAGAGTTTAACCGGAAAAATGTTTTGAAAGATAATTAAGAGAAACTATCCAATCGCAAACATTTCAAATTTAATATCACGATTATATTATACAAAAGTCACTATGGCCCAGAAATTTAATCAAGATAAATAATCTAACTGCAATGAGCGACAATTTTAAATTTCAAAATATTTGATCTAACCTTAAATTTGCCTCTCATTTTATTTATTTTCTACATTAATCACCACCAGAATTTTATTTTAGTCATTAATAAAAGAAGTAAATGTAACGCCTGTTACGAAATTAAATTTTTAATAAAAGAAAACAAAATTAGATGTAGGTAAGTACTTCACCTAAACCTCTTCATCCAAGAAAATACAAAAAAATAAAATTACTAAACAATCATCAGAGATCAAAATATAGTTATAATAATAATAATATAAATAATATAATACTTAATTATCAAACAACTTGTCGACCACTGTCGGGAAAAGTATGCTTGAAGTGTGTTTGTAGTGGAATCTTTTTGTGACAAACAATATGTTTGCACATAAAAAGATCCATATGTACACCAGGGAAGAAGGAAGTGCGAAGAGTATGATTGATTTTGTGCTCGTGGATGAAAGATTGAGGGTTAAAGTCAGGGACACTCGTGCATACCGCGGAGTCGGCATCCATACAGACCACCACTCCACCTGGTGATATGCCGAATTAATGGTCTGTTTAAGCGATGGCGGCACCGGGACAAAGAACCCACTAGTGTCCTAGAGCGAATAAAAGTAGAGAATCTTCAAGACGAGAATGTAAGAGAAAAGTACAAGGATGAATTAAAAAGTCGATTTGGTGATGTAGATGAGGTATGTGAGATAGAAAAGGTGTGGACGGCATTTAAGGAAGGAGTTATGAATGTTGCTACTGAGGTGTGTGGGGGTGGTGTGTGCTAAAGAGGAAAAGGAAGAAAGAAGAGAAACGTACGGATGGATGCTGAAGTACAACAGGTGGTGCGAGAAAAGAAGAAGGCATGGTTGGATTGGTTAGCGAAAAAGGCTAATCGAAGAATACAAAAGGTGACGGATGAAGAAGTATGTAAAGCGTTAGACGTATACAAAAGAGTGAAAGGATTAGTAAAGACTTGTGACAGAAAGAGGGAAGAATATAAGGATAGTTTTGATAGGAGGCTTTCTGATGACTTCCGTTCCGGACAATATCCGGAAAATATTAAGATGTTCTGGAAGTCTATAAAGACAGCCCGTGGCAAAATCACAGTCTTGGAGCTGAGTGAAATCCGAAGCCAGGATGGTGTTATAAAAGAAGAAGAGTGTGTGCTAAAAAGATGGAAGGAATATTTTGAAAGTTTGTTTGAAAGAGCAGAAGAAGCAGTGCAAGTACCGGCTCATGCCGGAGTGAATAGCGAAAGTAGTCAGGAAAATGAGATAGGTGTGGATGAAATTGTGAACGCCATGAAAGGAATGAAGTTAGGAAAGTCTGCGGGTATGATAGGGTGTCGGTCGAAATGCTGAGAGCCGGTGAAGGCGTGGTAGTTAGTCAGTTGTGCCACCTTTTCAACTTGTGTTGGACGAACGGTCGGGTACCGGAGGATTGGTGCGAGGCCGTGATTGTGCCGCTGTACAAGGGAAAGGGGACACAACTACACTGCAAAAATTACCGCGGAATAAGCCTTCTCAGCGTCGTCGGCAAACTGTATGCAAAGGTATTGAAAAAGTTATAAGAGAGACCGATGAGAAAATATGGGATGTACAAGCGGGTTTTAGAAAGGGATTGGGATGCACGGATCAAGTCTTCTCCTTGCGGCGTATAACCGAAAAGTATATGGCCAAAGGCCAGTAAATATACTGCTTATTAGTCGACTTGGAGACCGCTTATGACAGGGTGAAGCATGGGGTGAACAGTAATCTGATACAAGCACTAAAATCTCTGTATGACGATTCTAGTGCTTATGTGAGGATAAACAGGGCGTACACTGAATGGTTTAGCATCGAAAAAGGTGTAAGACAAGGATGTGTTGCGTCACCGTGGCTGTTCAACCTATTCATGGATACGTGCTCGAATGATTTGAAAGAGAATGACTGTGGACTAAGGATAAACGAGTTAACTATTAAATGCCTCCTATACACCGACGACCAAGTGTTGTTAGCATCGTCGGAGGAGGAGTTGCAAAGGATGGCTAACATTTTATGTGGGGCATTGGAAAGGAAAGGTATGAAAGTTAATGTGAGCAAGACGAAAGCCATGGTATTCGAAAAAGGCGATAGCATGACAGAATGTGAGATTATGATTGCGGGTGAGAAAGTAGAACAGGTAAGAGTTTGTATATCTGGGCTCGGCTTTTACGACAGGTGGAAAGTGTGAAAGAGATATTGAAAGAAAAGTGACTGCAGGAAACATGGTCAATGGAGCGCTGCGCGCCTTTGTGAGCAGTGAGAAGGTTTAATTTCTAAATGACACTGAAAATTAGAACACATAGAAAAATCCGAAAAGTAAAGCTATGGCCGGGAATCGAACCCGGGTCCTCGTCATTCCGTGACGCGTGCTATACCCCTACACTAGTGAGAAGGTGTCAAAGAAGGCGCGTCTGGCTGTTCACAGAGCGGTGCTCGTTGCAACACTAATGTACGGTAGCGAAAGTAGGGTATGGCAAAAGAAGCATGAAAGTAGAATAAATGCAGTAGAAATGAGAGCGTTAAGAAGTATGGAAGGTGTATCACTGAAAGATAGAATACGGAATAGTGTGATAAGGGAACGTGCTGGTGTGAAAGAAGGTATAGTGACTAGGATAGAAAGAAGTATGCTTAGTTGGTTTGGTCACGTAGAGAATGACGGCCAGGTCAAGAGTACCCGAAACCGACGAGCATGTATGAAGAGATTGATGAATGTGGATAAAGCGAAAGAGATATGTCAGGATCGTAGCAAGTGGAACAAAATAGTCTCTGCCAACCCCTGTGGGAAAGAGGCGTGACGATATGTATGTATGTCGACCACAAACATTTTTTGACACAAACATAATCACAAATTTAATTGATCACTCCAGACCTAATCACACTCATAATATGAGATCTTCACTTTCTTCGTATTCGCATATGCAGCATCCGTATCCCGGCGCTTTTCAAGGCCACTATCTAAAATTCGCATTTTTCTATGCATTATTCACCTAAAAGTAAAAGAGTTTACAATAATACACAACGAAATCACTGGTAAAAAATATTTATACCGTAAATCATTAGCATTTATGTGTGAAATTACTTAAGATGTAGTACAGCTCGATCAATTATGCCTACCTACACGTCCCGAAGCGTACTGAATTTATTTAGATGGCGTTTGTGTGGTACACACGTTTCGGTGGACGGTGCGTATGCAACACCTAAAATATTTTAGATGGGTAATAACAGACTTTTTTAAATGCGCTCTATTGATATAAATACGTTCTGTTTTAGAAACATGTATAGAAAAAGTTATCTAACAACTAGCTCGAATACAAATTATGTGTTTTTTAAAACGATCTACTCAACCTCCTAGTTTATATTTATATCCAGGTAAAAAGGAATAAGCGACAGTAGTGATTAAAAATTATTGCAAGTAAAGGAGGATAAGCGACATGATTATCGAAACTAATATCAGTTAAAAGGTGATAACCTACAATAGTGCGGATAATAACATTTAGGTTATTTGATCTAAGCCATTTTTTTGTTTTTATGTAGATATAGGTAAAATGATATAATGTAAATAAAAATACGTTATACGATGAGGTAAAAAAATATAACCGACAAATGGAAGGAAAGTCGTAAGAAGCCAAACCGTCTAAGGTACATTGTCTAAAAAATCATTTTATCTAATCTCCAATATTCAGAAATTTAAAAAAAAAGACGTCGTTTAGTAAAAAAAATAGGTCGGTGTCTCTAAAAATCACCGATGGGATAAGCGACACGAAAGTCGTCATACGCACACGAGACTTAGCCCATTCGACGCGGAAAAATCTGCTGATTTCAACGATATATATAACTCAATATCACAAAAAAATGCTTATGACATTTCTCCCTTCAAGCGTCGATATAAATTTCAACAATTTCATATGCAAACAGTAAATTTTTTATCCTTTGAAATGATTGATTGCTTCAGGCGTTACTTTGCTAGATAATAATGTTACAACAAAGATAATAATTAACAAAAAATATTTACCTTACTTCTCCGCTACCACACTAACGTGGTATCGGTGTATGTAAGAGTAATTTTAATCACTCATCTGTTGAATCTGAATACCACAAATGGAATAAAAGAATCACAACTTCAATTGTCGGTGCCGAAAACTTCTTAAAACAACCGCGTAATGTCTATTAGAGGAGGTTCATTAGGCAGTTGATTCCGTCCGAAGTTTACCCGCGCAACAGGTCGCACCCGCTTTTTCTGAATGATCATTTTTTGTTCGAATGAACTTGACTCGCTTCGGATTCAGCCGAAAGCCCAGGAAACGGTGAAAGGGTGAGGCTGTTTTTGTCCGAATCCGGGACCGAAAAATTGAGAAAATCGTAGCGTTTGTCTATGGTTTGCGCAACGCCTTAAGGGGTCTACACAAAGCCCTATATGCAGGGTCCTACGGGGAACGGTGAAAGAGCGAGGCTGTTTTTGTCCGAATCCGGGGCCGAAAAATTGAGTAAATCGTAGCGTTTGTCTATGGTTTGCGCAACGCCTTAAGCGGTCTGCTCAAAGCCTTATATGCCGGGTCCTACTAACTGTCAGTGCCATTGCTAATTTCATTGTACGTAAATAGGCGGAATAGGCCGATGATTACAGAGTAACGGGCCCTGCGTGCGTACACAATACAATTGGTATTGGCACTGCAGGCATGCCTTTAAGTAGTTAGGCTGCATATTACGTTCAGAACGAGGTAGTGTACTTACGGTTTATGGAACGACATAGTTTTTTTTTTGTGGGTCGAACCTTCCATTGTACATTTCACATGAAATAAGAAATAGGAATGTGCTAGATCCGTTTATTATGTAAATAGAACTATTGTCAAACTTCTTTCATTGTCTTGAGTCGTCAAAGATCAGTCAATGACCTTACAGGCACTATTTTCTCTATTATTCAACACCACTATTTCTTTACAATACAATTATAAAACACGAACGATAATTTATGAATAAATTTCCCTAACATTTTCTTACCCGTGAACATTGCAATTTCGAGCGTAAAATAGAGTCCTGTACCCAAGATGGGATGTCGCGTCTAATATTAATGTATGCCACTATGTCATGGTGTCGGTCGTGTGTGCACAGCCTCTTAGCATCTGCCGCGGCCTTGTGCGGGTGTGCTAAACTCTGGCCAAAGTAGACATAAGGCTTGAGTTAAATATTTTGTAGCTTTTAAAACTGTTGCAAAGACATTATCAAACTTGAAATGTCAAGCATAAAACTTTTAACCAAAAAATAACCTGAATATTGCCGCACGTTGCAACTTTGTGATCGCAAAATTTGAGGGTTTTATAGAGTTGAATCTTTTTTTTTTATGTGAATAGGAAGGCAAACGAGCAAGTGGGGGTTCGCTATTGTTTGCCCGAATTTCATATAAACTAATTTCACATGCCCGAATTTCATTTGCCATAATTTTATATTCCATAACGATATATATGCCATAATGATCATTAGCCATATTTTCATTTGCCATAATTTTCAGGTGCCATAACGATACGTTTGCCATAAATTTCGTTTTTCCTATTATCAATTGTCCTAATATCATTTGCCATAAAATTCAAATGCCATAATAATTATTTGCCATAAAAAACCCAGAATTTTGATTCTTGTAATAATAATAATAATTAATTAAAAATGTTATTTTTTTACTACGGGGTGTGTTAATTATCTACGTTTAACAGATGTGATGACATGTGTAGAAAACAAACAAAAATATGAACTGAATGACCCTGAGGCGAAGCCGACGGAGCTCCGCTTCGCGGAGCTCCTATTCCGCCTAGTTTTGGCGCTTCGCGCCTTGACGCCATTCTAACCTAACCTAACCTAATTAATTGACCAGGCATGTGGCTATTGAGGAGGGCTTTGCCCCCCGAGCCTCCCGAGTCCTTAGAGATGCTTCTATTTCAGCTCTGAGGGTCGCAAGAAACCTAACGAACCTACCGTGTTTCGGTAGCAGTAAATTTCAACAGTCTGGATCTGTTTTTTCCTTAATTATGGCAAATGATTGTTATGGCATGAAATATTAGTGATTTTGAAAGTTATGGAAAGTAAAAATTATGGAAAGTGATATTATGGTATCTAATATTAGGGATGTTGAACATTATGACGTTTGAGTATTATGGCATTCAAAAATTATGGCATGTGATATTAGGGCAAATAAAGGTTATAGCCAGTGACCATTATGGCAAATGAAATTAGTACAAATGAAATTATGGGAAATGGAGGGATCCCGCGTTGCCAACCTAGAGGACTTAGATGAAATGCCTCTTGTGCCCGTAATTTCCCCGGCTGTCTTACTCTCCACACCGGAACACAGCAGTGCAAGCACTGCTGCTTAGCGGCAGGATTAGCGAGTAAGATGGTGGTAGCGATCCGGACGGACCTTGCACAAAGCCCTACCACCCGCAATTTAATAAAACTTATTATCTAGTCTCTGGTACCTAATAGTACGGGTCCTTAACGTAAAATACGGTCCCATCCTGAAGAAAGCATGAAACTTGGCATGAATGTAGCTGTCACATATGTGCTTCAATGTCGATGTGGAAGCACGTCGAGAAATTATATTTTCCCCCCATCCCCCCCCTTTTTATGTGCCAAATCGTGGTTTTTATTATTTTTTATGAAAACGGGTACAGCTATCAGAAAACTGTCAACGATCAATATGTTCCTTATTAAATTAGCTACAAAATGACCCTTATTTCATAGTCGTAGAAGCATTAGTACTTCTAGAGTTACAGCTCACCGAGTCTGACTCAAGTACTCTTTTTTTACCTTTTTACAATACCATCTTTCCGTATGCTGTTCAAGAGCACCGAGTGGTGTTGGGGTCCAGATGATATGCCTAGTAACGTAAAAAAATTGGAGCTGGTTTCCGGAAGAAAAAAATTTTTTTTCGTAATTCCAGGCGCTACAGCGTCGTCAAGTTTTTGACCATAACTTCGTCATTTTATATCCGAATTTCAAACTTTGAATTGTAATGTAAAGTTTAATAATTTATTTTCATTATCGTAGCACATTATTTTAGTCCGGAGTCTTTAGTTTTGGTGCAAGAAATAAAAGTCCGTAATATTTTTCCAAGATTATTATTTTTCTATTAATAGCTCTTAAACGATAACATTAATGCAATTACGGTTCAGAGCACAAATATAGTATATTTAACTAGCTTTCATTTGATACCCTACATGTATTCGTGCGTTGCATAAGTTGCGTGTAATTTTAATTTTCCAAAACGCGGCGGCGGCCAATTTGATGACGTCATAACTGGTGACCTTGACACCTCAGAAACTGTCTCCCGGCAGTTTTAGGATCCAGGTGATATGCCTAGTAACATATAAAAATTTGGTGCACATATAAGGTCAGATTAGACTTACGTGCCGGCACTTATTAAAAGTTTGCATTTTTAATAAAACTTTTAAGTAACATGTACATATTTTATAAACTATAAGTTTTATCAACGTACGTCCAAGGACAATATTGTAGCTAATTTAATAAGAAACATATTGATCTTTGACAGTTTTCTGATAGCTGTACCCGTTTTCATAAAAAATAATAAAAACCACGATTTGGCACATAAAAAGGGGGGGGATGGGGAGAAAAAATAATTTCTCGACGTGCTTCCACATGGACATTGAAGCACATATGTGATAGCTACATTCATACTAAGTTTCATGCTTTCTTCAGGATGGGACCATAAAACTGATTTTTGTTAGGACAGGGAGCCGTACTATAACTATATTCATGCGGTTATGAAGCATCAACTAAACCAACAGTACCTACCTACCAACATGCTGAGTAAAAAATGTTTTTTTAATATACAGTCACTTTTAACCCTGAATACATCTCCATATTAATCATGCCTCGTACGCTAACCTTAATTAACCTCCTTAAAGGTATAACGCGACCTTGTTTTGACAGGAACTCTACCTTGTCTATGTCGCATAAAACGGCCCCGTCTCATAACTCCGGTTTAACGACACATTGTCCTGGCGTACAAGCAAACGCACTTGGCAGGCGGCACGTAGAGGACACTGAAGGACGATGTTTCATAGAAATTGTTGCCAGGTAAAAAAAAAGATTTAGTTTCCCGAGAAAAAAAAGATAATGATTTTTTGAGAAAATTGGGAAATTTTGAGGCCATGCTAAGCTTTTACTGGCGTATTAAAAAGATGTAAAAACAGTCGCAGATTTGTTTTTTTTATTAAATAGTTTTTATGAATATCTCTTCATAAAATCCAGTATAAATACCGCTTTAGCACAACGACAACGTATTGTTTACAGTGACGTCCAACCACTAGAATACTGGTAGTTTACGCGATCTTCAAGATATAACAACTTTATAACCGTGCTACGTGACACATTTGAAACTATTGCGTTTTACTTTGTAATGGGTGGACATTATGAACTTCGTAGATAATAACTTTTCGGTCACTCCAATTCATAGACCAAAGTTTGCCACGTGCGTTACTATAGTTTAAGTAATACCCAAGTAGCAAAGTACTCCTATAGTAAGACTAATACCTCTTATATCAGTTTTATAAAAGTGTTTTCAAATCTGCTGTAGGAAAATTCTTATAGTTGTATTATAAAGCTCCTGATTAAGAGTAATAATTTTATATCTGCATCTTATAAGACGATTTTAGCTATAAGATACTTTACTCCTATTACATAGACTACAGAACGTTTATAGGATAACTTTATACGACTCTTGTTAGACACATAGTCTTTTAAATGCATTTTATAATGCTTTTATTAGAGTATATGATTTTGATCCTATAAGAGCATTTTGTAAGACGTTTACCCCTATTAGTATCATGCTTAATGCTCCAATAGGTGTTTTAGTCTTACAAATATCATAGAAACAGTAGATATAGGATGACTCGTTGTAGGATCGATTTGACTTAATCCTTGTTTCTGTAAGATTACTTGCACTATATCAGCAAGCTGTAAGAACTTTATAAGTATGTTTTTACTTTGAATTGTTTTATGCATTCTGTTATAAGAATCTCCGTTGCGCAGTCATCACAGCCATTTTGTGTATTCCTATAAAAGCACTATCCAAGAGCTTAATACTGATAATAGTTCTGATTAAGTATGTTTTGTAAAAATCATTTATTTAAATAATAAATTACTATAAATATTACAATTAAAATAGGGGACATGAAAATGTATTGTATTAAATCAAGAACATTATCGATAAAATTAATTTACCAAGTTGATTTCTTGTACGTAACTAATACATGCACATAAAAACACACCTTTGTAAATTTAATGAGTCAAAAGTTACTTACACTTTGCTAATAGTATTTTAATTGTTTCACTCCACAAACTAGCATACCATTAATAACACGCGACACTAACAGGAAAAAGGGCACGCGACTCTTAGTAGGGCATTAAATTCATCGCTGTAAGATTAAATACTCCTACAGCACCATAACAAGAGATCACTGTAGGACTAAATACTCCTACAGCACGATACAACAGATCGCTGTAGGACTAAATACTCCTACAGCACCATACAATAGATCGCTGTAGGACTAAATGAGCTTACATAATGCATTAGTAGGAGCTATATAGGATCACTAGCTTTTTCCCGCGACTTCGTCCGCGTAGACTTCATTTATTGACAAATAGCTTTTGGCCACGGCTTCACTTGTGTGTACCAGGAGTATTTCAATCCCGTTTTTTTCCCGTTCCCGTAAGAATTTCGTGAAATGCTCTCTTAATGCTCCCTACACTCCCCAAAGAACCCACTTGCCAAATTTCAGCTTTCGACGACCAGTAAAACGAAAAATCCCGTTTTTTCCCGTTCCCGTGGGAATTTTTGAAATTTCTCTCTTAATGCTTCTTTATACTCTCCAAACAACCTAAATGCCGAATTTCAGCGTTCTACAACCAGTAAAAGGAAAAGTTCCGTTTTCCCGTTCCCGTGGGAATTTTGAAAAATGATCTTTTATAGCTTCTCTACACTCTTCAAGCAACCTACATGACAAGTTTCAGCTTTCTACGACCAGTAAAACGAAAAATCCCGTTCTTCCCGTTCCCGTGGGAATTTTGGGAAAGTCCTCTCTAAATGCTTCTCTACACTTCCCAAGCAACCTACATGTCGAATTTCAGCTTTCTACAACCTGCACTGCAGTAGTAACAAAAAATCCCGTTTTTTCCCGTTCATTTCCGTCAGAATTTTGGGAAATCCTTTCGTAGTGCTCTCCTATACTCCCCAAGGAACCTGAAGGCCAAATTTCAGTTTTCTACGATCATTAAAACGAAAAACCGATCCCGTAGAACTGAATATAAATGTCGTTTTTTCCTTATCCTGTTGGAATTTTCGAAAATCCTTAAAACTGTTTTTTACTATTATAATCACCTACTTCTATGCCAAATTTGAAGTCTAGTAGGTAATTATAGTTCATAGGATTTCGTTGAACTGAATATATAAATCCCGTTTTTTCCTTATCCCGTGAGAATTTCCAAAAATCCTGAAATTATTTTCTTAGTTTTGTAATCATCTACTTGTGTACGAAATTTGAAGTCTATATTTATTAAGTATAGTTACTGAGATAGGGTCACTCGGAATCGAATATAATAAATCCCGTTTTTTCCCGTTCCCGTGGAAATGTGTGTGTGTGTGTGTGTGTGTGTGTGTGTGTCAGGTAGGTATGTGTGTTGTTGTTTTCGTAATCAGCGACCCGATAAACCGTACAAACAATACTACCCACTATAATATAATAATAATAATACCCACGTTGATTTTCAGACTTTGTCACCCCCTATCCCCTTTTAGTGGTTGAATTTTCAAAAAACCTGAAACAGGTATTTACTCATTTATCGTTAAGATTACTCCTGTGAAGTTTCGAATAAAATAGTCTAACTAATCTTGTTTCCCCATACAAACTTTGGACCCCCATTTAACCCCTTTAGAGGTCTAATTTTGAAAAATCCTTTCTTAGTGCACCCCTAGACCTTATAAGGAACCTACGTGCCAAATTTGGAATCTCTAGAACCAGCGGTTTGGGCTGTGCGTTGATATGTCAGTCAGTCAGTCAGTCAGTCAGTTTCTTCTTCTTTTATATATTTAGATTTAATCCTACAAGCACGAGTAGAAATCCCAATGTAAGAGTAAAGTGCACTTCATAGGATAATAATACGTAGACTGTAAGACTAAATCCTCCTATAAAGTGCGCCCAAATGTGGTTTTACATTGGTATATAGGAGTTTTATAAGACATAATCTTAGAATACCTACAAGAGTAAATTTTGCTACTTGGGTAGTATGCTCTCATTGTATGCTGCTCTTCTCAGTATATCTCTTGTAAATCACGATGGTGAGTGAGCTTTGTTGGTGGTAAACATGTATCTGCATTCGCGTCTGTGTGCGTGAGAGGGAAAGCGGCAACGGTACCTAAAAATAAATAGATAGAGATATCTCACTCGAAAATCGCTCCGTAAGACACGCACACTTTGATACGTGCTTAACACAAATAAAGCTCGTTCGCCATCGTGAAGTGCAAGAGCTATAAACACGGATTAATTTATGAGAAACGCTCTTTATAACAGCCACCATGTCTTGAAAGAGTGCCATTTCATCTCTGAAAAGAAGTTTAGTAGCGAGCAGGGACCACTCGCAACGCTCGGCGCTCGTTAGCTCGCGATTCATTATTGTAGTACAAGGGGGTTCTTCAGGTTATGTAAATTGGTTAACCGAAGTTGCCTTTACTAGAGACGGTCCACTTAAACCTTTGGCACAGGGTTGCCAGCAATGAGAAAGATTTCGTAGGAATTCTAAAAAGGTAGAGAAGAAAAGGCAAATTAGAAACATAAAAATATCATAGTCATGGCGTGGGAAAAAAAACTAGCTTGAATAGTGTAAGTAGCTATTTCTTCGTAACACAATGAATAATGTGTATATAGGTTAATAACGCCATTGCAATCCAATAATAATATGTATTTTCAATATTTTTTTGTTATTTTTCAGTCATTTTTAAGTTTGTATTTGGTTTCGGAATTCGAATCTAAATATTTTAAAATATTTTAAAAAATATTATATCGCTACTTAAACCTAGGTTGATTTTCTACGGAGGTCGTATATACGTGTTACGTAACTCGTACTTAAACAGTGTAACTGACGTTCATAAAATGTTTTTCCAACATTCGCCAACCCTGCTCGGGCATTTTAAAACGGTATTTGCGCTAAGTACACAATTAGCTGTGCATTTAAACAGATCGCCGCTTCCACTCTGAGTGGGGATTCACTTTAAATATTCTAATTAGTAGTTGACGCGCTTTACTGCTTTTTTAATGGGCCGATATAACTTAACAGCCTGTCCGAGTTCGCTCGTGACTGATATAATTACTCGTCTACATTGTAATAATGATGTAGACGCGATACATTTTCATTAATATTTTTTATTTTTTTTATTTTACTTTTTAATTGACGTTACTGGGTGCTACGGTTAGTTGGCAGGTTTCGCGTCAATTTTACGCTCAATTAAATCATAATGATACTCGTACATTTCCCGACCGAGCGTTAGGTAATCAATTATCAACCAATCTTCGATTTACAAACCAAATTAATGGCGGCGACGTAAATTTGCGTGCCAATTTTTACGGTTGAATATTTAAATTTCGATGTTGGCTTTTTAATGAAAATATTTTTGTGCGAAATATAATTATTTGGCAATTTCGCGCGGCTGCCGCCGATCGCGTTATGAAATTACTGGAATAGCGCACGCGAATGCGATTTTTTCTGGAATTAGATGAAATATTTGCATTTTATTATTATCATTTATCAAGCACAAGCACCCGCTGTTTGTGGACTCTCTTTTATTTCGCTACTATGCAATTTTTCAGGATAAGAAGTAACCTATGTGTTAAACTGAGGTACCAGCTATCTCCGGTCTAAATTTTATCCAAATCCATCCAGTCGTTCCAGCGTGAAGAAGGAACAAACATACCTACACACTCACATCGTCACATCCATCCATCCATCCTCACAAACTTTCGCATTTATAATATTAGTAGGATGCATTACCTTACATGGCATTTAATTTTCCTCTCTATTAGGTTGCTTGCTATATGGTATTGTTAAATATATGTCCCTGCTCTCTTCAATGAAAGCTGGTTTAAAAGTTGTTCTACGTTTAGGTATTTCCTTTACAATACAATCTCTATATTCTAAAAATGTTTTAGACCACCATTACATCGTTCGTATCCTTCGCGGGAAGCTGTAATGTTTTCTCTGCGCGCGCCGCTAGCATCCCCCGCCCCTTCACCCCGCTTTTCAATATGGCGGGCCGCGCGAAGTGAAAACAGTACATCGTCCATTTATTTTCTAAACACATTACGACTTCATAAAATAAGATAAAAACAATTATAAAAATATATTGCTAATTTTTAAGGAAGCTAACAGTATGTAAGGTCTTTTTATTCTTAACTGTCCTATTTGGTAAACAAAATTCTAACCTCAATGTACAATTTTTTGTAAAGAATAAGGTGTATTTTGTTACCAAATAAACCTGAGGCAATATTTTGTACCTACATAATTTTGCTGATATTTTATCTTGAGTTCCTTTATTACGATGAAATAGTTAAAAAATAACAAAAATGAGACGTTAGGACGTAGGACAGTTAAGAATGAAAACACGTTACACTGCGGTAGCAGTAGAAATAAACTTGACACAATACCGTATCTAATAGAATAGTCCACCTGGGACCGATGGCAAACAATACCTATTTAGTTATTCGCAGTGGCGCAGACTGTTCCTTTTACGCCTCTGTTCCGCATAAGGTACCTACGGCACAGTCGACGTGCAATATACGTTGGCGATAATTTTATTAGCCAATAAATATTTAACAGACTCATGGGAGAGTTTAAAACAATGCACTTCATAAATCATAAAATCATTTATTCGCAATAAACATGGTGTTATAAAAAATTGGTGTACAAGAAGAAAGGTGAGTTTCACATGTTTAGTCGCAATATGACATGCAAATTTAAAGTGCAAATAGGTACTTGATTAATTAATACAACTATTACATTCATTAGGTATGTTATGTATTAAAAAAAATAAGATTTCAAAATTACATCAAAATCACGTTTAAAAAAATCTATAATATGGCTGATCGTGTCAAGTAGGTTCAATTTAATTAAATTTAGCAAGATTAGAATTAATATTTATAAAATAACTTGATGCCACATGAAGCATCTATTAAGTGCTGGAGTTTGGTAACGCGAATACATACGTACAAACACACATAAACATACACATACATATAAAGAGTTATACATACATACATATACTTACGTTCCGTTAATCTTGCTAATTACCCTAAGCCGAGGAGCCTGTATGAAGAGATTGATGAATGAGGATGAAGCGAAAGATGTGTCAGGATCGTAGCAAGTCTACCCCTATGAGAGAAAGGTGCGACTGGCTGAGGTGTGTATCTCTTACTAATTTAGACCCCCTATCGAGATTCGAACCCAAGACTATATTATAGTAAATACTAGATACTCATTATATCTACGCTTATTTAAGTGTAACTTCTACGTAGATACAAAATTGCCTACATGTATATTTTGAGTTTTGAGACGACTGCATTGAAAACAATTCTCATAGTATACCATCATCATCATCATCAGCCTGAAGACGTCCACTGTTGAACAAAGGCCTCCCCTTAGCACACCATAATGAACGACAACTCGCCACCTGCATCCACCGGTTTCCCGCAACTTTCACGATGTCGTCAGTCCACCTAGTGGGTGGGGGTTGATACCATATCTTCGGGGAATTCAATGAAAACAAACTTAGGGTGTGTGTAAACTATGTAAAAGAAGTCAGAAGAAAACTATACCGAAACTACAAGATAAGACTATAAGACACCGGTGTGTTACCTTGTGTATAAGAGACAGTCACCATTCAATATTGAAGCGAAGAACGCACTCGAAAATATCTCGACACTCGTGACAATAGTATTACATTGAGATACATTTGAGCACCTTTCTCGCTTCATTACATCATACGAAGATACAGCGTTAACAACTTGAAATTTTATATTAAGGGCGTCTGAATCACTTTTTAAATAAAGAACTGTTAACTCAATCAAGCCATCAGCCTGGTTAATAAAACGCGTAGGGTATCGCTGAATTATCACCGCTCCGTTTGAAAACCTGACTCATCACGGCTTGAAACCTTGACTGTGAACTTAATAAAGCATTATCAAATATGAAGCGAATTGATTCCATCGCGAGGCCCGAAGAATGTTTCACGCGTGTTGATCACAAATTTAAACACACGTCTAATGCGCGAGGCAGCGCGGCGAATTACGCAGCTCTGTTGTGCCGAGAGCTGTTGAGTTTTTCACTCGCAAAGGCTCGTTTTCTCGCGCCATTTTCATGCTAATCTCCACACGAGCGTGCTGATTTTGCGGGCATGAAATATTTGTAACAGGCGGGCCTCCGCTTCGTACCTTTTCAATTTCGCCAGGACTCGCCCCCGCGGGGTTTGAGAGCGGCGAATGTTGAATTTTACGCGTAAAACTCACTGCATTGTGTACGGCCGTATATATCGACGCCGCGAACGATTCCCACCGTTTGTTTTTGTAACGATTTCTTACGACCTACATTTATGTGGCAGAGCTTTTGAATTTAAAATTTCTACAAGTCTTCTTATTCACGGAAGCAAATATGCTTTATGGACGGTAGCGGGGCGAGTCATAAATTCGCACTTAACCCCGAGCGTCGGATCGAGCAGTACATATTTCAGGATCACACTAGGATCTCTGACACCGATGCCTCGAATGTACAATGCACTCGGGCCCGTGGCCGCGGAGCGCTTCATAAATGTTACATGCCGCTTGGAAGCGTCTGTACATATTTCACAATGCATCTCCGAGATTGTCGCGACAAAGCTTTTCGGATGAGATTCGCTCCAACGACATTATTTCGAGCGTACCTGTTGGGATTAGGTTGGAACAACGTCTAAACGTAAACAAGAAACAAATACAAACTTTGTAACCTCCGAGCTCGAATTCCCGGTGCAACATCAGCGGGCAAAAGTTTTAAACACCCACACAGGAGATACTTGCTTACCGGCAACAAACGTATCCCGGCGAATGACTTGTATCCGCTGGCTTTTGTTTGAGGGTTGCCACTGAGAGTATTCTCTTTGAAGCATAGTCCCGTGGCTAACTTCCGTCACTCTAAAGACCGATGTTCCTAGTGGGACTGATAGTTCGAACATGCCTTAACTTGCCTTTCGTATCTGGCAGTTTAACAGCATAATATCCTTATCCAACAACTGAAGTTTGGACGGGACCAATTCTAGCCGCAGCTAGTTTTATTAGCCGTGCTGGCTGACAGCGGATTTGTCTATTTATTTTCAATTTGCGTCGCCTCTAGGGAAGAATCGCGGCGCGTTTTCGTGAAGCGCGCGATCGCAATTGCTCGTTGCAGTATGTGGAAGTTGATGGTAAACATCAATTGTTTGTGAACACCACGCAATCGTTAACGATTTCCGACATTTACGAGTATCCACCTTACATAATAGGTACTCGTGACCTCGCGACGGCGACAATTTGCTTTTAAAATTTGACTGGCTTCAACGTTATTTAAGTATTTTTATACATGCTCGTAGTAAACTCTACGCTTAAAGATTACGCACCATGATAACTCACTGGTGCTTCTGACGCAGTGGTACTTGTAAATTCATTGGGATTGTCGTTTGGGAGGGGCTGGACTCCACTACAGACACTAATAAGCACGCAATTGACACAGAAGAACTTAGATGCTTTAAGGGGGGCTTCAGTGCCTTAGCCTCCCGCTACTTTCCGGATGCATGTATAGTATGAATCTTTCCAGGTGAATTTTTCGCTTCGAGCCCTAGTCTTTCAAACAAAGGCCATTGTCTCTATTATCGCAAAGCCGCAAGCTACCGAGTTAGCACGTGCCACTACAACATTCAAATTTAATGTCACTGATATTCTATCATATATACCAACATAGATTCACTGACTTTGTATTGTGTATTTGGTTATGATCTCTAAGTAGGTTGAGTTATACGATGTAAAACTTACCGTCAAATCGTCCACACGTTTGATGACCCTTACTCACGTGTCCGCTTCTCCGTTTGTTTCAGAACGCAAGCTGTTCGTGGGTATGCTCAACAAGAAGCTGTCAGAGAACGACGTGCGGGCGCTGTTCGCCGGGCACGGTGCCATAGAGGAGTGCACGGTGCTGCGGGACGCGCAGGGCCAGAGCAAGGGCTGTGCCTTTGTCACGTTCATCTCTAAGCAGGCGGCCATCGCTGCCATTAAGGTAGGGATAGTATTTGAGAGAGAGAGTCGAGGTCACCCACTGACATCGGATATACAGATGACATCAGTCTGTTCACTATACAATATGGTACCTATAGTGTGAAGTTGCGTAGCGTAACAGTAAGCGGTATATTGGAAGTTTTTTAGTTGTGGTTGACAAATGTTTCCGGATATTTGTTGATGTTCAAAATGTTATGGCGTCATAGGGCTGACTTAATTTTAAACCCAAAATTACGATTTAAAAACCTTGACAGAAGTGTTCATTTAATAGTAGCCTAACCACCTGGCCCCTATTTCAGCAACTTGCGGGTGGTAGGGCCTTGTGCAAGGTCCGTCCGGATCGCTACCACCATCTTACTCGCTAAACCTGCCGCTAAGCAGCAGTGCTTGCACTGCTGTGTTCCGGTGTGGAGCGTAAGACAGCCGGGAAAATTACGAGCACAAGAGGCATTTTATCTTAGCCCTCTAGGTTGGCAACGCATCTGCGATCCCTCCGGGGTTGCGAGTGTCTATGGGCAGTGGTGATCACTTACTATCAGATGACCCACTTGCTCGTTTTCCTTCCTATTCATATAAAAAAAAAACTTGACAATTGAGGGCGGCATATGACAATGCAAGGCGTAGTCAATATGAAGCCAACGGCGTAGATACTGGTATGAATGTGACAGCTAGCTGATTCCGATGCCAATTGTCAACCCATACATGAACTGTCAAAATGAACACGATGGTGATTGCGAGCGAGTTAGACAATAAGCCTACAGGAATCTCTCTTCACTTCAAGTCGATAATGTTTCCGTAGCGCTCTTAGGCCGGCCACACATATACGGAATTTTCATACGGTTTCCGTACGGAATGACGTCAATTCGTAGCCCTGTCCCGTTCCTTCATATAGCGATGTCTCGGACGCTGACGTCATTCCGTACGGAAACCGTATGTATGTTATGTGGCCGGCTTTAAAAAGAGCTGTTTAACAAGGCAATACTAACTAAATGTAGCCGGTAGATCACTCCCATCCTATCTAACTGACAACCATTGCATTTAACTACACATTTCAAATAATCTGAAACATTAACCCGTTCGACTGTGATATACATTCAATTCCACCGTCCAAGAGTCGATCGAGTGCCTCGAGCCGCACTCGAACAGCAAAATATTCTGTCTATAGCTGTCACTTCCCATTCCGTGAGTTTCACGCGCCGTATGATTTGAAAACCTTTTCAGAGCCGTCTTTAGCGTGCGGTCAGTGCCATGAAAGTGCATGTGTATTGGTGTCATATAAATGTGAATAAAAATGCAACGGTGTTGACTGTAGAAAAGCGGATTTTTCCAACAAAACAATTTTCATTTTTGGAGTGAAAACATTTTTAGCTGGCTGAGCGCTTTTTGGGGACGGAGGTAGATTGTAAGTAGCAGGATATCAGGATCCTCTAAGAGCTTATTTTGAAATACGAATGAAACTAGTCGCGTTCGATTTTTGAAGTGTACGTTGATTTCGTCGCTTTAACGTATGTGTGCGTTTGACCTAGTGCTATAAGGTGTAGAACAGTGTTCTCTCAGGTGACCGCAGTTCAAATCTCGTGTATTTTTTTTCTTTTTCCGTTTTTTTTCTTTATGCGCGAGTGTGTGGTGTGTAGTTTTCACTTCTGCCGGAACTCCCGGAGTGGTAGGTACCCAGTGTTTTTTTTGTGAATCATCTGAGCCCTTTTCACGCCTCCTTCTCAGTAAAAATAGATGATTGTTCTTAGGTACCTACCACATTGGCGGGAATAAAATGACGCTGTTCTAATACTACTAGTACTACTACTAATAATTATAATAATAATTATCTGTAGACTAACCAGTGCTTACTACTATTTTTAAAAATAATAAATTTGGTAAAATTAGGTAAATGGAAGTGACAATGGTTGTAATATGACGTGATGTTAATGTAGCCCTAAAAAATTTAATTGCCTTATTTTCCTTTTATTTTCTTCGTAATTGGTATGAAAAGCAGTATGTTTCACACGGTAGCAATATTAGTTTATGTCTCAAGGGACACGACCTATAATAATCTACTCATGATCACGGGTCACAATCTATACTATATCCTACGCAATGTTATTCCTTAAGACAATTTAAGTTTATCACGCTATGTCAATTTCCATAAATATCTAACAACACAGTTTAATAAGAGTTTTCAATGATTCACGGTTAAGTTCATTCGAAATATTATAGACGGGATATAGATAAAGGTAATCGCGGTTCATATCCCGTCTATAATATTTCGAATGAACACAGTTTAATAACCGCAGTTCCTGTAAATATACTGTCAAACTGACTGTAAGACTACATGTCTTCGGTGAACAACTTTCAGTTTCTCAAGTTAGGATAAGTTAGGTTCGTCTAAATTCTAAATAGATTCATTAATAGATCAAATCAACTGGAACGCTCTCGCAGAGTTGCCAAAGCTCCTCAAGAAAGTTTGCGGTAAAAACCCCGTTGCCGAAAGAAACTCATCGGAACTCGACAATAATGAAATCTAATCGCTCTTGTTAAATCAATAGAGATTTCGCACAAAGACTCGTTTAAGTTGGATCACTTTCAATTGAATAGGAAACTCGACTTGGAACTCGGGGAGTTCTGAACGCTTGGGGTTTTTAAATTGTTACTTGAATTCTCGATTGGTTAGTCGGGTTGCGAAGTTTTAAGCGGATTGGTTGGTTCTAATAACTCGGTCCATTACGGGGTCCCAATTAGGAATGCTTCCCGGGATCCCGTGGGTATTAGGCAGCATTACGAGTAAGCAGATAGAGGACCTTTCAAAAGGCTTCGAAATTGCTCACTCCCCGCTCTCCATATTTCATAACTAAACTTAATAGTATGAGGCGTTTCAGAATTGACAACATTTCATTTTTATAACACCTGAAAATGTATATATGGTTCGAAAGCATTTTGCCTCTTGATCACTGTAATATGTTTATATAATTTTAATATTGCAAACAATTTATTATTATTATTATTATTATTATTATTATTATTATTATTATTGCTTATTATAGAAAATAAAAATTAATTAAAAACATGTCTTAATTTTAACAATTCTACCACAGGATAGGTGAAATGCCTTTGCCTTTTTTACGAGAAAAAGTAAGCGACCATAATTTTGTATTTGACAACTTCAAAGTACAAGGGGGGCAACTCTGTAATTCTATTTTTGAAGTTCGTTGCATACCTTCTCTCTCACTCTCAAGTTAATGACTATATTAGTATGAGCGGAACAGCACGAAGCGAACCTCGAAAATCGAATATCGGAGAATAACGCCTGACATTGTCAATTTGAAATTGACGTCAGTTTTTTTTTCTATACAGAAAAGACAAAGAGAAAGGATAAGTGTCTATTCTGTGATAGTATCGGAGTTACGCCCTTTTAGAATAAGCAAAAATTAATAAATTAATTATAAATTAAATACAAACACAAACCCTAGCGAATAAATTAAACTGCCAGCATGTTCATCTTTTCAAAAAAAAAACAGAGAACCATTAAAATTATAGGCTCAGAAATATGAAATGTTGTCAATTATTTTGGAATATTTCATCAGGCTGGGTATTATTGACTGAACACTCCGGTAGAGATTTTTTATCGTACTTTTTTTTATTCAAAATTAATTCCCCACAAACTTTGAACATCGATAAATGTATGGAAACTAGTGTCCGACCGAAGTTACGGTTTCTGTTTCGGCCGGTTTCGTCCTAAAAAAATCATATTTCGGCCTAATCTGAAACCAAAATTTTGGGTAAAACTCCTCAACCGCGTCCATTTCCCGTGTGCTACGAATACGAATATGTTCATGAACCAAAACCATAAACATAGCTCTTCGAACATGTGTAGCAAGAAGTTCGTGAACAAATTCGTTGATTTTCGTAACACACAGGATACGGCGTTTGAGACACTTCAAAGCCTTAACCTTCTACCTAAATCTTCAATTGAGTCTGGTTGCAGACGTTTGTTTGTTCACATGTTTTATTATACAACAAGGAAGGGCCACGTGGGTCATATTCTGATAGTATATTACCATCACCCATTAGACACCCGCCACTCTAGAGGTTTGCAGATGCTGCCAGCCAGGGCTAAGAATACCTCATGCGCCAGTAATTTCACCAGCTTACTCTCCACGCTAGAATAATTAGGAGACCAATTAGGACGATAGTAGCGATCCGGACAGATCCTGCATGATGCCTTACCTCCCGCGAAAATAATGATAATATAGTAATGTTAGAAGCAATTTTTTAACGACAATCAAGCCTAATCCTCTTTCTGGTACGTTTCCAGACACTGCACCACAGTCAGACCATGGAAGGCTGTTCGGCGCCTCTGGTGGTCAAGTTTGCGGACACACAGAAGGAGAAGGAACAGAAGAAGCTCCAAGCGATGCAGGCGAGCCTGTGGGGGCTGACGACGCCCGTGACGCCGACGGCGTACCTGGCGTCGGAGGCTGCGCTCTCGCCCGCGACGCAACTGCAACTGTTGCAGCAGCTGCAGGCGGTCGGGTTGCAGCAACAACTGCTCCAAGGACAGGGGTCCACGTTGCTCCAAGGTCAGTAGATTGTCAGTAGATTGGCAATTCAATAGTGTGTAAAGTTCCCTATCCGCTCTGGAACTGTAGCCTAAGCCCTCAAATTCTGAGGGGGCCTTTGCCCAGAGGACATGAGGCTGGAGTAGAGATGATTAGATTGACAAACGAGCGAGTCATCTGATGGTAAATGGCGTTGTCAGCCTCGAAGGTTGAGATGGAATAGATCCTTCATGTGCCAGTAATTTAAGCTACTAGCAGTGCTGCTTGGCGACGGGATTTGCGAATAAAATGTTGATAGCAATCCGGACTGACCTTGTACAAGGTAATACATTCGCAAGCATAGAAACACCGAAATAAACTTGATGAACTTTAGAGATTGGTGCTTAGGAGAGTGCTAAATCGTATACCTATATATCAAGCCATGATGGAATAAATTACTTATTTTCTTTTTCAATACAGTCTGTTGCGTAAAATGCTTAGTACCCGTTTTAAATGACGGAATTCACACAAAAACAAGCATTCAAAATTTAGTACTTTTGCTGTTAACTGCAGTGTTATTAAGTATTTCAATTAAGGAAATAAAGCTTTTTGATAAAATTGCCCGAATGATAATATTTGCGTAATGTGGGAGTTTCCGGTTTGACTCGTACTCTATCGTGTTACTTCAGTATTTAACTTGAGTCTTCAGTCATGTGATAAACACACTACATTATGTAATTTCAGTACCTAATTGTTTTCGCAAATGATTCAGTTTCGAGAACGCTCATGTCATGATTAGTCTTAATCATTTTTGTTTAAGTATTTGAAAAGCAAACGTTAGCATAACTAAATAATTATGCACATAATTTATGTTAATATTTCTTTTACAATTGAAAGAAACAAAAATTACCTTTCAATGCTCACAAGGTCAACTATTAACATAAATAATAGTCAAACGTACAGTGTATTCTTCTCCGTAGAACTCCAAGCGGCTATGTTATTGTTGGGTAATTTTCTCGAGTATTAATTTAAGCTAATACTAAGTAGTCTATCATCACATAGATGGTTCCAAACACGAATAATATATGTCACTGAATTTTTGATATAAAGTAAACGCGTATCACAACATTCACAACTTATAAAAAAACCATCCGAATAGAGAACTTCCTCGAAACAGCTTCCTTTCGCAGCGAAAATATCTATTACTCGAAGCACCAACTTTTATTTTACGTTTCGTTAAAACTCACCCCCGCCCCCTTCCCGTTTGTTTTCGAATTGTTTTCATCCCTTCTCCTTGTTTAATTCGTTTTCGTTTTTCCCCCTCTAGGCGTGAATTATCAAGATATAGCTTTCAATGGTGCAGGGCTGAGCGGGGGCGCCGTGAACTCTGTGGGGGGTCAGCTGCAGAGTGAGCAGTTGGGAGGCCTGCTCGCGCCGGTGTCGGTGCAGAACTTGGCTGCGCTGGCGGCCATGACGCAGCCGGTGGTGTCGCAGGCGGCGCCCATTGCGCCAGCCGCCGCGCCGCAGCCCGCCGCGCCGCAGTTATGTAAGTAGCTTCTTTTAATCACTTTTTACTGTAGTCGATAGGTAATTAAAATTAAAAAACAAACTTGTTTAGCAATTTGTTTGCGTTTCACGATGGTGAGTGAACTTTGTACGACACACACGTGTCTGCATACGTGTCAAAGTGTGCTTGAGGAAAGCGGGTATGGTAAGCATAAAAAAAGAATACTCGCTCAAAAATCGCTTCGTAAGCACGCACACTGACTCGTCCGCAGATAGGTGTTTACCACAAATAAAGCTCAATCGCCACAGTGAATTGCAAGACTTTTTACATTTTTAGATACTGGAATAAGAATCGCTGTATTTAACTCGCTCTTAGCAGCGTCCTCGGAAGTCTTGCGGCATTTCCTGGGAAATGAAATATTATTGGCAGACGACAAGAATCAGTCTAATGCTGGATTGTATCGTACTGTCATTAAGTAAAAAGTGTAAGAAGATATCTTCTAGGTTAAATTTGTAATTGGATAATTTATTTTAGGAATAATTTTGTTTCTAATGATGATACTTGATGGACAAAAAAAATCTGTTTGAAGTAATTTGTACGACTTGGAAATTGGCACTGTTTTACAATTATCATTTCTTTATATTCCAAAGTAGATACAAACAGATGCGTTTGACGATACTCACGAAACTGACTCTAAACAAAATCAAACTGTTCAAGGCTATGAAATAAAAGATACTCAGGAACTGCGTGATAAATGTAGGGTTGCCTGCCCTCATACGAACCCCCACCATAGATCCCCAACTCGTCCACCAGCACAATTAACCCGCCATAAATCCCACACTAATTGCCAACCCAGCCCGATCCCTAATTGGGATGTAGCTACATAAGTTAGAACCCATAAAAAACCATAACGATCTTTTTGTCCGCAAACTTTCCTATTTCAGGTTGGGCTTAAATAATTGAGAGAACTTTAAACAAAAACGTTAAATTAACGATGAATTTTCATCCTTCAGGTCTTCTCGGGAAGACAAACATCACAGGTAAAAAAAAATTGAATTGAAAAAAGAACAGTGTGCCTTTTGTTTCAATGGAATGCCTATCTGTTTTGGCTATGGGAACCGTGTTCTAAACGAGATATGCGCTATGGTTTTTGTATATTGCTTTCGACGTAACGTAATTCACAAAAGTTTGTAACAATGTTTTGAAGTAGTTCAACGTCCGACAGTGAAGATATTCGTGTAGATTTGGCTACTTTATACCTACCTAAACTGCCTACGTATGAGTATAGGCGGCCAAGAAACTCCTATACCACCCTAAGGTTCAATGTCATTACGGCTTTAATGCTGTAAACATAAAATACTATTTTGACTTGTAAGTCATTGTGGCAATTTGCTTTTCTATCGTAGGTATCATAACAAATAGCATAACACTTGGTCATCTATGCTTAGCAGGAAGCTACTGCATATCTTTGCAGATGTGAACGCAGGTCTGAAATGAAGTCGAGAGAAGGCTACCGGGAATTTAGTTTCACCAAATTTTTGGATATTATTCTGTAGATGTGGACCAAGTAAACTGTCTCGTTTGGAACATGCTACTGAGATTGGCTTGGTTTGATTTTAATGTGTTAGATTCGTTGCTGGCTGCTCCAAAGCTTTCTAAGGCAGGCAGTAAGCCATAAAATTGTTTTAAAAATACTTGTTATAATTGTTTGTTTTGTTTTCATAATTTCGGAAAGGTTTAATTAATATGACCACGGTTATTGAGATTCGTAAGGATTATAGTTATTTGTTTTGTTTTTCTGTTTTTCATGTTTTTTGGCAAGAACTTGAGGTCTGTTACACAATAGAAAAAGGCTCTTTAGAAATCTATTACAATCATTGTTGATCCTTTCTTTTTATAAAAGATCTTTTTTATTAATTTCGCTTTGTAAATGCCTGAAATTATGTTTGCCTCTATTTCTCATACATAGTTGTATTATAAGTTAACATCCTAAACGACAACATATCGAGTTTAAAATTATTTGGTCTTAAGTGTCTGGTTTAACTATCTAAATTCGAATGTTTTCTGGATAATTCTGTTGTCGCAAAATACGCGTCAATTTTGCGGATAATAATAAACAATTGTGATGCAAAAACTTGTTTCGTGTGTTTAACCATTGTTTTGCATGAGAGTGCTAACTAATTTTTTTTGTAGTACGTCGGGGAAAAATTGTGGGACGTTAAATGTTGTCAGCAATAATAATTATATTAATTATTAATAGCTAGCTGTAAGTAGGTAATTTTTTTTTGTTGTGGTCGGATTAACTTAAATTTTGTTACCATAAGGTTACTCCAACGACTATGTTTAGCGTTTTTTTATGAAACTTTGTTCTGCCGAAACGGTTGTTCAAAAAACCACTTTTCATAAATGTCATTGGCCAGTCTTATTTAATATAAAAAAGTTATTTCTTGATTTTTTTTCTTTCGCTGGTTCGCTTGTATGTACCTATACTTATGAAGTACTTAACTAAAAGGCAGTCTTTCAACTTAGTGTAAAGGAATGCATGATAATTAGACCTTTAGCTTGGCAACCGAAAAAGGTCCAATGAAAAGAGACCATTTGTGCCATGACCGCAGTATTTCTCATTCCGTGCACGGAAATGTGATCTGAATTTTGTTTGAAATTGTTCTATAAGTAAGTATAGCATCTTCAATGTTTTCGATTGCTTCGCTTAGAATGCGTATCCGTTATTAAGTAGCATTAGGATTATGTTTTATTTAAATCATTATAATACTTACACGCATTACCTACTCGTGTAATAAAACGGACTTTATATTTATGTGGTTTGCCTTTTTTTACAATACGACGCTGAAGTCAAGTTTATAAACACCAATGGTCAAACCTTTACTTAAAAATATCTCTTCATGTCTAACGTAGCCCCTTTCAAAATGGTCTATTCATTCACATCTATTCTAGTGCTTTAAACTTACATTAAAGTCTTTCGCGCATTACCAACTTGATCCCCCTAAAATCGTTATTAAAGTTCCAGAAATCATAATTCCTTAACATAATGTTTCCGTACATATCTAACAAAGTCCCTTGCGTAAGTCTTAGGGCTTGTCTCACCACTCCTGTCATTTATCTATGATCACGTCTCTGTCTGTTTCGTAGTAATAAATAGAGACGGAATCATAGATAACTGACATTTAAGGAGCTGTGAGACAGGCCCTTAGCATCCGTGTCTTTAGTGCCCGTACACAATGACTATATTTGCCGTGTTGTGCAGGGTCGACGGCGGAACCTCTGAGTTCTGCGTACGCGGCGCAGTTTGGTAGCGCGTTCGCTGCTGCGCCGTTGGGTTCCGTGCTTGGATCGGCTGCTGCTGCCGCCGCAGGCAAGCAGGTCGAAGGTGAGACTAGCTATACATCCATCTAACTAATATTAGGGTGCGACCAAACCGCCGCGTATACGCAGTGACGTGTCGTAGGCGTCACGTTTTCTCACCGTTTCTTCATACATTTTGTTGCGATTCCGTAACGTCACCGTTTTTAAGCGGCGGTGTGGTCGCACCTTCATAAATGCGAAAGTATGGATGGATGGATGTTTGTTTGTTACTCAATCATACTAGAACGGCCTAACGAATCTGGATGAAATTCGGCATATAGAGAAAAGTCTGGAATAGCACATAGGCTACTTTTCATCCCGGAAATTCCCGCGGGATAGCGATAAACGAATTCTTTGCAGACGAAGTCGCGGGCAACAGCTAGTACATCCATAAATCACGTCTTTATCTTTCAACATGAAACTACCGTGAGACTCAATCTTAGTTACACAAGCGGATAACTCACGTATAAAAGTCGAGTGACGCTCGACATGTTTCGGACTAGTTCGTAGTCCTTTCTCTTGGAACGCAAGGTAACAAGGGCTAGTGCAATAGTTGACATTTGCGAAAAGGTAAGGGGTGAGGACCAAAAAGTTATACGTCATTAAAGTTGCGTCATACAAATGTATGACTAATTTTCGTGTCACAATGGAAAAAGTTACTGGTAATTTTAACTACCTACTAACGCAACTTTAACGATGTGTAACTTTTTTGGTCCTCATCCTTAATTTTTATTTAAGTAGGACACAAGTCCTACAAGTGTAATGTCTGGAAACGAACAGGACATGCCTTAACTATGAATTCCTGTAGAAAATAGTTAGATATTTGTTTATTTACCGTTCCAGGTCCGGAAGGCGGCAACCTTTTCATCTACCACCTGCCTCAGGAGTTCACAGACACGGACCTCGCGTCCACCTTCCTGCCCTTCGGCCACGTGATCTCGGCCAAAGTGTTCATAGACAAACAGACCAACCTCTCCAAGTGCTTCGGCTTTGTCTCCTACGACAACGCCGCCTCGGCCCAGGCCGCCATACAAGCCATGAACGGCTTCCAAATAGGTACAAAAAGACTCAAAGTTCAACTAAAACGCTCCAGGGAACTATCGAGACCGTACTAGAGTCGCGTCCCTAGTGATTCCACAAACAAAAACAAACTGACATAAAAAAAAAACTGAAAACTATGCAAAGGTTGTAAGTATTTGAACGTTTGTTGTGATGTAATCCGGTGCACTATGAACTGACAGATAGTTAAGGTTCGTTCGAAAACGCGAGTCCAGTGCACAGTTGTTAACTAATAAGTATAAGGTTAAGATTTCGTGTCAAAGGATTTATCGTTTCCAAAGTATTCCCCAAATTGTTTATTAATTATTGATATGTTTTTAACTTAAGTTTTAGTCACTTAAAGCGTAAGTTCAACGCGTTTTGATACCGATACTGTGGACGCCAAAGAACTGGTACCGAGGCGGAATGTGCGGATCGGACGCTCGCTTGTTATAAATTAAATAACGTACGTGTAAAGAGATATATATTTTTGCCATCCAAAGCTTACTACCGGCGAACAAACGCCGGAACTACCAAATAAGTATTGCTATTTGATTGTTTTGTTTTGTCACTTTACATTAGAACAACTTTATATTTAGATAAGTATTATTTCGTTACATCGATCCTCTTTGTGTTACCAATAGTCGATCGTGTCGTACTAAAACAATACATGTGGCCATTTCTGTTACGCAATTTTTGTTCAAATAAGACGTTAGACTAACGAAATGATCTCAAAGTGATCAGTGTATTTATTTTACCTGACTTGTTGTCAATAGTGTACTTAACGTGTAATTTTGTTTGTAGGGCCACATACCGTGAACGTTTCTTTCGATATGGACCCAAAAAATATGAATAATTCATATGACGTAGTAGATATCTCGAATGTTTTATTCAATTCTCGCAGTGGCTGTTTTTACTGTATTTCTATGCGAGCCATCCTTGATTTTTATCTAATGCGTGATAAATACGTAGCTGAATAAATACACTGGCAACATTAACATACGTATTAGCCTACAAAAGCCGTAAAGTAAAGCTTTTTTGTCTCATAAATATTCGGGAATATATTTGAGATATCTAATACACTCTTTTTACTAATTTTACATATCTTCTTGTTGTACTTGTTTGTGTATACATAACTTATGCATAATTTGTTTGTAAACAATGTATCAACCGTTCAAATCAACGTTTAATAATCATCGTACCGACTACCCTCACTGGGATCATAATCTTTTTAACACAATTTGTTTATTGTATTTTAATTGTAACACATCGAACACTGGACCTTTAGTCAAAATTTTATTAGGTTTAAGTATTTAATATTTAGAATATTTTCGTAAGTAAGTTTGGTAATAAATAAATCGCCCAACTATGAGCTGTCATATCCTCGATAACTAAAAGACGTTGAACATAATATATTGATTGTTGCTCATAGCACGGGTTCAGGTACTTAAGGCTATGTTTGCTAATTTAAATTATCTTCCTTGGTCACTGGCACAGTTCTTTTTACATCTAGCTATTTATATCTCATAACAATTACTTTGTTATTATTCTACTTCTCTCCTTTTCTAAAAGAGTTGAAAGGCAATTAAAAAAATGGAGGATGTACCTGGTTGGTGAAATTTGATGTGACCCCCTTGTCAGTAACATCCTAATACTAAGTTGACGCGGCTTAAAAACACTTTAAGCAGTCGATCCTACCTAAGGAGAAGCAGAGAGAAATACCTTTCACGCTTTTGACTTTTCAATTTGTGCCAACGCATTATTTTCCAACTACCCACAAACGACCAATTTAAAATATGTAGTACCTAACGATTCCTTCTAAGTTGTGTTATTCTACTTGTTTAATTTTGTCGTTTGAAGAACTGATGTAGGTCATCATTATAATAACTTAATTAAATTTAGTTGAGTATTATATTAAAAAGAGGATTATTAGTATGGTTTGTAAGTTATTTACTCTTATTTAGTCATGTTTCGATGTCTGAAGAAAGACAATATCTAGACTGAATAAGTTCCCTAGTAGGCGTTACTGCAGTTAGTGATTTCAGTCATTTGTCTAGTGATTCCTTTATTTAAAGGTGCATTTACACCAAAAGAACGAAGAGCCAAATGCGTTATTCCATGTTTTATATAACGTAAACAATCTTTGTTTTTTATTTGCACCAGAAAAATGTAAGCAGAGCCCAAACAATACAAGAATAATATCTATTGAGTGACGAAAAAATGCTCTAGCACACATGTTTTTCGTTGATAAAACAAAATAACTGTACAAAAAGAGTTTTTAATGATTCACGGTTACGTTCATTCGAAATATCAATAAAGCTCAATAAAGGTAATCGCGGTTCACATCCCGTTTATAATATTTCGAATGAACTGTACAAAATGCTCGTTTGGTCGTTTGGTCTAAATGCAACTTGAGGTTCCGTAGAACCTGCACGATTATAGCTTTTTGTCTTTTTTCTTGTTGTAAGATAAATTATTATTAAAGGGGAATGTATTGTTTATTTCTGTTTTTTGACATTTTGGTAAGATATAAAAAAAAATTGGGACACTACCACAAGATCAGTCTGTTAATACTTGAATAGGTATTATTTTTAAAGTAACTGTCAAAAATGCTAGTGTGGAGGGTTTTTTACCTACTTAATATTTCCTAGCTATGTAAAAATGGGAGACCTCAATGTTGTTGCGCATGGGAATATACCTCATGGAGTTTGCATGTGGATTTAAGATTTTGGTTGTCGTAGGATAGCACCGAATCATCTGAGTTTCCCGCCAAAACACTACAGCCAAGTAGCCATTTTGAAATGTGCAGATAATCAAACCATAGAGTAACCAATTGTTACTCTGACAACCAAAGATTTGTATGATAAACTATAGGTACTTGATTACTTTTGGACCTATTTGATAAAGCCGTTTTAAATGACGTTTTTGTTTTGTTTCCAACAATCACAGTAAAAAATCTACTGGAACATTATTGTCACCCATGCCAATTCACAACATTTTTTTGCTCTAGCTTTTAGGAGTGTGTAAATTCTGTTGATAGATACCCAAAAAGTGAGATGATTTAAAAATCAAAATTGTATATTAGTAGACAAATTTATTTTACAAACGGCTGTAGCTTGTTGCCAAAGGAAAGGCTACACCTTTTTTGACATGAAATCTTGGTGATCATTGAATTCTTTTCGATGCTTTGAACGTCGCGCGGGAACGTGATTTATTTTGACAGCAGAATGATCCGTGTCTGGATTTTCTAATGTTGTAGCGTGTTAATTGGACTTTTTGCAAAAAAAAGCACTGAGCGTGACGTTGTGTTGAATTTAGGTTTATTTTCTTTCGCGATGGCTCAATAGTTATTAGAACTAAGCGGACTTTTTGATGTGTACATCAGTGGATATCGTTTTACGTTGTAAAGCTTGTCTTTCGGCTTTGGGGCAGAATGGTCGCGTCCTTAAAGAACCACGTCATATCTTAAAATACAGACGCAAAATAATTTTTACACATTTTCGAGGCACCTTGTTTAGTATACAGTGGTATAAAAATTAATATAAAAGAACTGTTTTATACAACACCTGTTTTGTTGATATGAATGTAAATAAATGTCAAGTTTAAAAAATGTATGTTTTGTTATTTACCTACCTTCATCCGACAGTATAACAAGTTGGATTAAGAAGTTATGTCCAAAGGAAACGCGAATCTAAATTTGTATAACTCAATCACATTCGCATTCTGGGGTCATGCAAACGTATTAAATAAAAGTTGTCTCTCCTGTGGGCATAAAATTAGCGACTCCGAGTTGGCAAACTTAAGGTTTATTTAAATGAGCCGAAAGTTGTCCAGGCGTCACACACGCCGATGTAGACTTGACTTAAAAATATTGACTATATAGATCCCTTAATATTCTGTCTGTTTCTTTATATTTGTACAATAAAGCATTTACTTACTTTACTTACTTACTATAGACCCTTATCTTTTGCCATGTCCTCAGGAGAGACGCGAACAAAAAAATATGTATGACCCTTCTATGTTGCAGCGCCATTATCCATAAGACTTCTATCGTTGCATCAGGCAGGCTTACAAGTAGATAGTTAATAGATAGATAGATACAATCATCATCATCATCATGTCAGCCGAAAGACTTCCACTGCTGGACATAGACCTCCCCCAAGGCTCTCCATTCAGACCGATCCTGTGCCTTCCGCATCCTCCACGATCCGTGACCCTGATCAGCTCTAAGTAGACTACGTGAGAATAAGCCTATCCTACTAATATTATAAATGCGAATGTGAGTGACGAAGTGACGATGTGAGTGAGTGTGTATGTTTATTCTTTCTTGACACCATAAACGACTGGACGGATTTAGATAAAATTTGGAAGGAAGATAGTTGGTACCCTAAATTAAAACATAAGCTACTTTTTATCTCGGAAAATTGCTTAGTTTCCGTGGGCTAGCGATAAACATCCCAAAGGTCGTAGCTGCCTAGAGTGTCAACGTAAATAATTATTGCAGGGCATGCCAAACATCAGTTCTTAAGTCTAATAAAATTCTACGCGGACGAAGTCGCGGGCAGAAGCTAGTACAACAATAAAACACGATAAACATTCTAAACATTTATTCTAATCATTCTCTAATTTTGGTACTTCTCCCGGCACAACCTCATCTACTTCCTTCTGCTCTTTCTTATCCTCTATTCTTCCTAAAACCGGTTTAGACTTGATCAATCCATTTTCATCAGCGTAGGGAAGTATATCACATATTAGCGGCGACTCTACACCAAGGATGTAGTGGCAAGTTCTCGGTTCCAGGAGGTAGAGTGAGACTTGGGCGGAGCTGGAGGAGTTCTCCAAGCATTTCAGTTTGACTTCGGTCTGGCGAGGTTTCCCAGTTTTGTCACACACGTCTCCACCGGAATAGAAATGCGATATGGACGTCCGTTGATCTGTGGAATACAATTTATTGTAGTCGTAAAGTAATGCCTTAGTTATGAGAGATCTATCTATTGTGGCCTCCCGCAACCCGCAAAGCCAAAAAACTTAATTCCTAAACATCAAAAAAGAAAAAAAAACTGCCTTTGACAACGGTTTCCCTGTTTCTCATAAAATGTTTGCATTTTTAACTCAAAGCAGTTAAGCCTTAAGCTCTCTAGTTTGGTTAGGCACACTGTACGTGATTCGTACTATTACACCGTCCCGTGGTAGAGAATGCTCCAAAAGCTTCTGCACATTTTGGTGGAGAGATTTTGGTGCCAAACTATTGCACTGTACTATTTGCTAGGTAAGAAATAGTTGACCAGACGCAATATAATGTTATTGTGGTTTCTAATTCTAAAAAAATCGAAGTAAGTATAGATCTTAGACTTACCAATAGGCTTGGGCGCTTTCCCCTTGTTCTCCTTGATCCAGTCCAAATGCGCCTGCTCGTCGAATTTGCCCAACAAAAGTGTAGTTTTCTCCCCATTCCGATTGATATGGTATTGGACCACGTGCTGGCCATAACAGAACTCGTACTTCCACCAGCCTGTACCCTGAAATAAATGTTTGTCATCATCAGCCAAAAGTCCCCTGTTGGAAATAGGTCTCCCCCAAAGAGCGCCATAAAAATAAAAATAAAACAGCAGCTTAGATTACTTTAATGTAACCTCTATGACGCTCAAGACGCGTACCGTACTGGCCGCTTACAAAAAAACATACGTATTATCTATATATGGAGAGACCTCTAACAATGTGCTGATGACCTAGTACTTTTGCTCCATATGACTCAACAAAAAAACACTTAAAAAATCGAACGCGATTCATTGGTATTTCAAAATAAGTTCTTAGAGGATCTGATACCCTGGTACTCAAACTCTCCCTCCGTCTTACCCATCCCAAAAAATGCTGAGCGCCACCAAAAAGTGGATATGTAATCAAAATTCTAATTACTTACGTAAATAATCTCATTCCATATAAGAACTTTTTTTTTTTAATGTGAATAGGAAGGCAAACGAGCAAGTGGGTCACCTGATGGTAAGCGATCACCACTGCCCATAGACACCCGCAACCCCGGAGGGATTGCAGATGCGTTACCAACCTAGAGGGCTAAGATGAAATGCCTCTTGTGCCCGTAATTTCCCCGGCTGTCTTACTCTCCACACCGGAACACAGCAGTGCAAGCACTGCTGCTTAGCGGCAGGATTAGCGAGTAAGATGGCGTATAAAAAAAGCACGAAAAATAAGTTAGTACGGTGTAAGTCAAAGAAGACTTATGTGTTGCCATAATATTATAATATAATAATAATACTAATAAATTTCTTTATTCGGGTAACTGGGACCCACAATTTGTTAGTTATGTACATAGTTGCTTATTGCTAACGTTAGTAATTATAAAAGACATACACAAATTACTACACATGACCGTTTGAAATGGCACGGCAGTGGGTCATGAATGGACAGTCTAGCCTACCACTCCCATACCACTCTGCCAATTGATTATTTCTTCTAATTTTTTTTTTTCATCCTTAAACATTTATCCTACTAATATTATAAATGCGAAAGTTTGTGACGATGTGACGATGTGAGTGAGTGAGTGTTTGTGTTTGTTCCTTCTTCACGCTAAAACGACTGGAAGGATTTGGATAAAATTTGGAACGAAGATAGCTGGTACCCTAGATTGAAACATAGCCTACTTTTTATCCCGGAAAATTGCACAGTTCCCGAGGGATAGCGATAAACATGTCAACTGCTAATTCTACGCGGACGAAGTCGCGGGCAGAAGCTAGTTTGAAATAAAGGTAGGTACAAAAACAGACTAAGTATAAAATTAACACGAGTAACTAAAACTAACTTAAAAATAGCTTATTGATTTTTTTTCTTCTTTTTAATGCTCACTTACCCCATTCAGACAGTTCTCTCCATTCAGGAAGGCTCTAGTGGGAGAGTCGTCCGATATCGTGGGTAAAGGTTTCTGCGCTATCTGCGCTGCTTTTGCTGTCTCTTCGGCCAGGTCGTCGCCCTCGCCTAGCGGGTGCAGCTCGAACTTCAAGTGAGTCTCGCCGTCCTTAAAAATGCATTGAAATATTAAAAAAAAAGGATTATTTCGAGTATTTTTTTTTATCTAAAATTTTAACGAGGCTTGAATACACCAAAGACTATATCAGCCTCATGGGAAACCACAGGTATACGTGCCGGCACGTAAGTCTAGCGCTGACGTTTGACGTGGAGGGGATCTGCGCACCCACGGATACCGTATTTTATACTTCTGCGCGTACAAGGTCATCGCTAGACTTACGTGCCGGCACTTGTACCTATTTCAAACTCTGCCTTGCCCTGAGTCCGAGGCTCTGGAGCCAAAGGCGTGTCTTACAAATTTATACAATAGTACTACGTCATCTGTCAAAGGGCAACTCAGGATCACGTTAACACCTCCATTAGAGTATTTTTATACTTTTTATTTTTCAATGTTATTTTTGTCACTGCAGATGTGGCATGCTGAAAGCATAGCTGCCCATGTGTTTTTGGGGTCTATATTTTGTCCCACAATTGAAGATCCGAATGTATAGTTAGTCACAATTTTCATTGGTCAAAAATAATTAACAGTAAACTAAGCTAACCTGACCTACACTGATGACTATGACTTTTCAAGATTTTTGATAAATGCACGATTTCACGTGTTCTGACGAAAAAATACGACTATTGATTATTATGATATAACCAATGAAATTCGGTGAAGGAAACATCGTGAGGAAACCTGCACACATATGCGAAGCAATTCAATGGTGTGTGTGAAGTTCCCAATCCGCACTGGACCCGCGTGGGAACTATAGCCCAAGCCCTCTCATCCTGAAAGGAGGCCTGTGCCCAGCAGTGGAACGTATATAGGCTGGAGATGATGAACCAATGAAAATCATGGGACAACATGAAATCCAAAAAAAACGTCAGAAGCGGATGAAATTATACTTGCAAGATTTAACACTTACGAAGAAACATAGCAATTTAAATAAAATCTTTGAAAAGTACAGCGAGATACAAAACACACTTACGAGTCCATCCGCTGTGTATACAAAGGTTAAAGCTTTTTACAACACGAAACTACCGTGAGACTCAATCATAATTCCACACGAATTACTCTCGTATAAAAGTCTAGTGATGCTCGACATGTTTTGGACTAGTTCGTAGTCCTCTTGTAGCGCTCGCTCGCTTGTAGCGAAACGAACACTCCGCGCCAGCGCTCAGCTCGCGCGGCTACTCGACGCAACTGACAGCGCACAACAGAACTACGCTTTCGCCGCGAGAGCGAGCGCTCCAAGAGGAAGGAAAGGACTACGAACTAGTCCGAAACATGTCGAGCATCACTCTTTTATAAGTGAGTTATCAGTTTTTGTGTGATTAAGGTGAAAGCTTGAAGTGAGTGAAAGTAAAGGAAAAATTTACTATCTCGAAAACGGTGGAACTTTTACTACCAATTTACTTTATTACGTAGATGATTTATTTATTTTGGTTAATGACTTTAATCTTCACACAACAGACTGACCCTCATATAGGCAGTAGCGTGCAGTAAAGGATCGCCAGAGCTGTAGGTACAATTTGTAATTTGTTGTCGTACTCGCTAATCCTGCCGCCAAGCAGTGAAATTACTGGCACAAGGGGTATTCTATCCTAGTCCTCTAGGCTGGCAACGCATGCAATCCTCTAGTGTCGCGGGTATCCACGGGTGGTGGTGCTCGCTTACCATCAAGCGCCTATTTCACCAACATGACAATTGTCGGTGACTAGTGACAATTCTATTTACACTACAAACTCGACCAGTATCTACGCCGGTTGGCTCCATATTGACTACGCCTTGCATTTTGAATTGTCACATGTCGCCGACATATGTCAAGTTGGTGAAATAGGGGTCAGGTGACAATCGCTCGTTTGCCTTCCTAGTCTTATAAAAAAAAAGTACTACTGTATTGTACCGTATTGGCGACCCCCCACTGCACACCATAGCATACACTACATATATGTTGCTAGAAAGCATTAGAAAATACTACAAAACCGCTTGTTCCCCGTACATAACAATTTTACATTACCGGGACATTCTAAGGTAAAATAAAGACTATTTCTAAATTAAAACAAAAATGTTCGCAGCTTAAGAGGCTGACATATTTCAGAAATAATCCATACTTTTTTTATTTCTTATTATTTGTGTCTTATTTGCAAGACTTTAAACGCGCGCTACGCTGCCGGAATAGTTTCTTTTCTTTCACTACCAGGCACGCGAACCGTAAGTATGAAGAGTAGCGCTGTTCAAGGTCATTTGCTGTTGACAGCGCCTTAATCCAAATTAATCATCCTACATTGGTTTTTGGTACTAATGTTTGTGCCAGAGTCATGGATGTTGTATGTATTTAAGTATTTATTTATCTACATTATATAACTAGTATGTTTATCCGTTGCCTGGTACCCATAGTACAAGCTTTGCTTAGTTTGGGACTGGGTCAATTGGTGTAATTTAATTTGTCACATGATATTTATTTATTTATTTTACCAGTGCTAGTTACGTAAGTAACTTGGTTATGTACGGGGAACAAGCTTACAAAACTTACCTTATCAATTTTCTCAACCTTCAAGACGGCTAGTATGTCCTTAGCGTCTCTCTCCTTTACATGCCAACAGAAACGTGAACAAACTTCTATTACTACGCTACACTACTATAACACTACAAACAAACCACTAACTTACGTGAACTGATCGTAATAATCAATTAATTTAATTAAACGTAACACCCCAAAAATAATGACGTAGTTATAATCTAATGCTTTCTTCCATGATGATCTGGGAGTAAAGAAAAAACATAGAATGTACCAGTTGCTTCTCTTCCCGCGCATGGTAAAATCCCATCAAAGGAATGTGCGAAAATCTTAGGAATCATGTTATAGGCGATGCGGCTAGCAACCCATCACTATTTTGATACGCCTTTCCACCTACACGCCCCTGCATAGCTGAAATTTGCCTAAGTCGAACAAAGACCAAACATATTTGCTAATACTAACTTATACTAGTCTACTACACACACACTAGCAGTAGTACACTAGTTTATTCCAGTTCACATAAGTTTCGCAGTACAAGAAATAGCAACGCTCGTTTCAAAAAACTAAAACAATAATAGTGTAAAAAAAAACATTCACAAGGTAAAAAATACAAACAAAAACGCAATCACTCTAATTTGCAAAAATTGCAACTGCGTCTACAGAAATCGTCAAACAGCAAAATACGCTTACCTTTACTTCGAAAAAATGCCATAACTATTCTTATTATAATTCAAATGAACTATCGCATTCAAAAGAAATAATAAAAAATTAAAAAAACTTTCGCGGCATGCCCAAAATAACATTCGTGAACGTGATTATTAAAAAAAAAACTTTGTTTTTTTGCGTAAATGATTTACTTACGTCCTACATTTTGACAAGGACGTCTCCACTCGATAATCAAGGGGGGGGGGCTAGTAGAAGTATAGCGTCTATCGATAGGTCAAACGGTATGACGGCAAACAAAAGGCGGCTGTTTTAGTTTTGTGCAAGTTTTTTGGAACAACTACAACACGACAAATTGCGTAGGTACACTGATAAATTATTCTGTGTAAAAAAACACATTATAGGTGTTTATTGATCTAATTTAGGACATATGTATAAGAACATTTCCGAAGTGGCACTAGTTTCGCGGCTGTTATCGCCTTAAAATCTATACTCACATTATTGCTCAGCCTTATAGTCTGCTGATGGAACCTCAAGCTGTCAACCTCTGATTTCAACAAACTCCTTGGTTTCCTTGGCGAGTCGCCGACAGGCATACAGTCTATGGTATTCTCTCCGACCTCCTTGGTCTTGAACTGAGGATGTTCGCAGAGCAGCGGGGTCAGTATTATAATTTCATACTCGCAAGTGGAGGTCTCTTTGAAAGAGTAGACCTCGTGTTTTCCGTGCGTGTAGCAGACGTATTGGACGCGGGTTTTGCGAGGTTTGTTGCTCAGGTCGCACAGTGTGCCTGTGATAAAGAGAAGAATAAAGGCAACTATAGTCTATTTATTCATACTAGATACTAAATTGACAATTGCAAATGTCAAATTGTGAAATAATGATACCAGCTTTTATTGTTTAGTGGTGTACTCGAAACCATCGACAATGTTTGTGGTCTGAATACAAGAGGTTTACCACCATGAGGTACACCATGTATTTGTATATATGGTAGATTACGGTTATATACCATATTATTATTATTTTTACCATCTACTCTTCTGTACCCGTTCATCATCATCATCATCAGCCTGAAGACACCCACTGTTGAACAAAGGCCTCCCCCTTAGCACACCATAATGAACGATAAGTCGCCACCTGCATCTGCTGCTTCCACCGGTTTCCCGCAACTTTTACGGTGTACCTAGTGGGAGGCCTGCTAACACTGCGTCTTCCGGTTCGCGGTCGCCACTCGAGAACTTTTCTCCCCCAACGGTTGTCTGTTCTACGAGCGATGTGGCCTGCCCATTGCCGCTTCAACGTACATACTCATCGAGCTATGTCGGTGACTCTAGTTCTTCGGCGAATCTCCGTATTTCGGATTCTGTCACGCAAAGAAATTCCGAGCATAGCTCTCTCCATAGCTCGTTGAGCGACTCTGAGCCTTTCCAATAGGCCAGCAGTCAAAGAACACGTCTCTGAGCTATAAGTCATCACTGGCAACACGCACTGATAGACTCTCGTCTTCAGGCCATGGCTCATGCTTCATGTGGTCCATGTGGTACTAAAGCCTTACCGGAATCCGGATTGTTCCGGAGGCTGGAAGTTATCAAACCTGCGTTCGAGACGGTTCGTAATGACTCTCGAAAACAACTTGTACACATGGCTCAGAAGTGAGATGGGTCTATAATTCTTCAATAAGGTGTTCTCACCTTTTTTGAAGAAGTCAGTACATTTATCAAGCAATAAATGGATTATTATTATTATAATACCTTCATCCATGACCAGCTCGACGTACGGCAGTACGACGCCCTCGACCTTGGCGGTGGGCGGCGCGGCGCGCGACTCCTGTGCAAGCTTTGAGTCCTCATCGAGCTTCGCTTGTTTCTCAATGCTCCAGTGGCCCAGGAAGTACTCTTGGGTCTTCACAACTTTGCCTGCAAATTTAAATACAGGGTGTTACAAAACTAACCGTAAAGCCGAAAGGAGGTTAATTGTGACCTTATAACTAGTCCATATTTACAATATTTAAGAACCCCCGTATGGTTTCCTGAGATGACATTTTACTAGGGTTGATAATATTTTTGGCTTTGATATTAAACGGGGTATTTTGTAACACATTGTATACGAGATGTTATAAAATTATTAAGAAATTCAGTATAGGTTGGACAAATATGTACAATAGTAGTTAAGTTAGTAATAGAATTGGTTTTGGATCAGCTTGGTTTTTGTTAAACATCAAGTTAAAAAAGAGCAGAACATTCCGGTACAAGCATTCCTCATGCTTAAAGGAAGGTTTCAATAGCCGGAGAACTAGCTACCAAAATAAGTATACAATTCATAGAGCAACGAAATCCCTCTAGTTAGTATGCCATACTATCATTATTAATTAATTCGTGCGCCTGGCAGCTTTTCAGCGGTGCTAGATTATGCATGACCATGAAAGAAGTTATTTCATGTGATCAAAACAAACCTTCCCGTTCCTCATGATATTGTCTGATGTACCGTCCGTGGCACACCTCGTAGCTCCAGTAGCTCTCCAGTCGGTACGAACATATCTTCTGGGTGAACAGCAGCTTGAGGAGATTGATCGGAGATGGACCATCATACTCCTCGATGCTGGTAGTCTCTTTGGTTTGCAGCTCTGGCAAATGGCACTCGTACTTTTCTTTTTGTGATGTTGATACTAGAAGGATTTCTTTGTTCTGCTGGGCCTTTGAAATAGAGTGATTGAGCATTATTGGGACGACATTGATACTGATTAAAGAAAGAAAGGATAATAAATTTATACAGTAACATGAAATAAATGAAATAAAATTACAATAAAATTATAGGCAGTTTAAAGCAATACTTTGTGACACAAAAAAATTGGTTCAGTAGTTTACAAGAAAAACACACAACCTCTAAACCCAAACGCATATACCATCTCTGTTTTCCATTCCATCTGTTGTGGGTTGGGTTATTATTTAAATACAAACAATGATTAGAACTTTTTCAAACATAAACAAAAGTGGGCAAAATGAGGTTTAAACTTAGACTACGCTTATTCCCTATTTGTTATTAAAAAGGATCAAGGCTCTTTAACTCAAACTTACAGAAAGATCTATTTAAAGGAACCTATTTGCAGGCATTAGTTAGTAAAATCAATACTATAGATTGGTTGTTTTAAAGTTTTTATGTAGGTAGACTTTTGGTCCCAGGTTTCACATATCACATCTCTAGCCCATAGGTACGTACCGTTCGTGAAACAGGCTATAACATTTTATCTTCTATCTTTATTAACCAACTAGATGTTGCCCGCGACTTTGCCCCCGTTCCTGTTTTTTAATGTTTTCTAACTTTCTGTAAGCTTTAGTGACGCAGAAGAAATAATAAAACAAAGGTATAGTGTAGAATGGACTTGCAACTAGTTACCTGAGGCTTTGATTCTCCATCAACTAAATTTTCCAGTTCCAGAGCCTCATCAGCGCCGGGCCAGTTTATGCCAAACAATATACTGTCATCAAATCCCTTATAATCGTGCTCAATACACAACACTACTCCGATTACGCTTAAAACTAATAAGCAAACACCCCTCATTTTAACTTTTGAATCACTCCACCATCGTTTAATAAATAAATAAATCCACAAATTCTAAATGGAAAATATTATCCAAATTGTTACACCATCCGAATTAAATAGGCATTAGTGAGTCGGCAAACGGCGCTACTGTTCTGAGATTTTTAAATGAATTGGATAGGTTTAAGGCAATCGCCCGCTACCATTCTAATTTAGTAGGTTAGTAGTCGAATGACCTGGATCTATGGCAGGCAGCCACGACAGATGACAAGAAATGACAGTTCACTAGTGCAAACTGAAGTACACCTTAACAGAACAACTTATAGCTCAAATTAGCTACTTTAAGAATTGAAGTGTTCTGAAACTATTTACTTACGAAGCATAATGATGTGTTCTAGTTTATTATACTTACTATTACTACTAACTTTTTGAAATTAGTAACTTCCTTTACTGTGTTGATAAAATAAGATAAAGTTTCAAAATTGTGCTATTTAAAGCAGTGCTGAAACCATAGACATAAAAAGTTTAAAAGCACTCTATGATCTGCATGACAATTGACATTGTCATTGTCACTTTTGGACTTTAGGTCTTGTCTTGCCTTGCCTTGCCTGTCAGTTTTGTCAAAATGGCGTTTAGCTTCCCAGCCTTTTCCTATATTATAGCCCTAATAATAGACGCATTCCTCATATTTTTCTCAATATTCCACGTAATAGCCTTCGACGAACTGAAAACTGACTATAAGAATCCAATTGATCAATGCAACAGCCTCAACCCTGTAAGTATCGCTTCGTGTTTAGAACGTCGTCCCATGACTTTGGATAACCTTTTTTTTCTGCTTTTAGCTGGTCCTGCCGGAGTATCTACTGCACTTATTGATTAACGTTTTGTTCTTGCTGTCGGGAGAATGGTTTTCACTATTGATAAACGTGCCTTTGATTTTGTATCATATACACAGGTAAGTTTATAGGTTATGTTTTGCTGACTAGAATGCTAATTAAAGAATTAGTCTGATAAAGTGAGTCATGTGTTTGTTTTGCAATGCAGATATCGAACGCGGCCGGTGATGTCGGGGCCTGGCCTGTATGACCCCACAAGCATTATGAATTCAGATGTTTTGACTGTATGCCAAAGAGAAGGGTGGATCAAGCTGGCTTTCTACCTTTTATCATTCTTTTTGTACTTGTACGGGTAAGTTAGACACTATTTAGGTCAATTAACATTACATAGCACCTTGATGAGTGATGAGAAGTTGGATTAAAGCCACAAATTCTAATCACTCTGCACCATCATTTGTTTAAACAAAGAGCATTTGCTCTTGATTCAAAGATAATGCAATACATCTTTATATTAAGATCAAAAATACCTGAGGTCATCTTGTCTAAAAATGTTCACAATTATGTTCCCTATTTCTTGCTGTCAAAAGGTGTAAGAAAATTCATTATTAACAAGATTTTGTAAAAATACATTGTGTTGCGTTATCATCCATCCTGCATAGGTGTACCATTCAAGACAATACAACCACTGAATCAAATTTGATTTGTAATATTTGACCCACACAAACATACGTACATAGCTTATATAAAGAGATATAAAGCTTATATAGTATGATAGTCAGTGCTCACTCATTAGACTATAACACCTTCTGGTAGACATCATGATTAATGGAACTTATATTTCAAACTTAGAGTCAAAACTAGTGCCTAAGCCAAATCTTGTGATTAGTTTGTCAAAGCAGACCCCAGGCTCACTGAGCCGTGGCTAATGCCGGGAAAAACGCTAGGAAGATGATATTTCAAACAGAGTATGATTATCAGAGTTCCAAACTCCACTTGCTTTGCAAGTAACAATTACTCTAAGACTGTTATCTCTCATTTCAGGATGATCGTGGTGCTGATTGCGGCGTAATTGTGAACGAAACTATTATTAAGTAATTTTCTGTTGTTTTATAATTAGCACTCCCTAAGTCAAATAGTGTGAAGAACAAATCTGTGTAAAAAGGATAACATTCTTGTTGGATAATGCTAGCTCATTGTCATGATCTGAGGCCTTATTGTCTATAATGAACTACAATTATAATAGAATATATACTGACTGTTATTTCATACTTTGCTACATCAAAATCTGTATGAAATGACAGATCTTTGAATCCCATTTTCATTGCAGTTTAGTAATAAAATAATGCACTGTATTAATAATTGTATTCACTATTCCTTTCTGTCAAATGATAAAAGATGATGGTAGAAAGTGATGGTGAATATAATTAGGTTAACTAACTTGACAGTTCATTACACATGAATGTTGCCACAGTTTTGCTAGTGCCGTTATGTTGTAATGTTGTTATAATTATGCTGTAATGGGCTATTTTCCGCAATTCGATGACTATAAACTGCGCCTATTTTGTGTGGTGGGGTGCAGCACTATTCGTGCCAGCCCAGCTCCTCTAGGAAGTCTAGCAGACCCTTTACGTTGCCGATGACTTCCTGGAGCGTCCTCGGTGACCCGAGATGTTGTGCCCTGTAGCTCGCCACTCCGGAACACTCCAGCTGTGTGACTGTTTCTTCTTTCTCCATGCACACTTTGCATAGGGGGCTGTCTGTAACACCTAAGTTGTGTAAGTGTTTCGTAAAACAAGGCATGCCCAGTGCTGTTAATATCGATACTATTTAATAATGGAGATACTGTTTAATAATGCAGCATCAGTAGTGTGTTTGAAATCAAACTTATAATTTTGTTAAAATAAATTTATATCTAAGAACGAAAATAAATATATTGAAAAATCAAAAAATATTGACCATCATTTTGGACAGAAAGCTGCGCTGTCCGCCATTTTGTTTTGTTGACATTTCGCCAAGCAAGCCATTCGACTTTCCATCTGGCAGAATCATCAAAAAGTTGATGGAGCCACTTTTCCAAAATTTGAATTGACTTTCCATCATCGGTCTGCTCGGATTGGAGCTATTAGTACAGTGATTGCGAATCTTTCGTAACGTTGTTAAGTTGTATTTTTTGTTATCTTTCTTGTTACTTATTTCAACATAATTATGGGTGATTATTTGAAATTTCGTTAACTTGGTGTTAGCAACAATTTTCACATATTTATATTAATTTTATCCAATATTTGAAACTACTAAGCGATGTTATATAATCCACTTAATTCGGTCACTCATTTTGATATATATCATAATATTATTAATTCCCAAAAATTGCCACTTCTTTCTCCAAATATCAGGCCCTAGCCATGTAAGATCTCCCGAATTTAGTATTCATTTCAGTGTAATTATGATTCTATAAGAATAATTTGATTGAACTCCATTTAAACTCGTTTACTATTACATTACTAACATTGGCATTACAATTTAATTTATAATAACATTATGTTTCATCACTTTGTTTCAAGTCAAAAAGTGTAAGCGATAAAAAATATCAGGCCCTAGTCATTTACGAAATTCAAAAATACGCGGCATCCAAGCATACGGCTTTTTCATAACTTACTCAATACGATAGCATTGGTGTGAAGCTATTTGCAAACACGACCCAAGCCGCGGCAGCTATTTTGTTATTAGTGCGGTCGCCGACTTTGCTGCGGAAACACGTGCTGTGCCAGTCAAATTCTCAGGCCCTAGATAAGTCGTTTTAAAGATAGTAAAATGACTAATTGATCTCATTACTTATTGTAAGTATGAGTTTATCCTGCCTTGTTATTTTGACCGCCTATTGGTTTTGATGTTGATTTTAAATAATAGATTTCATTTGATTTTGTTTCGTTGCGTCAGTCCCTAGACCGTCAGGCCCTAGTCGTTATAGTGACTAGGGCCTGACGCCACATCTAGGGACTGTTGGTGAAGGGTGTGATGCCATGGTTTTAAACATAATACCACAATGTATTTCTTGTAGAATATGGCGCCCAGAAAGAAAAAAACGTTATCTAAAGAGGAAATTGTAAAAAAAAGTCCCTAGAACACCGATTTAAAAAAATCATAAATTTCTCTAAAAATATCAAGTAAAGTGACTGGCCCTTTTAGATGCAGCAAAGTAGATGTTATACACACAGCATAGAATATAAATTGTACTGATTTTTAACTAAAAACACCACTTTCAAAATTAGGTCAGAAGTTAACCAAATTTCAAATAACCACCCTTATATCGACATAAACCACTATGTTTTTTACTATATCTGGCAGAATTTTCAGCTGTCAAGTTAGTTCGCCTAATAATGGAGTCTACTTTAGACAAAAAGGTTTCATGTTGATACCATTCTAAAACAAATCCTAATATACCGTTTAGATAGTTTGAAAATGTCGGAGTGTTGTGCGAACTATGGGAACAATAAAGACTTGATGGCTATTAAAAAACATTGATTTTATAAATTGAAAACACTGCAAAAAGTATTCAGAGATAATCAAAGTTATGATCTGGGTAGATTTGACTTTGGTTTTTGATTTTTATTCCTTTTATTTCGATTAATTTACCCTGTTGTCACTGTCAACAAATAAAATGGAAACCGACATCCCTGTATACTGGAAATTACATTCAAAGAACATTTTTGCTTTTTAAAAATGTTAATTTTTAGAGCAAACATTTTTGCATTATGATAAAAAAACGTGAAAATTTGAATAAATTATATTATCCTTTGTTTCTCAAACTATGGTTTTTTTTTTAGAATAATCTCGTAGAAAGAATGTCTAACTAACAAGTGACTTTTTCATATTGCATAAAAAACTTATTCAATAAACAATATAATTATCTATATAACTTCCTTGAGTAATTCTATTGTAGAGGTACTCATCCATCCAATACCTTTTGAAGAATTTTAAAGCAATACCAATTTGTATTTCTTTCTTATTTGTTACAAAGCTACTTGTCAAGTATGTCTTAAATGTGATTATGAATGCAAAAATAAGTACATATTTGTTTTTCTTATGCATAATGCATGAACCCGTCGGTGATAGGTCACACACACTACCACACAATGAACTTTGTCTCTGTTAGTCTATTTACATTTTGACAGAAATATAAACCAACAGAGTGGCAACCTTGACCTTGGGCTGGCTAAGAGTGCAACAATCGCCGCACTGGTTGTATTTTTTTTAAATTGAATTACACTGTTGGTTTACCTTTAAGTATTTTTAAAGAATTTCTGAAATGGGGTTTTTGTTTTATAAAGATTTTCCATTGCATTTTTTTTTTCATTGCTCTGAAAATAGTTTCGAGTCCGGATTATTAGTTACCTACTTGCATTTTTGCCCTAGCTCAAGCCCTTGTTCTTTTTTTCTCCGACGCAGCTGAGATTTATATAAAACTGTAAAGCACTTTACTACACTCTAGTACATTTGCCAAGCGTGTTATCCTACATTGTTGTGGTTATGATGCTAGTGGACTGTTGTGAACGAAAGTATTTTAATAATAAAAATTACTGCTTATAATTTATCAATGTGATGTTATTCTTTTTTGTTTTTTTTTTTACGGATGACCAACCTCTGAAATGTCTCATCTTTAGGTTTCTCGAGTCATTTTTAAATTTTCTTTTAGGATCGACAATGATGACAGAAAATTAACAATCACTGACAGCTTTTCCATGATAATTTCGATTGAATTAAAATAGAATGCAATAAAAGGCGGACACAGATCGTAATTATAATTCATAATTAAAAAAAATACCCGTAACGTGAATGTTATTGCACTCTACATTTTTTTATTTTCCTTTTCTTTCTGTCAGTGTTGTTTTTTGAATAAACATCATAATGTAAGTAGCTATTGTCTTTACGAACAATGTTAGCGTGCATTGAACGGTGTTGAAACGATCCAATATTGATTGTATTGCATGATTAAGTGATAAAGCTGACAGGTATTGCTCAATGCAAAACTTAAATGCGGATAAGATAGCAAAATATTACTACAATACTTATAAGTCTGAAATACCAATTTTTTTTTTAGTGTCCATCACTGGTGAGTTTACCTTACTTACTGTTTTTCACGTGACAGGCAAATGAGTATGCGGATCACCTAATGGAAAGCAATCCCCGCTGCCCATGGACACTCACAACAGAGAAGCGTTGAGTGCGTTGCCGGCCCTTTAAGAAGAATAAGTAGGTAGGTTCGTTTTTTGAAGATCCCTAAGTTGTTTCGGTCCGGAAATTAGTGTCGTTAGCTGATACTATAACATCTTTAACCATATGTACATGACATAAACAATGAATAAATGAATATGATTCCAGAGTTAAACAATAGGTACTTACTTAGCAATAGAGTATTGAAACCGTGGAACTTTTTATCCATATATCGACTTTATTCCTTAGGTACGGGGTAGACAGAGCCTAAGCTAACGAGATCTAAAGGCCACGTTTAGTGTGGGCATATAGGTGGAAAAGGGAATCAAAATAGTGATCAGTTGCTAGCCGCATCGCCTATAACATGACTCCTAAGTTTTTCGCCCATTCTCTCGATGGGCTTTTTTTTACGCGCGCGGTAAGAGATGCAAATGCTGCAATTGCAAAAAGGTAAATTCTATGTTTTTTCTTTGCTCCCAGACCAGTTCTGGAAGTAGGTCTTGTGCCTACGTATATCCATAATACCATTAAGTATTTTAATTTTAATTATTTTATTATTTCTTATGAAGATTATAATTTCAAAAGTATTGAGGATTCGATAGCACAGGAGTTGAAATTGGGAGCGAAAGTAAAAACCAAGCAGTTGACATGAGAGTTATATTGAGACAGATGCATATTTGACAGAATATTTAAAAAAGCATGTAAAAAAAGCAACTTTAAATAAAGAATAATAGACAAATATAAAATACCTATTTACAGCGCCAACAAAAAGCGTGTGTCGTTTGATCACATGAACCTTTTTTTATGATGTGATCCTTATAAGAGTTCCTTTAATTGTGGTACGGAACCCTTAAAAAAGGAATGGACTACTCCAGTTTTCAATAGGGTTGATGAGGAAAAGAAAGCGGAAGAGGAAGTAGGTATTATGCACATAGTTTGTGGAAGCTAATGAGGATTAGATTAGATTTTTATGAGGATGAGTATGCGGATGACGAAGCGAATAAGCGGAAGAGAAAGAGTGATAGAAAAATTAAAGATTAAATTAGATCAAAGAACGCAGTGTTTGTTTATTATTAATTTAATCATAGAAAACATAAAGCACGTAAAGTTTATTTTAGTAATCAAAATTGACCACTGGTTGGTTTATTTTTGTGTAAAGGTACATACGAGCGCGCGAGTGAATAAATAAGAATACGATATGTGTGGTAAATGAAAATTCCTCTAAATTTAATAGGAAGAGGAGGAATTTTTTAATTTTGATTATGAGGAAGCGGTAGAGGAATTCAAAAAATTGCGGAACTTCCTCATTATGCGGAAGCGGAAACGGGATCGTCGTCAACCCTAGTTTTCAATATTAAACCTAATGCCAGTCATTTTAATCCAAATTGTCCTAGAACTGCATATTTCTTCACCTGAATTAAATAGATCACAGATAAGATAAGGGATTATCTTATTTCTAGCATTATCTATTCTTATCTTCAGCTGGAAATCGGTCTAGACGGCACATGCATTAAGTTAAAGGTGCAAATAAGTAGGTATATACAACTTTATCGCAATAACTGGTCGGCTTGTTATTTGTGTCTTGTGTCAAAGTTCTTCGTCGTTGATTATGAAAAAGTTCTACAGTGGACTAGGAACCATAAAAACAAACCGGCCAAGAGCGAGTCGGACCACGTATACCTCACGGTACAGTAGCTGACCGGTAGTTCCGCTACTGAGCAAGAGATGGCGCCACTAAACAGTCGTAATTTTTGACAATAGGTATCTCCAACACCATAAAAACTACGCTGTTCAAATAAATTTTCGTTGAAAGAACATACGCACTCTTAACTTGATTTTTCCCATTTTTTCGATGCCTCGGTACAAAAGTTAAACAGATTTTCTATATACATATAATAAAATTGTAACAGGTCGATGTCTGTACATGGGAGATATTTAAGGAAAATTAAATTAAGGAGCCTATATTAGCGCTATAGAAGCCAAAAATACCATTTTTAGAATTTTTGTCTGTCTGTCTGTATGTTTGTTACCGCGCTACGCAAAAACTACTGCACCAAACTGAATGCGGTTTTTTTATTGTATTGCTGGAGGTCTAACTTAAACTCCCATGTCGCGTTTTTTTTCGAAATTCCACCTAGAAGTCGAGATATAAAAGAAAAAGGGGGGGTCCACCAAAAATATTTTTTGATACATTATTTATTGGGTTAAATGAAAGAGGAAGAAGTGCTGAGTTCAAAAATGTAGTACATTTAATATGTTATAATAATACTAAGCAATAGAATATTAATAAAGTTTACTATGGGCCAATTAGTTCCGCTATTCGTTAATAGATGTCGCTACGCTACGTGAATGAAATTATTCCTTTAATTTGTTATGTACCTAGGAAGTATCTATTTTCAAAGTTCCTTAAAGGAAAAAACCGGCCAAGTGCGAGTCGGACTCACGCACCGAGGGTTCCGTACCATTGTCTATAAACCAGTGTAAGCAGAGCCCTGCTCCAAAGCAAAATGTACGCAGTGTGTGGTCACATTATATTGGTCACTGCTATATACAGACACACATACATATATTTACGGTTTTCGCAATTATTCCTTGATCCTATGATATAAGTCCTACCTTCATACCAAATTTCAAGTTTTTGCGTTCACGAAAAGTACCCTGTAGGTTTTGATTCCCTTGCGAGTTTCGAAAATTTGCGGCATAAACGGCTGTATCTTTTGATTGCGTAAGCTTAGAAGTTTGATTTTTTCACAGCTCCAAGGGGCAGTAGACTTGAGTATTTGATATAAATTTCAGCTTGATACCTATGCGTTCCTGAGAAAAAGGGTCTTGACAGACGGACGGACGGATGGACGGACAACAAAGTGATCCTATTAAGGGTTCTGTTTTTTCCTTTTGAGGTACGGAACCCTAAAAAGGAACCCAGGTTCACTTAGTTGTCCGTCCTTCTGTCTGTCAAGTTCCTTTTCCTCGGGAACGCGTGTAGGCATAAAGTTGAAATTAATAACCGATACTTAGATCTGCGGTCCCTTGGAGTTGTGAAAAGATTAACCCTTAAATCTATACAATCACAAGGTACAGTCATTAGAAAGAGTGTTTCCATACAAATCGCCGTGTTCTCAAAAAATATTGGGTAGGTAGGTATTTCCAGTTGTCTTAGAAATTTGAAATTTTGTATGATGGTGGATCATATAGCACAACACAAATAAAATAAAATAAAAATATTTTTTTTATGTCTGCCTGTGTAAGAATCCAATATAAAATGACCTCACACTGCCTACATTTTGTTTAGGAGCAGGGCTCTGCTAACACTGAATATCGCATTCACTTGCCGACTTTATACGGAACCCTCGGTGCGCGAGTCCAACTCGCAATTGGCCGGTTTTTACAAAAAAGTGTTTTATAATAATCCCTATCTCTACTAATATTATCAATGTGAAAGTAAATTCGTTTTTCTGTCTGTCTGTTATGCTTTCATGCCTAAACCACTGAACCGATTTTATGAAATTTGGTACAGAGATAAAATTGACCTTGAGAAACGGAGGAACTTTATTTTTAGACGTTTGATTAGACACAAAATTAAATAATATGTGTTTCAGCGGTTTAAAGAAGACTTGTGGAGGGGGCAAAATTGGGTTGACAATTAATATGGTAGGTAGTACCTATCGTTTGAAGGAACCTTTTTCATATCTTTAGGGCATGAAATGGCGTTAAAGTCACGTAGAAAACTAACACATCTTAAAAATAACTAGGTACTGACTTGATGTATGATTTTTTTTTAATATATTAGCTTAACTTTTATATATTTGCCTTTTTCGCGCTTAAGCCGATGAACCGATTTAACCGAAATTTGGGATGGATATATTGTTATGGTCCCGAGGAAGGGAATAGAATAGTTTTTGATTGCAGAAATTGTCAAAGATGTAAATAGAGGAGTGAAATTTACTACAAAGATGCTTACTCTAAGGGTGCTCTAATTGAATGTTTGCCTACCATTAAGAATAAGCTACTCAAAATACTAATTCTACGCAGACGAAGTCGCGGGCAAAAGCTAGTAGCTATATAAAATTTTAAGTTTTCAAAAAAAATTAGCTACCTACCTCAGTTTAAAAAGAAACTATCAAGCATTACGAAAGAGCTTATTAGGTATCCGTGGTCCCAGTTCAAAATCCTCACTAGAAATAATAAAATTAGTTTAGGTATGGGCAGTACTCCCGAGTTCTCAAATTCTTAAGTAGGTAAAGTAGTTAGTCTTTATTCACATGGCAGGAAGAACCAAGCATCCAAGTACATCACTTGTTTTGTACCTATACATATACATACTTACCTACCTATTGCATAGCATCGGGCCCTTACAAGTGATTTTCATTCACGCGGACCAAAAAAATGCTTACCTGCCCTTACTTACCTGCAGACGAGTGAGAACATTCCATTAATTAAAACAAATTTTGTTAGGTCGCCGGGCCATACATTCGACGAACCACGTTGTAGTCAACAAAAAAGCGACCAAGTGCGAGTCGGATTCACGCACCGATGTTTTTTTTTTTATTGTTGGCAGTGCCCTGCTTCTAAGTAAAAAGTATTCAGTGCGAGGTAATTTTATATTGGTTATTAGACTGACAAAAATATATTTTAGACTGATTTTATAAGTTGTGCTGTATCATTTGATGGAGTGACTTAGAGGGTTGATTGTTTCACAGGTCCAAGAGGCGGCGGACTTTAGTAGGTAGGTATTTGGTATTAATTTAAATTTTATACCTCTACGCGTTTGTAAGAAAAAGGGTCTTGACAGACGGACGGGAAACATAATGGTGATCCTATAAGGATTCAATATTTTGATTTTGAGGTATTTGTACCTACTTACCCTAAAATGAAATGTATTAACTAGGTATTTAAAGTCGTAATTCTGTTTCGACTTTACAAAAGGAGAAAATAAATAAAGCAGCGTTATTGTTACGGGGCTTTAGAAGTTGTCTAAGACAACGTTTGTTTAGAGATAGGTATTCTAACATTCACACAATGCCATCCTTACTATTTGCATTACACTAGGCTAGATAATAAGGCAACATAACAAACATCCTATTAATCCTATTTCCATACTAATATTAGGTAACTAGGTATAAATGCGAAAGTGTGTCTGTTCGTGTAAATTTGATTATACCTATTACAATCACGGGAAAGAACGCAGGACGATTTATATTTTATCGTTGTGAGTATGTCTGCCTGTTTGTTACTCTCTCACGCTAAACGGAAATTTGTTATGTGGACAGATGATGATTTTCTGAAAAAACACAGAAGTAAGTAAGTCCTGGGTTATACTTAAGTATCCCAACATCCCACGGGTAGATTCCTACATAAAAGAGTAAAAAATTAATTTGACACATTATTCGCGTAAAATGCTTGAACATGGTGACAATTTTGTACTCTAGTGCAGTTTACCCACCATTTCTATTTAATTCAGAATTAGTTATGACACTTATGATGCAATATTGCACGTGTCTTAGTTTATCTTTTAAGAGGCTGACAACACCTAATTTTGTTGAAATTGATGTTATTTAAATACTTTTTTAAGAAAAACTGCACACAAAAAAAATACAAAAAAAATATAATGTTAATTTTCATCATATGTCAAACACGCTAGACGGGCTCGATACATAATTGAACAAAATCGGCTCGATAGAAAATAATTGCAAAGATTGGTCTTAAAATCACCATTAAACGGTTCTATGTCTTTATTTTTTTGACGTATGGGTCTGCAATTAAAAACATAAAGTCAACATATTCATACCTAAACGGCTAACGAGTCGTATTTCACAAATAATCCATACTTTTGTTTATTTCTTATGATTTGTGTCTTATTTGCAAGATTTTAGACGCGCGCCAAGCTGCCGGAATAGTTTCTTCTCTTTCACTAACAGGCACGTGAACCGTATGTGTGAAGAGTGGCGCTGCTCCAGGTCATTTGCTGTTGACAGCGCCTTAAGTGAATTACTTACCATAATAATAGACCCATGATAAATACGCCTACTTTGTTTACTTTGTAGCTCTGATGCGACAATACATATAATTTGTTTATTACTTACGGTACTTAGTACCTAGTACTCGTAACACGCATAATATTTCCATGCAACTCCGCAAATTAAATACACATGAATAAAGGTAAACTATAATGTGATTTATTGTCAAAAGAGCGCTGTAGGTATTTTGCTGATTTATATGGCACTTCAGTGTGAGTATTTTAATGAAATTCTGCAATGCAACATGGCGCATAAAATGAAATGAAATGTTTCTCTTGCGAGAATACAATTTACGATTTATAGTCATATTAATGAATCTTTACCTAAGTACATAACTAGTAATAATCAACGCAGTCATGTCACCTTAACTATTATAAAACGTAAAAAAAATATATACATTTATTAATGTAACTTCTCCATCAGCCAATTCATCAACATTCGTACCTACATGTGACGCAACATTCCGAACTCCGAAACACCATAAGACGAGAAACAATTGCGCGATTACGCTCGCTGAAGCCTTGTCCTCTTTCAAGTGTAATTCAGTTAATGGACATTACCCTATCGGACGTCGGCAAAGCTGAAAATAGCGCCCCAGTCTCGTACAAAACGTCGCAAGGGTCGCCGCGGCAAACGACAGTCAGTACTCCCTTTGACGCGTTACGGTGCAGTCCGCGATGCGCGCACTCGTCTACCTCACCGTAGTGCTCTCGCTTTCCAACTATGCGTACACGGCACGCATTCTCGGCCTCTTCCCGCACACAGGCAAGAGTCACCAAATGGTCTTCGAACCGCTCCTAAGAAGACTATCTGAGCGCGGACACCACATTACCACCGTGTCGTTTTTTCCACTCAAGAACCCACCCGCTAATTACACCGATGTGAGCCTCGAAGGGATAGCAAACATAGGAGTGGAAACCATGGATTTGGGGGTATACGAGGAACCGCCCCCTTTGATCGGGCATTTTGGTTTGCAAAGGATTCTGAAGCAAATATTCGAGTTCAAGCCGTTAGCCGATATGGCTTTGAATACGTGCCGGAAACTGGTGGAGTGGCCGGCGTTGACTGCCGCTTTGAACAAGGATTATGATCTTGTGTTAGTGGAGAACTTTAACAGTGACTGCATGCTGGGTTTGGTTCACGTTTACGGTATAAATGCACCTATTGTCGCCTTACTGTCGAGCGGTATGATGCCCTGGTCGCCAGAGCGCGTTGGCCTCACTGATAACCCGTCTTACGTATCTACAATAAGCACTACTTTCCATGATAGGATGACGTTTGTGGAAAGGTTGGAGAACACCCTCGTCCAGTTATACTTCAAGTGGTGGTACAGATACGAGATCCAGTTGAAGGAGCAGGGGATTCTGGAGAAGCACTTTGGTAGGAAGATCACTGATCTGTCTGATCTGGGGAGGAATACGTCTTTGGTTCTGATGAACACGTTCTTCGGGTTGAATGGTGTGAAGCCACTCTTGCCGGGTGTGGTGGAGGTCGGGGGCATGCATTTGGATCCCAACAGGAAAACAATACCGCCGGTAAGGAACCTATTTGAATTCTAAGAGGATACCTACAGTGCCGGATTAGCCACGTAGCAAGAGTAGCAAATGCTACGGGCCCCGCGAATTTGGGGGCCCCGTGCTCCAACGCCTGTTTGACCGTAATAAAAAAATATTCATTTAGATAGGAGTGTAAAATATCTTGCATGCCTTAAACTCGAAGCCGAAGGGCCCCTTGACAGAATTTGCTACAGGCCCCGCGCTGGCTTAATCCGGCACTGGATACCTAGTAAAGTCATGTTCCTCTACTTACCGTTTTAACGCGTTCGTAAACAAACAAGTCCCCCCAAGTTCATGTAAAGTTTAAATATACTCTTCACGCTAAAACGACTGGATGGATTTGAATATAGTTTGGAACAGAGATAGCTGATACTCTAGATTAAAACATAGGCTATTTTTTATCCCAAAAAAGCATAGTTCCCGCGGGATAGCGGGACATGTCAATTGCTAATTCCACGCGGACGAAGTCGCGGGCAGAACCTATAGTGATTAATATGGGACCAACTTTGAGGCGTAAAGCGTTCGATCAAATAAGAAAACATGGACATACTCGTAATATTTAAGTGAGTATTATGTATACTTGGGAGCAAAAAACCTGGTCACTTTTCATACAACTTTCTACGGGAAGTGACGCGGTTTTTTTGCTCCCGAGTATAGGTACCTATATTGTAAAATAATACAAAACAAAAATACGGTCGAGTATTTTAGTTAAGTCGGTCAAAAGTACGCAATAAATCCGGCTGGCGAAGCCTTTCTTGCCGCAATCCGAACATACGCTATAAAATACCTACACTCTTATCAATAGAATGCAAACAAAAGGCAATAAGCCAAACCAATTGAATACATGTATTCAATTGTACTCAATTATGTATAGCATAATGCTTTTTCATTTATTTACTTAATCACTACCTACTATCAATCGCAACTTGATATATGCATATTATCATCACTACATAGTATAAAACAAAGTCGCTTTCCGCCGTCTGTCTGTCTATCCCTATTTTTGCTACGTTAATTAACTACGCAACGGATTTTGATGCGGTTTTTTTAATAAATAGAGTGATTCCAGAGGAAGGTTTATATGTATAATTCTAAGCAGGCGTAGTCGCAGGCAGAAGCTTGTAATACATTATTATAAATGCGAAAGTAACTCTGTCTGTCTGTGTGTTACGCTTTCACACCTAAACCACTGAACCGATTTCAACGAAATTTGGTACAGAGATAGTTTTAGTCCTGGGAAGGACATAGGATAGTTTTTATCCCGGAAAATTGCGTAGTTCCCGCTAAATAGCGATAAATTAATTCTTTGCAGACGAAGTCGCGGGCAACAGCTAGTTCTTCATATATCTATTCTGCGGGCGGCGACTGTACTTTCTCGGGATAAAAAGTATTATTTGATGGATAGTGTAGCAGTGGTTCGCAACCGTTTCTTGATTCGGGACCACTTTAGGGACTAGGACTACCTACCCATGGACTATAGTATGGAGTTCTTAAATAAAGGAGTTACCTAAAGATTTTATTTTAGGGTCGGCAAGTAAGCAAATTATGTTAGAGGGCGGATCGTGGTATGTGGATCTACGAAATGCCAACAGGACTCTTCAGGGATTTGGAAATTAAACAACGCTATAGTGATTTATCTTCCTGTATTCTTCACGAATAACATTACAGGATAAACCAATTATTGATTCACGAAATACACTAAGATTAAAGTAATACGATAGCAATGTAACATAGCGATGATGATGATCGAGACAGAAAGGGGGACCGCAAAGGGAAGCCGGCTTACTTTATATTTCAACAAATTATTGGACGGGAAAATAAATAACCGAATCGCAGTTTTTATAACAGATTGATTCGCCGCTCGCTTGCAAAATTAGAATGTGCCAAAGTAGACTACAGATACCGCAATCACAGAATAAGTAATAGTACTAAAGTACCGCAATACCGTTCAAGTCGAACGAATGCGGGGCAAGACGTCCATCATTGCGGCCATTTTCTTCCGTTTTTACTTCGCGACCTAGTGCAATTTAGCGTCGAGGACAAGCATTCATCCCGTTCGCGCACACTTGATTAGAAAGAGACATTTGGTTTGTGTTTGTGACCAAAACTAACTACCCCTTTGATGGTTCTACTTAATCCCTACTAATATTATAAATGCGAAAGTAACTGGCTGTGTGTCTGACGGTCTGTTACCTTTTCACGCTTAAAACGCTGAACTGATTTAGTTGGAATTTGGTATACAGATATTTTCAGTCCCGGGGAAGGACAAAGAATAATTTTTATCCCGGAAACTCACTTATCTAAGAGTACCTATCAGGTCACCCACTTGCTCATTTGCTGTCCTTGTCATATAAAAACTGTCCCATTAAAGGCAAATTTTATTTTATTTTAGCAGCCAGACTCCTACAGGGTATTCCACTATCACGTAAATTCCAGAATCATAACATATTTTATCCGTATGAATTTTCCTTGGTTCCAATGACGTCATATCAGAACAAAATGTATTGGATTTCCTTTGTGCATGAGCGCATCGGGCATAGCATAGCGCCATTTCGATAAGGACCCGCCGCAAACCGTGAATTCATAAGCCATGTAGATATATACGGACATAATGTAAATATACAACTTTCTTCGGGAAATGGCACGGTTTATTTGCTCCCGAGTATAGGTAGTCATAAGTAAATACACACATCAAAAATGTCTAAGGATATTTTTTATCCCTGGTCAAATTTAATCTTTTGACTCGGTTAATATGCCCATATTGAAATTTTCATAGTTAATTGTCTAGGAACAAAAAATATTTTTGATGAGTGTAGTTATGTTATACCTAAATAAAATAGCTGACATTATTGACACTTCTAGTATGGATCTGACAGCGAGCGATCCAACTTTGGTTCGGAATTGAATCGCTTTAAGACATTATGGTAAGGAAGTCCTCTCAGGAAGACAGGGCTTGGGCTATAATTCCCACGCGGGCCCAGTGCGGATTGGGACCTTCAGACCATTGAATGCATTCCACATTGTGTTCAGCTTCCTCGCGTTGGTTTCCTTCGCCGAAAAGCTCGTGATAAATTTCAAATGTAATTTCGCGTATAAATTCCGAAAAACGCAAAGGTGCAACAATTATATTCAATTATTCAAAGTATTAGGTATGGTGTTATTTCAAAAAAGTTAAATAGACGTTAAACGCGTGTCTAAAAATTAATCCATTGACTTATGGTTGATTTTGCAATAGATTTTAAAGACACGTGTTTAACTTCTTTGTAATAGCACCGTTATTGTTTTAGAGAATTGGCGTCAAAGGTTGCACTGTCGATTATGTTTTCAGAATATTAGGAGAAATACTTAAAGCACACTGAAAGAAATACAAAAATTACCTATCTTATTTAAAAGGCCTTTAGCATGCAAACAATACAACAAACAAAATGTACCTACCAAGTACTTAAGACAAAATGAAAGAAAAACAGAACGCGATGCGCGGCTCGCAATTGAAGATCTCTTAGAGCACGTCTTCACGTAATTATGTACTATTAGTAAGAACATAACTTCCTTAAGAGCAGTTGCTATGTTATCCACTCAACAGTAGCTAACCATTCGTTTAATTTAGTACTAAGCATCAAGGTTAAGCCGGGTACTCATCTGCTGCAACCATAACAGTTCACAGTTGCACGTTACAGTAAACAAAATCCCTACGTTAATGTGTACCCGTACCCGGCTTAAGAAGGGAGCATGGTTTGACCGCAATATTTATCTGTTCGAGTCAACGCCCGATATTGAACTTGAGACGCGGTTAATTCATCACAGTTCCAGCTATGAGTTAACGGGCTTTAACTGCTATATTGACTACGGTACAGTTTTACGAGTTAAGCCCGCCTTGGCACTCGATCAAAGATATTTTTAACGCGTTTCAGTTTAATTTGGTACTTCGTTGCGCTGACAGTGGACTGTTAATAATCAGCAAGCTTACTAACTCGCTCGCGATCACCATCGTCTTCATTTTGACAGTTTATGTATGGGCTGACAATTGGCATCGGAATCAGGTAACTGTCACATTCATACAAGAACTGTCAAAATGAACAGGATGGCGATTGTGAGCGAGTTACGTAATAAGCCTGCTTCCTGCAACTAAATCCCACTTTAGACTTCCAAGAAAAATCTTGCGTGTTGCATTTATATTGCCAGTGCTCCGTTTGTCGAAGTATAGTGTATATCTCGTAATATATCTCGTTTATGCATATTTATTTAGTTAGAGTACCTAACAGTACAGTACCTTGCTGATAAGATGCACTTCAATGTAAGAAATAATGAAATATATGTATTGCACATCGCTTATTACTCGCATTAGGGTCACATACATTGATACAGCTACACACTTTACCCTTGACAAGGTGAATGATGAACATCCTAGGTTAGGCTAGATAAAGTTTTTTTTAAACAACAAGGACGCAAACGACCAAGTGGTAGTCACCTTATGGTAAGTTCGTCACTTCTCTTCATCATCTTCCTAGCGTTTTTTCCCGGCTTTTGCCACGGCTCAGTGAGCCTGTGGTCCGCTTTGACAAGATTTGGCGTAAGCACTAGTTTTTACAGAAGTGACTGACAATCTGACCTTCCGACCCAGAAGGGTAACTAAGCCTCATTGGGATTGGTCCGGTTTCCTCACGATGTTTTCCTTCACCGAAAAGCTCATGGTAAATTTCAAATGCAATTTCACACGTAAATTCCGAAAAACCAGAGGTGCGAGGCCGGGATTCGAACCCACGACCCTCTGCTTGAGAGGCCACAGGTCAAACCACTAGGCTACCACGGCTCGCCACGGTTCGTCACTTACTCGTAATTCTCTTAAATGCAATTAATTTTATTTATTTATTTATTTATAAGCCTTTTTATTCTGAATTCGCTACAATTTCAGTAATTAAATACATGTTGTTGTTGTTATTGTAGTTTTTTTTTTTATTAAATTGTCGCGTGATTCGGCGTGATTCGGCGTGCCTCATGGCATAGGCCTCCTCCGTGTAGTGGAGGGTTTGGGATATAGTTCCCACGCGCGCCCAGTGCGGATTGGGAACTTAACACACACCATTGAATTTCTTCGCAGATGGGTGCAGGTTTCCTCACGATGTTTTTCCTTCACCGAAAAGCTCATGGATTAATACAACAATACAAATATTTTTTCTAACACCACAAATCAGCACAATGAGATTACAAAAACAAACATAGAGACAAGATATGAACATAGATAAATTGATGATAAATCACTAAACAGAAATTACTTAAGTAATTTCGAACAGTTAAAGCGCAGACGGTATAAACGAAATGGAAATAAGCGTTAAACTCTGTATTTCTTAAAAGTTTATCGAACCAATGAAATCAGAACACCTTCGAAGCAAAGCAGAATGCTCTACTTTCGTAAAACAACACAAAACCATTCAAAACAATAGACAGTTGACACTGGTATGTATCCCGTTTGCATACGTTACATGCAATTGACTCAATTGGCCTTTATGGCACAATTGGTTCCCAATCAAAGAATGCATTTAAGCCGGATCCCATCTGCGTGCTGTAACCGTAACTATTCCACGTTACGTAACCAAAAACACTAGGTATGGGGACCAGTAGGCTTATTGTCTAACTCGCTCGCAATCGCCATCGTGTTCATTTTCACAGTTCTTGTATGAATGTGACAGCTAGCTGATTCCGATGCCAACTGTCAGCCCATACATGAACTGTCAAAATGAACACGATAGCGATTGCGAGCGAGTTAGACAATAAGCCTACTGGCTCGCGAGCCTGCCGCGATTAGAACATAGAAAAATCCGAAAAGTAAAGCTATGACCGGGAATTATTTTATTATTATCGGATTTTTCTGTGTTCTTATTTTAGTGTCGTTTAGAAATATAATTTCTAACAGGTAAAATCATAAGCATATAAATAAAAAAAACAAGAAGTAAATTCTTGATTCATTTGATAGAAACGATTAAGTTTGAATCCGCTAAAGCGACTCTATTTAGACTAATTTATATAAACAAGGGTTTACCGTAATAAATAATAAATGTACGAAACTCGACGATAAATCTTCCAAGTTAAAACTGAGCTAAGGTTACACCTAAAAATACATATAACATGATTTACTCTCCTGCTGTCAGCTAATTTTAGATGATCTGTAGTAAAATCTTAGGGCGGTAAACGTGACGTATTATTTTTAGCTCGTTCGCAAAACAGAAACAAAAGCCGCAACATGATTAGGTAATGGGTCTATTTTGGGTGGTCTAGTATTTATTGTCTTCTCAAATGTCAACATATGGATGTGTAGTCTTTAGTTTCGAATGTAGGGTTTGTCTAAATTTTCGTTAGTCATAAAGCGTTTTATTTCTGAAACGGTATTTTTTTTCAGAATTGATAACCTACTACATTCTGAAATTTATTATTATAATATTAATTTCTGAAATATACACGATTTCATGTGTTATGACCAAAAAAATTATGAATAACGATTATTATGATCAACGAAAATTATGGGACAAAAAGGGACCCGATTTTTTAATCATAGTCGGCCATTCCAAGTGAACCGCGTCAAAGTCGGGACTAAAGTTTGAATCAAACATTTTAATGTAAAATCTTTGCAGGGGTGGTTAAACCCAACCACCTGGGCCCTATTTAATAAAGCTACTAGTTACAATTTACAAGCGGAAGTCTCTATCTAACACACAGGGTCAGAAAGAGACTTCCGCTTGTAAATTGTAACTAGTAGCTTTATACAAAAGGGCCCTGCTGAATTCCGGAACAATTTCAAGAGACGTTGTATGAAACCAAAATTATACTAAAATCATCTACTTAATTGATTAGAATGTTAGCCATGGTAGCCTATATAGTGGTTTCACCTGTGGCCTCTCAAACAGAGGGTCGTGGGTTCGAATCCCGGGCTCGCACCTCTTTGTTTTTCGGAATTTATGTGCGATATCTCATTTGAAATTTACCATGAGCATTTCGGTGAAGGAAAACATCGTGAGGAAACCTGCACACAACTGCGAAGCAATTCAATGGTGTGTGTGAAGTTCCCAATCCGCACTGGGCCCGCGTGGGAACTATAGCCCAAGCCCTCTCATTCTGAGAGGAGGGCTGTGCCCAGCAGTGGGACGTATATAGGCTGAAGAGAGGTAAGTCTTTACCTAGAGTTTCTGTTTAGGGTTTCGAGACGAGAAAAAGATAGCCAACTCTCGAGACTCTCGAGTTCCGGCGAACAGAGAATAAGGGCTAAAGTCAGACTCGCCATTTTTTTTAAGGGCCTTCCCTTATTTCACCAATTTGACAAACGTCGGCGATATGTGACAACTCGACATGTAAAGCGTAGTCAATATGAAGCCAACCGGCGTAGACACTGGTCGAGTTTGTTATGTAAACAGAATTGTCTGTCACCAACAATTGTCCAGTTGGTAAAATAGGCAGTGACGCAACTATAGGGTGGTAAAATGCCACGGGCCCAGCTCTACGGGGCCCCGAACTGGCTCGGCCTTGAGCACAGAAGGGAAGATGATGCACTTCTTTACAGTGAGGAACGGCCCCATCTGATAAATTTGCCGCGGGCCCCTGACGTTGTTACTCCACTAAAAATAGGGGCTGGTTATGTCAAACGATCACGGAATGTGTCATTTTCACATGAAAATTGGTAATATTGTAAGAAGGCCCGAACAACAGAAGTCTACCAGCTATCATGGTTTGATAAGCTTCTTTAATCATTTCAGCACATCGAGAAATTCCTGAACGAGTCTACCGAGGGTGTGGTCCTCTTCAGCTTCGGGTCCCTCATCAAGACAGCCTCCATACCAAAGTACAGGGAGGAAATTATCGTCAACGCTCTCTCTAAGTTGAAGCAGAGGGTGATATGGAAGTATGAGGATAGCGATGAAGAGGGAACCATCACCGGAAATATTATGAGGGTCCGATGGATACCTCAGCTGGAATTGCTAAGTAAGTACTCAAAAGCCGTGGTAGCCTAGCGGGTTGGCCTATAGCCTCTCAAGCAGAGGGTCCCGGTATCGAATCCAGACTCGCACCTGTGACTTTTTGTTTACCATGAGCAATGGGTGAAGGAAAACATGGCGAGGAAACTTTCAGATTCAGACACATCGACTGGAAGAGATCCCTTTAAGGGATAAGTCCGCCTTTGTGCATGTATCTGTGTTTGTCAATTGTACTTATTTGTCTTATGTTTATTTGCACAATAAAGAGTTTACAAGAACAAGAATAAATTTCAAGCGCTTTTCCCGGCATTTGCCACGGCTCACAGTGAGTGAGCCTGGGGTCCGCTTTGACAACCTAATCCCAAGATTTGGCGTAGGCACTAGTTTTTACAGAAGCGACTGCCATTTGACATTCCAACCTAGAAGGGTAACTAAGCCTTTTTGGTGGTGTTTGAGAGTGGTTTCCTCCCGATGTTTTCCTTCGCCGTAGCTCATGGTAAATTTCAAATGTAATTCCGCACATAAATTCCGAAAAACTCAGAGGTACGAGCCTGGAATTCGAACCCGCGACCCACTGCTTGAGAGGCCCCAGGTCAAACCACTAGACTACCAACGACTTAGCTACTTACATATTATGTAAGTAATAAAATTATTTGTAAAACGACCCTAATCATAATTTATCTAATGTCAAACACGTAATAAAACTCCCCTATCGTCTCAATTAATAGAAACTATCTCATGAGGCAAATGTCGTGATCTCGATAACATTCCACATCGACATCATGCCTTGCGTGTGTGGGTTCTATTCACACAATCTACAATGCCGTTTACATCGAGCTAGTAAGATGGCGAGTTATTCATTGCCTTGTAGACTTCGTAGTACTCGGTTGAACACTGTTATAACCTCGCAATGTAAATCGTATATGACGCAGTTGACTTTTTTCTATAAGAAACAGGCGGCACGGTGAACAGTTCTATTATGTATATTGAGTGTTTCTGACAGTCTGGTCAATCAAAAATTAATAACTCTGAATTAAAATTTTAAAAAACCCCACGCATTAATTGAGTAACTACCTAATCATTGCACTTAAATAATAAAAAACAATTTTATGCCAAAATTGCCTTACATCATTCTGGAAAAGAGCTGATACTCTTCAAACAGCTGGACCGATTTTTACCAAACTCAGCTAAGAAACTGGCTTTCGAAGGAAAAAATAGCATCCAAATCGGTTCATCCCCTTGAGAGCGATGTCACAGACAGATTCACACACACAGACATCGACGTCAAACTTTTATAATACCCCTCTTTTTGGTGGTTAAAAATATTCCTAAGTTGACATCACTACCAACATAACATCATGTCACTACCAGGACCCTACAAACGTTTTAACGGTTATAAAAAGCTACGCGTTACAACTTACTAACACAGTGTTAGATAGAGACTTCCGCTGTAAATTGTAACTTGTCTAACTAGTCTAACTAATATTATATTATTATTATTATTATTATCTAACTAATCTAACTAATATTATAAATGCGAAAGTATGGATGGATGGATGGATGGATGTTTGTTTGTTTGTTACTCAATCACGCCACAACGGCCCAACGGATCTGGATGAAATTCGGCACATAGATAGAGAAAAGTCTGGAATAACACATAGGCTACTTTTTATCCCGGAAAATTGCGTAGTTCCCGCGGGATAGCGATAAACGAATTCTTTGCAGACGAAGTCGCTGGCAACAGCTAGTAAATTATAAATGCGAAAGTATGGATGGATGGATGGATGGATGGATGGATGGATGTTTGTTTGTTTGTTACTCAATCACGCCAGAACGGCCCAACGGATCTGGATGAAATTTGGCACATAGATAGAGAAAAGTCTGGAATAGCACATAGGCTACTTTTTATCCCGGAAAATTGCTTGGTTCCCGCGGGATAGCGATAAACGAATTCTTTGCAGACGAAGTCCCTGGCAACAGCTAGTATTATAAATGCGAAAGTATGGATGGATGGATGGATGTTTGTTTGTTACTCAATCACGCCAGAACTGCCCAACGGATCTGGATAAAATTTGGCACATAGATAGAGAAAAGTCTGGAATAGCACATAGACTACTTTTTATCCCGGAAAATTGCGTAGTTCCCGCGGGATAGCGATAAACGAATTCTTTGCTGACGAAGTCGCTGGCAACAGCTAGTAGCTTTATAAAATAGGGCCCTGCACGTCTAGCACGACAGCGCACCAGAGTCGCGTCGCGCGCGAGATAGATTGCCCGTCTTTTTCTTACTGTTCGTTCTAGAAAGGGACGCGTAATCTTTCTCGCGCGCGACGCGTATCTTGTGCGCTGTCGTGCTAGCCGGGCAGTTACGATCACGCGGGCGTTTCAGGGAAATATCGTGGTTTCAAAGATTCTAAACAACGCCAATAAGTAGAATCTGAGATCACATCATCAATATCACGCTTTGCCATAACTGTGCGCAATGAGGAAGGAACAACCTACGGCTAACTGTGCGTGATTCTAGCACTGATAGATAACATTATTAGAGTCGTGGTCTCGCGAAATGACGTCACTATAATTCTAATAAATCATGAGGAAAGTCCTTAAGATCTGACTTAACATGCCGTAGTTTACTCCAAGGAAATTCCTGTTTACCTTTGCAAGAAATAGCTTAGTTAGGATCGTGAAAGAAAGCGTTAATTTTTATTGATCGAAGAGTTCTATTGCAAATAAATGTTAGGAAGTTCTGTTGACTAAGTTTTTTTTATTGAGAAACAGCCTTAAAATTGGTCAAGTGCGAGTCGGAGTCGCGCGCCACGGTTTCCGTATAAATTTAAGAATAAGACCTAGTTTTAAATATCTGTTCCTCGTAGAACAGAGATGGCGAATGGAAATGGGGGATGGGATTGTGGTTGCGAGCGTGTTAGTGCTCTATATCGAACGTGGGTATTATTGTTATCCAATTAACAGCAATGGCGGATGGCAAATAGGTACCATGTTTTGTGTTTCATACGGCTTCTATCGATAAAAACAAAATGTTTAACCGGCCTATCAAGCAGAGGGTCGTGGGTTCGAACTTCGAATCCCGGGCTTGCACCTCTGAGTTTTTTTGAATGTGTCTCATTTGAAATTTACTATGATTTTTTTGGTGAAGGGAAACATTGTTAGGAAACCTGCACACAACTGCGAAGCACTGTAACTATGTAGTTCCCAATCCGCACTGGACCTGCCCGCGAACTATAGCTCAAGCCCTCTCATAGTGAGAGGAGGAGTGCTCGCTGCTGCTTGGCGGCATCGTAGTTCCGTACCATTATCTATAAATATCTAGATCTGTGCTTAAATGTCACTTTATCTGTGCTTCGTGCCAAATTTCAAGATTCTGAGTTCACGGGAAGTACCTACCTACCCTTGTAGGTTTTGATTCCCTTGCGAGCTTCGAAAATTTGCGGAAATTTGCGGCATAAACGGCTGTATCTTTTGATTGCGTTGGCTTAGAAGTTTGATTTTTTCACAGCTCCAAGGGACAGTAGATTAGGTTAGATTAGATTATTTATTCATTCAATATAAACCTACCTGACCTGTAACCTGTAGACCTGAGTATTTGATATAAATTTCAGCTTAATAACTCCACGCGTTCCTGAGAAAAAGGGTCTTGACAGACGGACGGACGGACAACAAAGTGATTACAAGGGTTCCGTTTTTTCCTTTCGAGGTACAGAACCCTAGAAACGCTAGGAAGATGATGTATTAAAGAGTCGCATTGCATTTTTTCAGAACACAGAAAGGTGCTAGCGTTCATTGCTCACGGTGGCCTCTTAGGCATGACGGAGGCCATATCAGCGGGGAAGCCGATGCTGGTCGTACCATTCTTCGGCGACCAGCCGCAGAACGCTGCGATGGCCGAAGCCGTTGGTCTGGCCAGGGTGCTCAGCTACGCGGAGCTGACCGAGCAGTCCCTACTAGAAGGGTTGAAGAGTGTGCTCAGTGCAGAGTGAGTATTGAAAAGAAAACTTCTTTAGCGGCGTTAAGCTTTGGGATGTGTAAAAAATGTTTCTCGCGTCAGGCGTAGGAGGGAGTTTAAGTACCAGGATATTAGCTCTAAGAGCTTATTTTGAAATACGAATAAAAAAAATAAAAAAAAAATATCATGGGACAAATGACACCAATTGACCCAAAATGAATTTATTTGAATGAAGCTAGTGTTTGATTTTTGATGGGTACACTAATTTTGTCGCTATAACAACCAGCATAGAAAATGGCGTGGTTTTACAATAATAAAAAATAAGGTTATTTCAGACATTTGTAGTCCATATTTTGTTAGTTACTTAGTTAATAATCAACTTCAAAAAATTGCATTTGCAAAAAAAATACACTTAGAAAAGCCTTGAACAGAAAAGTCGCACTTTGATCCCTCTCGTCAGGGAGCAAAATTTACTTTTCTGAATGAGAGGTGTGAAAATAACTATTAAATCATACCCTACATTGATTGATGTTCTATGTGACCGCGTCAAGGGCGGGATTAAATGAATCAAAAACTCAATAAAAATCTTTCTCTCGGCCCCCGCAGTCGTCCCACCCCGGCGCCCCTGCACCGCGCGGGCGGGGACTCATTTAAGCGGTCGGTCTATATAGTGACAGTTACGGTCATAGTCATAGTAGGTATTGGTACGGTGTAGTGAGCAAAGACCTTAAGGGAGCTAGTATCCGCTATAAACGTCTTCAATTGTCTTACAATAAGCAACTAGACTCCCAATCGCAAACAAAAGTTACTCAAGAAACGTCCGAGCGGCGTTGTCTATGTGTTGTGTGTGTCAACACATCAACTCACACAGATAACATTAACATATTCGTTCAAATTAACACCTTATTTCGTGGCAGTAATGTTTAATGTCAATTGCATACGATCGTGCGAAGTAATGACACGACGCCACGCGCTGGAAACCTGTCTGTCTCTTGTTCTCAAGCGTTTGAAATTACGGTGCGAAAGAGACATATACATTGTTATCAAAGCGCGGTCGAAACACGACTGAACCAAAACTCTGCACAATAGACGCGTCGTGCAGACTTTTGCTTCCGATAGTTTTTGAGCGTGATTGTATGTCTAGTTGTTTATTGTACGTCAATGACGTCTTCACAATAATTTTCTTCACGTGCTCGTGCGCTGTTCTACCTACTTAATTTTAAAACGCTGCATGACTTCCATAAAATCGACGGTACGAGTTAGCTACAGGTAACTCGCAAATGACACGGCAGATGTTAAGTATATATATACACTAGTTCCTTGTTAATTTCCTCCACATTGTTATTATAATGTGATGCTCTACTTTAATCACGTAGGTAAATTATGATAGTGTAATTATCATCGCCTATAAGTTCTGATTGCGTTACTAATGTTACCAGTGTCTAGGTATAGTGACTCGTAACCATTTGCGGATTGAATCTTTTATCATTTAAAATAGCTTAGTTATGTATGAAGGCTTGGGCATTGGTAATAGGTAGGTATAACGTAATCGACAAGTTTAATGTTAAACGAATTATTTTGAGTTTACTTCGTATTGTACCTATTTATAACTTACTAGCTGTTGCCTGCGACTTCGTCTGCAAAGAATTCGTTTATCGCTATCCCGCGGGAATTTTCAGGGATAAAAAGTAGCCTATGTGCTATTCCAGACTTTTCTCTATCTGTGTGCCGAATTTCATCCAGATTCGTTGGGCCGTTCTGGCGTGATTGAGTAAGAAACAAACATCCATCCATCCATCCATCCATACTCTCGCATTTATAATAATAGTTAGATTAGGCTTCTGGTCTATGCTGGTCTGGTAGTAAACAAAATACATAGAATGTACTTATCAGTTGCTTCTCTTCCCGCGCAGATGAAAAGCCCATCGAGGGAATGAGCGAAAATCTTAGGATTCATCGTTACTATTTTTTTACGGCGTAACTAACCCAACTTCTTTTTTTTCCAGGATGCGTGTGAGTGCACGGCGGGCTTCTAAAATCTGGCACGACAGGGAGTCAGAGCCTTTGGACACTGCAGTCTATTGGACGGAAAGGGTCCTCCGGTGGGGGGCGCAGTCCCCCCTCCATTCCGGGGCAAAGCACCTATCCTTCCACGAATACACCCTCCTAGACGTAGCTGCTACCTTACTAGCAGTCCTAACCTTAGTAATATTACTAATCCACTACATATTTTTTACCCTCATCCCAAGAACGTTAGGTTCTAATGGAAAGATGAAATTGAAAATCCATTGAACTTCGCTTGGCGTGATTCCAGGAAATAACAAAATTAAATATAATTAGCTCATTGTATACCTAATATTAAGTAATACGCAGGCCGTTTTTAGTTAACGGGCGATTTCCAAAAAAAAAGTCAAAAAGAATTCAACTATTTTGGGTTCTTCTTACTCAGAATCGTTTACCCTATCCTTTCCTTATACAAGAAAAAATTTCCATTCCAGTTCGTCACTTTTTTAAATGCGGAACGTGACGTGCAGGAAAAAAACCATAGTAAAATCGATAGAGTTAACGATTCTGAGTAAGATAAACCCAAAATATTTAAATTCTGGAAAAAATGTACATGTGGACTTTTTTTTGCAAAACGCTCTAACACGTCTTTGGTTCGTGTGTGTATGTGACGTCATTAGGTACGTTACTCAATTTCATAAAGGAAAATACCTAACTAGTAGAGGAAGTGTCATACAGTTTATATACTTTTTTTTAGCATAATCAATTTCACGTTTCTTTTAATTGAGAAATGGTTTTTAAAAGTAACAACAGCAAGTTGTTCAATTTAACGCCTGGAATATTGTGATTTATTTCGTAATGGTTTTGTGTTCCAGTTATCGATTAAAAAAAAGCGTTTTTCAATAATAAGACAAGTGAGATTGTTTAACGTTTTCGCCGCCACGTGAAATACAAAAGACGTCACCCATACGCCAGACTTCTTTATTATGATGCCTTAAGTTGAACCTAAACCCAATTGAACGAAGGTTCCTTTTGCATTGAAGTAATGGACGTATATACGTTGGCGTTGAACCTGCGGGGCTGATTGTTGGCGTCGAAAAGGTTAACTTCTAATGCTAATAAAATATATATAGGTATGAAATAAAATTCCGCCAAGCCAGTGTGGCGATTGCTGTATTGTCCGGCCGAAGGTCAAGCAGGTCACTCACTAGAGTTGGGCAACTATGATTAGTCTCTAGCGTAAGTTTCCACACAAAAAACGTCTCGAACACGTTCACGGTAAACTTCGAGGGGGCTAGTCCGAAATTCGATTTTCGAAATTCGTATCACACCGTCCCATTCACTCTCAATTTTTTTTTTTTTTTCATAACTATTAATAACTATTATTGAGAGCGGAACGGCACGAAACGAACTTCGTTAATCGAATTTCGGAGTAGCCCCGCAGCTTCCAGAAGTGCATTATAACACGCGACGCGACCCGATGCAACGCGACGCGTGTTGAGTCGAATCAAATTGTATTATTTTCTATGACCAGAACCACACTATGAACATCCGACGCGACGCCATGCGCATACATTCGTTGCATCGGGTCGCGTCGCGTGTTAAAAATGTGTTTCCACCTTTAAGTCAGTCACATTCGCTAGGGAAACCGGTGTCGCCAAAATCTGTTTGCTCCTACCTTGAAATCTTGGCAATTATTGGTCGTAGCTTTACCATAAAAATGTAAGTTCTGAATCGGTATTATAATTTAAACTTTCCACCCACGGAATATTGCTTAAAGTTCATTGTACGCCATATAAACACCATCTAGCGTGAAGTAGCAAAAAGTCTGAAAATATCAGTTGTCTAAGTAATAGTTTTGCCATTGCACAACAGATGTCGTTAAAATAACTGCGTTGCAAAATGAACTCTGCAGAACGGGATTAAGGTTTACGTGATTGAAAATCTACTTTTCTGTCTTCTATGGGCAGTGCCACTATATAGCGGTTAGTTTTTATATTTAAACGCAAACTTGTTCCAGATGTATTTTGGGACGGAAAACTTACACTAAACATGGTAATAATTAATTGCGTGTGATTTATCTAAAAGTTCCTATTATTATCGAATTTATCGAATAGCAAAAACTTAGTGCAAGGCCAGGTGGACACTCGATAGGCGTGCGGCGTACCTACATATTAAACAAATGAAATCATACTGGGCCCTATTTAGCCTACAATTTAGAAGCGGAAGTCTCTATCTAACACATAGGGTCAGAAAGAGACTTCCGCTTGTAAATTATAACTTGTAGCTTTATAAAATAGGGTCTGTCCTGTGTCGATGCCGCACAGTCCTTACCCGCTGCCCGCTACGCTACACGGCCAGCCTAACGCTCCGCTTCGAGCGTCCACCCAGGCCCTACCCTTATAGGTAGTATATTTTATAGCTACCTTTTTTCTAATGAATGACAATTTGCAACTTATTGGTAAGCTGAGGAATTTTAACTGGAAATGGGTCAAAATTCACATGCAAGATTTGTTTACTGGCGACAGGTGAAAGTAAATAAAGGCTTATAAAAATCTATTGTAAGTGGATAAGTTAATCATCTGCTCACTTCTTTCCTAATTTAGATGTAATTAGCAAAATTTTAGTATATTTTTTTATAGGTATATCTTAGCAAATAAAAATATTAAGTACCAAATATTCGGTTGGAATCGATTACATATTGTGCATTGTCTTTAAAATTAATGAAAACTGTGATTGTTATGTGTAGCAGGAAAATTCTGCAGATTGCCCTGTGGTAAAAATAAATACCTATCACAATAGCATTATGTTTTTATTATTACATAAATACTAGCTATATGAGACATTGGTAGCTGGTTAGAACTAGAACAATCTCAACATACAACAACAATACAGGGAATACAGTACCAACAACAACAGAATCGACCACTCACAAGTCACATCTCACACCTAGATCCAAATAGCATTAACTCAAAATTAAAAATGTTACAAAATAAAATTATTCATTTTGTAGCAAATTTTAAATTAAAATGCACCTTTACTCTAGATGCGTGCAAGTTTAAATTCACATCTCGCTCGCTTCTCTTGTTGGGTTAGTTTAAAAAGTATGGGTTTTTATGCTCAGAATCAAAAACACTAACAAAAAAAATGACGCCAGTTGTACATAGTAATTTTCGCTGCCGATTTGTTACCCCTTTATAATTGTGTAGGCAAAGCTCTACGCTAAGTAACAAAACTGACATGGCGACACAAACTTTAAATTTTTTCTTATACGAAAATCTGTAGTGTTATTGATTCTGAGTAGAAATAACCCAAAATTTACAAAATACGAATTTCCGATTTTTTTTCCCTCAAAACGGGAAACTTATTATAAAGTATAACAAAGCATTCAATGCAAATAAGATTTCTAACAAATGTCAAACCAAGAGTTCCTAATAGCTAGGTATTAAAATTAAATATGAATCTAAATATTCATGACTGGATGAGATGGTAGGTGACCATTTACATAGTAAGAAACAAAGAGGCAGGCTGAGAGAGTGAAAGCAAGGGATTTGCTTAATTTTGCCATGCTAATACGATAAATAGTGGCGCAGCTGTAAAGACTGGAGCTCGTGGCAAACTCAAGAGATGGGGATCCTTCCTCAATATCAGAAGTTTCTGTGCTCCAGGCCAAGCCAGTTCGGGGTCCTGTAGAGCTAGGGGCCCGTGGCATTTTGCCACTCTTTCCACCGCATAGTTCCGTCACTGGCGATAATATAGGCGAGGGAGGTAAGCGTTTTGCTTACTATTGCTGACAAAATGTTGGAGGGCACAAAAATTACATCAATTTGCAATTTTAATGAGATTTACATCCTTCATTTTCTCTATACAGACTTGTAGGAAATGAGGTACTGTCATATCAATGTGCAAAAAAAGCTTGCGTGTTTACAACATTTCAAGTATTTCTCTATCAGAATAGTTACACAATCCTTTCCATTTCCAGCTTTTTAATTTTGATCGGCAAAATTTGAACCATGTCTTTACATAAACTGTATTCTTCTTGCATCATCATAGCTGCATCATGGTCATTTGTGCATATATCAACAACAGCCTGGTATGAATCATAACTCTTTTGTGCATTAGCAATTTGAACATTCTTGTCCACAGCAATCCTCTTCATACTATTCCGGCCAATAAACGCATAAGCACTTATCACTGGCCTCACATGTTCAGACTCTAGTCTAAGTGGCATCTTACCATTTTTATCTTTAACTGAATCAATGAAATGATCATACATTTCAATGCTCTTTTCGCATAGCAAATTAATTTTCTTCAATGCCATCGCCGATGGTCTTTCATTAGAATTATTCAATTTCTCCAGCTTTATGTTTAGTATGTCTGTGTAGACCTCCCCAAGTTCGTACCAGAGTTGTCTGCAATATTGCAAGTAATATGTCGGATTAATTTCTTTCAACAATTCTTCTAGCATGTCAATGCGCCTCTTGTGCATTTTGGCCCTCCTTTCATCATCTTCCTCGAAGAAGGCCAAATAACTATAAGCCTGTGAACTGTCTTGTATCAGTTCTATGTAATCTGAGGCCAAGGTGTCCAACTTGTAATATTCCTTGGCTTTGTTCAACCAGCTCTGGCAGCTCAGGAATACTTCTCTAGCGTCCTGGTAAGTGAGTAGGAATTTGTCAACAATTTTCTTTTCATAAGCCGAGACATCCAGGTCAGGGAATATCAGGTTTTTGATGTCACCACTGCAGATGTTTTCGTCGTCTTCCAACTTCAAATTGGACATATCTGGAAGAGAAAATTCAAAATAATAATAATAATAATAATTTCATAGGTCCAAGAATTTTAACTAATGAAAACTTAAATTAGTAAACTGTAGGTACTATGCTTGAAAGAAAAAAAACTTCCAAAATTAGAAATGCACACTTCAAATGGTGGGAACTTTGGGCCTTACAAGGTGGAGATCAGGATTCATCCTCTAAATTTTTGTTGAGGTATGCCAAACATGTTTCAAACCAATCCATGGTCCTTTTTTAGGAGAGCTTGAATGGTTTGCCAAGTAAGAACCGCTTGCCAGCATCTTGCAGCTGCCAGACCCGTTTACAAAATTAATAATGATGTCATGGCAGTGATATCAAGAGATGGAGCGACGACATAACTAACTGCTGTAGTGGGACGAACTTGGAGCAGATTTGCCAGACAGAACGAGGTGGAAAGAAATGGAGGCTTTAACCACAATAGGCAGTCCTTACATTTAATTAGGATAAATAAAATTTGACAAATATTTAACACAATTACTCACAGCATGAAATAATTAAATTAATTAGATAATTGATAATTAATTACATACTTACAATGTTCAATTTAATGAAATATTTAATGTGTTAGCATAATTGGTAAGGAATCAATAAAAGCTATTTTATTAGTATTATTTATAGTGATAATCAAAAACTATGTTGTAGGTGCTAACTTACCAGTAACAGCATCATTACTCATCTCCCCATCGCTCATCAGTCTATTTTTGGAGGCAGTCATAAGCAGTAAGCAGTACTTGGCCCAACAACGAGCAACATCTGCCGACCGGTGTTTAAGTGTCTCAACACTGGCCAAAAACGTCTCATCATTACTCTCTGATGCCATCATCTCCCCTTCATATATCTCAAGAACTGTGGACGCTGCAGCCAAGTGGTGCCTCGACTGAAAGAACCCATTTTGCTCTGCAAAAAACTGAGACAGTGTCGCAGAATTCAAAGCCCAATCTATAGGCTCATAATCAGAATACTGTAGCTGTCTACGTAAAGTAACATGACAGTATACGGCAGACTTCAAATTCTCCTTCAAAGTACCAAAGACTTGAGCCAAGTAGTACAGAGTTAGTGTATGCGCCTTTTCAAGTAGCATAAAGTCTGAAGCAGATGTTTCTTCTGAATTTGAAATGACTTGCTCAATGGGCAGTGGCATTTGCAGCGTACACTTAAACGCTTCATAAAGCTGTTTAGCTTTTAATAAAAAGCCTTTCGCTGTGTCAGGATTGTCTCTACTAGACCAAAGTATTCCGAGATTGTTATAGATGTTTAACAGAGTTGTGGTTACCTCTGGTTTCAGATGGTTCTCAGAGAGGATGTGCACGGCTTCTGTTAGAACCTTCTCACTGGCAGTCAGTTCCTCAGTGTCCATGTTAATAATGCCAATGTTTAAGAGTACAGTTCCCATCATCGCATCAAGTTTTACCTTGTCTAATTCAGTACTAGAATCAATTATTTTCAGCAGAGACTCGCGCATGTTTACTAATAAATCCCTTGCTTTATATTTCGACAAATAGGGATCGTTTTCGGGATCATTCTTACTCTCCTCATCAAGCAGCTTCCTGACTTTGCAGTAGCTTTCTTTAAAATCATTTAGTAACTCTTTCTCCGTCATTTTATCATGCGTCTCGACCATGGTTAGATTGATTAGCCAGCGATTCGAACTTATAACTCAGATACTTTGTGTACTTACTTGTTAATTTTGATTGTTATTGGAAAATGTCAAGTATCATTTACGCTCAATCTAAATTTATAAGAATGTAAATTACTATCAGTAATACGTAGGACCATACACAATACTCAACATAGTAACCTTGAATTACAGTTTCAGGTATAAAGGGTGGTTCGATTGTACTACTTGTACTAGGTGCACGATCCCGATCTAAGGGATTATAATCATGATAATCACGATAATCAAGTTTATGACCACGCAATAGAAATTCCATAAAAAGCAAAGTGCTCTTCGGTTTGGTATAGTCTGGCAGCTAAACTACTGCAGCCAGATGAATGACACTTCCAAATGTCATTTTACGAAATAATGATACCACATTTATTTCACTAGTGCTCGACTAAGGTCACGTAATGAATGATTTGATTATTGAACGAACGAAATATTTTATGAATGTCACATCCTTAGTTTAGTATATTTTAAATTAAAAGCGATACTTTTGATGGGTTCAAGGTTCATATTAATGAACAAAAACGACTTTTGCATTTCCACTCCGAACTGCAACCAAACTCAAAACTTTAAAGGCTTGGTCCGCTGATTCGGAATAATTTAAGTTTTTAAGTAAAGTAAAGAGATAGAAAAAAATATTAATGAGATCATAGTTGTTTCATTTATGGCAAAATGGGGAATGAGTTGAAAACTGGTAACTGATTTGACATGCTTCCAAATCGCGCTCTTACACTACTACTAACTAGAAAACATACAAAAAACCTTAAACCTTATTGAACAAATAATTTTATTAAAATTCGCTTTGAAAATTCACTATTTCAACATAAACGACGAAAATGAATTTCATTATATCGTTCATTCTTTCATTCACTCACTAACTCACATCACTATTTAATATTCGCCAAAAACTGACAACACTGAAAGTGTCATCTGGCTGCAGTGATTTATCTGCCAGACTATAGAATAGAATAGAAGAAATAGAAGAATAGAATATATTTCTTTGCAAAGAAGTCGGTGAAGAAAGTTTTTTTTTTTTGGTTAATTCTCCCCCTTCCATTTTCGGGGGGAAAGCAAAGGAAACTCCGTCCATACAGGAATATGGTGAAGTGAGTGAAGTGAGTCACCCGTGCTCACCACAGACAGAAGTTTTTTTTTGACAACATTTCATTTTTATAACACCTGAAAATGTATATTTGGTTCGAAAGCATTTTGCTTCCTGATCACTACAATATGTTTATATAATTTTAATATCGCTTATTATAAAAAGTAAAAAATAATTAAAAATATGTCCTAATTTTACCAATACTACCACACGATAGGTGAAACGCCTTTGCTTTTTTCACGATAAAAAATAAGCGATCATAATTTTGTATTTTTGACAACTTCAAACTTAAGGTCCGACCGCACGGCGCGGCAAAATTCGGCATACCGCACATGAACTGCAGCGGAACTGCAGCGGCGCGGCAAATTTTGCCTGTCAGTTCAGTAGTTCAGCAGCGTTCGAGCAAGATGGTAGAACCTGACATGGATGATTTTATTTACACGAAAATATAATAATCTAAAGTATCTAAACTAACAAAACAAGTAGTCAAAAGGAATAATAATATGGATCAGCAAGGATAGTCGGATATAAATAAATATATTTTTATAAATTTTATTACATAAATAACTTGCAGTTGCGCTGCCGCGTAGTGCGTGTTATCTCTAAGTGTGTATTCTGTGATGTAACGGAGTTACGCCCTTTTAGAATAAGCACAAGTTAATAAATTAATTATAAATTAAATACCAGCCCTAACGAAAAAATTAAACTGTCAGCATGTTCATCTTTTCAAACAAAAAACAGAGAACCATTAAAATTATAGGCTCAGAAATATGAAATGTTGTCAGTTCATCAGGATGGCTCGAGTGATATCTTATTTTCAGGTGAATTTTAGTATTTTTTTAAGTAATGTAGAGTTTATTGTTATTTTAAAAATATGAAATATAATGTAATAGTAAATTCACGAATATATCTAACTTAAATAAAATGTTTTCAGTAATTATTATAATTTCAAATGTGACCAATAGATGTCTCTTTAAAGGAAATAAACTAGGTATCGTTAGGCTGGCCTTATACTCGGAAATTCGATTTTCGAAGTTCACATCGTGCCGTTCCGCTCTCACTAATAGTTATTAATTTGAGAGTGAGAGGGACGGTGTGATACGAACTTCGAAAATCGAATTTCGGAGTAGCCCCCTGGTCTTATACTATGAAATTCGATTTTCGAAGTTCGTTTGTTGCCGTTCCGCTCATACTAATACACATTCATTTGAGAGTGAGAGGGACGGTATGACACGAACTTCGAAAATCGTATTTCGTAGTAGCCCCCCTGTTTCGATTTGTATAAGAAGATGGAGAAGATTGTCGTGGATTTGGGTAACAAGTGCAGCATAGGCTGCAACACATTATTGTAACTCTACTGTAGTTAATATATGTTTTTTGAGAAGTACAAACTGCGTTTAGTTTCTGGGACCCCTTTTCATCATGGTCCTTCGAACCGGATACGGTGCCTGTGGGATTCGACGGTCTACGGGGGTCCACGGTCACATCAGCGCAGTGACGACAGTTGTCACTGAGGGCACAGTATATATATAAGCTAAAGCAGTAGGGAATCTACGAACAAAACGGTCGAAACGAACGCACACATAGACGCGCGCTTTTACACGGCCCCTAAGCGGATCTCGCGGTGCTGTCAGTCGCGCGTGGCGCATTGCGACGAGCGGCCGTTTCTTCGTTTTAAGTAGGTGGTATACTTTTCGAGCTATGTCGGTGACTCTAGTTCTTCGGCGAATCTCCGTGTTTCGGATTCTGTCGCGCAAAGAAACTCCGAGCATAGCTCTCTCCATAGCTCGTTGAGCGACTCTGAGCCTTTCCAATAGGCCAGCAGTCAAAGACCACGTCTCAGAGGCATAAGTCATCACTGGGACTTAGAATAGTTCTTCTAAAAGTGAAACGACGGGGAACCTATGCCCGATTTTCCCTAAGTCCTAACTTTTAAAACACTTAGAAAATTCACGATCAAAAAATTCATGGACTTAGAAAAATTTGCATCAAATTTGGACTTGTGAAATTATTCGAAAATTTCATCTGTTGTTGTATAATTGCATAAGCGTTTACTATGGAAGCCTTAATGAAAGTCCAGTATGATTTGTACGAAAGTATTCAGAGAGCTCAATCCAATTGGAAAAAGACTCCTAAAGAACGGTTTTCAATAGAATACATGGAAACCAGGTTGGAGTCTGTTGATGAGACATGAGCACAGTTCCGTTTGACACACACTCAGGTCGTACAAGAATCGGATAAAGGTACATTAGCTTCCAGTTCTTTTGTCAAGGAGAGCGTTTATGATGAAACAGAAGAGTTGTACATTGCATATAAATAAGATTTGAAACGAATGTTGAGCAGATTTAAGGCAGTAAGTTCTGCGGCTGCCAGCAGTCAAAGAATGTCTGAAGAGACTAAGAAGAACAGTAAACAAATCCGATTGCCGAAGATAACTATACCACCATTTTCCGGTACTTAGACACAGTGGATCAGTTTTCGCGATTTGTTTACATCTCTTGTCCACAACAACAGTTCTTTGGATAACGTTCAGAAGCTCCACTATTTGAAGAGTCATCTTACTGGAGAGGCGGAACAGCTTCTGGGACAAATTCCCATTACTGCAGATAACTAAAGACATGTTGGGAGTTGTTAACAAAACGCTTTAACAACAAGAAATATCTGTCGAGCTGTATTTTAAAGAGATTGTTGAGTCAACGGAGCATCAATGTCGAATCTGCAAGCGCACTAAAGGAATTATTGGACACCACAAATAATTGTTTGTATTCGTTGCAGAACATAGGAGTTGACATAAAGAATTGGGACATCTTGGTGATACACATTCTATGTCTTAAGTTAGATGGTGAAACTCGTAAACAACGGGAGTTCAAAGTGAGTGAGACTACTGGTGACTTCTCTACTTACAAGCACTTCCAAGAGTTTCTGGAAACTAGATTTCGTGCGTTGGAGAATATTGATCCTAAATTCTTAAAGAATAACACTAATCAAAGGAGTACTTACCAGAACGTCTCGCACACTTCTCCAAAGGTTCATCATGTCACTGCGCCTTCAGCGCCGTTATGTAATTATTGTTCTGAAGCGCATAAAATTATGTTCTGTAAAGGTTTCTCAAAATGGACATAGATTCTCGTCGTAGCTTCGTCCAAACAAACAATCTATGTTTCAAATGTTTGAATCCAGGTCACGCTGTGTTTAATTGCCGTCAAACCACGAGGTGCCATATATGCAACAAAAAGCATCACTCTTTGTTACACCCCAGAAATCAAACTGATTCAACTGAATCTAATGTCGGGCCAAATCACTCGGTTGAACGCAAAGTTGTTGCACATGCTAATACCACGGATGCACAACCCACTGAAGTTAGTTCATAAGATGAGACCACAAATTTCACAACCTGCTTTTCGACCAGTCATAGTCAAGTTTTGTTGGTTACGGCTTTAGTTAAGGCTCAATCGAAAGCAGGCACGGGTATAACAATTAGGTGTTTACTCGATCAGGGGTCTCAGGCTTCATTCATCACGGAACCTGCTGTTCAGCTACTTGGGTTGAAGAAACTACCGCACAAAAGCGCTATATCGGTTCTAGGAGGTGACGAGAATGCTAATATAGCTTCTAAGTCAATGATACAAGTCAACATTCAGTCACTTCATGATCCGAACTTTGTTGTAGGCGTCAACGCTTTTGTCCTCAGCAAACTCACATCAATTCTTCCTGACAAGAGAGTTGTGGTCGAGCTTCATTCAGAGTTTGCAAATTTAAACTTAGCTGATCCAAAGTTTGACATCCCAAACAAAATCGATATGCTCTTGGGAGAAGATGTTTATAGTCAAGTTATACTGGATGGGATTGTCAAGGGTTCTTTAGGAACACCAATTGCGCAAAAAACTGCTTTGGGTTGGATTATATCTGGTCCAGTGGACATGAACGGTTCTATAGCTCGAGATGTTAGTGTCAATCATGTACTTGTCAATGAAAATGACATGCTCAAACGATTTTGGAAACTTGAAAGTGACACACTCGTTTTAGATCCCAAGGAGTGTTATACCGAAGAAGAGAAACGGTGTCAAGAGATTTATGCTGCTACAACAACCAGAGATAAGTCTGGTCGGTATATTGTTAAGCTTCCATTTCGAGAAGCAAGCCCAGAATGTGCAAATGGAAATTCTGAAGCTATAGCTGCTAGACGTTTTTCGTTCCTAGAAAAAAAGCTGGAAAAAGATGTAAATCTCAAAAAATCGTATAGTGATGTAATTCAAGAATACGTAACATTAGGACACATGGTGGAGGTAACTGATTTTGATGAAAATCGTGAAAAGTCCTACTACTTACCTCACCATGCATTCGTTAAAGAAGACAGAAGCACTACTAAGGTACGAGTTTTCTTCGATGCTTCGTGCAAAAATAGTCATGGAGTCTCCCCGAATGATTCGCTTTTGGTAGGTCCTACTATTCAACCCAAACTGCATCATTTAATAATGTGTTGGCGTCAGTATCCGATATGTTTGGTAGCAGACATCGAAAAGATGTATACTTAGACAGGTATTAGTGGACGAACATGATGCGGACTACCAAAGAATACTTTGGCGGGATGACCCTAATAAACCTCTTACACATTATACATTATTAAGAGTTACTTTTGGAACTGCGTCTGCTCCCTACCTTGCTGTGCGCTCACTGCATCAAGTCGCATACGATAAAGGACACAACCTGCCGATGGCTTCTGAAAGGGTTCTGAATCACTTTTACGTGGATGACCTTTTAACAGGTTGTGAAACAATAGAGGAAGGGAAGCAAATCTATAAGGAAATAAATAGTCTACTATCAAGAGGTGGATTTGAACTTCAAAAATGGAGTAGCAATAAAGAAGAGTTAAGAGAAATAGTTTCAGTAGAGAAAAAAGAAGTGAAAGGAAATATGGAAATAAAGATTGATACGGTTATCAAAGTATTAGGTCTTACCTGGAACCGAAGCAGTGACGAATTTGAATATACGGTGCAGCTGCCAGAATTGAGATTTCCTGTAACAAAAAGGAAGGTAATATCTGACATATCTAGATTGTTTGATCCTCTAGGTTGGTTAGCTCCAGTCATTGTGTCAGCTAAAATATTCATTCAAAAGTTGTGGTTATCAGGCATTGAGTGGGATGACGAAGTACCCCCTCAATTGCTAAAAGAATGACTTAGCTATAAGGATACATTAAGTCAACTGACTAAATTCAAACTGCGTCGGTGGATACATACCAGAAAAAATGATGAGACTCTCGAATTGCAAGGATTTTGCGATGCGTCTGATGATGCATATGCTGCTGTAGTACATACCCGCGCTGTAGACTGCCAAGGAAATGTACATGTGTCGTTAATTACCAGTAAAACAAAGGTTGCTCCTATTAAGAAAATGTCTATACCACGACTTGCACTGTGCGGAGCAGTCTTGCTTGCCAAGTTATTGAAAGAAGTCTCAAGAGTCTTGAATGTGAACAAGATGAACCTCCATCCCTGGACTGATTCCTCAATTGTTTTATCTTGGCTGAACAGCCGACCAAATCGTTGGAAAACATTCGTAGCGAATCGGGTTACTGAAATTATAACTTCAATAGAACCAACTCAATTCAATGGGCACATGTCTCGTCCAAGGAGAACCCGGCAGACTGCGCTTCGAGAGGCATACATCAGTTTACCGATGAACAGCTGTGGAGAGAAGGGCCATTGTGGCTGAAACAAAGAAATATAAATTATACGACAATTGTCACAAGGACTACACACTTAGAAGAAAAGTCAGATAAAGTATGTTTAGTAACTACCTGTGAAACTGATGTTGAAGAAGAAGTGATGAGCAAGTTTTCTTGTTTGAGAAGACTTATCCGTGTTGTAGCTTACTGCAAAAGATTTATAAAGCATTGTCGAAAGGAAAGAACTCCAGATTGGCTTACCACTTCAGAAATATCAGACAGTCTAAATACATGCATAAGGATCACACAGCAAAAGCATTTTAAAGAAGAATTATATAACCTGAAAGAAAAAACATCATTAAATAAAAAGAGTAACTACTTACCTTGCAACTTAAGTAGATTGAAGAGATGCCAACTTACCCAGAGAATGGTGCAGGAATTCTGGCATCGCTGGTCTCGTGAATACCTAACGCGGTTTTATCATCGTTATAATTATAAGTGGTCACATCAAACACCCGAACCTTTAGTTGGTAATGTGGTGCTTGTTAAAGAGGATAATTTACCTCCTGCTAAGTGGTTATACGGTCTTATTATTGAGAAACATCCTGGTTTGGACGGCGTTACACGTGTTGTCAGTTTAAAATGCAAGAATAGTGTTATTAAACGACCTGTAAGCAAATTATGTTGTTTACCTATTGAATAAAAATGTATCTTGTTAATACTTGTTTCAAGAGAATATACATTTTAGTTGACTTTAATGTTGTGAGTGTTATTATGTGCCTTATTTGATTTTGTTGTAATGTGAGTAGAAACATAAACTTGCAAATTGTTTTAATGAAGTTTCATGTTGTTATGTTTTTCTTAAGTTAAAAAAAAAATGTCCTTGATTTAAGGACTGCGTTCCTCATTGCGTCCTTGGCGGGCGGTATGTTTAAGCGCGTTCATGCAAAGCTATATATAAGTAAATGTAATAAAATAGTTCATCTATTGAACAACAGATGGCTCGAGTGGTATCTTATTTTGAGGTGAATTTTAGTCTTTTTTTAAGTAATGTAGAGTTTATTGTTATTTTAAAAATATGAAATATAATGTAATAGTAAATTCACGAATATATCTAACTTATAAATAAAAAAAATTCTGTAATTATTATAATTTCAAATGTGACCAATAGATGTCTCTTTAAAGTAAATAAACTAGGTATAGTTAGGCTGTTTCGATTTGTATAAGAATAGTACTAGAGCCCACGACCAAAACCATGTCTCATAGCAATACGGCAAAAACCCTATAAAATCGTTAGATTGTATGATTCTGAACCCGACTAGGTGTGTAGTAACGGTCGAAAGTATAGCAACTGCGTGGGAGGCCATTTCTGCTGTCAAAAAAAAAGGCAGTCGGTATTATAGCAATACGTCTGATAGTGAAAATGTACATAGATTGAGATGTGTAGCTTAAAGTTGTCTGATAGAGAAGGTGCTACACTTAATTTGTCTGATATAAATTTTTTGCACATATGGACAACTTATTTTATCATGTCCAACAATTTTCAGACATATTGCTATGATACCGATCGGTAAAATTTGTTAATATTTTCAAAACGGTCTCAAAATTTAATGCGTTCACATTTCCGTCTGAAAATTGTTTTGTTCGCATCAAATAACCAAAATTTACTAATAAAAAAGATTTTCAGACGTATTGCTATGAGACATTTTTTTTGTCTCATTTTTATTTTTTTTAAGTGATTTTACGGGTTTGCGCTACACCACTAACGTCTGAAAAATATGTTTCCGGTATCTCAGAACTATCATTCAACTACAGTCTGCAAATCAGACATATTGCTATGATGCAGTTCGGTAAAATTCTTTGACAATTTTGAAAATTCGGTCAGATCAAACGCTACCCGGAAAATGTCTGATATTGGTATTTTCGAGTTCAGGATAATCGTATCTATCGATTTGATGCGGTTTTGGCCGTATTGCGATGAGACAAAAATTTTGGTCGTGGGCTCTCGTACTAGAAGCTTAAGAAGATTGTCGTGGATTTGAGTAATAAGTGCAGCGTAGGCTGCAACACATTATTGTAACTCTACTGGAGTCAATATATGTTTTTTGTGAAGTACAAACTGCGTTAGGTTTCTGGGACCTCTTTTATTCAACAATAAAAAAAGACTACCAGCAAAACTTGCACGGTTTAATCATAAATCCAAATTTCACAATTTCACACCATCTCTTTATTTTTATTATTATTATTTTTCAAGATTTACTTTTATTTATAACATCTTGGATAATCGGCTTGGGATTTCTTAATTATAGATTATCAAAACATAAGTAAATCATTATATTAGCATAATTTATTTAATCACATTGTACTGATAAAAATATTATTTTAACAAATTTTCATGCTATTACTATTAACTCGTGAACTTCTATATTTCGAATTCCAGTCAATATTTTCAAAACATTCAAAATGATTTTACGAATCAGGTGATTCCCAAAAACTTAATATTTCTGACGACACAATTCATGTGACATTCGACATCAAAATCGTATGGTATTTTCAGTCTTACCTGTCCTATTTGATAAACAAAATTCTAACCTCAATGTGCAAAATTTTGTAAAGAATAAGGTCTATTATGTTATCAAATAAACATGAGGTTATATATTGTATTTAATTTTGCTGATATTTTATCTCTAGTTCCTTTATTTACGATGAAATAGTTACAAAATAACAAAAAAGAGACGTTTTGAGGTTAGAATTTTGTTTACCAAATAGGACAGGTAAGAATGAAAATACCTTAAGTTGCCATTTATTTAATTTTCACAAGTTTTTAATTCACTTAGGTAATTTCGTCTCTATATAGGTAAATAGATTTACAGAAAGAAAGGCGAAATAGTGCATGTATAATTTGTAAACGCGATTTATATTAGCAAAACGGCGAATTGAAACCCTCCATTTTTGAAGTCGGCTAAAAACAAAGAACCTTTTAATTAATCAGCATAGTTTCCCTTTTGCCGTGGAATGCCACACACCCATTCACACATTAAGAAGGTAACGAACTAAGTTACTAGGTAATATAGTAAAAAGAAAATATTTACCAGAGGTAGAAAAAATACTAAATAAGTAACTACATAAATGTAATTCCAAATAAAACAATAAAATTTGGAACTGTGATATCACGATATTTGCGATGATTTTTTTAAATGTTAAAAAGCTTTAGACCCTTTCTTTCTTTCTTCCCTTTGGACTCTTGAAAAAATAGTTCTAAAATTATCTACCCTACTGAGCTGGCAATGTCACATTTTTGGTGATTTTTTGCGATTATTTCACAGAAATTGTATGAAAGTCTCAAATGTGCGTCTGTAGTGCACTTCGTTTTTAGTGTATTAATGTGTCCAATGCAATGATTAATCGTGATGGACTTTTATTTTCGTATTAAAGGGATAAAATACTATATCTCGTTTAATAAGAAAATAAAAGTCCATCACGATCAATTGACAACATTTCATTTTTATAAACACCTGAATATGTATATATGGTTCGAAAGCATTTTGCCTCCTGATCACTGCAATATGTTTATATAATTTTAATATCGCTTATTATAAAAAATAAAAATTAATTAAAAATATGTCCTAGTTTTACCAAAACTACCACAGGATAGGTGAAACGCCTTTGCTTTTTTCACGAGAAAAAATAAGCGATCATGATTTTGTATTTTTGACAACTTCAAAGTACAAGAGGGGCAACTCTGAAATTCTATTTTCGAAGTTCGTTGCATACCTTCTCTCTCACTCTCAAGATAATGACTATTAGTATGAGCGGAACAGCACGAAGCGAACCTCGAAAATCGAATATTGGAGAATAGGCCCTGACATTGACAATTTGAAATTGACGTCAGTTTTTTTTTCTATAGAGAAAAGACAAAGGGATAAGTGTTTATTCTGTGATAGTATCGGAGATACGCCCTTTTAGAATAAGCACAAATTAATAAATTAATTATAAATTAAATACAAGCCCTAGCGAAAAAATTTAACTGTCAGCATGTTCATATTTTCAAACAAAATGCAGAGAACCATTAAAACTATAGGCTCAGAAATATGAAATGTTGTCAATTATTGCATTAGACAAATTAATACACTAAAAACGAAGTGCACTACAGACGGATATTTGAAACTTTCATTCGATTTCTGTGAAATAATCGAAAAAAATCACCATAAATGCGACGTTGTCAGCTCAGTAGGGTTGCACCCTCTTAAGTGGGTGAGGTACGGCTCGACGACTTTACTCGCCTGTGTGTCAGTCTTAATTACGCGTACTTTTAGACTGACAGTATGCTTTAGTGTAGGTATTCGGTCACAAAATACGTCTCGAACGCGTTCGCGTTAAAATGTCACTATGAGAACAGTTTGTTGCCGTTTCGCTGCTAATTATTCCATAGTAATTGAGACATGTACGTGAACTGAACGCATTCGAGACGTTTTTATATGCGAAAACAGAGGCTCTGCTTTAGAGTGTTTCCACACCAATCGGTGGATCATCGATCGATTGGTGTGGGTGCGTTGGTCTAGTAGAAACAATCGATCAACGTCGACTGTTCCATTCTACCATCGATCGATAATCGACCAATTGGTGTGGTAACACCCTTATACTATGAAGTTGTATTCGTGCCGTCTCGCTTACACTATATTCATTAATAGGAGCGTGAGTGAGAGGGATTATTATTTATTAGGAAACACTCGCAGCGCCTCTGGTAGCGCGTAACAGCAAACAAACTAATCTCCAACAAGTACTCCGAATAGGAGAGCAATGGGTACAGTGCAATTTTTTACGGGAAAACCCTTCCATTACATTACATATAACTACGTATATATATATATATATATATATATACTCTAATTATTATTAAAAACAAAAGTGGCCCAATTCAGAAAAAACATTCAGCTTTTACATTTCCGTTTACAATCATAACGTCATCAAGCCAAATAAATACTGATAAGCCTCAGGGTCAGTTTCAAGGCTTATTCATACATTCTAGATCAACGACACAGTTAAAAAAAACTACAATAAAAAAGATACTAATTACTAAAAGCAGCTTATCTTACAAATTGCGTACAGTCAATCTCAAAAACTGAACAATGCTTTGTCGCAGTCAACAATAGTGACAAGGTTGAAATGTGAAACAGTTGCAGTTTCTTTTGACACTGACCGTACCTAAAAGTACACTATGGTACGTATAATGACACATAACACATACGCATAATGACACATACGCATTATAACAACAGCCGCGAACATATTTGTTTTTTTTAAATGCGTCTGTCATTCTGCGTGTATGACATTCCGCGTGCTCAAAATGTGTCATTATGCGTAAGATCCAAAGTACAGTCAAATCCATAACATCAGAGCCTTTTGTGTAAATTTTTCGTTGAAAAAACGTCTCGTACGCCTTCGCGCAACCGTCTCCATCATGAAAAAATTGGCATCGCCACTAGCGGTACGAATCAGAAACAAACTAATCTCAGCATTTGACACTTCAACGCAAACGCGTTTCGAGACTTTTTGCAACGAATAAGTTTCTGTCAAAAATTTAATTTTTTACACAAGCTTTTTTTGTTGTCTGTACTTGCATTGCATTGTCATCCGTCCTACACATGTGTACCAAATATTAAGTCAATCGGGCCAGCCGTTGAAGACACAGCAGCCATACAAAACTATACAAAGACGAAGGTTCTTTTTTTTACAAGCGCGTCTGAAGCGACGGATTTTTAACTTTTTAGAAAGGTGTGGGGGGGGGGGGGAATAGTAAATAAATTAGGGAAGTTCACTTTGGGCAGCAACAGCAACTCTTAAAAATAATTACAGGGTAATGAACAATAAAAAACACCGTAAAAACGCTGAATACCGAGCGTACTTGTTCAGTTAACTTTAGAACGATACGAATGAAATAAGTGTTGTCAATGTCCATACTGTCTTAATATACACGTGCCGGCACGTAAGTCTAGCGCTGACGTTTCACTTGGAGGCGATCTGCGCATGTGTTCTCCCTACGGATACCTTATTTTATAATTCTGTGCATACAAGGTCAGCGTTAGACTTTCGTGCCGGGGGTTTGACTAAGTACTTGTACTTAACATAACCAGATGCAGAAAATGTTGAGCTCTTTAACCGTGATGGTGCATAGTTTCTTTGGCTGTTGAATGTAACACGCAATTGCTAAAAATATCTACAAAGGGGTAAATAGCAATTCAATCATTGGCTCCCACTTTTTTATAGACTGGCCATTCTTGCCTAGATAATGTTAAAAGGCTAATTATTTGGGCGCCAACACTAAGGTAAATTTAGTATAGCCCAGGGGTGGCCAACAGGTCGATCGCGACTGTTAGTCCAGTCAATCGTGGCAAGGCAAAAAATATTAATACGTAGACCAGAACGTGTTTCACTTAAGGTTTCATGAAGTATGTAATTGGTAGATCGCGCAGGGTTTTGTTAATAAACAGGAGATCTTGGGTCTAATCAAGTTGGCCACCCCTGGTATAGCCTATGTAGTATCTAAAAAGGACATAACCATGGTTAGGACCAGGGCCCTATTTTATAAAGCTATAAGATACAATTTACAAGCGGAACTCTCAATCTAACACATAGGGTCAGAAAGAAACTTCCGCTTGTAAATTGTAGCTTGTAGCTTTATAAAATAGGGCCCAGTCATCGCAAAAACAAAGACCAGCGTCAAATAGTTGGCGACACCAAAAGTGGCCAAAAAGTTAGCAACACGAACCTTATTTCAACTGTAACAATGACGTGTTGCGATCTACACTCACGTGCAAAAATAAAGGGTCACTTTTCATACAACTTTGTATGGAAAGCGACCCTTTATTTTTAGCTCGTGACTTTTATTTGGCTATTTCGGGTGACACGAACTATTTGACGCTGACTGGACATAGAACAGGATTAATATAGGTACAGTCGCCATCAGATATATCGTAGCGGGCGAGGTCCTCAAATACTTCGGAGCAGCCTTAAATTTCAATAAATTAATTACAACTGTAAGGTTAATAACATCAGAACACGCAATTAGTCACAAATATAATAGCAGCGACTTTTCAATAAAATCGGGACGTCACAGATCGTCAAAGATATCGATGCAGACAGGCTGACCATAAAGATCGGAACATTTTTGGAAAATATACCTTAACTTTGTGACAAACAGTTTAAATTACGTTGTGTTTATAATAAAACTAGTTTTATAAAATAGAACTACATGTTTTGACTTATAACAGCAGAAGAAGAAAAATTTTATTCTTAAAAAAAGTATAATAGCAATTTAGTGGCCAGTAACAATTTACACTTTAGACAACAAAAAAGGTTTTATGTTACTAACACGGTGAATTATGCATGCAGACGCGTACACTATATAGGTGACATATCTTTCATTTTGGCATGACGTTTGAGCCTTATTTGTATTTTGTTTGGAATTCGAATCTATCATCATATACGTAAGGTTTATTTTCCACATATGTTCCGATATTTAAGATCAGCCTGACTGTGTCGATACCTTTGACGGTATGTGCTTCCTGATATTTTTAGCTCATTGAACGTCCCGAATTTATTGAAAAGTCGCTGCTCTTATATTTATGACGGATTGCGTGTTCCGATGTTATTAACCATATTTAGTGTAACGAATTTATTGAAATTTAATGCTGCTCCGAAATATTTGAGGACCTCGCCCGCTACGATATATCTGATGGCGACTGTACTTAAGTAAGATTTTGATTATCTAGTATATTTTCGCAATTAACATTTGACCTTTTTTAGTTGCATTTCTGGCATAGTTAATGCTCTATTAAAATTAATGTGTTGCAATTTTTTTTGCGATGACCTGTCTGGGCTATGGACATACGTAACATAACATTGTGTACTGGGTATTGGTAACAGATTACAAGGGATAACCAGCCCGGCTAGCACGACAGCGCACAAGAGTCGCGTCGCGCGCGAGATAGATTACGCGTCCCTTTCTAGAACGAACAGTAAGAAAAAGACGGGCAATCTATCTCGCGCGCGACGCGACTCTGGTGCGCTGTCGTGCTAGACGTGCAGGGCCCTATTTTATAAAGCTACACGTTACAATTTACAAGCGGAAGTCTCTACAGGTGTATCAGATACCCCCTAACAATAATCCACTGGGGTATATAACCATAGCTATAGAAGCTAAAAAAAATATTTTGAAAAAAATTGGAGTAATTTTTTTTTTATATTTTCTATAGGAATGATTATAGTTAATACTACCATTCCTATAGAAAAAAAAAATACTCCAATTTTTTTCAAAATATTTTTTTTCAAAATAATTTTGTGACTTGTAGCTTTATAAAATAGGGCCCAGAGCATCGAGACAGGTTTTCCCCATCTACTTTCTACATACAGTTTTTAGCAAATATTTATTCATGGTTGGCACATTTCCCATAGCATTTGGAGCATCTTTAATTAAATTAACAGAGGAAATGTGTTCAAATTACTTAAAAATAAGGAAGTGTATTGATTTAAACATTTAACTCCTAGCTTATTCATATTCCTATTAGTCACCTTATTTAACATAATATTTTCCTTATTGGTAAGTAATAAGTATTAGGTCAACTTTATTTTCGTTTGCATCCATCACTTCTATCAGGAAAGACAAATAAAAAATTGCCTCATTGCCAATTGTGTTTTGTATACCTTATTACCTAGCATTTAAGTATTGTTTCGAGACTTCAAATAAATAAAATAGTCTTTTACAACTTATAACCATTAAAACAGGTAGTCAATTTAAAATAGCTCTAAAGATAAATTCAGTAGGTATAAAAAAACCAGCACACTATGGCCAAAATGCTAGAAAAAACATGTTTCTTTAACAGAGAATCCTAATAATCTGTAATTCCTAAATTAATTTATTTTCTATTATTTGTCTTAGCGGCCATGGTGCAAATTTGAAGTGTCTACCTTTTATGTTTCGAAAGATACAACTCTGTGACAGACGGACGGACAGATGGACGAAATGGGTCTTGTTTGTACGCCTAGGGTATGGAACCCTAAAACTACATGCTGTGAATAGTGGGTTGTCAAAGCTATACACACTATCCAATGTTAGGCTGGGGTTCACATGGCAACGTCCTGGACATTTTTTATGTGTACATCTTATCAAACAAATAGTGGCATAGTAAATACTTTGCGCATAGAGCTGTTGAAAAGTTGTTTGTACTGCAAAAAAATATAAACATATATAAATACTCACCAGACTTGTCAAGCAAATGAATACTTGGGAAGCTAACTATAGCTGGATCATAGTTCATCCCTAGGTTCACATAGTTTGATAGCAGCCCTAAAATCTACTGTTATAAATGCGTTTTCTATTACGATTCCCAAAATTTCCATACCTTCCAGTAGTCAGCATATTTTGTATGAGACAAAGTTATAAATATATGAAGCCAGAGGCCAATAATTACGAACCCATTTCAGGTTCCTGATCTTCCATTGACATAGTCCTTGGTGGGGTTGTGTGGTTCATCTGGGAAAACACTTCTTTCTCGCCAAGAGCTAGTGGATCAGGCTGCGAATGGGCCGGTGGTGCGTACACCATCATAGGAGACGGTGACGCTGGTCGGACCGTACCAGTCCCACCGGTAGCTTCCTGCTCCTCCAAAAACCTGTCCATGTAATCCGTATGCCCAGGGTGGAGAGTATACTTCTTCTTCTCTAATCTAGCCTTGTTTGCAAATATGTCATGCCGCTCCGTCTTCTTCCAGATATAATAGAACTGGACTAGTTCACCCCCAGAGCGTGTTCGCACTTTATTCTGTCTGATGAGGTGGAAATCTTTACCATGTGCTTTGAGTCCATTCTCAAAATTACGGCATTCTTCTTCGGACCACAAGCTGGCATGGGGCGGGGTTTGAGCGGAGATGCGTCGACGCCGCAGCGCCTCCTCCACATTGTGGCCACACTGCTGGAGCAGGAACAAGGCTTCCTCATCATCTCGCAGTTGCTTACCTCTCGGTACGGCTTCGATGCCACTCGGCGAACTTAACGCACTGTTCCTCCTCATGTAATCCTCGATTACATTCTCATCTAATATGCTGGGGTTCCAGAGCAGTTTATCCTCATTCTCGTATGGCAGAGCGTCGTCATAGCTACACAAGCCTTCTGGAATGCCTGCTTGGTAATCGCTCCCCACCATAATAGTTTTCTTCCAATCATCTTCGTCTGGGCTGTAGTCATAGTCTTCCTCTTCTTCAGAAGGGGGCCGTGAGCCAGAGCGGAGGCATCTTGTTGCTTCGGGGCTGGTGGTTTCAGTGTAGAGCTGCTGTAGCTCAGACTCGGGTTTTTCTACTTCTTCTGGCACAGGCTCGGGAACAGGTTCCGGGGCAGGCTTCTCCATCTTCTTGTCTAGGCCGTAGAGAGCTAGCAATTCATCCAGTGGCATGTCCCCTTCCTGTTGCAGGCTGTTTAGCTCGGCCTTGGGGTCCTGCTGCTCTCCCGCCGCGAGTGCTTCCTCTTCGTCCAATGTGCGCTCGTCGTCGAAATCATTCACCATCATGTCAACCGTGGGCTCGAAGAGAGACTTGTCGCTCCCCACGTCCATACTGGCATCGTGTTCACTTACACTGGACACCAGCGCGCAATCTGACATGACTATTGGCTTCACTAGCGCACCATCCACAGTCACATTACAAACACTCGGTACTCTCACCGTTCCGGATTACTGCGGCTGGTCCGTGTAGTTTAACAATAATTTAAACGAAATACATCACATTTAAGACATTTTATGTAGATTTTTAGAGCTAAATACGTAAAACAAAACAAAAATATTTTGACACGAAATCAACCATGTCTGGGAAATGGAGATGTCAAGCTATAACCGAGTTTTCTGCTAAAAATTGGTAGAAATTGGTAGAAAAAAATCTCTTTGTTATCTTATTATGCTTATTATGCTACGGCCACATTAGCGGGATTCGGCGAAGGTTCGCCTTATCGCGGCGTGTGTGGACAGACAGTTCGCTTTATCGCGAATCATTCGGGCGAACTCGAACTGTGTTCGGGCTCCTGTGGGTATCTAGCGCAGATAAAAGGATTTTATCGCGACAGAGTTCGTGTTCGTGCAAGTGTCTACACTTCGTCCTTTGAAATTTCTAAAATGTACGTCAATTTTGAGAAGTGACATTTCAATAATTATTTACAGACATACAATACAAAGCAAATGCTTCCTCTATCTTTTTATTTCTTTGCACTTTTGGTCCATTTTCCCGCCAAATTAAAAGTTGCGCGACATAGTTCGCCCGAAGTTTTTACCGTGATAATTTGTTTAAGGATGGCCACGTAGTTCGTGGTTACACGAACTCGAACTTTTATCGCGACAACGCGACACGAACCTTCGCCCGCTAATGTGGCCCAGGGGTTATCGATGTGACAATAATTGTTTATACGCATAAACAGAGCAAGTCAGAAAAATATAAGACTTGAAGTGTGTGACATTAAAATTAAGACGATATCGAAACACTGGCAAGAACAGCAAAATTATTATCTTTGTTACTAATAAAAGCATTATTGCCAAATATTTGCAAATGAACACCTTTTCTTCTAACTTACTCAAACCATTTAAGCAATAACTCGGCAAAACCTGCAAGAAATTGTTGTATTATTTTATTTCCAAACAGAAGAGACATCATTAGAATAAAAATAAAACATACATACTATTACAACAAAACATAATTCTTGTCTTGGTCATGAGAAATGAAATAATTGCAGAAAAAATTAAGCGCAGAAATAAATCTACGACAAGTACGTTACGCTTTGTATAACGTTAGGTATTAATTTTCTACTATTTTAGTAGCTAACTTATAAGTGGTAATACTGACTTGCGTTTTGATCATTTTTGCCAACCAAATCGCTCGACTATTATTTTATTTGTACTGGAAATACTGCATGAAATGGAAAGTTTTATCTATGTCGACGTCGGAATGTTGGTTCCCCTGAAATTTACCTGGTGTACTTGTTAACAAGATAACATTATTTGTTTGCGTAATCTGTTGTATGTGGGTGCAGGCAGAGTTGAGTTGTCAAATGCATTGTGTATGTGCTTCATGGGAAAAAGTGTTGATAAAATTCGCTTCCAAGAAAAGAAAAAATGCGGTTTGAGGGAGGCTGGGAGATAGTTAAATAAAACATAGTTCCTGTTACTTACTTTTAAGTGTCATTTATAATGTTACGGTGCATTCTGCTAATTTTGGCTATCGTCAAAGTTTGTGTCGGTTTTTCCGACGTCGGAAAATGGGATTTACCGCTCGGCGGGGTGAGAACTCAATATTATTATGATATTTAGGCTCAACTGACTGCTTTGAATAATGTAACTGTATTTCTAAATGCTTTGTATAACATCAATGATCAAGGTTGCTACATTATACAATGTTATGTATGTCTCAAGTGCCGCCCTGACTCATATCAGAAACAGAACGCGAGTTAAAAGCTGAACGTTTATGCTATCTCAGTTGATCAAAATGGAAAATTATTATTAGTTTCAGTTACCTTTTATGAACCATTAAGAGCAGCTAAAAAAAAACTTATGTTTGTGTTTTTTTTACAGGAGTACTGCGATTTTACTTTAGCTAAATCTTTATTTAAAGACTCGAGAGTTAAAGTAACAAGTAAGTTAACTATGCTATGTTACATAATTTCAAAAAGTACAAATATTAGAATAAATATTCCAATTGGAGATACAGGGCCTGATTTTTGAGAGCACATCACTTAGTACCATTTGAAAGTTGAAAAAATTGTTTATTGCTGCGAAACTATGGCTCAAATTAAAATTTCAACTAGTTGACAAGATTAATTAGAGTTCTACCTAATATTTCACCATTTTCGAGTGTTATTTCCGCATTATGTGCCTTCAAAATCGTGCCCCTGTAGTCTCTGTCTGCCCCTATGGGAGAGAGGCATGACGGTATGTATGTATGGAGATACGGTGATGAAATAATTTTATTGACTATCAATTAATAAAACAATTAAGCAACCAACTTTATTAATGTCAATTTTATTATGAGTATGACTAATAGTTGTTTAACTTGTTTTTAGCTATCCCTAGTATAGCTTCTTGGCATAGATTACACAGTAAATATTATTGTGTGACTCATGCGTATTGCAATCCATATCACCAATTATTTGTGTATCTCAGCAAATTCGGTTTTGAATTTGAAATCCATAATAATTCACTCACAATGCTACACAACAACTAAACATTAACTATCCATTGATCATAATAGTTGTTGCTCAACTCTAGTGACCTTAGTGACCTTTTCAGCTGGCCAATCAGAATGCAGTTATCACCAATTTTGGCTTGGCTTAATTTTATCTCATATAAATTATATTCCACCCCTCTGTACTAAAGCCACTTTAAATACTATAAGATAAAAAAATATATATATGACATTTCTTCTCTATTACGTTGTCCTTTGTATGTATCAACTGTGTAATCCATGCCATTGAGAATACCTGATACAATAGGGAATATGCATTAGAAAAAATATCACATATGAAAATATCGTAAAAAAGATGTCAAAAAGTGAAATTAAAAGTATATTTATTGGTCAAGAAATACTGAAAATAGGTATAAAAGATTTAAACTACTAATGAGTCAGAGATTAGAAAGAGAGTCATTTGTCACAGTGCTCATATAAACTCCATATAAACCACCACTATTGCATAAATATCTTTTATTATTATTATTATTTTTATTATATTTAAATTCGGTTTTTCTAGAAAGAGATAGAGACAAATCTTTGATAGCTTATATCTCAGTTATTTATAGTTATTTGAAAAATATTTTTTTATATTGTTTTCTACATAAATAAGCTTTTAATGTGAGCCACGATATAAATCACAAATGTACCCTATTAGTTTAATATTCAATTGTTTTGCAGTTGGCTGTGACATTGCGGATGCTAATCTCACCGTATCATACCGCTGGGAGCAAAGCACATGCTCTCCTGACTACTTCCATTACTTTGAAAAGGTAACAACTTTATTACCGTCTCGATCACTTGCATTTTCCTTATAACTACTTAACTACTAATCCTATCCTACTAATATTATAAATGCGAAAGTTTGTATGGATGGATGTTTGTTACTCTTTCACGCCCAAAACGGCTAAATGAAATTTGGAACAGGTCTGGAATAACACATGGGCTACTTTTTATCCCGGAAACGCAAGTTTCCACGGGATAGCGTTAAACGAATTCTTTGCAGACGAAGTCGCGGGCGACAGCTAGTATTATAAATGCGAAAGTTTGTGAGGATGGATGGATGGATGTGATGATGTGTATTAAGTGGGTGACAGACGACTATGTTCGCGTACTTACGGCTCGAAGACTACTCGCCTGTGTGTCAGTAAGTACCCGTACTTAGACTGACACAGTAAAGCCTTAATTACGTGAATTTACTTGCCCGTCTGTCACCCACTTAATACACATTTGAAATGTATGAAACTTAGAATAAATGAAGCTTTATTATTACTTTTATTAATCTAACTGTTATGTATAGCTATAGGATACTAACTGACGTATCTGTATGTCTAATAAATAAAGTTGTCTATGCTGTCATGGCCGTGTTTGATATTCAATATTGGCGACGAGGATGCTAACTAATATAATAAATGCGAAAGTATGGTTGTATGGATGGATGTTTGTTTGTTACTCAATCACGCCAGAACGGCCCAACGGATCTGGATGAAATTCGGCACGTAGATAGAGAAAAGTCTGGAATAGCACATAGGCTACTTTTTATCCCAGAAAATTGCGTAGTTCCCGCGGGATAGCGATAAACGAATTCTTTGCAGACGAAGTCGCTGCCAACAGTTAGTGTTATTGTAAAATGAACACCATCAAAGATAGACTCATCAGTATGATAAGGAATCTAACAATCATGAGAAACATCACTTTAACTAAATCAACTGTTTAATCTTTCAGCGTATTGTTGACTGCAAGAAACCACCAAGCGATGTGGTGGGGAACAAAACATTGCTTCCACACGCTACACATGAATTCAAATTCTTGTGTCCGAGCAAGCAGCTTTTCCCTCTAGTCATTAAGAATGATGCCACGGTGACAGATGAAGCAAACAAAGATGCTGGGGCCATCGCACAACCTGTAAGTTTATGTTAAAAAACATCTATTTATTCATACTAGATACTAAACTATAATGACATTACCTGTGTTGCCTGTTTTTTGCAATTCAAAAATAGTGATGTGCCACCACTATCGAAAGTTAACGATAAATTAAATTTAGTATAGATTTTTGTATTGTATAAGCTAGTGTAATCTAACTAATATTATAAATGCGAAAGTATGGATGGATGGATGGATGTTTGTTTGTTACTCAATCACGACAGAACGGCCCAACGGATCTGGATGAAATTCGGCACATAGATAGAGAAAAGTCTGGAATAGCACATAGGCTACTTTTTATCCCGGAAAATTGCGTAAGTTCCCGCGGGATAGCGATAAACGAATTCTTTGCAGGCGAAGTCGCTGGCAACAACCTAGTAAACCAATAAACCTTTAAATTGGCTTGATTATGATAATTGATAATCGTATCTTTTTCTTAAAATATAAGTATCCAGACCTTTTTTATCCAGACCACAAACATTGTCGATGCTTTCGAGTACACCACTAAACAATAAAAGCACAAACAATCATTATTTCACAATTTGACATTTGCAATTGTCAATTTAGTATCTAGTATGAATAAAAAAGGCTTATAAAAAATAAAAAATGAATAAATAGACTTTAAGTATATATAATTTTGACAGTGGTCACTTGTATTATACAATATGACGCCTATCCTTCTTTGTATGCAATTAGCATCACATCCACTGAAATGCCAAAGGACGTACTTGATATCTCACAACATTTTATAATAATTATGCTGTGATATTTAAGTGTCCTGGTATTTTTGAAGTGAAAAATTCTTTAGCGGCGCTGAGCACTTTTTGGAATGGGTAAAAAATGTTAAACTCGTGTCAGACGTAAGACGGAGGGAGAGTTTAAGTACTTACCAGGATATCGGATCCTCTAAGAGCTTATTTTGAAATACGAATGAGTCGCGTTCGATTTATGAAGTGTTTTTTGTTGAGTCATGGAGCAAAAGTACTAGGGCATCAGCACATTGTTAGAGATCAGTAGGCTTATTGTCTAACTCGCTCGCAATCGCCATCGTGTTCATTTTGACAGTTATTGTATGAATGTGACAGCTAGCTGATTCCGATGCCGATTGTCAGCCCATATACATGAACTGTCAAAATGAACACGATGGCGATTGCGAGCGAGTTAGACAATAAGCCTACTGTATGTGAGACGTTTTTTTTTGTAAGCGGCCAGTACGGTACGCGTCTTGACCGTCGTGGAGGTTACAACATTAAAATCTAATCTAAGCTGCTATTTTCATTTCTCCCGGCACTCCTGGAGTGAGCCGTCGCTTTTTTTTTGTATGGGCATAACTATACTTTTTTTGCTTTAATTTTCGGATCTAATCTGTTCTAGTTTTTAGTATTGTTTAGAAAAATTAAACTGTTATTTCAGAAATCTTCTGCCCTCATCAATGTTCTCAACGAAGGTGTCTACATCCTGACTGTCGCTGTGTTGAGCACAACGAAGTTCAACGGCACCGTTCACATCGAGATGGTGAAGGGCTCCAGTTACCTGTCCGCTGCCATCTACCCTCTTTTACCAGTGAGTGTTCGAGTAGAAAATGCAGTTGTCTCTGTCACACACTGACTTTGGAAAGAGACGGCTGCAGATGCTATAAAAATAGAAGTTAAACATTTAAAAATATAATTAATATATGTGTGGTAGTAATATATTTATGTGCGGTTAAACATAGTGCTCGAATAGTTTGTTCAAATGGCATATGGTCCCTATGTCCCTATGTCCCTTTGTATGCTTAAATCTTTAAAAGTATGCAACGGATTTTGATGCGGTTTTTTTAATAGATAGAGTGAATCAACAGGAAGGTTTATATGTATAATACATGCATAATATGCCGTGCGAAGCCCGGGCGGGTTGCAAGTTTCAAAAATAAAAAAGCGGCAAATTTTTACTTGATTACCTACCTGGTAATTATTTTAATTTTAATATTTACTAACATTGCTTTTAAAAAACACTACACAATCCTCGGCCGGAACAGGGATTGCAGGACTCGTTTTTCCTAAACTCGTCCAGCAATCCCTTACTTCACGGCCTCAGCAGTAATGTGCTATTGTCTCTTATAGTTCTTCGGGGTGATGTGTGCGGTGTACACAGTGCTATGCGCGGCCTGGCTGGCCGTGTGCGGGCTGCAGTGGCGGGACCTACTGCGCATCCAGTATTGGATCGGCGGCGTGGCGCTGCTGGGCATGGTCGAGAGCGCCACATACTACGCTGTGTACTCGTCCATCGACCGGACTGGGTGAGCTACTGCACTATACTGTGACCGTGACAAATTAACTAAACCTATTTGCAAAAAAACCGGCACCCGCTAGTTTTATGTACAATGGAAATCTTAAACAGAAGAGTATTTCTTGTTGTTTTTCTGTCCCATCAGCGTGGGGACAAAAATAGTACAGTTTGTTATGCTACGGCCACATTAGCGGGATTCGGCGAAGGTTCGCCCTATCGCGGCATGTGTGGACAACCAGTTCGCTTTATCGCGAATCATTCGGGCGAACTCTACTCAAACTGTGTTCGGGCTCCTGTCGGTATCTAGCGCAGATCAAAGGATTTTATCGCGACAGAGTTCGTGTTCGTGCAAGTGTCTAGAGTATTTTCATTCTTACCTGTCCTATTTGGTAAACAAAATTCTAACCTCAAAACGTCTTGTTTTTGTTATTTTTTAACTATTTCATCGTATATAAAGGAACTGGAGATGAAATATCAGCAAAATTATGTACAAAATATTGCCTCGAGTTTATTTGATAACATAATACACCTTATTCTTTACAAAAATTTGCACATTGAGGTTAGAATTTTGTTTACCAAATAGGACAGGTAAGATTGAAAATAGTACCTTACACTTCGTTCTTTGAAATTTCTGAAATGGATGTCAATTTTGACAACCGACATTTCAATAATTATTTACAGACATAGTACAATACAAAGCAAACGCTTCCTCTATTTTTTTGTTTCTTTGCGCTCTTGGTTCATTTTCCCTCCAAATTCAGAGTTGCGCGACACAGTTCGCCCGAAGTTTTTATCGCGATAATTTGGTCTAGTGTGGCCACGTAGTTCGTGGTGACACGAACTCGAACTTTTTATCGTGACAACGCGACACGAACCTTCGCCCGCTAATGTGGCCCGGGGGTTAGAACAAATGTTGTGTCCCATTGTACTGGCATGCTTAGTAGATGAGCAATTGTAAAAGTCTTAAAGGCTTAATGTGCATTCTGCCGTGTGTCCAGTGTGTAAATACAGTGCGATAGTATTTAAAAAAACGTTCGGGTCTATCTTGCTGTCTCACTCACTCTTGTGGTTTTCTCATATTGTTTTATTATGCGCAGCTACTTCAACGCGGAGGCGTACATGTTCGCGGAGTGGGTGTCCGTGGCGAAGCGAGCGCTCGCTCGCATGCTCGTTATCATCGTGTCGCTCGGCTTCGGCATCGTCAAGTGAGTGACCACCTTTACCGCGACCACGTTTATTATTATAGTATGAATCTTCCGAGGTAATTTTTTCGCTTCGAGCCCTACCCCCTTATTCATAAACGCACTATAGGCCTCTGCTAAGTTAGTAATCGTTTGTCCTTATCTGTGAAAGGTAAATGTCAAAGTGACAGATAAGGACAAACGATTACTAAGTTAGCAGAGGCCTATAGTGCGTTTATGAATAAGGGGGCTAATCTTTCAAACAAAGGCCATTGTCTCTATTATCGCAAAGTCGCAAGCTACCGAGTTAGCACGTGCCACTAGAACATTCATATTGAAAAACAAATGGTATCGTCATAGTATTAAGGTTTAAATTTAATGTCACTGATATTCTAGATATTATTTTTAATTTGAACCTTAATATAGTCTGGCAGATAAACCACTGCAGCCAGATGACACTTTCAGTGTTGTCAGTTTTTGGCAAATATTAAATAGTGATGTGACTTAGTGAGTGAATGAAAGAATGAACGATGTAATGAAATTAATTTGCGTCATAAATGAGAATTTTCAAAGCGTGTTTTAATAAAATGGTTTGTTCAATAAGGTTTTTTTGGATGTTTTCTAGTCAGTAGTGTAAGAGCGCGATTTGGAAATGTGCGGAAGCATGTCAAATCAGTTACCAGTTTTCAACTCATTCCCCGTTTTGCCATAAATAAAACAACAATTATCACATTAATATTTTTTTCTACCTTTGTACTTTTACTTAAAAACTTAAATGATTTTGAATCAGTTTCACTGCTGCTGTCACTATTTACGTGTATTACAAAGTCATCGCACATTTTATCTACTATGTTAATATGAACCTTGAATGCCTCAAAAGTATCGCGCTTATTTTGAAATATACTAAACTACGAATGTGACATTCATAAAATATTTCGTTCGTTCAATAATCAAATCATTCATTACGTGACCTTAGTCGAGCACTAGTGAAATAAATGTGGTATCATTATTTCGTAAAATGACATTTGGAAGTGTCACCTGGCTGCAGTGGTTTAGCTGCCAGACTATAGGTACTATGACGATACCGTTTGTTTTTCAATATGAATGTTGTAGTGGCACGTGCGTCTCGGTAGCTTGCGGCTTTGCGATAATAGAGACAATGGCCTTAGTTTGAAAGATTAGGGCTCGAAGCGAAAAATTCACCTGGGAAGAGTCATACCATACATCCATGCTAATCTAGGAGCAAAGAAAAAAACGTAGAATGTACCAGTTGCTTCTCTTCCCGCTCAGATGGTAAGTCATTTTAAAAAAATATACATAGTTAAGGGCTTAATTACAACAAAAAAATATTGATTAATTTGTGTTACGACCGTTTCACCTTTATTCCATTGCATAAAGGGTGAAAATGTCGTTACACAAAGGAATCAATTAACTTTTGTTTTAATTAAGGCCCTTAAATATGTATTATGTGTTTTGAAAACGACTCAAAAGCCCATCGAGGGAAAGGGCATAGGAATCGTATTATAGGCGATGCGGCTAGCAACCCATCACTATTTTGATTCCATTTTCCACATACGCCCACAATCTTGCTAAACGTGGCCTGTAGGTCTTGTTGCCTTAGGCCGTGTCACAAAAATGTGCCGGAAGAAATTAAAAAAGAGCACATTGGCGGGCCAGGCTGGCAATATTGTATGAAATTCCATTAATGACCTCTCTTCTAGTCGCACCTGAAACTTGAATTTAAGGGGGTGATAGCCGAGGTATTTTTGATCATTTTTAGCCATACCTGTCTTAGCCGAAATTTGATATTTTTTTTAAATTGAACATTTAGAAATTTTAGGAAATTACCTACCCAGAATTTGATAGTCACGAGTTAATAGTGCACCAGTGAGCGTTAATTTGTAAACAAAATCTACTATTTCACACCACCTGCTCGACAATGGCTAATTATATATCATGTAAACCTTACTCAAAGTAACTCATTACAGCCCTTGGCTTTAGCCGGGTAGTAATATTGTACTGAATTTCATTATAACCCGCCGGTTAGTAATATGAATCTCACTTCTCATAGTTCTTATTGTTATACTCTTAAAGTCTAATTTCGTAAAAATCGCACGGCTCCGAAAATCGAGATGGCCATGCCACGACAAGCGGCGGCGTTCGATTTTCAAACGAATGAAACAAATTTCAAATAAAACAAAAGCCGCGAGTGTTTGCTCGCGCTGTGATATAGTTAGGTACGCATTATAACTCCTAGGATTTCAAATAAAAATACAGGGTGTTTGGTAGCCAGGTGCAAATCCTTAAGGGGGTGATAGCCGAGGTATTTTTGAACATTTTGAGCCATACATGTCTTAGCCGAAATTTGTTTTTTTTTTTTAATTGAAAATTTAGAAATTTTATGAAAATACCCAGAATTTGATAAAAACGAGTCAATATTGCGCCAATAAGCGTTAATTTGTAAACAAAATCTTTTATTTCGGATAGTTTAATGTGTATTGGACCAAATGAAACAATTTTGAAGTATCTGTCTTGCCACAGAAACAAAATGGAGGCATTCGAAATTACTAAAAATGCCTTATTTTGGAACAGTCATTTCAGTACCATAAAAAAAAATAAAAAAAAATCCTGGGAATGTACAAACATTTTTAAAAACATGCCTGTTTATTGCTCTTTCTTTTAAGGTATCACTCATTCACATTGCTTGCTAAATCTGAGATAAAAAGTAAAAACCAAACTCGGGGAGCACTCGCTAAGAATGCACTAGTATTGAAATTTCACGTTAAAGGTAGGTACTTCAGTAGTAAATTACATGAAAAAAGGTACAAAAAAAAAACATTAATCTTCACTTCTTTGTGATTTGAATAGTAAATTAATTCATTTTACAACTTTTTTTTATTTTTTTTTTATGTAATTTACTAGGTAAGCGTAGGTACTTACCTAGTAAATTACATGAAAAAACGCGAAATTTCAATACTAGTGCATTCTTAGCGAGTGCTCCCCCGAGTTTAGCAAGCAATGTGATACCTTAAAAGAAAGAGCAATAAACAGGCATGTTTTTAAAAAGTTTGAACATTTCCAGGATTTTTTTTTAATTTTTTTTATAGCACTGAAAAATGACTCTGTTCTAAAATAAGACATTTTTAGTAATTTCAAATGCCTCCATTTTGTTTCTGTGGCAAGACAGACACTTCAAAATTGTTTCATTTGGTCCAATACACATTACACTATCCGAAATAAAAGATTTTGTTTACAAATTAACGCTCATTGGCGCAATATTGACTCGTTTTTATCAAATTCTGGGTATTTTCATAAAATTTCTAAATTTTCAATTAAAAAAAAAATATATCAAATTTCGGCTAAGACATGTATGGCTCAAAATGTTCCAAAATACCTCGGCTATCACCCCCTTAAGGCTTTGCACCTGGCTACCAAACACCCTGTATTACAACTGGACCAATGTTTCAAATAATATTTTTTACTTTTAATTTTGTTTTACCTACTGTTGTTAAAATGAAATTCTTTCTCTAAGTTGCCTTGGTTTTTATTGTCTCGCAAAAGGTGAGAAAAGTAGAGTATACTCCTCGGAGATAAAACTGTTTATGTCTTGGGTGCGCTTAAATTCTTCGCTCCTCTCAGGACTCAATCTTAATTCCCTCGCTACGCTCAGGAATTAACTCATAACACCCTCGCTTCGCTCGGGAGTTAAATCTAGAGTCCTTCGCTGCGCTCAGGATTCAATATCGCGCCCGTGACATAATACAGTGCTTTATCCCCTCGGTGTACAATCTACTAATAAACCTCTTATCAACCATCCGAAATAAAAGATTTTGTTTACAAATTAACGCTCATTGGTCCAATATTGACTCACTGTCTATCAAATTCTGGGTATTTTCCTAAAATGTCTAAATTTTCAATAAAAAAAAAAAAACAAATTTCGGCTAAGACGCGTATGGCTAAAAATGCTCAAAAATACCTCGGCTATCGCCCCCTTAAAACTTCGCACCTGGCTACCGAACAGCCTGCATAAGAGTCGTTGTTGGTGTAGGCCGCGGCTGGGCCCGGCGCTGCAGCGCGTGGTGGGCGCGGGCGCGCTGTGGGCGCTGCTGGCCGCCATCGAGGCCTGGCTGCGTCTGCACCACAAGGTAACAACCACGCTGTCTGAAGCCCCGCACACACTACGCTAGTTACTCCTAGTGCCCTTAACAGCAAAAACGATTTTAGGGCAGCAGCGAATAGTGCCTCTCTACGAAATCGCCTGAGGAAGTATTGGCTTGATGAGTCTTCTTGAGTGGACTTTGTACGTTTCGTGTGTGTGTGTGTATATATAGCTTAATATGTAGGTTATATTACTATGTAGTGTATTTCTGTATTGTTGTGTAGGTGTATTATTATTATGTTAGTGCTTTATTAGTTTAGGTTTAAATTAGGGTCATTGCTCTTCTAGCTTTCTAGTATGTCTACTCTCTATACTCTGATTTCTGTTGTCCTGTCAATCGTTCGAAGGTTAACTGGAAGAGATCCCTTTAAGGGATAGGTTCGCCTTTGTACATCTATTTGTCTCATTATCTGTAAAATTAATGTGTTTTATGTACAATAAAGAGTTATACATACATACATACAATAGTTTGCCTACTAAATAAACTGCTCAATTTTTAAGCAGATAGCTTCAAAATTGAGTCGCAAGATACCACCCGGACAAACATACATACATACATACGTTGCAAGTTAATATAAAGCTTGTTAAAAAGACGGGTAATCTTACTTCTTACTCTTTTATGTCGTCTGTCGTGTTAGACGTGCTGGTAGGGTTGGTCCTGCTCATGTCTCCCGACCCCTGTATACACGTATGTTGTTGTTGAACTCACTGTATACACGTATGTTGTTGAAGTCATCCTGTATACACTTATGTTGTTGAAATCATCCTGTATACACGTATGTTGTTGAAGTCACCCTGTTACACGTATGTTATTGAAGTCACTCTATATATACGTATGGTGTTCTTGAAGTCACTGTATACACGTATGTTGTTGTTGAAGGCGGACGACTCGAACCGTGACCTGTTGCTGTCCGAGGCGCCGATGTCTCTCCTGGACAGCGCCATCTGTTGGTGGGTGTTCGTCTCGCTCGCACACACCATGCGCACCCTGCAACTGAGGAGGTCAGTACTATTATCATACGTAAGCCTACGGTAAGCCTTATAATGTTTTGATCTTCCGCGATTCTCACTCCAATAACTACCACTCGGAATTTAACGTGTGGTTTGATGTTTGATTAACTCGACCAATAAAAAATAGACGAAGTGCGAGTCGGACTCGCGCACTGAGGGTTCCGTACAAATTTTGCAAGTGAATATAAAATCCAGTGTTAGCAGGAGTCTTGCCCTTGATTCTGAAAATATCCGCACCTAATTTTCTAGCACCTTATATACGTCCATTACTTCAATGCAAAAGCAACTTTCGCAAATGTGTTTAGGTTCAATTTAAGGCATCCATCTCCAGCCTATATACGTCCCACTGCTGGGCACAGGCCTCCTCTCAGAATGAGAGGGCTTGGGCTATAGTTCCCACGCGGGCCCAGTGCGGATTGGGAACTTCACACACATCATTGAATTGCTTCGCAGTTGTGTGCAGGTTTCCTCACGATGTTTTCCTTCACCGAAAAGCTCATGGTAAA